>CM038681.1:108629473-109229473 GCA_021605205.1 Aegilops longissima | reverse complement strand
AAGAAGGGGAACTTCAAAAGGAACTGCAAGCAAGTTGCTGCTCGAGTGAAGAAGCCCAAGTCTAGACCTAAGCCTGAGATTGAGTACTTTTGCTGCAATGGAACTGGTCACTGGAAGCAGAACTACCCCTGAATATTAGGTGGATAAGAAGGATGGCAAAGTGAACAAGGTTATATTTGATATACAGGTTATTGATGTGTGCCTTACTAGTGTTTATAGTAGCCCCTGAGTATTTGATACTGTTCGGTTGCTAAGATTAGTAACTCAAACAGGAGTTACAGAATAAGCAGAGACTAGTTGAAGGGAAGTGACGATGAGTGTTGGAAGTAGTTCCAAGATTGATATGATCATCATCGCACACTCCCTATACTTTCGGGATTAGTGTGGAACCTAAATAAGTGTTATTTGGTGTTGAGCATAAATATGATTTGATCATGTTTATTGCAATACGGTTATTCATTTAAGTAAGAGAATAAATTGTTGTTCTGTTTACATGAATAAAACCTTATATGGTTACACACCCAATGAAAATGGTTCATTGGATCTCGATCATAGTGATACACATATTCATAATATTGAAACCAAAAGATGCAAAGTTAATAATGATAGTGCAACTTATTTGTGGCACTTGCCGTTTGGGTCATATCGGTATAAAGCGCATGAAGAAACTCCATAAAGATGGATTTTGGAATCACTTGGTTATGAATCATTTGATGCTTGCGAACCGTGCCTTTTGGGCAAGATGACTAAAACTCCGTTCTCGGAACAATAGAACGAGCTCTTGACTTGTTGGAAATAATACATACCGATGTATGCGATCCAATGAGTGTTGATGCTCGTGGCAAGTATCGTTATTTTCTAACCTTCACATGATGATTTGAGCAGATATGGATATATCTACTTGATGAAACATAAGTCTGAAATAGTTGAAAGGTTCAAAGAATTTCAGAGTGAAGTGGAAAAATCATCGTAACAAGAAAATAAAGTTTCTGCGATCTGATCGCGAAGACAAATAATTGAGTTACGAGTTTTGGTCTTCAATTAAAATAATGTGGAATAGTTTCACAGCTCACGCCACCTGGAACACCACAATGTTATGGTGTGTCCGAACGTCGTAACCGCACTTCATTGGATATGATGCGATCTATGATGTATCTTACCGATTTACCACTATCATTTTGGGTTATGCATTAGAGACAGCTGCATTCACGTTTAATAGGGCACCATCTAAATCCGTTGAGATGACACCGTATGAACTATGGTTTAGCGATAAACCTAAGTTGTCGTTTCTAAAAGTTTGAGTTGTGATGCTTATGTGAAAAGTTTTCACCGATAAGATCGAACCCAAATCGGAAAAAGTGCGTCTTCATAGAATACCCAAAGGAAACTGTTGGGTACTCCTTCTATCACAAATCCAAAGGCAAAACATTCGTTGCTAAGAATGGATACTTTCTAGAGAAGGAGTTTCTCTCGAAAGAAGTGAGTGGGAGGAAAGTAGAACTTGATGAGGTAATTGTACCTTCTCCTTATTGGAAAGTAGTTCATCACGAAATCAGTTCGGTGATTCCTACGCCAATTAGTGAGGAAGTTAATGATGATGATCATGAAACTTCAGATCAAGTTGCTACCTCGTAGGTCTTCCAGAGTAAGATCCGCACCAGAGTGGTACGGTAATCATGTTCAGGAAGTCATGTTACTAGACCATGATGAACCTACGAACTATGAGGAAGCGATGATGAGCCCAGATTCCGCAAAATGGCTTGAGGCCATGAAATCTGAGATAGGATCCATGTATGAGAACAAAGTATGGACTTTGATTGACTTGCTCGATGATCAGCAAGCCATGTTAAATAAATGGATCTTCAAGAGGAAGACAGATGTTGATAGTAGTGTTACTATCTACAAAGCTCGACTTGTCGCAAAATGTTTTTGACAAGTTCAAGGTGTTGACTACAATGAGATTTTCTCAACTGTAGCGATGCGTAAGTCTGTCCGAATCATGTTAGCAATTGCCACATTTTATGAAATCTGGCAAATGGATGTCAAAACTACATTCTTTAATGGATTTATTAAAGAAGAGTTGTATATGATGCAACCAGAAGGTTTTGTCAATCCTAAAGGTGCTAGCAAAATGTGCAAGCTCCAGCGATCCATCTATGGACTGGTGCAAGCATCTCAGAATTGGAATACACACTTTGATAAGTTGATCAAAGCATATAGTTTTATACAGACTTGCGGTGAAGCCTGTATTTACAAGAAAGTGAGTGGGAGCACTACAACATTTCTGATAAGTATATGTGAATGACATATTGTTGATCGAAAATGATGTAGAATTATTCTGCAAAGCATAAAGGAGTGTTTGAAAGGAGTTTTTCAAAGAAGGACCTCGGTGAAGCTGCTTACATATTGAGCATCAAGATCTATAGAGATAGATCAAGGCGCTTGATAAGTTTTTCAATGAATACATACCTTGACAAGATTTTGAAGTAGTTCAAAATGGAACAGTCAAAGAAAGAGTTCTTGCTGTGTTACAAGGTGTGAGATTGAGTAAGACTCAAAACCCGACCACGGCAGAAGATAGAAAGAGAATGAAAGTCATTCCTATGCATCAGCCATAGGTTCTATAAAGTATGTCATCTGTGTACCAGATCTATAGCATACCCTACCACTAAGCTTGGCAAGGAGTGCAATAGTGATCTAGGAGTAGATCAATGGACAGCGGTCAAAATTATCCTTAGTAGAATAAGGATATGTTTCTCGATTATGGAAGTGAAAAAGGTTCGCCGTAAAGGGTTACGTCGATGCAAGTTTTAACACTAATCTAGATGACTCGAGTCTCAATCTGGATACATATTGAAAAGTGGGAGCAATTAGTTAGAGTAGCTCCGTGCAAGAGCATTGTAGACATAGAAATTTGCAAAATACTTACGGCTCGAATGTGATGCAGACCCGTTGACTAAAATTATCTCACAAGCAAAAACATGATCACACCTTAGTACTCTTTGGGTGTTAATCACATAGCGATGTGAACTAGATTACTGACTCTAGTAAACCCTTTGGGTGTTGGTCACATGTCGATGTGAACTATGGGTGTTAACCACATATAGATGTGAACTATTGATGTTAAATCACATGGCGATGTGAACTAGATTATTGACTCTAGTGCAAGTGGGAGACTGAAGGAAATATGCCCTAGAGGCAATAATAAAGTTATTATTTATTTCCTTATATCATGATGAATGTTTATTATTCATGCTAGAATTGTATTAACCGGAAACATAATACATGTGTGAATACATAGACAAACAGAGTGTCACTAGTATGCCTCTACTTAACTAGCTCGTTAATCGAAGATGGTTATGTTTCCTAACCATAGACATGTGTTGTCATTTGATTAATGGGATCACATCATTAGGAGAATGATGTGATTGACATGACCCATTTCGTTAGCTTAGCACTTGATCGTTTAGTATGTTGCTTATGCTTTCTTCATGACTTATACAAAGTTCCTGCAACTATGAGATTATGCAACTCCCGTTTACCGGAGGAATACTTTGTGTGCTACCAAACGTCACAACGTAAATGGGTGATTATAAAGGTACTCTACAGGTGTCTCCAAAAGTATATGTTGAGTTGGCATGAATCGAGATTAGGTTTTGTCACTCCGATTGTCGGAGAGGTATCTCTGGGCCTTCTCGGTAATACACATCACATAAGCCTTGCAAGCATTGCAACTAATGAGTTAGTTATGAGATGATATATTACGGAACGAGTAAAGAGACTTACCGGTAATGAGATTGAACTAGGTATTGGATACCGACGATCGAATCTCGGGTAAGTAACATACCGATGACAAAAGGAACAAAACGTATATCGTTATGCGGTTTGACCGATAAAGATCTTCGTAGAATATGTAGGAACCAATATGAGCATCCAGGTTCCGCTATTGGTTATTGACCGAGAATGGTTCTAGGTCATGTCTACATAGTTCTCGAACCCGTAGGGTCCGCACGCTTAAGGTTTCAATGACAGTTATATTATGAGTTTATGAGTTTTGATGTACCGAAGGAGTTCGGAGTCCCGGATGAGATCGGGGACATGACGAGGAGTCTCAAAATGGTCGAGACGTAAAGATCGATATATTGGACGACTATATTCGGAGTTCGGAAAGGTTCGAATGATTCGGTATTTTCGAATACCGGAGAGTTACGGAATTCACCGGGAGAAGTATTGGGCCTTATTGGGCCCTGCGGGAAGAGAGAGGGGCTGCCTAGGGCAGGCCGCGCGCCCAAGGCCTAGTCCGAATTGGACTAAGGGAGGGGCCGCACCTTCCTCCCTTCCCCTCCTTCTCTCCTACTCCTACTAGGAAAGGAGGAGTCCTACTCCCGGTGGGAGTAGGACTCCCCCCTTGCGCGCCTCCTCCTTGGCCGGCCACCTCCTCCTTGCTCCTTTATATCTGAGGGCAGGGGGCACCCCATGACACACAAGTTGATCTACGGATCGTTCCTTAGCCGTGTCGGTGCCCCCTCCACCATATTCCACTTGGTCATATCGTCGCGGAGCTTAGGCGAAGCCCTGCGCCGGTGAAGTCATATCGTCATGAGCTTAGGCGAAGCCCTGCGTCGGTGGAGCATCATCATCGTCCACCACGCCCGTCGTCTTGTGGAACTCATCCCCGACGCTTTGCTGGATCGGAGCCGGGGATCGTCATCGAGCTGAGCGTGTCTGAACACGGAGGTGCCGTGACGTTCGGTACTTGGATTGGTCGGATCGTGAAGGCGTCGACTACATCAACAGCGTTGTTATAACGCTTCCGCTTACGGTCTCACGAGTGCGTGGACAGACACTCTCCCTCTCGTTGCTATGCCATCACCATGGTCTTGCGTGTGCGTAGGAAATTTTTGAAATTACTCGTTCCCCAACACCCCCCCCCCCTCCGGCAGGGTGCCAGAACGAGTCTAGATTGGTTTTCGGTGGCTACAGAGGCTTGCGGTGGCGGAACTCCCGATCTAGGTTATGTTCTGGGGGTTTCTGTATATATAAGAGGTTTTGGCGTCGGGAACAAGTCAGGGGGGTCTCCGAGGCGGCCACAAGGTAGGGGGGCACACCCAGGGGGGTAGGGTGCGCCCCCACCCTCATGGTAGCCTCGGGACTCTTCTGGCCCATCTCCGGTACTCCATGGGCTTCTTCTGGTCCAAATACAATCTCCGTTGAATTTCAGGTCAATTGGACTCCATTTGGTTTTCCTTTTGTGCGATCCTCAAAAACAAGGAAAAAACAGAAACTGGCACTGGGCTCTATGTTAATAGGTTAGTCCCAAAAATCATATGAAATAGCATATAAATGCATATAAAACATCCTAGATGGATAATATAATAGCATGGAACAATCAAAAATTATAGATACGTTGGAGATGTATTACTTGGTAATCCTACAAGGCAGTCAGGCTCTGATACCAAAGCGGTCAAGACCCCGATCCTAAGTCACACCAATCTAGCATGTAACACATCATATCACTTTGCGGCCTCACGCACGATATTCCCACAGCTGCAGCCTTACCTAGGCCGGGACCATTTGCGCCTTTTGGCTCACGTATATGATTGTGTCGCTTGCATCCATATGACAGAGACCCAGGCTGGCATGACTAGTTGTAAAACCAAGGTGGCACAAACTTACACGGACATGCATACATGACCCAGCAATGCACGTGTCGGTCAGCAGCGAGGGTAACCGGGCTGTAGCAAGCTATCATGACTCCGGTGAATGTAGGAAATATGCCCTAGAGGCAATAATAAAGTTTTTATTTATATTTCCTTATATCATGATAAATGTTTATTATTCATGCTAGAATTATATTAACCAGAAACTTAGTACATGTGTGAATACATAGACAAACAAAGTGTCACTAGTATGCCTCTACTTGACTAGCTCATTGAATCAAAGATGGTTAAGTTTCCTAGCCATAGACATGAGTTGTCATTTGATTAACGGGATCACATCATTAGTAAAAGATGTGATTGACTTGACCCATTCAGTTACCTTAGACCTTGATCGTTTAGTATATTGCAATTGCTTTCTTCATGACTTATACATGTTCCTATGACTATGAGCTTATGCAACTCCCGAATACCGGAGCAACACTTTGCGTTCTACCAAACATCACAACGTAACTGGGTGATTATAAAGGTGCTCTATAGGTGTCTCCGGTGGTACTTGTTGAGTTGGCATAGATCAACATTAGGATTTGTCACTTTGGTTGTCGGAGAGGTATCTCTGGGCCCTCTCGGTAATGCACGTCACTATAAGCCTTGCAAGCAATGTGAGAGTTAGTTGCAGGATGATGCATTACGGAACGAGTAAAGATACTTGCCGGTAACGAGATTGAACTAGGTATTGAGATACCGACAATCGAATCTCGGGCAAGTAACATACCGATGACAAAGGGAACAACGTATGTTATTATGTGGTTTGACCGATAAAGATCTTCGTAGAATATGTAGGAGCCAATATGAGCATCCAGGTTCCGCTATTGGTTATTGACCGGAGATGTGTCTCGGTCATGTCTACATAGTTCTTGAACCCGTAGGGTCCGCACCCTTAACGTTCGGTGACGATCGGTATTATGAGTTTATGCGTTTTGATGTACCGAAGGTAGTTCGGTGTCCCGGATATGATCACGGACATGACGGGGAGTCTCAAAATGGTCGACACATAAAGATCAATATATTGGATGACTATGTTTGGACATCAGAAGGGTTCCAAGTGAATTTGGACATATACCGGAGTACCGGGGGATTACCGGAACCCCCCGGGGAGTGTAATGGGCCTTATGGGCCTTAGTGGAGAGAGAGAGGGGTGGCCAGGGCAGGCCGCGCGCCCCCTCGCCCTATGGTCCGAATTGGATTACAAAGGGTGGGCGGCACCCCCCTTTCCTTCTCCCTCTCTCCTCCTTTCCTTCTCTCCTACTCCTACTACATGGAAGGGGGGAATCCTACTCCCGGTGGGAGTAGGACTCCCCATGTGGCGCGCCATAGGAGGGTCGTCCCTCCCCGTCCTCCACACCTTTATATATGGGGGAGGGGGCACTCCACAGACACACAAGTTGATCATTGATCTCTTAGCCGTGTGCGGTGCCCCCCTCCACCATAATCCACCCCGGTCATATCGTCGTAGTGCTTAGGCAAAGCCCTGCGCCGGTAGCTTCATCATCACCGCCATCACGCCGTCGTGCTGACGAAGCTCTTCTGGATCATGAGTTCATGGGACGACACCGAGCTGAATGTGTGCAGATCGCGGAGGTGCCGTACGTTCGGGACTAGGATCGGTCGATCGTGAAGACGTACGACTACATCAACCGCTTTGTAATAACGCTTCCGCTTTCGCTCTATGAGGGTACGTGGACAACACTCTTCCCTCTCGTTGTTATGCATCACCATGATCTTGCGTGTGCGTAGGATTTTTTTTTTGAAATTACTACGTTCCCAACAGTGGCATCCGAGTCAGGTTTATGCATAGATGTTATATGCACGAGTAGAACACAAGTGAATTGTGGGCAATACTAGTCATACTGCTTACCAGCATGTCATACTTTGATTTGGCTGCATTGTTGGATGAAGTGGCCCAGACTGACATTACGCGTAGGCTTACGCGAGACTGGTTCTACCTACGTGCTTTGCACATAGGTGGCTGGCGGGTGTCAGTTTCTCTAACTTTAGTTGAATCGAGTATGGCTACGCCCGGTCCTTGTTGAAGGTTAAAACATCACATACTTGACGAAATATCGTTGTGGTTTTGACGCGTAGGTAAGAACGGTTCTTGCTCGGCCCGTAGCAGCCACGTAAAACTTGCAACAACAAAGTAGAGGACTTCTAACTTGTTTTTGCAGGGCATGTTGTGATGTGATATGGTCAAGACATGATGCTAAATTTTATTGTATGAGATGATCATGTTTTGTAACAGAGATATCGAAAACTGGCAGGAGCCATATGGTTGTCGCTTTATTGTATGAAATGCAATCACCATGTAATTGCTTTACTTTATCACTAAGCGGTAGTGATAGTCGTAGAAGCAATAGTTGGCAAGACGACAATGATGCTACGATAGAGATCAAGGTGTCGCGCCGGTGACGATGGTGATCATGATGGTGCCTTGGAGATGGAGATCAAAGGCACAAGATGATGATGGCCATATCATATCACTTATATTGATTGCATGTGATGTTTATCCTTTATGCATCTTATTTTGCTTAGATCGACGGTAGCATTATAAGATGATCTCTCACTAAATTTCAAGGTATAAGTGTTCTCCCTGAGTATGCACCGTTGTGAAAGTTCGTCGTGTCGAGACACCACGTGATGATCGGGTGTCATAAGCTCTACGTTCACATACAACGGGTGCAAGCCAGTTTTGCACACGCAGAATACTCGGGTTAAACTTGACGAGCCTAGCATGTGCAGATATGGCCTCGGAACACTAAGACCGAAAGGTCGAGCGTGAATCATATAGTAGATATGATCAACATAGTTATGTTCACCATTGAAAACTACTCCATCTCACGTGATGATCGGACATGGTTTAGTTGATATGGATCACGTGATCACTTAGATGATTAGAGGGATGTCTATATAAGTGGGAGTTCTTAAGTAATTTGATTAATTGAACTTTAATTTATCATGAAATTAGTACCTGATAGTATTTTGCATGTCTATGTTGTTGTAGATAGATGGCTCGTGCTGTTGTTCCGTTGAATTTTAATGCGTTCCTAGAGAAAGCTAAGTTGAAAGATGATGGTAGCAACTACACGGACTGGGTCCATAACTTGAGGATTATCCTCATTGCTGCACAGAAGAATTACGTCCTGGAAGCACCGCTAGGTGCCAAACCCGCTGCAGGAGCAACGCCAGATGTTATGAACGTCTGGCAGAGAAAAACTGATGACTACTCGATAGTTCAGTGTGCCATGCTTTACGGCTTAGAACCGGGACTTCAACGATGTTTTGAACGCCATGGAGCATATGAGATGTTCCAGGAGTTGATGTTAATATTTCAAGCAAATGCCCGGACTGAGAGATATGAAGTCTCCAATAAGTTCTACAGCTGCAAGATGGAGGAGAATAGTTCTGTCAGTGAACATATACTCAAAATGTCTGGGTATAATAATCACTTGATTCAACTCGGAGTTAATCTTCCTGATGATAGTGTCATTGATAGAATTCTTCAATCACTGCCACCAAGCTACAGGAGCTTCATGATGAACGATAATATGCAAGGGATGGATAAGACAATTCCCGAGCTCTTCACAATGCTAAAGGCTACGGAGGTAGAAATCAAGAAGGAGTATCAAGTGTTGATGGTCAACAAGACCACCAGTTTTAAGAAAAAGGGTAAAGGGAAGAAAGGGAACTTCAAGAAGAACGGCAAGCAAGTTGCTGCTCAAGTGAAGAAGCCCAAGTCTGGACCTAAGCCTGAGACTGAGTGCTTCTACTGCAAAGGGACTAGTCACTGGAAGCGGAATGCCCCAAGTATTTGGCGGATAAGAAGGATGGAAAGGTGAACAAAGGTATATGTGATATACATGTTATTGATGTGTACCTTACTAATGCTCACAGTAGTACCTTGGTATTTGATACTGGTTCTATTGCTAATATTTGCAACTCGAAACAGGGACTACGGATTAAGCGAAGATTGGCTAAGGACGAGGTGATGATGCGAATGGGAAATGGTTCCAAAGTCGATGTGATCGCGGCCGGCACGCTGCTACGTCTCGAGCTTGCGTTGGATTTCCCCGAAGAGGAGAGGATGATGCAGCACAGTAGCGTAAGTATTTCCCTCAGTTTTTGAGAACCAAGGTATCAATCCAGTAGGAGACCACGCGCAAGTCCCTCGTACCTGCACAAAACGATAGCTACTCGCAACCAACGCTTAGGGGTTGTCAATCCCTTCACGATCACTTACGAGAGTGAGATCTGATAGAGACAATATTTTTGGTATTTTTGGTATAAAGATGCAAAGCAAAAGTAAAAGCAAAGCAAGTAAATAAAGTGATGGAGATTGATATGATAAGAATAGACCCGGGGGCCATAGGTTTCACTAGTGGCTTCTCTCAAGAGCATAAGTATTCTACGGTGGGTGAACAAATTACTGTTGAGGAATTGACAGAATTGAGCATAGTTATGAGGTTATCCAGGCAATGATCATGTATATAGGCATCACGTCCCAGACAAGTAGACCGAAACGATTCTGCATCTACTACTATTACTCCACTCATCGACCGCTATCCAGCATGCATCTAGAGTATTAAGTTAAAAACAGAGTAACGCCTTAAGCAAGATGACATGATGTAGAGGAATAAATTCATGCAATATGATAAATACCCCATCTTGTTATCCTCGATGGCAACAATACAATACGTGCCTTGCAACCCTTTACATCCTTTGGGTAAGGTCACCGCAAGATTGAACCCAAAGCTAAGCACTTCTCCCATTGCAAGAACTACCAATCTAGTTGGCCAAACCAAACGGATAATTCGAAGAGACTTGCAAAGATAACTTAATCATACATAAAAGAATTCAGAGAAGAATCAGATATTTTCCATAGATAAGCTGGATCATAAACCCACAATTCATCATTCTCAACAAACACACCGCAAAAAGAAGATTACATCGAATAGATCTCCACGAGAGAGGGGGAGAACATTGTATTGAGATCCCAAAAAGAGAGAAGAAGCCATCTAGCTACTAACTATGGACCCGAAGGTCTGAAGTAAACTACTCACACTTCATCGGAGGGGCTATGGTGATGATGTAGAAGCCCTCCATGGTGGATGCCCCTCCGTGAACTCGGAACAGGCCCCAAGATGGGATCTCGTGGATCTGAGGAAGGCACGACGGTGGAATTAGGTTTTGGCTCCGTCCCGATCTGTTGAAGTGCGTAGGTATATATAGGAGGAAGAATGCGTCGGTGGAGTGTTAGGGGGCCCACGAGGCAGGGGGGCGCGCCCGGGGGGAGGGGCGCGCCCCCCACCCTCGTGAACGCCTCTGGCACTCCTTGGAGTAGGGTCCACGTCTCCTGGATCACGTTCGGTGAGAAAATCACGTTCCCGAAGGTTTCATTCCGTTTGGACTTCGTTTGATATTCCGTTTCTTCAAACACTTGAAATAGGCAAAAAACAGCAATTTCAGGCTGGACCTCCGGTTAATAGGTTAGTCCCAAAATAATATAAAAGTGGAAAATAAAGCCCATTATAGTCCAAAACAATAGATAAAGTAGCATGGAGCAATCAAAATTATAGATACGTTGGAGACGTATCGAGGCATCCTAAGCTTAATTCACTGGTCGTCCTCGAGTAGGTAAATGATAAAAGAGAATTTTTGATGCGGAGTGATACTTTGGCATAATTTCAATGTAAATCTTCTTAATTGTGATATGAATATTCAGATCCGAAAGATTCAAGACAAAAGTTCATATTAACATAAAAATAATAATACTTCAAGCATACTAATCAAAATAATTATGTCATCTCAAAATAACATGGCCAAAGAAAGTTCATCCCTACAAAATCATATAGTTAGGCTATGCTTCATTTTCGTCACACAAAGATGTTCCCAACTTCTATACCCCCGATGACAAGCCAAGCAATTGTTTCATACTTAAATAATCTCGAACCTTTTCAACCTTCACGCAATACATGAGCGTGAGCCATGGATATAGCACTATGGGTGGAATAGAATATGATGATGGGGATTGTGTGGAGAAGACAAAAAAGGAGAAAGTCTCACGTTGACGAGGATAATCAACGGGCTATGGAGATGCCCATCAATTGATGTCAACATGAGGAGTAGGGATTTCCATTCAACGGATGCACTAGAGCTATGAATGCTCAACAAAAGAAAACTAGTGGGTGTGCATCCAACTTGCTTGCTCATGAAGACCTAGGGCATTTGAGGAAGCCCATCGTAGGAATATACAAGCCAAGTTCTATAATGAAAAATTCCCACTAGTATATGAAAGTGATAACGTATGAGACTCACTATATGAAAAACATGGTGCTACTTTGAAGCACAATATATGAGACTCACGACATGAAGAACGAGGTGCTACTTTGAAGCACAAAATATGAGACTCATTACATGAAGAACATGGTGCTACTTTGAAGCACAAGTGTGGAAAAAGAGATAGTAGCATTGCCCTTTTCTTTCTTTTTTTTGGGCCTTTCTTTTTTTATTTCGGCCTTTCTCTTTTTTTGGGAAATGCTCTAATAATGATGATCATCACACTTCTATTGATTACAACATGAGGATTACAACTCGAAACTAGAACAAGGTATGACTCTATATGAATGCCTCCGTGATGTACGGGATGGTGCAATGAATCAAGAGTGACATGTATGAAAATAATGCATGGTGGCTTTGCCACAAATACGATGTCAACTACATGATCATGCAATGGCAATATGACAAAAGTAATGTATGTCATAATAATGATGGTGGAAGTTGCATGGCAATATATCTCGAAATGGCTATGGAAATGCCATAATAGGTAGGTATGGTGGCTGTTTTGAGGAAGATATAAGGAGGTTTATGTCTGATAGAGCGTATCGTATCACGGGGTTTGGATGCACCGGCGAAGTTTGCGCCAACTCTCAATGTGAGAAAGGGCAATGCACGGTACCGAAGAGGCTAGCAATGGCGGAAAGGTAAGAGTGCGTATAATCCATGGACTCAACATTAGTCAAAAGAACTCATATACTTATTGCAAAAATTTAGAAGTCATCAAAAATTCAAGTACTACGTGCATGCTCCTAGGGGGATAGATTGGTAGGAAAAGACCATCGCTCGTCCCCGACCGCCACTCATAAGGATGCACAAGCCAGGTACACTTCATGCTTCAAATTTGTTACACAACTTTAACCATACGTGCATGCTACGGGACTTACAAACTTCAACACAAGCATTTCTCAAATTCACAACTACTCAACCAGCATGACTTTGATATTATTACCTCCATATCTCAAAACAATTATCAAGCATCAAACTTATCTTAGTATTCAACGCACTCAAAAGAAAGTTTCACATATCTTGAACACCAAGCATATTAACATTAAGCAAATTACCATGCTATTAACTACTCTCAAAATAATCTAAGTGAAGCATGATAGATCAAGTTTCTTTAAAACAAATCCACCACCGTGCTCTAAAAGATCTAAGTGAAGCACTAGAGCAAAAATTATCAAGCTCAAAAAGATATAAGTGAAGCACTATGAGCAAACTATCAAGCTCAAAAGATATAAGTGAAGCACATAGAGTATTCTATCAAATTCTAATTCATATATGGCTCTCTCAAAAGGTGTGTACAGCAAGGATGATTTTGGTAAACTAGGAAGCAAAGACTCAAATAATACAAGACGCTCCAAGCAAAACACATATCATGTTGGTGAATAGAAATATAGCTCCAAGTAAATTACCGATGGAAGTGGATTTAAAGAGGGATGCCTTCAGGGCATCCCCAAGCTTTGACTTTTTGGTGTCCTTGGATTATCTTGGGGGTGCCATGGGCATCCCCAAGCTTAGGCTCTTGCCACTCCTTGTTCCATAATCCATCAAAAGAATTCACTCAAAACTTGAAAACTTCACAACACAAAACTCAATAGAAATCTCGTGAGCTCCGTTAGAGAAAGAAAACAAAAGACTACTTTAAGGTACTGTAATGAACTCATTCTTTATTTATATTGGTGTTAAACCTACTGTATTCCAACTTCTCTATGGATCATAAATTATTTTACTAGCCATAGATTCATCAAAATAAGCAAACAACACACGCAAAACAGAATCCTCAAAAACAGAATAGTCTGTAGTAATCTGTAACTAACGCAAACTTATGGAATCCAAAAAATTCTACCAAAATTAGAAGACCTGGAAAATTTGTTTATTTATCAGCAGCAATTGGAATCAGTATTTTATCACGTTCTGGTGATTTTTAACAATTCGGGCACTGAGCACAAAGATTCTGGAAATTACAGCAAGATCAAATAACTATCATCTAAGAAGATCCAATAGGTCCAACTTGGCACAAACACTAATTAAAAGATAAAATCACATCTAAACAGAGTCTAGATGGATTATTTTATTCCTAAACAGAACCAAAAACAAAAAACACAAAATAAAATTGGGTTGCCTCCCAACAAGCGCTATCGTTTAACGCCCCTAGCTAGGCATAAAAGCAAGGATATATCTAGGTATTGCCATCTTTGGTGGGCAATCCATAAGTGGCTCTCATGATAGATTCATATGGTAATTTTATTTTCTTTCTAGGAAAGTGTTCCATGCCCTTTTTTAATGGAAATTGGAATCTAATATTCCCTTCCTTCATATCAATAATTGCACCAATCGTTCAAAGGAAAGGTCTACCAAGAATAATAGGACATGAAGGATTGCAATCTCTATCAAGAACGATAAAATCTACGGGCACATAATTCCTATTTGCAACAATAAGAACATCATTAATTCTTCCCATAGGCTTTTTAATAGTGGAATCTGCAAGATGCAAGTTTAGAGAGCAATCATCAAAATCATGGAAATCTAGCAAATCACACAAAGTTTTGGGAATAGTAGAGACACTAGCACCCAAATCACACAAAGCATGAAACTCATAATTTTTAATTTTAATTTTAATAGTAGGTTCCCACTCATCATGGAGTTTCCTAGGGATATAAATTTTCAACTCAAGCTTTTCTTCATAAGATTGCATCAAGGCATCAACAATGTGTTCGGTAAAAGCCTTATTTTGACTATAAGCATGAGGAGAATTTAGCACGAATTGCAACAAGGAAATACAATCAATTAAAGAGCAATTTTCATAATTAAATTCCTTGAGATCCAAAATAGTGGGTTTAGCAACATCTAGATTTCTATTTCTTTCAATCCCACTTTTATCAATTTCATCATTAAGATCTAAAAACTCCGAATTCTTAGAACGCCTTCTAGGTAAAGGAAGATCATATTCAGTTTCATAAAGATTAATATTGCAAAACAAAGATTTAATAGGGCACGTATCAATAACTTTTAGATCTTCATCTTGATTTTCATAGGAATTAGAAGAACATGCTTTAATAAAGGCATCTTTGGAAGCACACATCCTAGCGGTTCTTTCTTTGCACTCATCAATGGAAATTCTCATAGCTTTGAGAGACTCATTGATATCATGCTTAGGAGGAATAGATCTAAGCTTTAAAGAATCAACATCAAGAGAAATTCTATCAACGTTCCTAGCCAAATCATCAACTTTAAGTAATTTCTCTTCAAGCAAAGCATTAAAATTCTTTTTGAATTCATAAACTCTTTAACACTACTCTCAAATTCAGAGGGCATCTTATTAAAATTTCCATAAGAGTTGTTGTAGGAATTTCCATAATTATTAGAAGGATTACTAGGATAAGGCCTAGGATTAAAATTCCCTCTATACGCGTTGTTTCCAAAACTATTCCTACCAACAAAATTCACATCCATAGATTCATTATTATTCTCAATCAAGGTAGATAAAGGCATATTATTGGGATCAGAAGAAACACTCTTAGCAAATAAATTCATAAGTTCATCCATCTTTCCACTCAAAACATTGATTTCTTCTATAGCATGCACCTTTTATTAGTAGATCTTTCAAGTATGCCATTGAGAATAATTAACCATAATATTATCTAGGAGTTTAGTAGCATCTCCTAAAGTGATTTCCATAAAAGTGCCTCCCGCGGCCGAATCTAAAAGATTTCTAGAAGCAAAATTCAATCCGGCATAAATTTTTTGTATAATCATCCATAAGTTCAAACCATGAGTAGGACAATTACGTAGCATTAATTTCATTCTCTCTCAAGCTTGTGCAACATGTTCATGATCAAGTTGCTTAAAATTCATAATATCGTTCCTAAGAGAGATAATCTTAGCGGAGGAAAATACTTAGAGATAAAAGCATCTTTGCACTTGTTCCAAGAATCAATACTATTTTAGGCAAAGATGAAAACCACGCTTTAGCACGATCTCTAAGCTTAAAAAGGAAATAGCTTCAATTTAACGACATCTTTTTCTTTTGCATATCACATAAATCAACGAAGCCATTCAGATGAGTAGCGGCATCTTCGCTAGGAAGGCCGGCGAATTGATCTTTCATAACAAGATTCAACAAAGCAGTATTGATTTCACAAGATTCCATATTGGCAAGAGGAGCAATCGGAGTGCTAAGGAAATCATTATTATTGGTATTGGTGAAGTCACACAATTTGGTGGCATCTTGAGCCATCGCGACGAACAAGCAAACTAACACACGAGCAAACAAAAGGCAAAGGAAAAAGGCAAAGGGAAAAAGAGGAGGAGATTGGGAAAGAGAGGGCGAATAAAACGGCAAGGGTGAAGTGGGGGACAGGAAAACGAGAGGCAAATGGCAAATAATGTAATGCGAGAGATAGGGATTGTGATGGGTACTTGGTATGTTGACTTTTGCGTAGACCTCCCCGGCAACGGTGCCAGAAATTCTTCTTGCTACGTCTCGAGCTTGCGTTGGATTTCCCCGAAGAGGAGAGGATGATGCAGCACAGTAGCGTAAGTATTTCCCTTAGTTTTTGAGAACCAAGGTATCAATCCAGTAGGAGACCACGCGCAAGTCCCTCGTACCTGCACAAAACGATAGCTACTCGCAACCAACGCTTAGGGGTTGTCAATCCCTTCACGGTCACTTATGAGAGTGAGATCTGATAGAGATAATATTTTTGGTATTTTTGGTATAAAGATGCAAAGTAAAAGTAAAAGCAAAGCAAGTAAATAAAGTGATGGAGATTGATATGATAAGAATAGACCCGGGGGCCATAGGTTTCACTAGTGGCTTCTCTCAAGAGCATAAGTATTCTACGGTGGGTGAACAAATTCTGTTGAGCAATTGATGAATTGAGCATAGTTATGAGGTTATCCAGGCAATGATCATGTATATAGGCATCACGTCTGAGACAAGTAGACCGAAACGATTCTGCATCTACTACTATTACTCCACTCATCGACCGCTATCCAGCATGCATCTAGAGTATTAAGTTAAAAACAGAGTAACGCCTTAAGCAAGATGACATGATGTAGAGGAATAAATTCATGCAATATGATAAATACCCCATCTGGTTATCCTCGATGGCAACAATACAATATGTGCCTTGCAACCCTTTCTGTCACTGGGTAAGGTCACCGCAAGATTGAACCCAAAGCTAAGCACTTATCCCATTGCAAGAACTACCAATCTAGTTGGCCAAACCAAACGGATAATTCGAAGAGACTTGCAAAGATAACTTAATCATACATAAAAGAATTCAGAGAAGAATCAAATATTTTCCATAGATAAGCTGGATCATAAACCCACAGTTCATCGGTCTCAACAAACACACCGCAAAAAGAAGATTACATCGAATAGATCTCCATGAGAGAGGGGGAGAACATTGTATTGAGATCCAAAAAGAGAGAAGAAGCCATCTAGCTACTAACTATGGACCCGAAGGTCTGAAGTAAACTACTCACACTTCATCGGAGGGGCTATGGTGATGATGTAGAAGCCCTCCGTGGTGGATGCCCCCTCCGGCGGAGCTCCGGAACAGGCCCCAAGATGGGATCTCGTGGATACAGGAAGGTACGGCGGTGGAATTAGGTTTTTGGATCCGTCCACGATCTGTTGGGGGTATGTAGGTATATATAGGAGGAAGGAGTACGTCGGTGGAGCGTCAGGGGGCCCACGAGGCAGGGGGCACGCCCCCCACCCTCGTGACCACCTCTGGCACTCCTTGGAGTAGGATCCAAGTCTCATGGATCACGTTCGGTCAGAAAATCACGTTCCCGAAGGTTTCATTCCGTTTGGACTCCGTTTGATATTCCGTTTCTTCGAAACACTGAAATAGGCAAAAAAACAGCAATTCTAGGCTGGGCCTCCGGTTAATAGGTTAGTCCCAAAAATAATATAAAGGTGGAAAATAAAGCCCATTATAGTCCAAAACAGTAGATAAAGTAGCATGGAGCAATAAAAAATTATAGATACGTTGGAGACGTATCACACGCTACCTCTACATCTACCTTCGGGATTAGTTTTAGACCTGAATAATTGTTATTTGGTGCCAGCGTTGAGCATGAACATTATATCTGGATCTTGTTTGATGTGAGACGGTTATTCATTTAAATTTGAGAATAACGGTTGTTCTATTTGTATGAGTAATATCATTTATGGTCATGCACCCTTGAAGAGTGGTCTATTTTTATTGAATCTTGATAGCAGTGATACACATATTCATAATATTGAAGCCAAAAGATGCAGAGCTGGTAATGATAGTGCAACTTATTTGTGGCACTGCCATTTGGGTCATATTGGTGTAAAGAGCATGAAGAAACTCCATTCTGATGGACTTTTGGAATCACTTGATTATGAATCACTTGGTACTTGCGAACCATGCCTCATGGGCAAGATGACTAAAACTCCATTCTCCAGAACAATCGAGCGAGCAACAGATTTGTTAGAAATCATACATACTGATGTATGTGGTCCAATGAATGTTGAGGCTCGCGGCGTGTATTGTTATTTTCTCACCTTCACAGATGATTTGAGCAGATATGGGTATATCTACTTGATGAAGCATAAGTCTGAAACATTTGAAAATTTCAAAGAATTTCAGAGTGAAGTGGAAAATCATCGTAACAAGAAAATAAAGTTTCTACGATCTGATCATGGAGGAGAATATTTGAGTTACGAGTTTGGTCTTCATTTGAAACAATGCGGAATAGTTTCGCAACTCACGCCACCCGGAAAACCACATCGTAATGGTGTGTCCGAACGTCGTAATCATACTTTACTAGATATGGTGTGATCTATGATGTCTCTTACTGATCTACTGCTATCGTTTTGGGGTTATGCTTTAGAGACGGCTACATTCACGTTAAATAGGGCACCATCTAAATCCGTTGAGACGACACCTTATGAACTATGGTTTGGCAAGAAACCAAAGTTGTCGTTTCTTAAAGTTTGGGGCTGCGATGCTTATGTGAAAAATCTTCAACCTGATAAGCTCGAACCCAAATCAGAGAAATGTGTCTTCATAGGATACCCAAAGGAGACTGTTGGGTACACCTTCTATCACAGATCCGAAGGCACGACATTCGTTGTTAAGAATGGATCCTTTCTAGAGAAGGATTTTCTCTGAAAGAAGTGAGTGGGAGGAAAGTAGAACTTGATGAGGTAACTGTACCTACTCCCTTATTGGAAAGTAGTTCATCACGGAAATCTGTTCCTGTGACTCCTACACCAATTAGTGAGGAAGCTAATGATGATGATCATGTAACTTCAGATCAAGTTACTACCGAACCTCATAGGTCAACCAGAGTAAGATCCGCACCAGAGTGGTACGGTAATCCTGTTCTGGAGGTCATGTTACTCGATCATGACGAACCTACGAACTATGAGGAAGCGATGATGAGCCCAGATTCCACGAAATGGCTTGAGGCCATGAAATCTGAGATGGGATCCATGTATGAGAACAAAGTGTGGACTTTGGTTGACTTGCCCGATGATCGGCAAGCCATCGAGAATAAATGGATCTTCAAGAAGAAGACTGACGCTGACGGTAATGTTACTGTCTACAAAGCTCGACTTGTTGCGAAAGGTTTTCGACAAGTTCAAGGAGTTGACTACGATGAGACCTTCTCACCCGTAGCGATGCTTATGTTCGTCCGAATCATGTTAGCAATTGCCGCATTTTATGATGATGAAATTTGAAAAATGGATGTAAAAATTGCATTCCTGAATGGATTTCTGGAAGAAGAGTTGTATATGATGCAACCTGAAGGTTTTATCGATCCAAAAGATGCATTTATGGACTGGTGCAAGCATCTCGGAGTTGGAATAAACGTTTTGATAGTGTGATCAAAGCATATGGTTTTATACATACTTTTGGAGAAGCCTGTATTTACAAGAAAGTGAGTGGGAGCTCTGTAGAATTTCTAATATTATATGCGGATGACATATTGTTGATTGGAAATGATATAGAATTTCTAAATAGCATAAAAGGATACTTGGATAAGAGTTTTTCAATGAAAGACCTCGGTGAAGCTGCTTATATATTGGGCATTAAGATCTATAGAGATAGATCAAGACGCTTAATTGGACTTTCACAAAGCACATACCTTGATAAAGTTTTGAAGAAGTTCAAAATGGATCAAGCAAAGAAAGGGTTCTTGCCTGTGTTACAAGGTGTGAAGTTGAGTCAGACTCAATGCCCAACTACTACAGAAGATAGAGAGAAAATGAAAGGTGTTCCCTATGCTTCAGCCATAGGCTCTATCACGTATGCAATGTTGTGTACCAGACCTGATGTGTGCCTTGCTATTAGTTTAGCAGGGAGGTACCAAAGCAATCCAAGAGTGGATCACTGGACAGCGGTCAAGGACATCCTGAAATACCTGAAAAGGACTAAGGATATGTTTCTCATTTATGGTGGTGACAAAGAGCTCGTCGTAAATGGTTACGTCAATGCAAGCTTTGACACTGATCCGGATGACTCTAAGTCACAAACCGGATACGTGTTTATATTGAACGGTGGAGCTGTCAGTTGGTGCAGTTCTAAGCAAAGCATCGTGGCGGGATCTACGTGTGAAGCGGAGTACATAGCTGCTTCGGAAGCAGCAAATGAAGGAGTCTGGATGAAGGAGTTCATATTCGATCTAGGTGTCATACCTAGTGCATCGGGTCCAATGAAAATCTTTTCTGACAATACTGGTGCAATTGCCTTGGCAAAGGAATCCAAATTTCACAAGAGAACCAAGCACATCAAGAGAAGCTTCAATTCCATCCGCGATCAAGTCAATGAGGGAGACATAGAGATTTGCAAGATTCATACGGATCTGAATGTTGCAAACCCGTTGACTAAGCCTCTCTCACGAGCAAAACATGATCAGCACCAAGACTCCATGGATGTTAGAATCATTACTGTGTAATCTAGATTATTGACTCTAGTGCAAGTGGGAGACTATAGGAAATATGCCCTAGAGGCAATAATAAAGTTGTTATTTATATTTCCTTATATCATGATAAATGTTTATTATTCATGCTAGAAATATATTAACCGGAAACTTAGTACAGGTGTGAATACATAGAAAAACAGAGTGTCACTAGTATGCCTCTACTTGACTAGCTCGTTGGATCAAAGATGGTTCAGGTTTCCTAGCCATAGACATGAGTTGTCATTTGATTAATGGGATCACATCAATAGTGAATGATTTGATTGACTTGACCCATTCCGCTAGCTTAGCACTTGACCGTTTAGTAAATTGTTATTGCTTTCTTCATGACTTATACATGTTCCTATTACTATGAGATTATGCAACTCCCGAATACCAGAGGAACACTTTGTGTGCTACCAAACGTCACAACATAACTGGGTGATTATAAAGGTGCTCTACAGGTGTCTCCGATGGTACTTGTTGAGTTGGCATATATCAAGATTAGGATTTGTCACTCCAATTGTCGGAGAGGTATCTCTGGGCCCTCTCGGTAATGCATGTCACTATAAGCCTTGCAAGCAATGTGACTAATGATTTAGTTGCGGGATGATGCATTACGGAACGAGTAAAGAGACTTGTTGTTAACGTGATTGAACTAGGTATTGAGATACCGACGACCGAATCTCGGGCAAGTAACATACCGATGACAAAGGGAACAACGTATGTTGTTATGCGGTTTGGCCGATAAAGATCTTCGTAGAATATGTAGGAGCCAATATGAGCATCCAAGTTCCGCTATTGGTTATTGACCGGAGACGTGTCTCGGTCATGTCTACATAGTTCTCGAACCCGTAGGGTCCGCACGTTTAACGTTCGGTGACGATCGGTATTATGAGTTTATGTGTTTTGATGTACCGAAGATAGTTCGGAGTCCTGGATATGATCACGGACATGACGAGGAGTCTCGAAATGGTCGAGACATAAAGATCGATATATTGGATGACTATGTTTGCACATCGGAAGGGTTCCGAGTGAATTTGGACATATACCGGAGTACCAGGGGGTTACCGGAACCCCCCGTGGAGTGTAATGGGCCTTATGGGCCTTAGTGGAGAGAGAGAGGGGCGGCCAGGGCAGGCCGCGCGCCCCCTCCCCCTCTGGTCCGAATTGGACTAGGAAGGGGGGGGGGCGCCCCCCTTTCCTTCTTCCTCTCTCCTCTTTCCTTCTCTCCTACTCCTACTACATGGAAGGGGGGAATCCTACTCCCGGTGGGAGTAGGACTCCCCATGGGGCGCGCCATAGGAGGGCTGGCCCTCCCCCTCATCCACTCCTTTATATACGGGGGAGGGGGCACCCCATAGACACACAAGTTGATCATTGATCTCTTAGCCATGTGCGGTGCCCCCCTCCACCATAATTCACCTCGGTCATATCGTTGTAGTGCTTAGGCGAAGCCCTGCGCCGGTAGCTTCATCATCACCATCATCACGCCGTCATGCTGACGAAGCTCTCTCTCGAAGCTCTACTGGATCGTGAGTTCGTGGGACGTCACCGAGTTGAACGTGTGCAGATCGCGGAGGTGTCGTACATTCGGTACTAGGATCGGTCGATCGTGAAGACGTATGACTACATCAACCGCGTTGTCATAACACTTCTGCTTTCGGTCTACGAGGGTACGTGGACAACACTCTCCCCTCTCGTTGCTATGCATCACCATGATCTTGTGTGTGCTTAGGAATTTTTTTGAAATTACGACGTTCCCAACAGTAACACCACGTCACATTTCCTTGTAGGGACAGCCATAGGAGCATAGAAGGACACATGCCGGTCAACCCATGTGTTTCGGAGCAGTAGCAAGCTACCAAGGCTCGGTGGAAGCACTAGGAGACATTCCCCCATAAGGAAGGCTACCAAGAATAAACAACTAGGCTTCGGATCCCACACATACCAAGTATTTCAATAACAAACACACAATATGCTCGATATGTGTAAATACAACATGGCATCACAACAGAACTCTACGACTCAAAGTACTTATTTAAAAGGCACCGAGAAGCCATATATAGCATGATATTACAAACATGGGTTTCATGACCCAACACATGAACCTTACAAGCAACAAGCACATGCAGAAGCTTATCCTGGCTGAGTATAGAATACTGAAAATAAAGAAGGCTGGGAAGCCTGTCTATCTACAAGACCCTCCATAGGAGTGAGACCTCTGTCTGGGATTCCCAAGCTAATCCTCGAAGCCCACGTAGAACTACTAGTGAGACTAAAGTCTCCTCTGCAAAACATAAATTAAGCAAACGTGAGTACAAATGTACTCAACAAGACTTACATCAGAACTAGCTACATATGCATCAGTATATGAACAAAGGGGTGGCGGAGTTTGACTGCACCAAGCTAGCTTTGACTCGGTGGCTATCCTGTACTACGACTACCAGTATTTCTTTGAGGTGGCGCACACGAGTCCACATGTTCACCACATCAATACACCACTATGGATCCGCTCTCGTCTCCCTATGAGAAGGCCATCCATAGCACTCATGCTTATCTTGAGCATTTTAGAGTATCCACTTCTAGTTACCTATGAATCATATAATCTTTACAAGTAGTCCATATTTGAGGACGCGGTTATTCTAATAGATCATTCATAACCCTGCAGGGGTGTACTTATTCACACACACTCCCACCACTTATCGTCGTTTACATGACATATACTCGGCAACCTTCAAGAGGAAGCCCATCGATGGTGTCAGCCACTACCTGACTAACCACACAAGTCTCTAGTCCAAGTTTATCGCCTATTTGAGTTCCATCCGCAAGGAAGTCCGGCTAAGGTTTCTACTACAGCCCCAAACGATGTGTGCAGGGTTCCCAAGTCCACCATCCGGGTGACACTTGGTACACCGGGCCACGGTGCCTAGTCTGTCCCAAGCCCACCTATACCGGGTGCCACTTGGTAGACTACTAACACAACCTACAAACACCAGAAACTAGTTGCAACTCCTGGATAGAGGACAAGGCGATTAATAAGTCGAGAGCGGTCGAGTTACCGAAACCAAATGTGTGGTAGTAATTGTCTTGGATCACAAACACATAACTCGGTTTAAGAGGACGGTTTCAATGAGATAACCCACCATGTACTCCTACATGGCCTCTCATCGCTACCTTTACCAAATCGTGTGCACACACTTAGCTCTCACCAACATGGCATGTTTACCACCATCCCAATCCATCCTAGATGAATCAGACCTGACACAACTCTAAGCAATAGCATGCATGAGAAACAAGCATGGATGAGTAGTCCCATTATGGCTCAAACAACTCCTACTCATGCTAGTGGGTTTCAACTATTTACTGTGGCAAAGACATCATGCAGAGGAATGGGTTCAACTACCGCAACATGTAACAATTGAATCGTTGTTGTCCTAATGCAGTAAAAGAGAGCAGGAGCAAGAGAGTGGGATCGTATCAGAGTGATCAAGGGGGTTTGCTTGCCTAGCACTTCTGAAGATGATATAGCTCTTCATCGGTGTCATCGATCACATCGTCGGAACATCTGCTACCGAGAGGGAACAAACATCGGCAATTAGAGGAACAACATTCAATTCATGGCAATGATGCACATCCATATCCGTGGTATGTCATGTTAAGTACTGAATTGATATAATGCATTGACCAACAACTTAATTGAAGTGGAAAGCATGCATATAAATCACCAAAACGGAAACCTAAAATGGCATTATCATGTTTTGTCCTAAACAGTAGGTTTAAGTTGCTTAAACATGCATGAAAATCCCACAAACAGATTCTTTGGATTTTCCTGATAATTTTTCATATATAAATTATTTTTATTGGAGTTATAGTTTAATTTCTAGAATTTCCAAAATCATTTTAGAATTTAGAAAAACCAAAAATGATAATATGATGTCACCCCTGTGTCACAAATGTGTCAGCAGGTCAACAGGGGTCAAACCTAGCGTGTGGGGTCCACACGTCAATGGAAAAGTGCCTAACCGGGGTTTAATCCCGCGTTGACTGCAGCTTTGACCAGTGTGGGGCCCGGCTGTCAGCCACTATGGGCGGTATTAATTACTGCTGACGGTTGGGTTAACCGCCGGCTAACTTCTGACGTTAATCTGGCGGGACATCGATCGCCGGTCGGCCGTTTCTGGCAGTGGCTGGGAGCGCGCGTGGCACCGTTGTGATTAGCGCGACGAGTCACGTCGGTTGGTGTGAGTGATGGGTCGCGGGGCGGCCTATGGAGGTGGTAGCAATGAGCTCTGGCGGCGGCGGGCTCGGTGATGTGTGGCGTTGCGGTAAGAGCTCACGGGCGAGGGAGATGAGTAGCGCAATGAGGAGAGGAGGCGCCCTAGAGCACGCCCGTTGCACGACAGCAACGAATGGAGCACAGAAGGCGCACGGGCTACGGCAATGGCAGAGCAGAGCTTCGGCTGGAAGTGGAGCCGCGGCTAGGGAACTCAGAGAGGCTGGGAAGAGAGGGAAAACGCATCAGAGCTCAGAGAGGGGTATACGACAGTCTCAGCGGGCTCGGGGACGACCTCCAGCGCATGCATCGACGGCGACCTCCGGCGGCCAGATGCGGCGGTAACGAGCTCGAGGGCAAAGGCTCCAGGAATCCGAGGGCGTTTTCTTCGGCTTGGAGCTTCACGGCGTCGAGGCGGAGCTAGAGGACACGGCCATGGGGCAAGGGGACGGTGGTGGGCGCGGTGCTTTGCGGTGGCGTGCTCCGGCTCGTTCGTGCAGCCGTGAGAGATAGAGGTCGGGGGGTGCGTGGCGTCGTCTAGAGCCGTCCAGAGCGAGCAGGCAGGCTGGAGGCGGCCTCACGTGTCTGTGCGCACCGTGGGCACACGCCCTCCTGCCTACTTGCAGGAGGTTGTAGACAGCTGGCGGTTGGGCTCTGGTGGGCTGGCTGCTACTGGGCCTCTGAGGTAGTGGGCTGCCAGGTTAGTTTCTCTTTTCCTATTTTTCTTTCTGTTTTCTATTTACTTTGCACTATTTTGATTTAGTAATAATACTAAACCATTTTTGTTGCTTCTAAAATTATTTGTGGATGCAATATGGACTAACCCAAATCCCCACAATATTTTTCAGAATGATTGGAGTTATAAAAGAATTTGTAGGAATTTATAACCCCAAGTCAATTACAATGATTTAATTCAAAGACCATAAATGCCTTGGAAAAATGAGCATGACCTCTGGTTAAGTTTTTAACATTTTTCCATAAATTATGAACATTTATGAAGGGCACTTTGGAAATATTGAAAATTATTTTAGGTTGATCCTATTTGAATTAATTTCGTGCTAGAGTTTGGTCATCCCCATTTGAAGTTTCCTTTGGAATTAAACATGATGCATACCAATGCAACTAATTGCAAGCAAAATCTAGGGTTGTGACAATCGAACTGAAAAAAAGTCATTGAATTTGAAAAGAGTTCGCGATTTTGAAAAAAAGTTCATTGATTTTAAAAATGTTCACCGAATTCAGAAAAAAAATTCATCAATTTGAAATAGAAAGTTCATCAATTTTGAAAGAAGTTCATTCAAATTTGAAAAAAGTTCAGCAATTTAAACGTCAAATTTGAAGAAAAAATTGTGCCTTTTGAAAAAATAAAATACAATAAAAAGGAAAAAAATATGAAAGCAAAGAAATAGAAAAGAAAAGAGAAAACTAAAACAAAAATCGCACCAGAAAAAATACACAACAAAAAAATAAATAAACCCGGGTGGAAACATTATATAAAATATAAAAAATAAAGAACAATATCACAACTTGTTGTTTGTCCAATTGGTTAGTGCACCTTGGAATCAAGGTGGAGGTCTTGTGCTCGAATCTCTCCTCTGCCGTTTAAACCAGAAAAAAAGTAGAATGGGCCGGCCTGCCACACTTCCCATGTGGGCACCGTTAGAGAACCGGCGCTTACATCGCCAAATATGAGCTCCTCGACACATTGGATAAATGTGTGTCATCTTAGGCCGCATGCTATTCGGCCTTTTTGGTTGCTATGATTCTTTTTGGCTCTATTTTGGCCTTTTGGGCTGTTGAATATGAGTAAAAAATAAAGGGGTCGTGTCATGCCGGCATGCGGGCCTTGCCCAGGCACGGCCCAGGCGTGTCGCGGGGCTGGGACTGCCTGTTTAGATGCATACGACACTGGGTACATGACGTGACATGCACGCCTGCTTCTCTATTGGCATGTGAAGCATGGCCCATTTGGCCAGCTATATATTTGTGTTGTAGGCTGAAGGGGGATTGGGCTTGGCCCATATGCTTGGCAAAGAGGGAAGTGCGGATGAGCGGTTGACATAATACGAATGAAATGTTGGAGTCAAATGAATGTAAGACGGGAGAGGAGACACAGCATCCTTTTAAAATGAATATATATATATATATATATATATATATATATATATATATATATAGATAAAGATATAGATAGATTGAAAAGTAAAGATGAAGATAGAGATAGAGATAGCGTAGTAGAGATAGAGATAGAGATATAGTAGTAGAGATAGAGATAGAGATAGCGTAGTAGAGATAGAGATAGAAGAGATGCAGTGGTAGAGATAGAGTTAATCAGTACTAAGGAATAGGAGGAGTACAATGTTTCCTCACAAATTATCTTTGGGCAGATATTATAGCAATAGGAAATTTGGTGCATCTTACCGACCACTATTTATGTTCCA
The DNA here is from genome assembly GCA_021605205.1 of Aegilops longissima. NCBI lineage: Eukaryota > Viridiplantae > Streptophyta > Magnoliopsida > Poales > Poaceae > Aegilops > Aegilops longissima. Next base: position 109,201,760 of record CM038681.1, on the reverse strand, counting down.
CTATTAAGGAATGGTCGAGCGGTATAAATAGACACCTAGACCCTTCCGTCTTCCTCGCCCAACGGAATTTAGTTCATTGTGATCTAGACATGGCGATCAAGCTTATAGCAATAACCTTTTTCTTGCTCCTCCTGGCCTTCGCCGAGTCCAGCGACAGGGGTGAACCTCCATCTTCTCGTAAGTACTAGTGCTATCTTTACCAACTTGATGAAGTGTCAAGTCTGAATCACCTCATATAGTTTGTTATTTCCTCCAGAAAAAGATGGTTTTGGTGAAAGTGCGTATGCGGTACACTGGGATCCTCCTTCAAGTAAGTACTTGTGCTATCTTACCATGTTAAGAATGTATTAATTCTGAATAAACTCATACTTTGTTATTTCCTGCAGAAGAAGGTGGTTTTGGGGCAAGTGCTTATAAGGTGGATTGGAAACCAAAAGATGAACCTTCCAGTAAGTACTTGTGCTACCATACCACATCGAGAATGTGTTAGTACTAAATGAACTCATGGTTTGTTATTTCCTGCAGAAGAAAAAGGTTTTGGGGTAAGTGCTTATAAGGTGGATTGGAAATCAGAAGATGCACCTTTTAGTAAGTACTTGTGCTACCTTACCGAGTCGAGAACGTCTTGGTCCTGAATGAACTCATGCTTTGTTATTTCCTGCAGAAGAAGAAAGTTTTGGGGCAAGTGCTTATAAGGTGAATGGGAAACCAGAAGATGCATCTTCCAGTAAGTACTTGTGCTACCATGCCACACTAGTAAGCATGCACGTGCAACGCACGCATTATAATCTGCAATAAAACATCTATTTTGAATCTTATTTCTCTTTTAGTGAGTTTTTTTACCGAGCCATTTAAGAAATCGGACACCATTGCATGCCACATCCTCTCCGAGTCTTGTAAATGTTTGGCATATTTCCTATTATTTGTAGTTAAAATAGTTCATAACAAACATCAACCACTTTTGATAATAATTGTGGCCATGGTAGTCTTTCTATTCCACCTTAGGGTATCTTTGATCCAGAATATTTTCATTGAAAATTCAGAGGGTTGAATCCAGATGATTTTTTTTCTAGGCACTCTTATTATATGAATGAATTAATCCTATAGAAAAAATCTACAAATTCTTTTGCACTACAATCCTTAGGAAGTTTCATTCCACTCTAACCTCTTAGAACGGTCTTTCATTTTTTTAAATTGTATTCTAACTAAAGTAGCCCGCTCGCAAATTTAATTGAAAATCAAATGAGCAAATGCCCACTACAATCACTGACTGCAAGCACTCCTCAAATCTTGATATTACATAATTCTGAACATAAATTTCTTAAGTATACAAAAATTTCAGAGAGAGAGAGAGAGAGAGAGAGAGAGCGAGAGAGAGAATCCAGTCCTTGTTGTTGCTTGAAGTGCTGAAGTGGAGCAGCAGTGGGGTACACTACTGGAATCGCACCCTATGCCGACGGCTAGGGCCGTCGGCATAGCCCTGGTTGGGGTTCAGAGAAGCACATCAAAGGGAGATTCAGAAAGGAGTAGATGGGAAGGAGCAACAGCGGAGAGCAAAAAGAGATTAGGATTAGCAAGGGGCAACAAGATTAGAGGAGCAGCAGTATAGAGAGTAAGGAGAAGAGAGGATACATGAATTTGTCTCTTCTTTCTCCCTCTTGTTTCTCTTTTTTTTTTCCTCTACAGAGAGTCGCGGCCCTTGTGGAATCGCCAGATCCGCCTGCATCCGATCCATTCCCAGCGCCGCTGACCCTCGCGAGCTGCTCCTCGTCCTACTGCATCGACCCGAGCATCCATGGGCGGCTGTTGCGTCTGCAATGACCGCGGGCGAGCGCGCGCGTCCGACGCATCCGGCGCCGCCGCCGGCAACGACCTCTTCCTCCGCGTCTCCCCTCATGCTCCTCATCTCGTCCGGGCAGTGTGCCACTCGCGCCCGTCATGTTGCTCCCTGCCTCACCGGACGGCCATCGCGACGTCACTGTCCGAGCGCCAACTCACACGCTAGCGGTGGCACGTCCTCCGGTGAGTGTCTCGTCTCCCGCTTGCAAGCTCCAACTGCTGCCTCCCCTGGCGTTCTGCATCGAGCAGCCGCGACGTCCCCAACCGCTTGAGCCGCCGCGTTGACCCTGCTCCACCTCGCGGTGTGGCAGCAGCCATCCCTGCCGCCGGCAAGGGTGCCGCCCGTTACCCGAGCACATGGCCTGGCGAGGCGTCCTTCATCCTCCGTAACAACAAACGCATACAGACTATGGAGGCGTTGATTGGGTGAGGAATTGATGCGTGAATAGCCGGTTTGCATCATTGCATGGATCACATATGCCTGGTTGCAAGCATTAGCTATAATGACATCGCTGTTAATTAGGAATTGATTGTTGATTTCTTTATCTATTTGGGAGAGAGATTTCTGGTTGAGAGAGAAACTTACGGAGGGGAAGTTTTCGTCTGCTGGCCAGTACTGGGAGCCGGCGCGCCGGCCGAAAGTTTCGGCCGGTCAAGCCCCAGTCGTTCGATTTACTCAATAATAACCGTCCAGATTGCATCTTCTCCCTTGCGTGCAGGTCAAAGCCTCTTCCTTCCTCGCGTACGGGCTGCGCTCGACGCAAACGCATCCTCCACCATGGCGCCTCTTTCTCTTACTCGGCCCTCGCGAAAAAACACCCACCTCCCGTGTCTACCCTCCCACGAAGGATGCTGCTCCTCACTAGCCTCGCCGTCGACATGCTGGCAACCACACCGCCGCCGTTGAAGTTGCATCTCGTGAGTGTTTTGCGGCCCTCGTCGTCATTGGTTGCAACATGGCGTTGCTCCGTGGTCGCACCCTCCGCTGTCGTTTGGTAGCAGTCTCACCGTTGCAGCCTGCAACCTCGCCGTCAACCCGTCGTAGCCTCGCCGTCATAGCCATTGCTGGCTCTAGCTTGAAGCTTTTTTCGTACCTGCTTCCAGCTTTTCCATGAGGGTTGAAGCTTTTCTGTCATGTCTGTTGAAGCCTTTTTCTCCATCGGTTGTAACTTATACTAGGCCGGTTGAAGCTTTTTTCCATGTCCATTTTCACCAATTCGCCGCCGTTGCCGTCGCAGGTCGCGGTCTCCCCCCACATATGATGGATGTAGAAAAAATCCCGCCGCTAGTAGCAAAATTTTAGGATGGTTGCAACAAAAAAGCCACTGCCCTAGTAGGTCGCAGACCCGCCGTGATGAATGTAGCAAATCTGTCGCCGGTAGTAGCAAAAAAAGATGACGGTTGCAGCTTCTGGCTCAGCTGGTTGTAGCTTTCAAGGGGGAGGTCGTCGTTGCAGTGGAGCTAGATGGATGGACGGACGGAGTGCGCCATGAGGACGCGGGGGTAGGTGACACACGCCATGGCGCGTCTTCTCCAGCACCGATGGGGCCGTCCCATGTCGCTGGCCAAGGTCGTTGCAGCTCCGGCACCCCGCGGTTATAGCATCTGCCAACGTCGTTCTAGCATCCCGTCGCTGCCGGTTTCCAGGATCCTGTCACCGCCAGTATCCAGCACCCCGTCGCAGGACGCCATGGCCTTCGGTTGGTGGCGTCATCGCCAAGGCTTGGATTGGATTGAGAAAGGAGAGAGCCAGGCTTGAGGAACGAATGGATGGGAACGAGTGCATCGCGTGAAGTTGTTTGCACGGCCCTGTGTGTTAGTGTGTTACGTGACGAAGCGGCCGGCCGAAGTTTCGGCCGGCGCACCGTTTTCAAACGTTTCCCTATTATAATTGCTAACTACATCCCTGATAACTCATTAGATTAGTCCAATCGGTTAGATTACATTGATTTAGATAATCAGACGATACTAATTAACCGGTGTACACTTAACGGGATGCATATAAAAAAATTCTTATTTGATTGTTTAATAGTACTGGAGATGGAGATGGAGAAGTGGAGAAAAAACACACACACATCAAGGGCATTCAGGTAGGTAGTGATGGTTAATTCCTCCCTGCAAAAAAAAAGTGATGGTTAATTCCCGGACATTACATGTCAGGCGAGATTATCGCACTAGGCAGCATGCACGCTGTGTATGGGGAGTTAATCCGCTTGTTATGGGCTGGTGATTAAAGCGCGTGATTTGGGGGATATTATTGCTGTTAAAAAAGGATCAGGCTTGCCTGCTCCCTTCCCATGCTCCCATCCGTGCTCCCACTTCATCCTACGGCTGTCATTTTGTTTTTTTCTTTTCTAATCTAATCATCTCCCTCCCTGATTTTCAGGGGATGGGACCGGGCCTTATTTTCTTCCAATCAAATCAAGCCACGTAAGCGGGAGCACGGATGGGAGCACGGGGAGGGAGCAGGCAAGTCTCGTCCGTTAAAAAAGGGTAAGGAGCATTCGTGGGGAGATATTATTCCAGTTAACATATAACCATTTTCTATCCTTATGGTTTGTTTCCAAACCACAGCGTAGGTAGTAAATAAATAGAGAAAATTGCGGATTGTTTTCTACCACCGCTTGTTTTCCACTACAAATAGGCGCCTAGACCATCCCTTCTTCCTCGCCCAACAGAATTCAATTTCGTAGTTGATCTAGACATGGCGACCAAGCTTACGGCAATAGCCTTTTTCCTGCTCCTACTCACCTTTGGTGGGTCCAGCGACAGGGTTGAACCTTCATTTTCTCGTAAGTACCAGTGCTAGATTTACCAAGTTGAGACTGTTTCAAGTCTGAATCACCTCATATAGTTTGTTATTTCCCGCAGAAGAGAACGCTTTTGATATGAGTGCTTATGCGGTTCATTGGGACCCAGATCATGCACCATCTGGTAAGGACGACTTGTGCTATCTTATCAAGTAGCAGAATGCGTCAACTCACATGCATTTTGTTATTTTCTATAGAAGAAAAAGGTTTTGGTGAAAGTTCTTATGCGGTACATTGGGATCCAGATCACTCACCTTCAAGTAAGTACCTATACTATCTGTACAAGTCGAGAATCTGTTGATTTAGAATCAACTTATATTTTGTTATTTCCTGCAGAAGAAAATGGATTCGGTGAAAGTGCTTATGCGGTACATTGGGATCCTGATCACGCCCCTTCAAGTAAGTACCTATGCTATCTAAACCAAGTCACAAATATATTTTTTTTGAAGTTTGAAGTTAACCAAGTCGCAAATATGTTAATTGAGAATCAACTCATAGTTTGTTATTTCCTGTAGAAGAAAACGGGTTCGGTGAAAGTGCTTATGCGGTACATTGGGATCCAGATCACGCCCCTTCAAGTAAGTACCTACATATATGCTATCTGTACCAAGTCGAGGATTATTGTGAATTAACTTGGTAGAGTAATTAGGTGCAAGCTACTTGGCTATGAGGTATGCTTTTCTCGTGTCAGGTTCAAATTGAATAGAGTTTGTACTAGTAGATGTCAACTCCGGTCAGGTTTTCCAACACTAGTAGGCTACGTGTGTCTATAGCTTGATGAGTCTAGGTATTCTTACACGCCCCATTCCCAGTAGGTCTAAGTCTGTGGTCTACACTTTAATCGATGAGAACAAAAAGAAGAAAACTTTAGGGTGTGAGACGTACCCTTGGCCGAAGTTTTTACGTGCGTGTGCGTGTGCAATTTTATTTGACCAATCCTATGGGTGAAACTTACAGAACTCATATGTTATTTCCTGCAGAAGAAAACGGGTTTGGTGATAGTGCTTATGCGGTACATTGGGATCCAGATCATGCCCCTTCAAGTAAGTACTAACGCTAGCTGTACCATGTTGAGATTGTGTGAAGTTTGAATCACCTCATAGTTTTTTATTTCCTGCAGAAGAAAACGGTTTCGATGAGAGTGCTTATGCGGTACATTGGGATCCAGATCATTTACCTTCAAGTAAGTACCTATATCTGTACAAGTCGAGCATGTGTTAATTATATGAATCAACTCATAGTTTGCTATTTCACGCAGAAGGAAATGGGTTTGCTGAAAGTGCTTATGCGGTACATTGGGATCCAGACCGTTCCCCTTCAAGTAAGTAATGGTACTACTTTATCAGGTTTTGCATATGGCAAGTCTGAATCATATATCACATATGTGTTATTTCCTATAGAAGACAAGGGTTTTGGTGAAAGTGCATATGCAGTACATTGGGATCCAGATCATGCACCTTCAAGTAAGTACTTGTACTTCCTTCTCAAGTTTTGAATATGGCATATCTGAATCATATATCATATATGTGTTATTTCCTATAGAAGACAAGGGTTTCGGTGAAAGTGCTTATGCAGTACATTGGGATCCAGATCATGCACCTTCAAGTAAGTACTTGTACTTCCTTCTCAAGTTTTGAATATGGCATATCTGAATCATATATCATATATGTGTTATTTCCTATAGAAGACAAGGGTTTCGGTGAAAGTGCTTATGCAGTACATTGGGATCCAGATCATGCCCCTTCAAGTAAGTACTTGTACTTCCTTCTCAAGTTTTGAATATGGCATATCTGAATCATATATCATATATGTGTTATTTCCTATAGAAGACAAGGCTTTTGGTGAAAGTGCTTATGCAGTACATTGGGATCCAGATCATGCCCCTTCAAGTAAGTACTTGTACTTCCTTCTCAAGTTTTGAATATGGCATATCTGAATCATATATCATATATGTGTTATTTCCTATAGAAGACAAGGCTTTTGGTGGAAGTGCTTATGCAGTACATTGGGATCCAGATCATGCCCCTTCAAGTAAGTACTTGTGCAATCTTTAACAATTCAAGATTGTGTCAATTGTGAATCAACTCGTCATTTATTATTTTATGTAGAAGAAAATGGTTTTGGTGCAAGTGCTTATGCGGTACATTGGGATCCAGATCACTCACCTTCAAGTAAGTGCCTATGCTATCTGAACCAAGTCGCAAAAATGTTTGTTGTGAATCAACTCATAGTTTGTTATTTTCTGCAGAAGAAAATGGTTTTGGTGCAAGTGCTTATGCGGTACATTGGGATCCAGATCACTCACCTTCGAGTAAGCACATGGACTGCCCTTACCAAACATAATGTGTTCGAACTGAATCATCACACAGTGTTTTATTTCCTAGAAAATGCTTTTGGTGATAGTGCTTATGCGGTACATTGGGATCCAGACCATGAACATTCAAGTAAGTACTTGCCCTACCTAACCAATTTTAGCAAGTGTTCAGGCTGGACAAAAGCTCTTAGTTATGTATTGAGTCTCCTAAATTAACTTTTGCATGCCAATTTTTTGATAAACTTATATTATTTTTTAATTTATAACTATGCAGCTTCTGCTGTTCCTGAAGCACAAGCCAAACGCCACCAGATAAAAGTTCAAACTGGCATGTTGTTCTTGAAGAAGAATCTGCGCATTGGCACTGTACTGCCCCAAGGAACCATGTTTGCACGAGGCGGTTCACCAAAGTCTGTCAATTCTGTCTCTACTCCGTTGGAGTCAAAGTACTTGGCAACCATCCTTTCACATTACAAGATACCTCACAGCTCGATAAAGGCCCAGCAGGTAGCTGACACCCTTCGTTCATGCGGCAAACCGGCTGACAAGGAGGAGCCTCACATGTGCATCTCATCTCGTGAAGCAATGGCCAGGTTCGCTACCAAAGCTTTGGGAGTCAGCGGTGCACGAGCAGCCATTACACGAATTCATGGGCATGAGACCCCCAACACCATGTATGTTGTGGCACAGATCGCCCAATTCAGCAATAATTCGGTTCCATGCCACCCTATGGATTTCCCCTATGAGGTCTTTTATTGCCATCGGCCAAGAGAGGTGCAGTCTTTTACGGTGCAACTCAAGGGCTTGAAAGATGGAACACCAGGCGTGACGGCAACAGCCATGTGCCACATGAACACATCTGATTGGGACCAGCAGTACTTTGAGCTGTTAGGCGGAGAGCGTGGTGAACCTATTTGCCACTACATGCCTACCAATTACATCATGTTCTATTAGATATATTTAAAGTTCCGGCTAAATGATGTAATCATGTTATCTGATCAATAAAGCGTTCTGAGTGGCCGGCTTTTTGTTAAAAATTCCAAATTCTGGGTTAATTACGGGTGATGATGCACTAGATCATTATATTTTTGCATGTTCAATAGATATGCAGAGAGCGTTCTGAGTGGCTGTCTTTTTGTTAAAATTTCCAAATTCTTGATGATAAACTATCCTACTCTCAAAAGGGAAAAAAAGAGGGAACTTTTTGCTGAAACATATTTGGAGAAAATGATTACCACGACAGTCGCAAATGATCTTGTTGTCAAGCAGCCTAGAATTTGTCTCTCTCATACTGGCCCAAATTACCATGATGCAAATGCAGTCGACGCGTTTTTTATCCTTGCCCTGATAGGCACTTCTGTGACTTCTAGCTCAGAATTGCAAATGGTCCACACCTCAACGAGCTCAGGGGCGATCATGTCCAGCAACCAACCAAGTAACCGCCATCAGTCTAGAAGTGTCTCTTCCGTTACAAATCTGAACCCTGGCGGCAAAGTGTTTCTTCCGTTATCAACCTGAACCCTAAGTTCTGATGGCTGTATTGCTTAGTGACAGAATATTCCTTCGTGGTCCACTGGACAGAGTTATCTATGAACCGAGCATCCTCGAATAACACAATATCTTATTTCTCATACCGAGTAAGTTTTTCATATGTATGTACTCCACCTCACCGAGACTTCTGCAATATTATTCCTGTTTGTAAAATTCTCCTTTTCTGGAGGTATAATGGACGACGACTATCTGTATTGTATATATGACTGAAATGGGTGAGATGTGCAAACACTAAAACAGAGATTCATGTTATCACAGATTATTATATCAAGAATAATATTGTATTTTTATCACAGGTAATAATACTGTATTTTTATCACAGGTAATAATACTGTATCCAAGAAAAAACAGAGAAAATTAATATTACTGTATTCAAGAATCACAGGTTGCTCTATTTGATGACAATCCATCATTCCGTGGTTTTTATCACCTATAGCAAATAGGTATTTTTATCTCATCATATTTTCGAGTATCACAGAGAACTTCAAGTATTTATAGCAAAACAAGAGATGATATATGGGCAAAAACTGGACCAAATGAGATGTCCTTTGGTGAGATCTACTTTCAAACCTGTGATGTACAGAGACCATATGTCACTAGGCAACAAATCAAGTCAAAAAGCTCCCCGTATATATGTATATATGTGTTAATTACCTATCACTCGCGAAGAAAATCAAGTTGTAATCTGCTTTCAGAACCATTTCTTTTATTCAGAACTGCATAAACATTGCACTTATAGAAAATGGTTACTGGAACAAGATACATGTAAAAAATGATTAGTGACATTCAGAAGTGCTCATTGGGCAGGATCATAACTGGAAATTGAGGAAACTGCATAAACATGCCCGCAAAAAAAGTACAGCAACTTTGATACGTAAGCAATAAACATCTTTGTAAACATAAAAATTGCATAAACATGTTCTCTGAACTGGAAGCAATGCTTCACTTGGGCTTAGAATAAATTCATATATTGGCTATACATGAAACCCATTGGCTATTCGTTGGCATGTTTACAGTTCGATTCTTGTCAATTTAATTGCTAGGTATGCATTTCCCAGAAAATGCACAGACTGGCAAGTCGCTTTCTTGTGAAGCGTCTCTTGCTCTCTTAGAATCGGAAGATTTGGCTGCGCGGTCTCAGCCCGCACTCAAAAGAGGTTGTAAAGGGTGCAGATGATGTACCATTGCCTGCGACCGCAATTGTCGGCAACAACTTCCAGTTTGAGCGGCTTGGTAATCTCTGAATTAACCTCTCTCTCTGTAACATGTTGGCTGTATCTGTTGATGCAACTCGCTGTGCTTGAATGTAATGTAATTTCAGGCTACTTTGCTGATGAAACGGCCTTGACGCCCGAGAAGCTCGTGTTCAGGCTGGACTGTTACTCTGAGTAACTCTTATGGGAAGGCTGGACCCAAGTGACTGCTAATTTAGTCTACTGGAGTTTTGATTTTCTCTGCTTGCTGACTGGTGAGAGGGGTGCTATGTGCTAATGTGAGAAAACTTGCCATACAACAGCCAAGAGGCCTTTTTTTGCATATTGGGCTCGTGATGTACATGGTATTGTATTGTGATGTACTACTATGTTTCAATCCATCTAATTTTGGCAGAATTGTTATTCACAAAGAATGGACTGCAAGTACATATCTAAAACACCATTCATTGATATGAAAAAAAAAAGCATATTCGGGCAGAGTTGTTATTCAAAAAGCAATGATCTAAAATTCAACATCCACTTTTCACATAATCACTTGTTGATTCCTTACTAGTCACAACTTAACATAAATGCAAGTTAAGGCAGCAGACAAGGTAATGCCAACACTGCCGGATGGATGCCACTGAAAATCTGATCATCTTATCTCCGCGACTTTGAGCTCTTGCGCATCATCCTTCTTATCATGTTCTTCAACCTTCCCTTCCAGCTCTTCTATCCTCCCATCCCGAAATGCTAGCTTAGCCTCCAGTTGAATCTTGTTCTTACATGACTACTGTGCAATCTTCTCCTCTTCGTACACTTGCACAGCTGACTGGCTCCCCTCCAACTCTAACTTGAGCTTTGCCCCCTCCACGAAAATTTATTTGGAGCTGAAGAAGATTGCAGAGGTCATCATATATAAACATGTGTGATGACAAGAAGACTAAGGATCAAGTGACCTTCTAATGATACGAGGAAGTTAGTAGAACATGACAAAAGTGCATCACTGAAGTTTGTATTGAATATGAATAAACATTGCAAGTCGACATGAACAAAAAATTCCTTGACCGATAAACGATAACTGTTCCGTCCCTAAACTACACTAGGTTTTTCTTTACTACTGCTAACTGGGAAAGAAATACAAAAACATTAAGATTTCAGTCAAGAGCCATACTAAATGCAGAACAAAACAAAAACTACTTATCAGAATATGAATGGATTTGCACACACAGGTACATAGACCAGATGCTGGAATTAAGTTTACTTCTGATTTCAGAAACTATTGCACTGATCTTGCTCTCATCGACACAGAGAATAACTAACAAATTGCTACGGTAGGATAAAAGGGAGAAAAAACAAAGGGGGTATTTATACCATCAAAATGCATGGTTTTATAAATATACAAATGAGCTGACAGGTTGTTTCAGAACGAATCACCGTAAAAGAACAACATATTTAACATGACAGCCACAAACTACTACTTCCAGTGTTTCATGTAGTGGTAAATAAAAGGCAGATATCTGGTTACGAGAATATGCACAGCATCCTGTCATAGGCCAATGATATAACTGATAACAGCTAAGTTACGGAACTGAATAAAAACGACATCCGGGACTGAAACTAACTACTGACACCGCATGGATTATTACTAACAAAACTGAAACTGAAGCAGAGTAAATGGGGATCGTGTTGGGCATATCATTCTATAAAGATGTGGAGTTGTTTCAACTGAAACTTTTGCAACCCTTTTGTGTATACTGAATGTAGCAGCTAGCTCAAAGAGATTGTCACTATCAGCCGGCAGTATGCACCTAATTAGCAACTATGCCATAATAATTGGAGTGCCTAAACCTGCATAATCAAATCCCCTTTTTTTAAACGATATGGAGTTAGCAGCTAATTATATTTGGTGAGTATGTATGTTCGTCACTAGGTGTTAAGAGCTGTAAACAAAAGCATCAGGATAGAGTAGAGTTAATCCAGCAACAGGAAAGCATTTTTATTATCATTAGTTTTATTTTTCAAAAGCTCCAGCCTGTAAGCTTAAATGCCCTCATATTGCAGACTGGCATGTTTTCATTTCATAGTTGCATTCCAGTGAAACAAATACCTGATCATCCAAAGAGAAAGGTGTGCTTCACACACAAGCACAAACTACCCAAAGTATAAAATGAACTTTCACGGTTCATGCATAAGCTCAATCATACCTGACCATGTAAAATCAACAACCACTTGTGTCAAGAAAAAAATAAAATCCACTAAGTGACATTCTTAAAGAAAACAGGTATTAACAACCTCATGCATAAGTTTCAGAATAAAACAATCGCATACATAAAGTTTCAGAAAATAAAATCGCATACATAAGTTCAGTGAAAACGTCTCGTAAGCTTGAGGTTCAAAGCTCAAAGGTAGGCAGTTAAAAAATACACCAAAATTTAAGAAATGTGAAGCTAAAATTTCAGGTTTGCAATAATATTTCAGGACAATGAAGTGGTCAACATGATAACAAGGCTATGCACTTTCAACTCTTATATACACGTTTTGTACTTTTGTACATAGTACACCATGTAATATAACACCACTAACACCATCTTAATGCACAAGTGATTTCAAGACATCTTAATGCAAGCATTATCTATGTCGCTAAACTAGTATACTGTTAAAATGGCCTAAAGAATCAATCATATACTAACACCATCCCGCAGCTATATCAAACAGTCAATGAGTAGTGCACCTTGCAAAACTATGTAACCCGAACAAAAGCAAAATACAAATCATCTGAAGGCCAAAAGGCAAACCTTGCAGGATTATCCTTGAGCGCAGGGAATATGGGCGGCCAAATCATCTTAAGAGGATGGATATCACCCAAACACACTTCTTCTTCTGCCATGATATACACTTTACGCAACTGCATGCACTTGACATCTAATTGAAGTGCGCATCGACCCATCTCCAAGAACATACACTCAGCATAGTCACCCACGTGCTTTATCCGGAGAGGAGCGTAGGAATCATCCTCAACCCTGTAACCTGGAATCCACATATTAGCAACCATCTCACGCAAACAAATGGTGTCCACCAGCAACCAGTTGTCCCCCTTGTGGAGCCAAATGTGAAGCTGAAGCTTCTTTGCATGGATGAGATACACACCAGAAGCATCCTGAGCCTGTGCCAACATGGTATCTCTATCGCCATACTCCACCCCTTGTGGGAGCTGAAACATAGAGATGCTCGAGGCAGTCAAATCAAAGACAACAATGTCGCTCTGGGCACTTGCTATGTAGATTTTATTGTTGGCGAGCACAGCTTTTGGTTCCCGTCGCGGATCAAGGAGCTGGTCTGTGTCCAAGGTAAGATACGTGCGCCACACACCATCACCATGTCGCCACATATGTACGTGCACAGTAGATTTTGTTCTCTGCATGTTAGACACCACCGACACATGCAACAAGGACAAGTCATTGACTTCTTCTACCGAGAAGAGATCATTCATCGTGCGGGAATAGCCATCCTGGATTTCAACGTGTGGGAATGGTGGGACAACAGTCAGGCCTCTCTCAGGACATAATGGACTGTGCGCCCCAACTGTAAATTTGCTGCGGTTGACCTGGTCATACAAGCTGATGAAGACTCTGCCATTCCGGGAGCAGAGGAAGTTGGCCGGCGCGCCGCGGTAGGCGTCCCAACTGTAGCCCAGCAGAGAGCGGATGATGGCAGCAAGCTCTTGGGGCTTATTTAGCAAACTGAAGAAGCGAATAGAAGCCATTTTATGATCTTCCCTGTCCTCGACGTAGAAGCCGAGGAGGCAGGGCGGGTGGCGCTCGCAGAAACGGCGGAGGAAGGCGGGTTCAGAGGCATGATGGTACCAGCGCTTGCAGACAAGGGCAGCACGGACAAGGGTGGTGGGGAAGCCGACGCGGATAATGATCTCCCTGAGGAGGTCATCGTCGTCGAGCACCTTTGATACCTTTCCAGCACATGCAGACATCACATAAGAATTATTCTTGGAGATCAACAAACGTCTGTGATAAGAAGTACAAACAAACAATCAAGAATAAGATGGGCTGAACCTTGCTGGCTTGGTCAGTTTCTAGCATTGTATCAAGACGAAATTTCTGGGGATTTAGAACTTCCTTCAGATCCCAAGGTTTCCCTTTATCAGACTTTTCTTCTGAAATTCTTCGCTTTTTATCTATGCTTCCAGATGCTGGATCACCGCCATTCTATCATTATCATGATTAAGTTAGATGATGCTTAGATTGTTGTTTATAAGATTTACATAGAGGCATTAACACATATGAAACTAGTCAAAGTCTTTTTACTTCTAGATCGGCATGGATCAGCATACCAGTATAGGAGATGGCTTTGCAGGATAGTTTCGGTCTAAGTGATCAGTTCGGCCAATGTTAGGAGAGATGCCCGAGACAACAGGAGCACCTGAGACCTATTAATTTAATAGAAAATTTCTGAAACTATACCCACAACCTGTCCTGACAATAGAAGGCCGGAAAATATGTGCTTACCTTCATCACAGAAGCTTCATATGGCGATCTGAACACTTCGGAAGGCAGGTTACCAAAAGACAGTAAAGATTTGAGCCCATCATTATTTGCAATTATCTTAAAGCCACTGTCTACTGTAGTAACAGCAAGAAGATTGCCTTCTTTATTGAATCTTAATCTTGGAAAGCTCTATTAACATGTACAGAGGTTAGATTGCTACAAATGGAGAAAAAAGGTTGATAATATAATAGGGAACAGACACTAACTGGCAAGGCTCCGCCAGCTTCAATGCAGGCCAGCATGTTGGTGTTATCAACATCCCAAAACTTAATTTGATTATCTTCGCCAGCAGCTAAAATGTGATTCCGAGCTATATCAAACTGCACGACACCATGTACTATACCAGATGGTTTTTTACGAAATCCAGAATATGACCTCTTGACAGATCCTTCACTTTGGTTCCACTCGACCAAATGTGAGTCTCCCTGTTTGCTTGTTCCGCATGAGAACAACCTTCAAATCGACATCAAGTAAATATTACATCAACAATACGTCGAAACACTTCTAGCGAGCAAAATACCACATCTATGTTTACCTAGTTCCATCGGCACTATAGAGGATTGTAGTACACCATTTTCCTGGAACATCAAAGTCCACCCTAGATCCCACATTGTCATAAAACCATGCCTTCAATTTCCCGTCAAGGGAAGTTGAGAAAATAAACTGCAAGGAACACAATAAAATCATGTATCAGTCATAAATTTCTCCCGGAACACAAAATACAGTCATCGCCCTCATGATGGCTTATACTGCCTCAATTCAAATTATAATTGAGTAGACTTTTGAAGCATACAGACTAAGGAGCAACCATCGATATTCATTGCATTCTGAGATGTTAATGCCTAAATATTGTATTCAGACAACACATACCTGAATATCATCTATGTGATGAAGGCAAATAGAATACACAGGTGCCTCATGCCCTTCAAACGAATATATTTTCTGTCCATGCATATCCCAAACCTACAAAATAGAAAGTAAGTTACAGAGGACCATGCTGGGGGAAAATGAAATAGGTGATAACCATTTAAGATGTGTTAGGTACCCTAATAAGCTTGTCATCTCCGCAAGTGACAACACATAGTTGCTTATTTGGCTGGGAGAAAGCTATGTCATTAACTTCTCCAGAATGAGCCTCAATCTGGCATGAAGAATAAATGGGTTAGTAACAAAAGTCAATTCATAGAATGAAATATAACATCTAACACTTGAAGTTCGATGAACAATTAGAAGATCATACCTCTACCACTTCACGTGTTTTATTTTGATGCTCGTATGCATACAGATGGATCAAATGTTTTGTGAATGCAACTCCTATAAAAGCAAAAGAAAGGAAGCTTAGCAACAATGGAGCACAATACGAAGAATTTACCAAGTGCAATACAGAGTTACCGGCTAAAGATTGAAATATTGACACTAACCAATCATGTATCCATCAGGGCTCCATGTAACTTGACTAACGGCCATGGAGGGATCTTTAGCCACGACACACTTTTCTCATAGAAAATAATTAGTGAGCCACATATATAATATCAAACCAAGTAGGTGCTTGCAAACAAGGTACAAGACTACAAGTAAAAGCAACAGGAGCAAATTACATATATAATCTGTTACCTGAAATTGTGCTGAACATGCTTGCATGTTCCAAATTTGGAAGGGCTCTGAGACCAGCCTCTCACGCGTACCGATCTCCCAGATTGTAAATTCACCATTAGCAGATCCAACTATGTGAGCAGTAAACATGACAAGAAAATCAATAAGGTGTTGAAATCCAAACATTCACCCAAATTACATGAAACACATTTTGTACTTGCAAAGTTACGACTGCATCTATGTATATTTTTAGATATTAAATTAGCAACCTTGATCATACCTAGTAATAGTGTATGACAAGGATGAAAGTCCATGCTAGTTACATTAGATCCCTGTGATAGCGTGCAAACTACTTTCGTAGGAATGATATCCAATGACCATGAGGGTTGAGGGACAGGTCCACTGGGACTCAGTTGCTCCATCAAATGCTCAGATTCTGCAATTTGGTAGTGTGTTATAGCTGGGTGTTCCCGTCATGGAAACAGATAGAGAAATAATGCAATATAAGTACAGAACTGAGGTCATAAATCACATTGACACATATTAGGCTCCCTTTGGTTCATCGGATAGGAAAAATGCAGGATAGAAAAAACACGGGAATAGAATAGGAATCAAGGTTAAAAACAGAGGAATGAAAACACGGGATTTTTTCCACGTTGGTCATTTGGTTTGCAGATAAGGAAAAAATAAAGGAATCTAACTAAAATTAATAAATTGGCTTAACAACTTTTTTCCATAAACAAACTTGCCTAACAACATAATAAGAACATGTCGTATTTGCTTAATAAATTGACTCATCTAATTCATGTCAACCATATACGGAAGTGGATTGAACCAAAAGCACCAACTCACAGATCCTTTGATATAAAAAGGGAAAAAAATAACTTAGGCACCCACACAAACGGTCAAATACCCCCTAAAAACGATCAAACACAAATCAGTATCCAACCATGCCACTTCTCTCGTATCCCACGCCGTGAACAGCCCAGTCGCAACGATGAGCGGTTGTGGTTGGCTGGGGTGATGAGTTTGTTTGTCTAATTAATTTGATGAAGCTCGATTTGCCTCGGGCATCCGCAAATTTTGAGAAAAAAAGAGATGCGAGTAGATGTTTGGAACCTTGTACGATTCCTGTGAAAGCAAAGGAATTTCTTCCCTATCATCCAAAATTCCTACAACGATTCCTATGAACCAAACTGCAGGAAAGGAAATATTCATGTGTGTGTAGTATTCCTGCACTTCTCCTTTGGTTACAGGAAAATCAAAGTTGTCTAAATGAGCCTCCTGTAAATTGCGGTGCAGAGAAGCCTTTGTATTTGTAACCAACTGTTTGTGTTTAGAATGACTTCTAGCAATTAAGGTTTTGTAGTTGGTAAATGGTGTATATAAATTCAAAAAAACACCCATGACATCAACAAAGCGAAGGCATAAAATTATTCTTGCATATATCCATACAATGATACATCAACGAAGAGTTGAGCAAAATTCATTCTGGCACTGCAGTGTAAAGCAAATTTTGTAACCATAGCTCTTGCTTACGACTCAACCTGGGATTGGGGTGGGTTCGTGTAGGGTCCAAATGGTTGGTTTTTGTGTAGTTATCAAATGGCGCGGGTTCAAACGGGTTCAGCAAGAAAATGATCTGGACTGGAGTGGGTTCAGCGGATCACCGATCTGGTGCGGTGCGAGCCGTGCGGCCTGATTTCAAATCACAGCGGCTCATAATGGTTCTGGTCCATGGGCCGAACCCACTAGTTCCTGACAAACAGAAGCGCTCCAACCCTTGACTCCACTCCCCCGTTCCCCCACCCGAGTCTCTCTCCTCTAGGGTTCCTATGGCCACCACCCTGCGCCGCCGCCGCTGCCGCCACCACGCGATGCCACCACCATTCTCCACCGCCAACGCTGCTTCTCCTCTCATCTTCTCTCATACTATCCACCCCCTACCTCCTCTCTGCTGCCGGCGACGGCATCTTCTTGGTCGCCATCGTCGTCTTGGTCGTCGGCTTTTTCTCCCACTCCGCTGGCCGCCGGCACTGATGAGCCCACCGGCGACCTCCACCACCGTATTACAGCGTTGCCCGTTACCCTAAAATGTTGCTCCTCCATGAGACCACGATCGGTAAATCCCCTTCCCCTCCTCCTTTCTTCGCCGGATATGGAATGTTTAGACAAAGTCTCTACTGAATTGTAGCATATGGAATATTCAGACATAATGCATATGGAAGTGTACGATATCTGAACTAAAGATGGTAACAGCACAAAAGATAAAAGAAATTGTAAGATTGCCGATTTGATAATAAATAAACCAATCTGGCTGTGTTGTACAGTTGCTACTCATCTGACTGTGTTGTCGCTAGTTGGAAAAAGAAAGCTTGCAATAAACACTCACTAGCAATCAGTATGAAGAGAATGCAGGTGTTACTATTATTTGTCCTTTAATTTAATCTTCTTCTTTGGTACTGATGGGGACAATAATGCCTTAGATCTCACCTGCTACCTATCTCAGACTTTTTTCACACCCCTGCCTGTATGTACTTCACAAGTTTCCGTATGCTATAAATCTATATATAGCCTTGGGTTGATCCCTGCGCTCCATGATTCAGTTTCTACTAGATTAGGTAATCAGTTTAGTGTTATGTGTCTTTGTTCAGTGCTCCATGGTTGGTTGCACTCGGCGGTAGCAATGTAGTAGGCTCCAGGTCAATCAGTTCAGTACTTTACATTGTCTGTTCTTTAGCAAAGTTATGTATCTTTGAGTGGGTAGTAACCAGCACCAGATTTACACATTTAGCTTTATCCAGGACGAGGCAGGCAAGAATTGGATCGTCCAATTGTCTGCTGGTGAGCAATTGGTAAAAAATTATGTGCTTTTCTGTGGAGATGTGTAGATATTCAAGCTCCATTTGAGGTCATCTTGTATCCTGCTGGTACTATGATGAAATGACTAGTATGATGTTGCTACCATTCTGAAATGCAATTCTTTCACTTTGTATGGTGCCGCTATCTTGTATGGTAGCTTGTGCTTCTGTTGTGCCCAAGGTTTTTGAGTCGCGACTTGGCGAGTCGCCGCGAGCCCTGCGGCTCAGCGTATAGTCGACGAAAGTTGCTGTATAGTCGCCATAAGTCGCTGTATAGTCGCGAGTCGCCCTGATTTTTGGAAAACGACTTGGCGATTAGTCGGCGACTAATCAGCGACTCAAAAACCATGGTTGTGCCTAGGAAAATAATGAAATTGCTACTGGCACTAAATTCTGATGCACTTGATCGATCATGTGCTATTAGTTTCATGAGTTTCTAACCATCTTTAGAGACTTCCTTGCTGGCACATGTGGAATGCTCGTATGTGTAGAAATAAAATATAATTTTGTTTGCTTTGTCAGGAAAATAATAGTTCTTCTATGCTGAACATATCTCTTCAGCAGATTTGTTGATTGTCAACAGATCTATGCTTACCAACATGTAGTACTACTGACTGTGTACATTGGTAATTTTAAGGTGCCTTTCATTGTCTCCATCGATCTCTGTTTTTGATTATTATTATTTTTGAAAGAGCAACTGTTAAAAAAGGAAAAGGGAGATTGGTTCGGATCCTGGCGTGGTGGAGGAGAGACCCGTGACCTTGGTCAGCGATCAGCGGGGGGCAGGAGCATACATTCTCTTGCAAAGGCTGTTTCAGTCTTTCTATTGTTATTTGCTTGTGAAGATGTCTTTGGAGGTCATTTATTCTTTTCGATATCTAAGTTGCTCCTAGCTGGAAATAGATTGAAGCAGCTCCAAGGGAAGCATACGAAGTCAGGCAACTCCTTTAACTATTATGATGAGGAGGAGGCCAGGCGACACCGCGGCACATGCAGGAGAGGTGGAGGGTGTGGCATCGGTGCGTGTGAAAGGGGAGGAGGAGACTCCAACGCAATGACGCAAGCCCGTGTCCTGTCGTGTCCCAATCCATGGATGGCGTAGCTGTCTCAGATCCAATGTTAGTGCAGATGGAACCCCCGTCTCTTCTCGGTGCAAAGAAGCTAACTTAACAAGTTTTGGCAATGTGTTGGACACTTCCTTTCCCCGTGCCTCCCATGCCTACAAGGCTCAGAACTGCTCCCCTTCCGGAGAAACAAGCATAGAACATCATGATCTGGACATGTAGCTTAGTCTAGTCACAGTTGACACCATCACAAGAGCAGCTACGTCCATCATCAAGGGCTCATCCTTTGAGGTAGAGACCCATGCTCCCCAACTTCTTTTGGTTATATTCCTTCATGAACGGCTCGCTCAATTTCTGGTGGAGGGTGTCCAATGCACTCATGCCAGCTCCATGTCCATGACCTCCCACTCTCCCTGCTTGCTTATTTGCTCGCTTTTTCCCCTCCCACCTATCACGCCGCAAAGAGATGCCTATCACAGTCTGAGGAGGGGTCTAGATCCCTCACATGCACTGCATCAATGCAAACACGAGTACGCATATATGCTCAGTTCTCGCACATGCACATAGTGCAACTCCACGCAGCTCGATCCCATCTATCATCCTCAGCCAACATTAATCAATCCTGCTATGCAACCGGCTCTTCTGTTATGTTTGCTTGGCCCGAACGATACCATGCCCTCCATTACTTTGTTAATGGTTCATCAACCATCGCACTGCTTGGTTGAAATTGGGGTAGACATATGATTGGTTCTTGTAGGCCATTTTATTTTCTCAAGAACCTCAAATGTGTAGGAGCATTCAATTCCACTAGAAGAAGAGTGTGTGCTTGCTTCTCAAACCGTTGGGACATCTTACAAGTATTAGTTGAGCATAATTTGAGATGCTTTCTGCCAGATGATTTGTGAACACTACAATTTGTTACATGGCTTTGACCTTTTCTGTCTCGGAAGGTAGAAGAAAAAATAAGTCAGTTTGGGATATAAAGCATTTGATCCACATCGCTCGAATGTACTAATATAAATTTAGAGTGCGCTCTACATTTGGCTGCCTTGTACACCTACATTTCTTGCCAATTCGCTTTATCTATTTATATTTATATTTAGTTACCTTGCCTCCATCTTATCCTTGTTATGTTTTTCCTTTTTACTTGGAACAGAAATGCCATGTGAAGAATAAGCATATTAAGTTTGTTGTATCGTATCCATGTCCGTGATAAGCTAGGGTGCCATCATATAGTTGAGTTGAGTTGCAGTGAGCTGCACTTCGTTCACATCTGGTAGCGGAAACTGTCTTATGTGGGAGCCCATCACAAGCCTTTACTTGTGTGTCTTGAATTTTGAGAGACCACAACTGAACCATGGTATATAATGTTTCGTATTCGATTAGTTCAAGTTATGCACCTGGAGCAGGTTCTTCTATGTTATCATTGATATTTGCGATAATTCTTGGTGTTTATTTTCTACTCAAAGTAGTTTTTCTTTCTTTCTAATTGTTGAGTTACTGCTGGCTTTTCTATTTCACTAGACTACTGAGTAGAAATAGAAATATGCCCAGTCAGGTACACGAGGGCGTCTATTTCTTAGAATTAATGATATGTATTGCTTTATCTGAACATTCACTCTGTCTTTCGAGTGGACCACAAACTAGTTATACTCTGCACTGGACTAAGATATGCTCCTAGTATCAGTGGAACATCATTGTTTCATTGTTGTTTGCCATGTATAAGTTGAGTAATGTACTTCTGTTGCAGGCCTAGTTGCGGTTCCACTTGTTCTGCGGATGGGTGCTTGTTATGGCATTTGCAGAATTGGAATATCCAGTTCATCATTGCTAATTCAGTTTGGATGAACCGAAACACCGTGCAATTGCGGGAAAACAGAAGCGCGGAAATTATGCGTTTGTCGGATGGAAGGTTTGTAGTGCAAGAAAGATTTGTTTTTATTTTTATTTGAAAAAAAAAAGAGATTGGCCCTTCTATTTCCATTGAGGAAACCAAGATGAGTGCTTACAGAAAAGTAAAGAAACACAGAACGAACAGAGCCTGTAGCCCAACTCTGTCCCCTAAGGTGAGAATAAAAAAACCTCGGTAAAAATGCAAGCATCCCACGGAGAGGCAATCTTTTGAATCAACATCAGGTAGGGATGCAGGGGGATGCATCCGCGCCGTCCGCGCCTGTCTGCGCAGCCAAAATTGAACAGGGGCGGGGGCGGGGGCGGGAGGAGGGCGACCCTTACCTGGCCGATGACCCGGCGCAGAGGGATCGGAGGCGGGGTCGAGAGATGGCCACCTCCTCGCACGGTTTTGGCGGCAGGATGGAGACGCGCGCGCGGCGTCCCCGCCTTCCGACCGGACACGGGCGCCGACGAGCTAGGGGAGAAGAGAAAAGAGAAGAAATCAGTAGGAGATGGAGCAGGAGAGGAAGGCAAGGTGGTGGACTGACCTCGATTCGTGGGTGTCTGCTGGGGACGGGGCCGATTGAGGTCGCCGGCGGCGCCGCTCCGCTCCGGCCGCCGCCGCTGTCTTCTTTTTTTTTTTTTGAGCTGGGGCCGCTGTCTTCTTTTGATCTGCTGTGGGGAGACTGCGGACTGAACGAGTGAAGAATTGCCTTTTTGAGAGAGAGAGAGAGAAGCGGCCTACCAGCATGTAATGTTGGCCCATGCAAGTCCAGCCCATTTGTCAATTGGAGAAAAAAACACTGGCTTTCAAATCTTTCTTCCTTTTTTTTTCCGAGGAAAGCTTTCTATTCTATTCATTAGATACATGGCTTTTCTATTTAAAAAGAACTAACCTTTATAAACCCGGAATACGAAAGAATTCAAGTCTTACATGAAGTCCTGGTGGTTGCAGAACGGTTTCTCGAATTTTTTCAGCGTGTCTTACATGAAGTGACACGGACTGATGCGGTGGGATGTGTACGCAACAAGGAAAGTGACGGTGCTTGTTAGGTTCCCATCTTAAATATGCATGTCTCTGTTTGGCCTTTATGTGTCAAATTGGACCTCTAAATTTCGTCAATATTCAAAAAAAAATCTAAAACCTACCAAAGGTATAATTATTATGGGTTGAATTGGATCTCTGAATTTCGTCAATATTCAGTTCGCTTATTTGAACATGCTTTCGAGAGCTTCCATTGATTGACACAACAGCAGCAGCAACTAGCTAGCATGTACTAGTGTGTACTCCCTCCGTTTAAAATTACTTGTCGTGGTTTTAGTTTAAATTTGAACTAAAACCACGACGAGTAATTGGGAACGGGGGGAGTAGTCATGTACATATTGTGGAACTTCAGATTGTCCATGCACCACCTAAACTGAGCACATTTTTCCGGACATTCCCAACATAAAAGAGAAAAGAAAGCCACTAATTATAGTGGTAGCCTATCAATGTAGTATAGCATAATACTTGTATTAGAGGCATCAATTCACGGCAACAAACGTATAAGAGGGCTCAAGGGCTACATCTCGAAGCCTCATTCATCACAGGGGCCCGCACCCTCTCTTCTTGTGTCACGACTCTTTAAATTCTCTTATTAATATCTACCTCTAAACTACGTGAGAGACACGGTGCCACAATGTTCTCTTCTTGTTTCTCTATAATGGGAAGCCGGTACAAGCTACATAATTGGGAAACCATTAAGTATATGTTTGAACAATCCTTCGCTAACATTTAGTAAAACGGTTCATCTTAGTGACGGAGTTTACCTCTATGAGGGCATTGTAAATAGAACTTCCTTGTATGCCCAATGTTCCAACTCCTGGGGAATGATTCTCCTCTTGTCTCTGTAATGTTGTAGCATCTAAGAAAAATTTGGCGAGCACCTCATATGGTCCTTCATACATTCGAGAGGACTTGTTGCTATTGCTTCAGTCTTTGTATCAGTAGAAGGACCAGATTGACTTTCCAGGAATTTTCTTTGGGCAACCCATTTCTCGTGATGCCCTCGTAGCAATAGCTAGTACCTTGTGGATCACTCCATTCTTTGAGGGAATTTAGATTATCTTTTCACCTTTCAATCACTTTTTCCTCGTCGTACGAGTCAATACGAGATGAGCCAACTCTTGTTTAGCAAGGCAGCATGGCTCTAGCAGCATATACCACAAACAAGGAGTGTACCCAGGGGGATATGTTTGTAGTTTTCTCCTTCCATGGGATTGTTGGTAGCTTTGTGAGCTGCATTTTCTCCTTGGCATAAAAGCGCCTCTTCAAACCAGGTAACATGTGTCTGTTATCCTGTTTAACTTGCATGTTGCTCTGAAGGCGTACAATGGAGGCAAATCACATCTAGGTCCCCAATTCGTTGCAGATGTCGTGGAAAGCTCTAATGAAAATTTTGGTGTCATTGGCAGTGGTGGTCCTTTTAGGAACACCAAAACGTGTCACCGCATTCTTGTGGGTGAAGCACACTATGGCCATAGTCATCAAGTTGATGTTAGGTTCAGCGTAAATCCATTTAGTGAATATATTCACCGCCTTTAGAAGAAATTTATGCCCTCGGGTGGTGCCGGAAAGGCTACCAGATGATCAAGCCCCTAGGCCGTGAAGGTCTGCCATAGGGGTATCTCTAGTGCTTTGGCAAGTTGGTGTTTTCGGCTGTGATATTGGCACACATTACATTTTCACAAGTTCTCTCTCGTCAAGGAGGAATGTAGGCCAATAGAACACTTAGTTAAAGATCTTTTCAACCAAATTTAGAAGTAAGATTGTGCCCTTCATACGCTTGCATTTAACTATTTGAGTAGATCTCAACCCTGGACTTGGGGGATGCACCGCATAAGCACTCCTCACCCCTTACGATAGAGGGTGTCATCCATTAGGAATTTTTTGACACATCAAGAAATATATTTAGAAAGCATAGAACCCTAGGTCGGAACTCGATTATGAGTCCCCAGTGACCCCTTTGGTGTGTTAATCCTTGGTGACAACCCATGTTGTTTATAGATCTCAATGGCCCCGACATCTTCATCTACATCACTAACTTGTTGTATCGATGGCTTTAGGGGCTTCTCAACAAAGACCTCAAAACTCATGGAGATCAAGAGGAAGCTAGTTAGGCGAGTTCAGCGTCCCCTGATTTTCCACGTGCATGCATTTTTCTTTTTCAAAGAAAATATGCATCAAACTTTTGCTTGACAGTGAAAAATGGTCAGAATATTTGTAGAAAATGCATGTTTTTTTTATAACATGACCATGGCCGAAGAATAAGAAATAGTAGTGAAAATGTTTATTCTTACACCTACCTATATACTGTTATGTCCATGAATATAGGATTAAGCTATTGATATGGAATATTTATCTAAGTACAGTAGTAAAGAGAGTAATTAAAATAGGAAAGATACTGGATTAGAGTTATAGATTGGATCCATGTCCTTTTGATTATTGCTTAGGTTCAATTATGTCCTACCCAATTTCAGGGGGGAAAATGACTCAGATTATGCGTCATGGATCCAGGCGAGCACGTGTGTGTGAGCAATATTCTTTCAGTATAGGGGTGAAGGAACTGCATGCATTTATTTTCTTGAGGATGAAATATTGAAGAAAATACATTGCATATTTTGTTTTGCCTGGCCATGAAACCTTTCCCCAACATGAGTCGGAAGTAATACAGGAAGATAAGATACCCTCATAGGGTGTCCAGAACTAATTTACAGCGACAATACCAACAAGCTACATTCAAGTGATCAGTGCGAACATCCTTGCGGGCTTGCGGCAACTTTCGAACAAGATTAGTTTTTACCTAATAATGCTGGGACTGAAATCAGTTCAACCCCAACAACAGCGGACACCGACCCACTGCCTGACGCCAATTTCACGAAAAATGATAAGAACATCGAGTGCTATCAAAAGTCTAGGCACTTCCTTGTAATTTTGCTCTTGCAAATTCCCAACCCCCGCGTCGCCCCCGCTCGGGCGACTCGGGCGGGATCCCAACCCTAGCCACCGGGGGCTCCCCGTCCTTCCATTCCTCCCTCCGCCGCCGCCGAAGGACGCCGCCGGCCTATTGCCCGGGGGCTGACGGCGGTGGCGGGGGGCCTTTCCTCTCTCCCGCGCCATGGGGATGGTGCGGAGCTCCGGGGCGAGGTGGCACGGCCGATCTGGCCTCCGTGGCGTGGCGGGCCTGCCTTGACCGGCGGCGGCGCGGCGGCCTCGCCCTAGGGCGGTGGTGGTGGCGGTTGCGGCGGCCGGCCTGCGTCGGGCAGCGGCCTTGGCTGCGTTCGGCGGCGGCGGCCGGATCTGCAGCGACGGACCATCTGACCTCGGATCGGCGGTGGCGGCATGGAGGGCCTGGTGGTTGGGTCGACGCCATGCGTGGTTTGCCCTCTGGACAGATCTGATCTGCCCGGTGCGGCTTGCTCGATGTGCGGCGGCTCAGATCGGCGGCGACCCGTGCGCACAATACGTGATGGAGGTTCTTCGAGCGGATCCGGGTGAAAATGCTCGGCTTGTTGCCAAGACCGGCGTTGGTGGCACTCTGTGGTGTCATTACCTTCTTGAAGGCATCGCCGTGGAGAAGCTCTAGTCCTCTATCCGCTACCTCCGGGGGAAACCCTAGATCAGTTGATCGGATGACGGCGACGCGTTGGTGTTGTTTCCTCCTTGGGGCGTCATTCTTGAGGCGACACGGATCGAGGACCAGCGGTGCCTTTTGGTGGAGCGGTACTTCATCCTTCACATTGATGATGGCGAATCTCGGCGTGGTGCATGGAGACTCGGCGCCCGATCTGTGCGGGATGGACTCGCGCAGTGGAGGTAGTTGTCGGCGTCAAGGTGGCGTCGATGACGGAGTGGCTCGACAAGGTAGAAGCCTCAATATCTGCTCAAGACGGACTGTGGAAGATGGCGGCGACGACACATGTGAGTCGTCAGACCAGTTTATGCCCCTGCACCGGTATGTGGCTCGGTTGGGGCTTCGGCTTTGATGATAGGCTTAGGTGAGTAGACCGGGTATGTGGCCCAGGTAGCACCCCTTCATCATATGGATAGGAGTAGTGGCATATGTTGCCAAGATGGCGGATTCAGGCATATTGTTGTAATACTTTGTAAGGTCCTCGAGAATAATCAATAAAGTGGCCATATGCATCTCCCAGATGCAGAGGCCGGGGGTCATCCTCCTTTAAAAAAAAAAAAAGATGAGCCCCATGACTTTGTTTACATGTTTCCTCAAACTTCAGACATGCTCCATCCACTGGGACCAAGAAACCGGTCTTCATTCAGTATATGCCAACGAATTTGTGACAAGCAAAAAAACATCCAGCAGCTGAATACACCAACTCAGTCAGTTAAAAAGTTTATGTGCCACCAGAAACCAGTCGCCAGATCATTATCATAACTGAACTAATAGACTATTTACTCCGTCCGCATGGATTGATCATAGCAAGGTAACGTCATCTTTTGAAACATAAAATACGACGACATTACTGCAACCAGACCAAAAGACATATCATCATTTGCTCAAGCTACCCCACTATGTAGGTTGGTACATTATCCTGGGCTCAAGATACTTGAATGGAGACATCAGCATGCATCGCATGTAATGAAGACATTCTAAATTGCAAGATGGACTGTACAAGTTTTGATTGAACTTGCCCTTAAATTGCACCAAAAGTTTCTTACATAGCTGGTTACAGAAGCTATCAGATTGTGATTGTTTTCAGACAAGATCAGCACAGATGTAAGATTCATAGACAGACAGAAGCAGGTAACAGGGCAATCAGGGCTGGCATTGCTCATAGAAGTTATTGAGAGAAGCAAAATGTATCAAAGGCTATCGTCACCATGCAAGGCTTATTCATGCCATAT
The DNA here is from genome assembly GCA_021605205.1 of Aegilops longissima. Lineage (NCBI taxonomy): Eukaryota > Viridiplantae > Streptophyta > Magnoliopsida > Poales > Poaceae > Aegilops > Aegilops longissima. The sequence continues at coordinate 109,174,175 of CM038681.1, read as the reverse complement.
ACTGTACTAATAGCAAGCATTACTAAGTACAGTGATGTCTAACTTGCTTGCTCAAAAGGAAACATGGCACAGAGGGAACAGTCGGCCTGTCTTGGCCACTAACAAGGTGACATTGTGCAGTAAGCAATCCATCTTGGATCTGGAGCAGCAAGCTTATCTCATCAGGGTGGAGAGGAGGAGGCAGAGGCCAACCTTTTGTTGGAAATATGAGCAATTTACGAAATAATTTTATTAACAGAAATACTAGATAAAGCATGACTAGTATAGCAGTAATAAAACAAGTCATGCGATTTGACAAAGAGAAGGTAAACAACATCTTTTTTTTTCGAAACGGAGGCAAAAGATTTGCCTCATCCATTAAATAAGCAGAAGAGAATTGCCCGGTTAATTTAGCGGAAAACCGGGCGAAAACCGTCACAATCCGCTGAACGACGCATACAAAAGATACCCCACACACACCTATACGGAGAGTGCCTTGTCGAGTTAGCACACAGACGTCATCGTCATCACCTCTCCCCAAGCACGCGTCATCGATGCCCCTAATCCCTGAGCAAGCGACTCCGACTTCGCTGCAAACGAACGTCGACTCAACCCTCACCGCAGAAGCCGTGCAGAAACACATGAAGATCCTGCCAGAACTCAGCCACCTGCACCGAGGGCAGCACAGCATCGCCTCTGAAGGAGAGATCCGAAGGAGAAACCATACAAGGTTGGCGCCGTGGAAGACCACCGAACAGACCGCCCGTTGCCTGTCATCGTTGCCACCGGGGCCCCGCCGCCGCAGCTCCGACTTCACCGCAACTAACAAACCGAGGTAATCCCACGGACACGCTGGAGAAGAGCCGACTACCGCAACCACTGTCATGCCTCCGACTTCACTCGCCCCCATCAACGTTGTTGCCACAGAAGCCCCAGCACCACACCAACACCTTCCACCAACCTCCTAGCACACCCACCGGTCCCTCTAACCAAATTGAACTTCAAAATCGATGCCCTCAAGAGGGAAAGGACGCTTACGCGCCGCCAACGACCGACCCTCCGGGTCTAGGGTTTCCCCCGAAGTTGTGTATCATAGAGGAAGAGAGAGCATATTGTCTATGCCTTCAAGAAGGTTACGGTGTCCACAAACGCCGCCGTCACAGGTTCCAGCCATAGGCAGAAACGGGTTTTCACCCAACCCTCAAAACCTCTGGTCAACAGCAAATCCGGCCAGCCCACCTGCATCTCCATTCATCCACCCCTGGAGCCAGATGCCACAGCAGCAACATCCCATCACGAATAGAGGCCTCGATGCACAGCGCCGCCACCACGCCTGGCTTTGATGCAAAGAAAAAGAGGAAGACCGCCCCAAGCCACCGGGCCAAGATCGCGCCCTCGCATCTGCGGCTCCTCGTTGGAGCGCCAGAGCTGCTCCACACCGCGCCGCCGCGAACTGCAGCTCCATTGCCAGCTCTAGATCCGCCCGGCCGCTGGTCACCGCGCGCCAGATCTGCGTGCACCGCCCCCTCAAGTCTCCATCGCGGCCATGCGCGACAATGCCGTCCCTTGCCGCCGCTAGCCCGACGACGCCTCCGCTGGTGAAAGCAGCCCAAGACCGCTCGGCGCCGCGAGAGGGAGAACCAAACCCGCGCCGCCCGCCGACGCCGCTGGCTTTTCCAGCGGCGCCGCCGGCGGAGGCGAGGAGGAGGGTGGGGTGGGAGTGTTGGGCGGCGGCGCCTAGGGTTTCTCCCGAGCCGCCCGCAGGGAGCGACACGGGAGAGAGGAGTGTGTTGTTGATGACGTATTTTCTTTTCGTTTGTAAACAACATCTTCATATGTGAACCGTAACTAAACATATCTTAAGCAGACAGTATAGCAAGTTGCATATATGAAATAGAGTCTAACATATCTAGGGCAAATAGTAGAGCAAGGAAATGTAGCAGAACCTCCAATAGAAAAAGGAGAAACACGACGTGATGAAGTAGAGGAGCAGAGGCATTGGACTTGGGGTCGGTGTCCTCCATATCGTCGAGGAGGTTGTCGACGCCGGGAAGTAGTCGCCGGAGTCCGGGCGCCCCGTGTGAAGAAGTCGAGAGTCGCACAGAGCGCTCCCCAAAACCTTATCACCCTTCTCCGCATGTAACCGAAAAGGTGCGGTTTTGGAGGCCTACTGTCCCGACTCGCGGTGCACGCCGCAAGCCGGGATGAGGAAGACAGCAGCAGCTCAGAGATTGGAACCGGTGGCGAGAGGAAGGAGAAGTTCTGGTTCGTCTCTCTGGGAGGAGCGACCTCCGTTTTATAGGCACAAGAGAAGGAGACGAGAGGGCAGCGACGGAAGGCGAAACGAAGAGACGGAGATGAAGAGAACAGCCAGCAGCCGAAGAGCTGCACCGTTCGCATTCGAACTCCACTTTCGCAAAAAATCTTTTCAGCTTCCGTGTGACCTTTCGTATACCCGTAGTGCGTGGCAAAAATTTAGACATCGGCTCGGCTCATTCCCGCAACCCGCAACCCGCAACCCGCGGCGCGTCGTGACGAGGCGTGGCGTGGCGTGGCTTGGCAAGGCGGGCGGCGGAGGAGGAGCGCGCGTGGATGTCCTTCTTGTTCTCATGCTCATACAAGTGGGGAAAGAACCTCCCTTATAAGGAGGTCCAATTCCCACTCAACTAGCAATGTGGGACTAAACTTTAGTAGTATCCCTTGACTTGCACAAATGGGCTAAGTGGGCCTCTAGGATTTATTAGGAATTTCTGAAATAGTTATTGGACTGCCCCAATATAGACTAAATTCCAGCAATCCCCCACCAGATTCCAGAGGCACACAGAAATTTGCCTTTGGTTTCAAAACACTGTTTTATATACCGGTACTGCAGTGGAGACTGTTAAGTTGAACTTCCACCTAGAACTCTATGCTACACTAGTAAGCAACTTGAATAAGTGGATCTGGGCCTTGAATCGCAAGTTTTCTGCGAATCTAGCTTCACATAAAGCCTTGACCGACACGTGGCTACCGTGGGTCTTCCCGGGTGGAGCTTATGCGTCATACTCCGTGACCTTTCATGAGTTTACTAGAGAGAACCCTACTCTCATAGATTGCGACGTTTGACAATCAGACTCATATAGGTGTGTTCTTCAAAAGATGTTCGCAGGATAACATCTCCTGCTTAAATAAGCCAATAAGAACACATTAAGATATACATCAACCTGCCATGCAGATTAGGAGAGTATTGCATCTTCATGGAGTGGTATTGTGAATAGTAGGGATACTCTCCTTTCAGTTGACCAACATCTTGTCTTCCACATCTAATTCACGGGATCTCCGATCACAAAGAATAGGTTACCACTGTGAACAACTCATATTGTGGGTCTCATACCCATCTCCCTCGATGCATTATCTATCACATTACGCGATAGACCCTTAGTAAAAGGATCTGCCAGATTTTTAGACGTTTGGATATAATCCAACGCAATAACTCCGGAGTTTTTCATTTTCCGACATGACTTTAACCTTCTCTCGAACGTGTCTTGATGACTTCATGTTATCCTTTGAGCTGCTCACTTTCGTGATCACAGTTTGATTGTCGCAGTTCATAAGGACACCCGGTACAGGTTTCTCAACAACCGGCAAGTCATTCAAGAGCCAGCGAAGCCAATCTGCTTCAACCGTAGCTGTATCTAGTGTTGTGAGTTCTGCTTCCATTGTTGACCTCGTTAAGATGGTCTGCTTGCAAGACTTCCAAGAAACAGCGCCACCTCCATGAGTGAATACATATCCGCTCGTGACCTTTATCTCATCAGCATCTGAGATCCAGTTTGAGTCACTATACCCTTTAAACACCTTTGGGTGCCCGGTGTAGTGAATTCCATAATTTGATGCCTTTCAAATAACGCAAAACTCTCTAGAGCTTCCAATGCACATCTCTGGTTTTGAGACAAACCGACTCAGTTTGCTAACAGCAAAAACATGTCAGTCTTGTAGCATCGGCTAAGTACATAAGCGAGCCAATAATCGAGAATATTTCAATTGATCTCTAGCAATTCTTCGATTCTTTCCAAGCAAAGACGCTAGCATCATATGGTGTTGGAGAGGGCTTGTAGTCACTATATTTAAAGCGACTCAAGATCTTTTCCACATAGTGAGATTGAAGCAATGTAATCCCACCATCATCATCTCTCAACAACTTGATGTTCGAATGACATCACCACTCCTAAATCCTTCATCTCAAAACAATGAGATAGAAAATCCTTGACCTCCTTAATAACATTCAGATTTGTTCCAAAATTAGTATGTCATCAACATACAAGCAAAGCATAACTCCCTCGCCCCCACCATGGCGATAGTACACATTTGTTAGCTTTGTTCACAACAAAGCTCTGCACTGTTAAAGTTCTTTCGAACTTCTCATGCCCTTGTTTGGGTGCTTGCTTGAGTCCATACAAAGACTTCAGCAACTTGCACACTTTCCCTTCCTGACCATCTATTACAAACCCATCTGGTTGTTCCATCACTAGTAGAAAAAGGGTCAAACGTGAAGCACATTAGTGCCGGTTTGCATTAGAGCCGCACTAATGTGTATATTAGTGCCGGTTCGTGGCGGCGATCAATAGTACCGGTTCGTGGCGAACTCAGAGTACCGATTCGTACCACGAACCGGTACTAAAGAGGTCGTGTCACTGCGGTCATGGTCGCTATGGCCCCACCATCACCATTTAGTGCGGTTGAACCATGAACCGGTACTAATGACGTTAATGGCAGCTGTTTTAGTCCCACCTCGCTCCCCTAACAAGCCTTTTACCACCTTAAATATGTTACTTCTCAAACTATCACAAGCGGTTGGTCTTCATTGAACTCTATGTGTAGGATCTGTGGCTGCAATAGGAGTCTTCGCCAGTTCTTAAATTGGTGGTAGATTCCTATTGACGATGTAGATTCTATACAAAAAGATCGTTGATGATCAATGCATTTTTATATGTACTTGTCTCAGTAGCGAAGCGCGTTTTTGGTGAAGGCGGATCGACAAATGTATTTTTCTGCGTTCGGATGCACAATTTAAATATGTTATTTTCAAACTATCACAAGCATTTGGTCTTCATTGAACTCTATATAAAGAAGAAGAAGAAGAGGAAGAAGAAGAGGAAGAAGAAGAAGAAGAAGAAGAAGAAGAAGAAGAAGAAGAAGAAGAAGAGGAAGAAGAAGAAGAAGAAGAGGAAGAAGAAGAAGAAGAAGAGGAGGAAGAAGAAGAGGAAGCAGAAGAAGAGGAAGAAGAGGAAGAATAAGAGGAAGAAGAAGAAGAAGAAGAAGAAGAAGAAGAAGAAGAAGAAGAAGAAGAAGAAGAAGAAGAAGAAGAAGAAGAAGAAGAAGAAGAAGAAGAAGAAGACGAAGAAGAAGAAGACGAAGAAGAAGAAGACGAAGAAGAAGAAGACGAAGAAGAAGAAGACGAAGAAGAAGAAAGAAGAAGAAGAAGAAGAAGAAGAAGAAGACGAAGAAGAAGAAGACGAAGAAGAAGAAGACGAAGAAGAAGAAGAAGAAGAAGAAGAAGAAGAAGAAGAAGAAGAAGAAGAAGAAGAAGAAGAAGAAGAAGAAGAAGAAGAAGAAGAAGAAGAAGAAGAAGAAGAAGAAGAAGAAGAAGAAGAAGAAGAAGAAGAAGAAGAAGAAGAAGAAGAAGAAGAAGAAGAAGAAGAAGAAGAAGAAGAAGAAGAAGAAGAAGAAGAAGAAGAAGAAGAAGAAGAAGAAGAAGAAGAAGAAGAAGAAGAAGAAGAAGAAGAAGAAGAAGAAGAAGAAGAAGAAGAAGAAGAAGAAGAAGAAGAAGAAGAAGAAGAAGAAGAAGAAGAAGAAGAAGAGAAGAAGAAGAAGAAGAAGAAGAAGAAGAAGAAGAAGAAGAAGAAGAAGAAGAAGAAGAAGAAGAAGAAGAAGAAGAAGAAGAAGAAGAAGAAGAAGAAGAAGAAGAAGAAGAAGAAGAAGACGAAGAAGAAGAAGACGAAGAAGAAGAAGACGAAGAAGAAGAAGAAGAAGCGAAGAAGAAGAAGAAGAAGAAGAAGAAGAAGAAGAAGAAGAAGAAGAAGAAGAAGAAGAAGAAGAAGAAGAAGAAGAAGAAGAAGACGAAGAAGAAGAAGAAGAAGAAGAAGAAGAAGAAGAAATCGAAGTGTTTCTTTGAAATGAACAATGAATGGGCTGAGGCAAGTTGGGCTTCAAGCTAGTGCTTTGGCGAACTGGGTTTGAGTACAATATCTCCACACTACATTTTTCTCAAAACCACCCAATTCGAATCGAAGTGTTTCTTTGAAATGAACAATGAATGGGCTGAGGCAAGTTGGGCTTCAAGCTAGTGCTTTGGCGAACTGGGTTTGAGTACAATATCTCCACACTACATTTTTCTCAAAACCACCCAATTCGAACGGTTTTCGCTAGAGGTATGGGACCAGTTTTTTAAGCCAAAATCTACCATACATCAATTTTCTTATGACATATGGACCAAATTCTTTTGTTTCAAGATTTACGGAGGGAGTACAACCGGTACGGGGAGAGGTGGAAGGTGAGGCGAGCGTCCTAACTCTCTCTATATATATGTGATAGCATCTAGGCATCTCAAAGAAAAGCAAGTCATCGCGATGGAAATCATGCACCGGAGCCTGCTTCACGGGAGGCATGGTTGCCAGAAGATATTGCCTGGAGGCCGCGGAGAGGTTGCGGTAGCTACCCCCCCCCCCCCTTATATATGTGATAGCATCTGGGCATCTGAAAGAAAAAGCAAGTCATTGCGATGGAAATCATGCACCGGAGTCTGCTTCACGGGAGGCATGGTTGCCAGAAGATATTGCACGAGGCAGGAGCGGTTATGTAGCTACCAATGACTGGCGTCATAGACTCACAGCCCCCCCCCCCCCCCCCACCCCACACACGCACACACTTGCCCAACAGTGGCGGTATGCGTGTGTGGTGTGCATGCTTGTAATTACACTTCAATAAATCAATATTGAAGGTCTATAAGTGATCTAATAGTTAATTCTCAAATTGCCTCAACTTACAATCCTACATGAAAGTCCTGATCAAACTGGGCCTAAAGGAAACAAGGCTAGAGTCAATCTTTCACGGCTCAAAAGTCGGCACTTGAGTAGAAGGACCCTGAGTTGCATGGTACAACGCGCGTCGCGTAATACTCCGATAAGGATCTTCCTTTCTCTTCCTCTTGAGGTAAGACACTACATTCTCCACTTCTGATTCGATTTGCAGATATACTTCGTTTGCTTTCTTCCTATCTGTCAGCACATTGTCTATTCCTTTCATCTCAATTGGCTTGCCAAACAGGAAGTATAGCCGACCTGGTACCTTTGGGAGAACAGCGGGTAGATGCAAGACTTGATTCCCATCATCTCCTTTCACCGTGTCCCTGCAACCAAGCACGCACACAGTAGGTGACCAAGGTTTTTGTTCCTTGGATAACGTAGGTGACACTGAGTGTTTTGAATGCTTCTTTATTGAAGGAAAACTAACAAGGATAATAGAAATCCGACCTTATTAGTCCTTTAAAATCTTCATTGAATGATATTATCGCGTCTTTGAGATAGGGTATGTTCTTTTGATCATTGTAGTCCAGAACTATCTGCAGAAGGTACAAAGAATGCATAAGTTTTTCTAAAGTTCTATAAAAATGAACGATAGAAAGCATAAGTTGACTATGTAAATAGAAGGTACACAACATAACCACTTCTCCTGCCTTAAAAATATAGAATGTACTCCTTTCGTCTCAAAATAAGTGACTCAACTTTGTACTAACTAAAGTTAAGTTGAGTCACTTATTTTGAGATGGAGGGAGTAACTTTTTACTATATAATATGTAAATCATGTTGCTTCAGATGACTCGGTGTACAAAGGCATATAAAGCTAACCTCCACAAAGTCATCTTCTCCCACACAACCAAATGGTACGACGGTAACTCCAAACCGTGCTGCCATTCTTACAAATTCTGGTTGATCTGGCCAAAACAATTTGTATGCCTCACCCTGCCAGGTACAACAAAATAAGCATATCAGACTATAGAGAACGCAATTTTCATACAACAAAATTTAAATTTCAAGGACACCTTCCTATGTAGAGCTTCCCGCACACCACCTGGATAGAGAAGAACAAATTCATTTCTCTCAAACATCTTGTATGTATTAATCGGGCTGACTGGAACCGCACCGAATGCAGAGAACCAATCAAACAGAGACAACTCCTGACGCAGTATCTCATAATTTCCGACAAAAAATACTTGATGAGCTGCTGCTCTGAGAATAGTTTTTTTCTCTCTTAGGAACCCTTCAACTAGTGCAGGCACCTCCATGGCCAAGAGTTGGTGATAGCCCACAAACAAGACAGGACCTTTGTCAGGAACACCGGCAAGGCCACGAACAATATTTCCATTTTTCAATGTAGAGAGCATAACTGGGCTCAATAACTGATTAAACAGTCTGCAAAATTTTGAGCTTCCAACTTATGACTCCAATCATCCTTATATAATAGTACGCGAAAGTTGAATTGGTGTTAGATAGTCAATACATACTTGAAATCTTCACCAAATGTTTTCTTGAATTCACTTAATGTAGGTGGGAGGAAATCGTTCACGAAGTCCCGTTGTCTACCACGACGGTACATGTTTACTCCTTTAATGATAGTTAGCAAATTGAAGCCATCCCCCTGTCGAAGTGCCACAAAAAATTCAGAATTCTTCTATGACACAACCCCACAGGTTAAATAAGTGTACACTGCTCAATCGAGTAAGTCAAAACATGGAAATGCTTGTAAATAATGTACGAGAAGAATGGTGATCATGATAGTCTGTACCATGAGTAGTCTATCACCCCGGTTCCTAAAGTATCGAAGTTTAGAATTTTTCAGTGTCTTAAACAGTCGGTCTGCTTCTCCACTTGGCGGCAGATTCGCAATGCCACTAAATCCAAATATATTTATAGTGGGAGATCAAAATTTTAAGATTATACCTCACCTGAGCTTCCAAATGTGTGAAACTGTTAAATAGAGATACCTTGCAAGAAGTAGTACTTCTGCTTGTACCGCATGAAGTTGAGAGTTGGCATAGTTTGCACCTGACTTGAGAAGCTTAAGTTTCCACACGAGAGTGCCCATTTGTATTATATCTCCTAGTTCCTGATAAACACCAATCATCAAGTCTGACAAGACAACATTACGATCTACTTGTGTGTGTGTGTGTTTTTAGCAATGATCTACTAAGTTTGTCTTGTAAAAACATATGAAAGTAGTATAATTGATGACCATCCAGATGTTCTTGGGTGATAAATAATGTTGTCAAAAGCTACAATATTTTTCTTAGAATAAATAAAATATATTAATTGTCCATAAATTTCAAATTGTATTTGTGCATGATTGATAAAAAAATCTCAAAATAAGTGATAAACTGAAAACTTACTGAAACTAAAGGTAGCATTGAAGTGAGACTGTTTGAAAACTCTTGTAGAGTTTCTTGAGGCGAAAGACCGTTCTGAACACTAACCATAGCCACATTAAGAGGGTTACCTATTTCGCCACACATAAAAACATTTTGAGGAGCACTGATTTCCCGAAGACATTGAAGTAGATATAATTAAGAGAAATTATTATATTCAACACCGAAGAAGAATATAGTGAGAACTGAGGTTGCCCATATACCAATGAATAAATTTTCTGCCTAAAGATATAGAAACATATTTTTTTTGGCACCATTAAAATTCATATACCTGACTCGTATCCTTTGCATTTATTGTATATCATATGTTTAGTTCACGAGTTGACTACTCATGCGAGTGCTCTAATTTTGCTATATATGATAGTTGGGTAAAGATGCAGAACAAACATAACTTTTGAGCCCGTTTATATTTACTAGGTTCATGGAGAAAAGAAGCCTTTACTAAGTATTTTCACTTTTTTTGTTTATAATGAGTTATACTTAAAATTAGGTTGCCTGGGAGAAAATTAATAACCAAAACATGCAATAAATATTATCTTGAAATAAACCACCTTCAAGGGAAAATATGTAAAAATTGTTATGGTCTACTGAATTTTGAAGATATACATGTAGCCAAAGTTCACGATCATCACCGCACTTAAACTATGGTGACTTGTGTTTACTTATAGAGGCATAATTGACAAGTCTACGAGTAGTATACCAATAAAATATCTGAGAAGGTGAGGCTGGACAACTGGGAGGTTGCTTGGCATCGTTTCCAAAAGAGGCAATACTGCCTGCAACGAAGTTTTTGCTGTTGATGTTGCTGAAAAATCAAATTTAAGTGTAAGAACCAAATCTATATTTGGATCACAGGATAGCAGTAGATATTAACGTATAGGTAAATTTGTTTCACCTACCTGGATTTACTAGTGTAAGAACCAAATCGATTTCTGGATTGCGAGCTGCAACTGAAATTGCGAGACATCCACCAAAAGAATCTCCAACAATATATATTGGTCTGCTTGGTGACAAAGCACTCTCATATTTGACATATTCTTCCACAATTTGTAACAAACCTGTATAAGTTATGATTAAGCAGATGCCAAGCTTGCAAACTTGGTTTGGGGTAAAAACTCTCAAACAATAATAATTTGGGATTTTTGCATTCGTGCCCCTAGTTGAGTCACGGTCGATTGATTTGCCCCTGGTTTTTCAATAATTGTGGTTTTGCCCAACTCACTTCACTCGCCTTGTGTTTTTGCCCTTCCGGGGCGGTTCCGACCAATGAGCAGTCGCCAAAACACAAGGCGAGTGAAGTGAGCTGGGCAAAACCGCAATTATTGAAAAACTAGGGGCAAATCAGTCGACCGTGACCCAACTAGGGGCACCAATACAATTGTTCCTAATAATTTTAGGAGTTTGAAGTAACAACTATGATTATATTACCTGCAAAAAACAACAACTATGATTTTATACAATGAATCCTAATAGCCATTAATACAGTGATAATAAACAAACAGAAATGCATGCATATATGTTTTTTTTCATAGGATAATCCAGTTGAATCAAACAATCACCACAACCATGTGCTCTACACATACGACACACAATTGTCTCCCTGTTTAAGATTTGTCCATTTTAGGTCTTTCTGTAGCAAGTAATGATGGTCAGTGTTTGTGAGGGCATAGACATGCCAAGCTAGTGAAAATAATAATATTTGGACTATTCATTTATCCTTACCTTCAAATGGTGTACGGTCATTTACTGGTATATGGAAGCAGCAAACCTCAAATAGTCTGCATAAAAAGTAGATCAAAAATTAAATTAGAACCTGGACATGGGTTCATACAAGCAAGATATGACGCATGATTATCATGACGAAATTGAATTATGCATTGCAACTTTATGCCAGTAAAATTTCTAACATAAAGCAATAATATTTTGCAAATTCAAATTTACTGTTCATTTGCACCTTAATTTGAGTCACTCTTTTGTATGGCGTGAGTCAAGCTAAGTAAACAAGAATATGGTATTTCTCAAACAAAAAAAAACATGCTAAAACACGTACAATTGGTTGTCCGTACAAGAAATCTATACTCACTTGCCCAAAGCTTTGTGGTGCAGAGTGAGCTTCATTCCAACACCATCTGTGCTTGCACGTGGTGTTGCTAACATTTTTGACAACTGGTTATATGGAATAGATCACAGGTTTAGAATTCTTCTCAGGGTGGGAGGCTTGCCATTATTTGATCGCTTTGATTATGTAGAAATGATAAGATTTTTAACAATAAAAATACGTCTCTTATGCAGGTTATCTATAGGTGTACCAGTGCGCTTCGTTTAAGGTCATCTATACAACGTGTGGAGAATCAAGACATGTTTATGAAGCTGTGTACACGCTGGAGAAACACGACGAGGGATACTTTTACCCAACATGGATGACAGCATGATCCTAGGATTGGCCCTCGTCCAGTTTAGGCGTTGTGCAGTCTCTCTACATGATTTTTTGTATTTCGCTTGTTTCTTACTTTTTTTTCTTGAATACCCAGTTTCTTACTTTTTGAGCTTGAACTTGGTTGTGTGCATCTTAGTTATGCAGAGGCCGGGTGTCTATCCCTAATCTTTACCTAAATAATAATAAAAAGAATTGAGTTTCTACCCGTACGTCATAAAATCTACCCTCGAAGTTGGCAATAATTACCCATCAATGCCACCCGTAAGTGGCAAAAACGATTCGTTTTAAATTTCAAATATCGCCTCCGGTTCTGTTATTAATAATTGATACGATATAAGAACTGCAGTGCATGAGTGGCGTGATGGATGAGGCTACGATGCTCCACACATGGAACCAGGGTTAGATCACTGCTTCCCGACGCTTTTTCTTTTTCTTTTTACCTATCTTAAGCGCAGTAATGGGCCAGCCCATGTGCGGGTCGTGGCGCCCGGGCCAGCCCATGTGCGGGTCGTGGCGCCCCCTGTTTTGTATTTCTTTTTTATTTCTGTTTTGGGTTTTTTCTCTAAAAATTAATTTCGGATTCGTGGCGCCCCCTATTTTTTATTTCTTTTTAATTTTTTGTTTCCGTTTTGGTTTTTTATCTCAAAATTAATTTCGGATTTCCAAAATAACAAACAGTTGCGAGTTTTTAAAAAAAAGTAGGAAAATGGTAAACTGTTTGTGAATTTAAAAAATATTCGAAAAATCATAAAATGTTCATGACTTAAAAAATTGCTCACATATTATAAACAAATCACGATTTCAAATGAATTTTCATGAAAAAAAATGTTCATGAATTTTTAAAATGATCCAATATTCAAAGCATATTCAGGAATTTAAAAAACATGTCCATCAGCTTTTAGAAAATGTTCACATAAATTAAAACACATCCGTAAATAATGAACAAAACTAATTGTATAGCTTCCATAAAGGTTTTATTAGGAGATTTATAGAGCTCGTTTTATGATTTTATTTAGTCCTTCGCGTCGGGTAAAAAAGGGTTTCCGTGTTTTGTACAACGCTGAACCCAACAAAATTGACATAACTTTCTAAGGGTTAGTTTTTGTAAGCTATATTAAAATATCTAAATGTCTATTTTGCTTCCATACACAGTTATGCTTATTCTCGTACCACAATAGTGGTTATGGTAAACATCGCTACGCTAAGTCAAGGCGAGACATTTTATTTATCAGTATAGCTCCGGCAGGGTCCATCAATGCAGTTTGCTCAGCCACAAAATATTTTGTTGTGACGCCTTAAACAAACAAGTCTTGATGAGCACCATATTGTTCGTTTTTGAAATTACATTTTAAAAGTGTCTTATCTCATCATGACATCATTTGTATACACTTTGTGAATTTGATTCATACTTTTTTATATCTACCACACATGTATAACTTGATAGTTTTTCCCGTTGCAACGCACGGGCATTTCCAAAAATGTTCGTTAAATCAAAAAAAGTTCGTCAAATTCAATAACTATTCCACCCAATTTCTAAAAAAAATTCATCGATTATAGAATGTTTGCCAGTTCAAGAAAATTGCTTAAAAATGTTAACAATTTTTAGAAAATATTTGTAAATAGCAAAAAAAAAATATAAATTAAAAAAATGTTCTTGATTGTAGAATATGTTCAGAAATTTGTAATAGTATGTTGTTTGCGATTTCAAATATGTGCATGAGTTTAACAAATTGTTCATAATTTCAAAATGTTCATGATTTTGCAAAATTGAGAGAGATATTATATCTCGGTGATGCAGCGAAATGTGATCATGACCATTGGAAATTATGATTTTTTTTGTCCCGTTGCAACGCACGGGCCCTTTTGCTAGTAATAATAAAGAGACTATTGATTCTGGCGGTACGTCATCGAAACCATCATAAAGTTGCAAAATATTACCCACCAATGCCACCTATAAGTGACTAAAAAAAGTTTCACACAGGGCCGGCCCATTCGGAACCATCTATATTGCGCTCCACGCGCTAGGAGACGACAACTGCGCCTATTTGGTCCGGCGTATATCTGGCGGCCTGTTTTTTATATTGTTTTTTTGTTTTTCGTTTTCGTCTTTGCTTTTTTTCTACCTTAAATAATTTAGGACCTAAAAAAGTTCTAAAATTAAAAAAAATGAATTTTGAAATAAATTGTTTAATAATTTATAAAAGTTTTGGATTCAGAAAATGGTCATGTTTTTAAAAAATTGCTCGTGATTTTGAAAACATATGTTCGGGAAATAAAAAAATGATAATGATGCTTTTAAAATGTTTATGTTTAAAAAATGTAAGAAAATTGAACAAAATTTTGCCAATTCAAAAAATGTTCATGAATTGAAAACATCCCAAAATTCAAAACTGTTCATGACTTACAAAACAGTTTAATGATTCATAAAATTTCCACGGATTCAAAAATGATCATGCATTTGAAAAAATGTTCGTCGAATCAAAACAATGTTTCTGAATTTGATAAATTGTTCCACCAATTTCCAAAAGAAATGTTCGTCAATTCTAGAAATGTTCGCCTATTCGATAAAACTGTTTTGAAAAATGTGCACAATTTTTTAAAAATGTTTGCAGATAGTATAAAATGTTCATGAATTTAGAAAATTTCATAATTTTGGGAAAATATTCGAAAATCTGTAACAATGTTCGCGGGTTTGAAGATGTTCACGATTGCAGATATGTTCACGAGTTTAAAAAAATGTCATAATTTTCAAAAATTGTTCACGGTTTCATGAAAATGAGAGCGATAGTGTATCTTGATGATGCAGCAAAATATGGTCATGGCCGTTGAATATTATGAATTTTTTTCCCATTGCAACGCACGGACCATTTTGCTAGAAATACTTATAAATCTTTTAAGTAACAAAGCGTCCTTTATAAAAAAAATGGTCGTCCGTTAAAGAAATCAATACTCACTTGCCCAAAGATTGGTGGTGCAAAATGAGCTCCATCCCAACACCATCGGTTCCTGCAGTTCAGACAATTCCACCGATAGCATCAGTAGAGGAAAGGGAAAAGGGGAAAGGCACACGATCGATTTTGCTTACAAGAACGACTAACCTGGCAAGAAAAGCAGCAGCGGCGCCCTGTCCACCGCCGGCCGGCCGCACTCCACTGGGCAGAACCACCGCGGCGGCCCGCCGTCGTCCTTGGGCATGGCCCTCACCGCCTCCCAGTAGTCCTTCATGGTGGCGCTCCCGAACCCGTCGTCGTAAAGGACCTCCAACCGCGACTCCTCCGCGGCCTGCTTCTTCCTCCTCCTGTTGCTGCTGCTGCTACCGCCCGGCAAAGTCCCGGTCGTCGCATCGACCGAGCTCGCACGGCGGAGGCACAGCCGGGCATGGTGCCGTCTGAGATGGCCACCCGCGGCGCACGGGTTTACGCCAAACGGGCGCAGCATGGTGTGCGGAACCATGGACACCGTCGTGCGCCGTTACTGGTTGGAACGAACACACCGGAATCAGAGACGGCAGCCGCCACGAACTCCGGCAGAGGGATAGTCACGGATGATTCCGCTTCCACATATGGCCTGGTGGCTGCGGCGAGCAGCTCTCCGATGCTCCCACGCGGTGGCGGCCGCTGACTACCAGCGGATGGCGACGAGCTACTATGGTGGAGAGATTGTTTCCTGCCCTCCATGGAAGGAAGCGGCGGGAAGAGATAAAGAGTTGGAGAGGCAACATGAATGGCTCACGTGTGTCCTTCTCCCCACCATTAAATCCCCCTGATTTATTAATTTATTTTTGTGGTAAAAAGAGAGACAGAGAGACAGGGGGATGCCCGCTACCGTAGAGGTTGGGCTGGCCCATTAGCCGCTGGTTGGAAGCATAATTCCCTAATTAAAACAATTTATTTTTGTGGTAAGTGTTCATGTAACTTAAAAGGTGTTATACTTTTTATAAACATAATTCCCTAATTAAAATAATGTTAATATATTTTATAAAATATTCACATAATTTCAAATATGTTCGTGCGTTAAAAATGCCCATGTAATTTTAAAAAGTGTTCATGTACTAAAAAATTATGTAATTTAAAAATGCTCATTCCTTTTAATAGAAGTGTTATGAAAATTTTAAAGTTTTCATGCATTTTATAAAAAAATCATGTAATTAAAATAATTTTATGTATTTTTAATGTTCGGGTAATTTTTAAAAAGCATTCAGGTCGTTTTGGAAAAATATCAATATATTTTTAAAAATACTTGTGTGTTATAAAAAAATATTTTCCCTTTGAAAAAAATGAAAAAGTAAAAAAATTGTGTGAATATCAGACATGTAATCAGGCAACTCGAGCATCATGTGGAGCAGCACATCCAGAGCCTCATTCGTCTGCTTCATGTCACAAAGGCACTTGATTAGGTTGCCAAAGACGATGATGCTCAATGTGAAGTATGTCCCGAGGAGGCATCCAGAGCAGGCATGCCCTAGGCTTGGGCGGTGTGAACGGCGAGAGGAGTCAATAAGTATGTCATAGGTATACATAATGGCTATCATCACCAAGACACGTCCTTAGGGCATGCGGAGAGCAATGGAAAGGTGATAACCTGTCAGTGTGCATGACTAGTTGAAGCACAATTACCAACCCCACAACTATGTTGTCACATACGTAGCTATGCTCGCACTCAAACCGTAGTTTGAAAATATTATATTCTATTGGTTGCTAGGAGTATGATAAATAAGTGAATTAACTAAGTAATGTCAAATAAATACTAAGACTAAATGACAGAGTAACTAGAGAGGAACTGCAAATGATGGGAAGGCGTTCTCAGAGAGTCTAGATTTTTCACTACTATTTAAGATACTTAATTCTGTAGGTACACAACTTTAGTAAAGATACATCTATGGGACACGCATTATATGAGCACGGAGTCGATAATAAGATATGTGAGTATTGCCACACCTTCATATCACGCACATCACCATGTTCTCTCTGAAAGGCATGATTCTGGTGCTCGTAACTTCTTTAGATTGGTACTTGGTTTCTTTCATTGTGCCAAGTCCAGGGAAGTTTCAACTCACCCTATTTTGGAAATTGGCTCAACTGACAATTAAACATGAAAGTCATGGCCCAGTTAGCCTAAGCAAACAAGTCCTAACCCAATCTTTCACGGTTCGAAAGTAGGCACTTGAGCAGAAGGACCCCAAGTTGCCTGGTACAACGCACGTCGCGCAATACTCCGGTAAGGATCTTCATTTCTCTTCCTCTTTAGGTAAGACATTGCATTCTCCACTTCTGATTCGATTTGAAAATATACTTGGTTTGCCTTCTTCCTATCTGTCAACACATTGTCCATTCCTTTCATCTCGATTGGCTTCCCGAATAAGAAATATAGCCGCCCTGATAATTTTGGGAGAACAACAGGCAGATGCAAGACTTGATTCCCATCCTCTCCTTTCACAGTGTCCCTGAAACCAAACATTCACAAAGAAGGTGACCAAGGATTTTATTCCTTAGATAATGGAGATGAAGTGGCATCAACGCTTGAGATTGGTAACTAACTTTCTAAGGAGATACTTGATTGTTTGTTTATTGAAGGAAAATGGACAGTGTAATAGAAATCTAACCTTAATCTTGTAAAATCTCTGTTGAATGACTTTATCTCGTCTCTGATATATGGTATGTTCTTTTGATCATTGTAGTCCACAACTATCTGTAAAAGGTACAAACAATATATTAGTAGACTCTATTGGGTGGAGATAAGAAAAGAGCCATTTAAATGCCTTAAAATATGGAATATAACTTGTACTACAATCATAGTTTCAAATAGCGGAGATAGCATCCGCTATTGCTCAAATTAAATGTCATTATTTTTTGTTAATGATCTAGAAATATATACAATGATCTAGTATTTTTACAAATCCGCTACGCGGACATAGCGCCCGCAATATCGCCCGCTATCTGTATTCCGCTACGCGGACCCCAGTCCGCTATCCACTATTTAAAACCATGACTACAATATTTAATTCTTGTTGCTTCAGATGACTCGAAGTACAAAAGCACATAAAGCTAACCTCCAAAAAGTCATCTTCTCCCACACAACCAAATGGTATGATGGTAACTCCAAACCGTGCCGCCATTCTTACAAATTCGGTTTGATCTGGCCAAAATAATTTGTATGTTTCGCCCTGCCAGGCACAACAAAATAAGCATAGCAGAATGTAGAAAATACAAGCAATTTTATTAGAACAAAATGTCCTTGTTAAAGCACACCTTCCTATGTAGAGCTTCCCTCACACCGCCTGGATAGAGGAGAACAAATTCATTTCTCTCAAACAATTTGTACGTGTTGATCGGGCCAACTGGAACCGCGCCGTACATAGAAACAAAATCAAACAGAGACAACTCCTGGCGTAGTGTCTCATAATTTCCAGCAAAAAATACTTGATGGGCCCCTGTTCGGATAACTGTTTTTTTCTCCCTCAAGAACCCTTCGATCAGTGCAGCCCACTCCATGGCTAAGAGTTGGTGATATCCCACAAACAAGACAGGACCCTTGTCAGGAACACCGGCAAGGCCATGGACAATTTTCCCATTTTTCATTGTAGAGAGCATGGCTGGGCTCAGTAACTGGTGAAACAGTCTGCAAAAGTTTGAGCTTCGTACGAATGAGTCTACTAATCTCTATATGATAGCATGTGAAAAGTTGAATCGATCTTATATGCATAATACATACTTGAAATCTTCACCAAATGTTCTGTTGAATTCACTTAATGTGGGTGACAGGAAATCGTTCACACAGTCCCACTGTCTACCACGTCGGTACATTTTTACTCCTTTTATGACAGTTAGAAGGTTGAAGCCATCCTCCTGTCAAAGTGCCACGAGATTCAGAAATATTCTATTGGACAATATCAAAGTTAAACTTAGTGTACACTACTCAACCAAGTAAGTGAAAACATGGAAATATTGGGAACTAATTGAAGAGAAAAATATTGAGCATGATAGTTTGTACCATGAGTAGTCTGCCGCCCCTGTTCCTAAAGTACCGAACTTTGCAATTTTTCAGTGACTTAAACAGTCGGTCTTCTTCTCCACTAGGTGGCAGCCAACTCCCACTAAATCCAAATACATTTATGGCATGAGATTAAACTTTTAAAGATTATGCCTCACCTGAGCTACAAATTTGTGGAATTGTTAAACAGAGATACCTTGCAAGAAGTAGAACTTCTCCTTGTACCATGTGAAGTTGTGAGTTGGCATGGTCTGCACCTGACTTGAGAAGATTAAGTCTCCACATGAGAGCACCCATTTGTATTATACCTTCTAGTTCCTGAGAAGTAATAAGCATCAATTCTGACAGGACAATATTGCTATCTACGGGTATTTTTTTTACAACAATAATCTACTTCTGCTTAGTAAGTTTTTCTTGTGAGAACATTAGAAAGTATAATAATGGATGACCATCTAGGTGTTCTTAAGTGATAAATAATTCTGTTAAAATCTAGAAAATTTCTCTCCGAATAAATAAAATTTGAATTTCCACAAATTTCAGTTCTTATTTGTGCATGTCTAATGGAAAGATTAAAATATTCTAAAAGAAATGATAACTGATAACTTACGGAAATTAAAGGTAGCATTGAGGTGAGTTTGTTTGAAAATTCCTGTAGAGTCTCTTGTGGAGAAAGACTATTCGCAAGGCTAACCATAGCCATATTAAGAGGGTTACCTATTTTGCAACATGAAAATACAGTTTGAGGAGCACAGATACATAATTAAGAGAAATTCTTAGATTCACCGCCGAAAAACAATATAATTGAAGTGGCTCATATGCCGATGAATAACCATTTCTGCCTAAAGATATAGAAACTGATTTGTTCCAGTACCATTATGATTCATATACATAGCTCATATTCTTGATATTCATTGTATATCATATGTTTGGTTTAAGAATTAGCTGTTTGTGCAAGTGCTCTAACGCTGCAATATACAATAGTTGGGAAAATATCAGCAGAACAAGCATAACTAGTGTTGAGCCCGTTTATATTTATTGGGTTCTCACAGAAAGAAACCTGAAATCGGTCCTTGCAATAGTTTATTCCCTGACAAAGTTTGACAGTAACTTGTAATAAAAAAACAAAAAATCTTCTCTATCAAAATAAAATAATACTCAAAACATGAATTATATATTATCTTGAAATAAACCACTTTCAATGAAAAATATATGTCAACATCTTTATGATATACCGGATTATTTTGAAGATATATCTGTAGTCAAAGTAAAATTGTCACCGTACTCCAAGTATGGAGATTTATTTTACCTATAAGCATAATTGACAAGTTAAGAGAAATATACCCATTGAATATTTGAGAAGGTGAGGATGTATAAATGGAAGGTTGGTCGCCACTGCTTCCAAAAGAGGCAATACTCCCTGCAACGAAGCTTTTGCAGATGATGTTGCTGAAAAATCAGATTATATACTATAATACTCTAAAACCAGGAGTGTAAGAACCAAATCAATATCTGGATCAGCTAAATGTTATTTCACCTACCTGGATTTACTAGTGTAAGAACCAAGTCGATTTCTGGATTCCGAGCTGCCACTGAAATTGCAAGACATCCACCAAAAGAATCCCCAATTATATATATTGGTCTGCTTGGCGACAAAGCATTCTCATGTTTGACATATTCTTCCACAATTTGTAATAAACCTGTATACATTATAATTAAGCAGGCGTCAAGCTTGCAAATGTGACGTGAGCTAGAAAAAGATATATTAAATTTAGCAGTATTTTAACAGTTGTGATCATACAATGAATCCTCATAGTCACTAATCTTTGTAAGATATAACGCTAATAAACATAAGAAATGCATAAGAGCATCTACTATACACCCATGGTAGGCAAATCTGACTCCTCAAATGCCTGCGGACACGCCCGGACACATGTGTGGGCAGCGACCGATTACACTTTATTTTTTTCTTTGTACAACCTTACACCTCAATTAGCAAACCTCAAATCCATGCAAAACACATGCAACGTACGTAAACGTTGCAACACAAATCATCCGGTTACTACATCAGGATGTGTCATTGGACTACCAAAAATTAGCATGTTCTATTTATATATTAGCTATGGATAAGATCATCCACAACAGCTCTTGCCTTTCCCGGCGTTTTTGCCGTCTTTCTCACGGAAGTAGCGCTCAAAAGCGCAAAATGGATCGAGCTGAATGTGCTCGTTGCCGGAGTTGTCCTCCTTCTCCCCTTTGGGCGGCAATCCGACCATAGCACAGACCGCTCGATTTTGCTCTCGGGCAAGGGTGCACGTGTTCCTCCATTGTCGCTTCTTGAGGATGCGGGCATGGATGGCTTCCTCCTCTACGACAGCGCGTGCCACCGGCTACCCTTATCCTCCCCTTCCCACGGCGGGCACACCGGTCCTATAGCACTCATACTCCGGCAGACCAGAGATGGAGAGGCTACCGGACCTTGTTGATCCAGCGCCACAAGGATCCAACGCAATGGATTCGTGCCCGGACAGACCTCTCCCGGGAGTGGCGAATGGCAATACGGACGATCATAACATCCTCCAACCCACACGGGACGACACCCAGTCGACGAATTCGGACTGGTCGGAGTCAGATCCGCTGCCCGCCATGCCGAAGTCGGAGATCACCGGACGGGAGCTTGGGGCGAAGTGGACTGAAGGGGACTGAAGTGGAGTGGCTAGGGTTTGGCCCGGTGATCGGATGTGGACGAATATATGTAAGGTCGGATGGGCCAGCGTAGACCGGATCCGACGTGGCGGATGCGTCCGGGCAACCCCATATTCGCCCTAGATTGGAGCTGGATATGAGTGGTGCCAGGTGCCAGGTAGCCCGGATGTTTAAGGCCGGTTTGAGGCGCTCATCTGAGTCGCTTATGTTTGACCAGTCAGTGACCGGGCTGTCCACCCGGGCATTTGGGAGGGATTTGAGGCCCCTGTTGTAGATGCTCTAACTTTTTTTATTTTCCCCCATAGGATAAGCGAGAGAAGAATCAAACAATCACCACTCCACGTGCTCTACACATGGGACACAGTTGTCTCCTTATTTAGGGCTCCTTTGATCCTTAAGATTTTTTTCTATGTTGTCCTTTGATTCATAGGATTGGATTCTATAAGAATTTTTTCTATGGAATCTTTTGTACTACATTTTATAGGAAAACTAACATCCACTTCAAATTTTTTTTACAATTCTTTTGTTTTTCCTATGGCATCAAACACTCATTGCTAATCATATAGGATTTAAGTGGGCATGCCACTCCAACCCTATACTTTTCTTATTCCTACGTTTTCAAAATCCTACGAATCAAAGAAGTCCTTAAGATTTGTCCGTTTGAGGTCTTTCTATATCAAGTAAAGACGGTCAAGTACTTGCGAAGGCAAGATGCCAAGCAAATGTAAATAATAATATATGAAATATTCCTCCATCGATACCTTCGAATGGTGTACGGTCATTTACTGGTATATGGAAGCAGCAAACCTCAAATACTCTGCATAAAAAGAAGATGAAAAATTAAACTAGAACATAAACAAGGGTTACTTCTTTCTTTTGAAAGAATATCTCACCGACGTGACGGGACACTCCAGTCTACGCACCGATTATCATGGGTTTACTCCATACAAGCAAGAAATGACAGTGTAATACTCCGTATATGACACATGACTATCATGATGGACAACTTTTTAAGCATAAAGCGACAATATTTTCCAAATTGTTGACTGTCCTCTTTTGATATAGAAACAAAACAATACTCACTTGCCCAAAGACTTGTGGTGCAAAATGAGCTCCATTCCAACACCTTCGATTCCTGCAGCTCAGATCCAAAAAAATTAAAAAGCATTAGGCTTCCAGCAGAGGAAAGACAAGCGATCGATTTTGCTTACAAGAACGAACAATATCGTTGAGTAGTGACCGGTGCTATGTCCGAGACCAACCAACCTGGCAAGAAGAGCAGCAGCGGCGCCCTGACCACCGCCGGCCGGCCGCACTCCACGGGGCAGAACCACCGCGGGGGCCCGCCGTCGTCCCTGGGCATGGCCCTCACCGCCTCCCGGTAGTCCTTCATGGTGACGCTCCCGAACCCGTCATCGTAAAGGACCTCCAACCGCGACTCCTCCGCCGGCCTCTTCCTCCTGCTCTTCTTGCCACCGCCCGGCTCATCCCCGTTCGTTGCACGGACGGGGCTCGCGCGGCGGAGACACGGCCGTGCGTGCCGCCTCAGATAGCCGCCGCCGCCGCCGCCCGGGTTTACGCCGAACGGGCGCAGAATGGTGTGCGGGACAATGGACATCGACGAGAAGAAAGCGAGGGAGCAGAGCAGTGAAATGGGAGCGAGAAGACAGAGCCGACCTATCTAACTGCATGAATTTGTAGGTGGTTTGCTGCTCAGCTCATGGACTTGACAGCAGATTCAACGAAACCTCAGTCCACTTCTACATGCTCTACTCTGCCTAGCCATGTGGCAATGGAGCTAACGGACAAGCAAGCAGCCCACGTGCCAGACAAGCACTAGTACCGACCTGTGTATTTCAAGTACAGTACCAAAGATCGTGGAACTTTCGTCGTGCTGTCACGGTCTCGGTCTCCCTACAGCATGTTTGGTTGCGTTGCTGAATTGGCTCTGAACTCTTCGATGCCCACGTGCGCTTGGTCGCCACCGTCCGTGCCAGGAATCGGAGGGCTCGTGTTTCTCCATCCGCGGGAGCCGCTAGCTGGCCCAGGAGTCCTGTAGTGTGACGCACCAAAACTCATCGACACTGCCTTATTTGGATGGATGCGTGGCCGGATATGAGCTCTGGACATGTTTCTATCACAACATGTTTGTGGCGTCTTCATGTGTTTATGACGGAAGAATTGATTTTAACCCCCCTAGCTCACCTTGGATCTTATGACCCTTTTTTTGTTTGCCTTGCTCTGAAACCCCCCAGTTCTGTCTATCTCTTCCTGATGCCCCCCTTTGATGTTTAACAAATTTGTTAGTAGATATAACCATCAAATAAAGATGGGAATAGATAGAAATCCCCGTGTCAAACTACCTCAGCACCCAGGGTTCTCTAGGATCTGGACAACCATACAAGAGGAACCAAGCAAAATCCATGGAAACGGAAGGGGAGAAGCTTGCCTGGAGGGTGGTGGACAAAAGCAGGCGAGACAGACGGCAAGGCGCGGCGGAGCAATAGGGGCGACGGACGGCGGGGCGCGGCGGCTCTGCCGGCAGGGGCGAAGAACGAACGTGCTAGCCCTCCTCGCATCGTGTGGTGTTGGGTCTTGAGGAAACTACACGAGGGCAAATTAGTCAAATCAGAATATTATAGGACCAGTTTTTCTTGCATTATTAGCTAACTGAATACTATAACAACGCAAAAGGGGCAATCAGCAAGAATCAAGTCCTACTGGGGGGTTTCAGAGCAAGGCAAACGAACAAAGGGGCATAAGATCCAAGGCAAGCAAACTAGGGGGGGGGGGGTGTTAAAATCAAGTCTCCCGTTTATGACACTGCCTCTAGACCCATCGTCAAAGGTAAAAGTGCATATGTTGTATTTTGTGACCGTTGCTGAAAATTTACATAGCACAAAGATGTTTAAACATCGCAATTAGAAGCATTTCTATAAATGTCTGCGCGGTTGAAAGTCGGAATGGATACATGGTTGCATTTCTCGGAGAAACATGTTATGTGGCACTTCACATCCATGTCACGGATATCCATGAACCAGAGGAACCCATGATAGAAGCTTATCATGCTCCCGGTCTACAATGGGGCTAAAGGGCCTATTCTCACAGATATATCGTCATACTTACGGTTTAGCCTGTATGCTACATCAAGTTCAGATTTGAGATATATTTTTGTTGTCGAAGAAACAACGAGTAGGGGTATCGCTAGTAATGTGGTCGCAACAAAGAAGTATGGGGTGTACAACTTCCTAATGGTGAAGGTTGTCGTATACCAATAAGATTGTTGTCACTTTGATGTCTTCTGAATATTTCGTGCTAGGAAAAGCATCAAGGGGGCTTGGTCATTGACCAGGCCATATGATGCTTTCCAAAGTTCACTTCAAGCTTCTTTTCTTCGACATCAGTTTAAATCGTACAGGAATTTCGGAATCAAAGACCAATTCTATCCTTGGAGGTGGGATGGGAGGTGTACATAGGTAAATGTTGGTCCACTAGTCTATGAAGGAATAAGAGCATGAGTAGGTGGTGCAGGGTCCATGGTGGACGTGCACTAGACCACCATCCCTTGGCCTAAATGGGTTTCTTTATTCATGGGTCCTCCCCTTTGTCATTTGTTTTTTATTTCCTCCACCAATAGATGACTTATTGACCATGACTATTGGCTTGGACTTCCGTTGACTTAGCATGGCTTTTAACCAGACATGTAGGACTGGGTACACACTAGTTCACTTCATAAAGAAAACCTCGACTACCATTGTTTAATGATAGGCATGCTCTTCTTTGTCAAGTACCAAGGGAGGACCCAAGTACAAGTTAGTGATTTTTTTTAATTTTCACTACTAGGAAAAATCTTATATACAGAATCTTAGCAGTAGTGCTGGATATAATGAAACGTTACTGCTATTTAGTAATAGCGCGTTGCAGTAAAAGGCGCTACTGCTATTCTGTTAGTAGTAGCGCGCTTTAGCAAAATGTGTTGCTGCTATGTTTGAACTGGGCGCACATGGCTAGCCCCACTTAGCAGCAATGCGTATACTTAACCCGCGCTACTGCTATGCTCTGTAATAGTAGCGCTTTTCTCTAACCCGCGCTGCTACTAACCTTACCTTATCGTCCCGCGCGGCCGACCCTCTCATTCTCCCTCTCACTCACTCTCCCCCGCAACACCCGTCGTCCGCCGCCGCTGCCGTTCCCCGACCACCGTCGTCGCCCGCCGCCGCGGACGCTCCTGCTCCTCCGGAACTGAGGTAGTCCCTCCATCCCACCTCCTCCCTCCTTCCCTCCCTCCTCCTCCCACCGCGCCCTCCTCCCTCCTCCTCCGGCTGCCCCCTCCTCCCTCCTCCTCCGGCCACCCCCTCTCCCTCCTCCTCCGGCCGCCCCCTCCTCCCTCCTCCTCCGACCGCCCCTCTTCCCTCCTCCGATCCCACCGCCCTTGTCCCCCTCCTCCTCTCTCCTCCCTCCTCCTCCTCCCTCCTCCCAGCCCCTCCTCCCTCCTCCCACCCCTCCTCCCTCCATCTCTATTTTTTTTCTGTTTTTACTGTAATTTTTTTCTATTGTATAATGTACTTTTTTTTACTGTTTTTAGTAAGTGTTTAATAGAATTAGTAAGAAAATTAATAGAACTAGTTTATTTTTAGTAAGAACTATTTTATTTTTATTTATAGTAAGTGTTTAGTTGAACTAGTTGAATTAATAGAACTAGTTTATTTTTAGTAAGAAAATTTAGGTATATGAGATTTGATGATCTAATTAAAATTTTACTATAGAACTAGTTTATTTTTAATAAGAAAATTAATAGAACTAGTTTATTTTTAGGTGTATTTAACAGGATTCTAGGTTGATTCGTTTTGAAGTGGACATGTCATATTTTGAGCATGTCACATTTGTTGTTATTTTTTTAGTTAAAGCAATTATTTCCGTATCGACGTCCACGATGCCTATCCCGCATCCTCGTCGTCGACTCGGCGAAGGAGGCCTGCTTGATCGGTGGGGCCATGTCCGGGACTGGGCTTCGCCGGGATGGTACTGGGAGGTGCTACCTTCCGGGGGGCACAACTTGGTGCGGAGCCAGCCCGTCGCTGACCCGAACCTTCTTTGGTGGCGGGTTGCATGGGCCAATGACGGTGCAGAGGCTTGAGGACCCCGTGGAGGTGGTACGTCACTGTGTCAGCGAGGAGGACAAGCACGTCCGTCGCTACATGGTTGCGTTGGAGGGCAGGTTCTCCAATACATGGCAGGTTCTTCAGGGATCTCACTGGAGCTATGATCCTATGATGGTTCCTTCTCTTTGGGTGTCCACTGCCCGCGCCGATACCCGTCGTTCGCTAGGGTTTTAGCTGTATTAGATATGTATGATACTATTCGAGATTTATTAGTGATAATATTCGACGATGTATGAACGCAAGAGATGATTTAGTTATGCTTATTGAATGCATGCTAATTTGAATACTAATTTATTTTATGATTTGGGTTTTCTTATTGAATGCTCAAATTGGAGAACTACTCCTATTTTGAATGCTCAAATTGGAGAGAACTATGCAAGGCATATGCATTTGATTAGTTGATAGCTTATAGGGTTTTTGTTTTTGCAGAAATCAAGGAGCCCCTCCATCATCCCCGCCGTCGTCCCCGTCACCGACCCCCTCCAACCGCGAGGTGAGACCAGCCAAATCTGCATGTCAATAGGAGTCCTATAAGATATTCTGAAATGTTTTTGTTCATATTTTCAACCATTGAAATGCAATGACAATCAAGTTTGAATGCTCATATGATGTAGATATAAACATGCATATCTTGTGTTGCTCAAATAGGATATGTGCTTGCCCAAGTGGCCAGCCATGTTTGCAGGTTACACCTCCCAGTGGCCTATGTTTTGCCGGAGTGTTGATTAATTTCCGTTCCGGCAAATTTCAGGCGCTTGATATGTCCTTTCTTAGCAAAGGTCATGCCGGATTTCCCCCTGAATTTTGGCATGACTTGTGCTAGAATGTGTAGGAAATATCGAGTGGCCTGGATTTTCTAGAAAGATAATTAAACAACATTTCTAGTTGACTTTAAGTCTGTTGAGGCTCCATACATGACAGTCAACAAATGAGTGAGGGAGAAAGTCTGCACCATACATGAGAGAAGAAGAATCCCGACTGTTGTCATGGGGGTCGTTTTTCCTTCTTCTCCTTGTGCTAGACCTTTGTTATGCACTAGGGGAAGGAGGAATAACGACCATCACCGACGGTCGAAAAATCAGTGAGGGGGTGTGTACACCATATATGAGAGAGGACGAAGAATCCCGACTGTTGTCCTGGGGGTCGCTTCTCCTTCATTCCCATATGCTAGACATTTTAGTGTAATGCACTTGGGGACGAAAGGAGGAGCGACCATCATCAACAGTCGAATGTATACACCAAGTCTGTCGGGACTCCACCATATATATGAGAGAAGAAGAATGCTGATTGTTGTCGTGTGGGTAGTTACTTCTTCATTCCAAGGTGCTAGACATTTTGGTGTAATGCACTTTGGAATGACAGGAGTAGCTACCATCACCGACGGTCGAATATATACACCACCTGAGCTGAGAATTTTCAAGAAAAGACTCGACAGACCGATAGTCAACCCGTAATGAATAATAATGATCTAATTTAGTTTTTGTAGTACATATATTTAATTGTACAAGTTTAATCTTTGAATTATGAACAAAGGAAATGTCGTCGATGTCATCGTCGGACGATGAAAGTCTCCCGGAGGAGTGCGACTGGTGCGGCGACGACCGGGGTCTGTGCGACAGGCCTCACCTGGTAGAAGGTCGGCACTTCAGCATTAAGCTCCAGGAGACCTTCGACGTTGAAACGGTACGTAATGACGACAAGTGTGTTTTTTTCGTAATTAAGCACGACTTCTGCTACTTCAACGTGTAATTTTCGTCTTTTACAATTCGACTAGCTTATCCCATGCCATGTAAGACGCTATGTCTTGGAGAGGATGGATTTTGAAGATCATGAAAGTATGGAAACAAAGATAATTCATCTAAGGACCCATCATGGTATGGATTTAGATGTAAATCTATACAACTCTGAGAGCGTAACCCATTTTGGTTGCCCAAATTGGGAAGCACTTTGCAAGATGTATGATTTTCATGGGGGTATGCTTGTCACCATGGTTCTTGATGATCCTGACATCGCCCAAGACAATATGGACATTTGGGTCCTTGTTGACACGCTTCCAATTCTACCGCTATGTGAGTTTCTCAAACATAGTTATTAAGTAATTTATATTGTTTATTTCAAAATAGTTGACGGCTTATTTCCATTGATAGCATATTTTCATTCTTCAAAGAATGTGCGGAAGATGGTAGACAGAACCTGCTACACCGATGGCTCAGAATTAACTTATCAGGAGAAAAATCATCTAATCTCATTTATTACTGATCTTGAGAATTAAAATATCTATTATCAAACTTCTCCACATTATGGTCCATACGTGCCACTAGTGCACGTGTTGAACTACGGTAACACCCATGGAGATGTCATGGTAAGATTTTTTACTATTATGACATCCGTGCATCTTTTGCATAAATTCTTCCAAAACTCAACTACATTGTTAACCACAAAGTTATTACTATGTTTTTCAACAGAAAATCCGGAAGGATTGTGTGCCTCATCTAATGTTTCCGATTGGTCGCGTTGATGTTATGAACTTACAGCCAGGTCGTCATACGCATCACTATTGTTCATACCGAATTTCTAAAACCGATGAAGACATGACAATCAAAGATTGGAAAAAAATGTATGGTCAATCGTAGGGGGCTACTTGGAAGCAACATTGTGCGAAGCGCAAGAATTGGAGACAGGGTAATCTCCATTCTCCATAATGGAGAGTCAGGGCCTATCTTATTTTATGCTATTTTACCTAAAAGAGGGTAGTAGGTCCTATGAAAGAGAAGTAGGTCCTAGGTACAATGTGTTATTATGTGCTACAATGTGTTAGAGTTGATGATGAGGAGGAGGAGTTGTGATTATGACTAGTGACCAACTTGCTATATGATGTATCATTGATGAAAATTATGTAGGGGAACGTAGCATGCACTTTCAAAAAAATTCTTACGCTCACGCAAGATCTATCTAGGAGATGCATAGCAACGAGAGGGGGGAGAGCATCTTCATACCCTTGAAGATCACAAAGCGGAAGCGTTTATCAACGCGGTTGATGTAGTCGTACACCTTCATGATCCGTCCCAATCAAGTACCGAACATACGGCACCTCCGCGTTCAGCACACGTTCAGCTCGAAGACGTCCTCGCCTTCTTGATGAAGTAAGAGGGCGAAGTAGTAGATGAGTTCCGGCAGCACGACGGCGTGGTGACGGTGTTGGTGAAGAACAATCTCCGTAGGGCTTCGCCAAGCACTACGGAAACTATGACGGAGGATAAACTAGAGGGACGGTGTTGCCGGCACACGACTTGGTGTTTCTTGATGTGTCTTGGGTGCTAGCCCTGCCCCTCTATTTATATGTTGAGCCCTGGGGTTGAAACTTGGAGTAAAAGCCTCCTCAAAGTCGGTTTTGCCTGAAAGGCAAGAGTCCTACTCGGACTCCAGGACCAAACGCCACAATCCTTGGCGTATGGCCCAGACGCCATGGGCCTCGGCCTCTGGCCCAGGGCCAGACGCCAGGGTCTCCGGCGTTTGGCTCTGACCTCCGCAAAACTATCTTTTGCACCAACCTATAGCCCTATGGGCCTGACCCCTTGGCCTAACCATATCATCCAATATATAAATCTTTACCCCCGGACCATTCCGGGGCTCCTTGTCATGTCCGTGATCTCATTCGGGACTCCGAACAACATTCGGTCACCAACATACATAACTCATATAATACTATATCGTCGACGAACGTTAAGCGTGCGGACCCTACGGGTTCGAGAACTATGTAGACATGACCGATACACCTCTCCGGTCAATAACCAATAGCGGAACCTGGATGCCCATATTGGCTCCTACATATTCTACGAAGATCTTTATCGGTCGAACCTTATGACAACGTATGTTATTCCCTTTGTCATTGGTATGTTACTTGCCCGAGATTCGATCGTCGGTATCATCATACCTAGTTCAATCTCGTTACCGGAAAGTCTCTTTACTCGTTCCGTAATGCATCATCTCGTAACTAACTCATTAGTCACATTGCTTGCAAGGCTTATAGTGATGTGCATTACCGAGAGGGCCCAGAGATACCTCTCCGATACTCGGAGTGACAAATCCTAATCTCGATCTATGCCAACTCAACAAACACCATTGGAGACACCTGTAGAGCATCTTTATAATCACCCATTTACGTTGTGACGTTTGATAGCACACAAAGTGTTCCTCTGGTATTCGGGAGTTGCATAATCTCATAGTCAGAGGAATATATAAGTCATGAAGAAAGCAATAGCAATAAAACTAAACGATCATTATGCTAATCTAACGGATGGGTCTTGTCCATCACATCATTCTCTAATAATGTGATCCCATTCACCAAATGACAAGACATGTCTATGGTCAGGAAACTTAACCATCTTTGATTCACGAGCTAGTCAAGTAGAGGCATACTAGGGACACTGTGTTTGTCTATGTATTCACACATGTACTAAGTTTCCGGTTAATACAATTCTAGCATGAATAATGAACATTTATCATGATATAAGAAAATTTAAATATCAACTTTATTATTGCCTCTAGGGCATATTTCCTTCAGTCTCCCACTTGCACTAGAGTCAATAATCTAGTTCACATCGTCATGTGATTTAACATTAATAGTTCACATCTTTATGTGATTAGTCCACATTGCCATGTGACTAACACCCAAAGGGTTTACTAGAGTCAATAATCTAGTTCACATCGCTATGTGATTAACACCCAAAGAGTACTAAGGTGAGATCATGTTTTGCTTATGAGAGAAGTTTAGTCAACGGGTGTGCTACATTCATAGCCATATGTATTTTACAAATTATCTATGTCTACAATGCTCTGCATGGAGCTACTCTAGCTAATTGCTCCCACTTTCAATATGTATCCAGATTAAGACTTAGAGTCATCCAGATCAGTGTCAAAGCTTGCATCGACGTAACCCTTTACGACAAACTTTTTGTCACCTCCATAATCGAGAAACATATCCTTATTCCACTAAGGATAATTTTGACCTTGTCCAGTGATCCACTCCTGAATCACTATTGTACCCTTTAGCCAAACTCATGGTGAGGTACACAATAGGTCTGGTACACAGCATAACATACTTTATAGAACGTATGACTGAGGCATAGGGAATGACTTTTCATTCTCTTTCTATTTTTCTACCGTGGTCGGGTTTTGAGTCTTTACTCAACTTCACACCTTGCAACATAGGCAAGAACTCCTTCTTTGACTGTTCCATTTTGAACTACTTCAAAAACTTGTCAAGGTATGTACTCATCAAAAAAACTTATCAAGAGTCTTGATCTATATCTATAGATCTTGATGCTCAATATGTAAGCAGCTTCACCGAGGTCTTTCTTTGAAAAACTCCTTTCAAACACTCCTTTATGCTTTCCAGAAAATTCTACATCATTTCCGATCAACAATATGTCATTCACATATATTTATCAGAAAGGCTGTATGGTCCCACTCACTTTCTTGTAAATACAGGCTTCACCGCAAGTCTGTATAAAACTATATGCTTTGATCAACTCATCAAAGCGTATATTCCAACTCCGAGATGCTTGCATCAATCCATAGATGGATCGCTGGAGCTTGCACACTTTGTTAGCACTTTAGGATTGACAAAACCTTCTTGTTGCATCATATACAAC
This sequence comes from Aegilops longissima, assembly GCA_021605205.1. Classification (NCBI taxonomy): domain Eukaryota; kingdom Viridiplantae; phylum Streptophyta; class Magnoliopsida; order Poales; family Poaceae; genus Aegilops; species Aegilops longissima. The sequence goes on along the minus strand of CM038681.1, from coordinate 109,141,790 downwards.
TCTTATTTAAGAAATCCATTACGGAATGCAGTTTTGACATCCATTTGCCAGATTTCATAAAATGTAGCAATTGCTAACATGATTCGGACAGACTTAAGCATCGCTACGAGTGAGAAAATCTCATCGTAGTCAACACCTTGAACTTCTCTAAAACCTTTTGCGACAATTCGAGCTTTGTAGATAGTAACACTACTATCAGCGTCCGTCTTCCTCTTGAAGATCCATTTATTCTCAATGGCTTGCCGATCATCGGGCAAGTCAACCAAAGTCCACACTTTGTTCTCATACATGGATCCCATCTCAGATTTCATGGCCTCAAGCCATTTCGCGGAATCTGGGCTCATCATCGCTTCCTCATAGTTCATAGGTTCGTCATGGTCTAGTAACATGACTTCCAGAACAGGATTACCGTACCACTCTGGTGTGGGTCGTGCTCTGGTTGACCTACGAGGTTCGGTAGTAACTTGATTTAAAGTTTCATGATCATCATCATTATCTTCCTCACTAATTGGTGTAGGAATCACTGGAACTGATTTCTGTGATGAACTACTTTCCAATTCGGGAGAAGGTACAATTACCTCATCAAGTTCTACTTTCCTCCCACTCACTTCTTTCGAGAGAAACTCCTTCTCTAGAAAGGATCCATTCTTAGCAACAAAGATCTTGCCTTCGGATCTGTGATAGAAGGTGTACCCAATAGTTTCTTTTGGGTATCCTATGAAGACACACTTCTCTGATTTGGGTTCGAGCTTATCAGGCTGAAACTTTTTCACATAAGCATCGCAACCCCAAACTTTAAGAAACGACATCTTAGGTTTCTTGCTAAACCACAGTTCATACGGTGTCGTCTCAATGGATTTACACGGTGCCCCATTTAACGTGAATGCGGCTGTCTCTAATGCATAACCCCAAAACGATAGTGGTAAATCGGTAAGAGACATCATAGATTGCACCATATCTAATAAAGTACGGTTACGACATTCAGACACACCATGACGTTGTGGTGTTCCAGGTGGCGTGGGTTATGAAACTATTCCACATTGTTTCAAATGAAGGCCAAACTCGTAACTCAAACATTCGCCTCCGCGATCAGATTGTAGAAAATTTATTTTCTTGTTACGATGATTCTCCACTTCACTCTGAAATTCTTGGAACTTTTCAAATGTTTCAGACTTGTGTTTCATTAAGTAGATATACCCATATCTGCTCAAATCATCTGTGAAGATCAGAAAGCAACGATACCCGCCGCAAGCCTCAACACTCATTGGTCTACGTACATCAGTATGTATTATTTCCAACAAGTCAGTGGCTCGCTCCATTGTTCCGGAGAACAGAGTCTTAGCCACCTTGCCCATGAGGCATGGTTCGCAAGCATCAAGTGATTCATAATCAAGTGATTCCAAAAAGCCCATCTTTATGGAGTTTCTTCATGCGCTTTACACCAATATGACCTAAACGGCAGTGCTACAAATAAGTTGCACTATCATTATTAACTTTGTATCTTTTGGCATCAATATTATGAATGTGTGTATTACTACGATCGAGATTCAATAAACCATTTTGGGTGTATGACCTTAGAAGGTTTTATTCATGTAAACAGAACAAAAATTATTCTCTGACTTAAATGAATAACCGTTTTCCAATGAACATGATCCAATCATATTCATGCTTAACGCAAACACCAAATACTCTCCTACTGTCGATTCCCTCAAAAAAACGCAAACACCAAATAACATTTATTTAGGTTCAATACTAATCCCGAAGGTAGAGGGAGTATGTGATGGTGATCTTATCAACCTTGGAATCATTTCCAACACAAATCGTCATTTCGCCCTTAATTAGTATCTGTTCATTTTACAACTCCTGTTTCAAGTTACTAATCATAGCAACTGAACCGATATCAAATACCATGGGGTTACTATGAACACTAGTAAATTACACATCAATAATATGTATATCAAATATACCTTTGTTCACTTTGCCATCCTTCTTATCCGCCAATTATTTGGGGTAATTCCGCTTCCAGTGATTATTCCCTTTGCAGTAGAAGCACTCAATTTCAGGCTTAGGTCTAGCTTTGGGCTTCTTCACAGGAGTGACAACTTGCTTGTCATTCTTCTTGAAGTTCCCTTTCTATCCCTATGCCCTTTACTTGAAACTAGTGGTCTTGTTAACCATCAATAGTTGATGCTCTTTCTCGATTTCTACCTTCGCTGAATTCAGCATCGCGAAGAGCTCGAGAATTGTTCTCGTCATCCCTTGCACATTATAGTTCATCACGAAGTTCCAGTAACTTGGTAATAGTGACTAGAGAACTCTGTCAATCACTATCTTATCTGGAAGATTAACTCCCACTTGATTCAAGCGATTTGTAGTACTTAGACATTCTTAGCACATGCTCACTGGCTGAGCTATTCTCCTCCATCTTGTAGGCAAAGTACTTGTCAAAAGGTCTCATACCTCTTGACACGGGCATGAGTCTGAAATATCAATTTCAACTCTTGGAACATCTCATATGCTCCATGGCGTTTCAAAACATTTTTGAGTCCCAGTTCTAAGCCGTAAAGCATGGTGCACTAAACTATCAAGTAGTCATCATACCGAGCTTGTCAAACATTCATAACGTCTGCATTTGCTCCTACAATAAGTATGTCACCTAGCGGTGCATCAAGGACATAATTCTTCTGTTCAGCAATGAGGATAATCCTCAGATCACGGACCTAGTCCGCATCATTGCTACTATCATCTTTCAACTTAGTTTTCTCTAGGAACATATCATAAATAAAACGGGAAGCTATACGCGAGCTATTGGTCTACAACATAGATATGCAAATACTATTAGGACTAAGTTCATGATAAATTTAAGTTCAATTAATCATATAACTTAAGAACTCCCACTTAGATAGACATCCCTCTAGTCATCTAAATGATTATGTGATCTATATCAACTAAACCATATCCGACCATCACGTGAGATGGAGTAGTTTTCAATGGTGAACATCACCATGTTGATCATATCTACTACATGATTCATGTTCGACCTTTCGGTCTCAGTGTTCCGATGCCATATATGCATATGCTAGGCTTGTCAAGTTTAACCCCAGTATTCTGCACGTGCAAGACTGGCTTGCACCCGTTGTATGTGAACATAGAGCTTATCACACCCGATCATCACGTGGTGTCTCGGCACGACGAACTATAGCAATGGTGCATACTCAGGGAGAACACTTATACCTTGAAATTTAATGAGGGATCATCTTATAATGCTACCGCCGTACTAAGAAAAATAAGAAGCATAATAGATAAACATCACATGCAATCAAAATATGTGACATGATATGGCCATCATCATCTTGTGCCTTTGATCTCCATCTCCAAAGCACTGTCATGATCTCCATCGTCACCGGCTTGACACCTTATCTCCATCATAGCATCGTTGTCGTCTCGCCAACTATTGCTTCTACGACTATCGCTACCGCTTAGTGATAAAGTAAAGCAATTACATGGAGATTGCATTTCATACAATAAAGCGACAACCATAAGGCTCCTGCCAGTTGCCCATAGCAGTTACAAAACATGGTCATCTCATACAACAATTTATATCTCATCACGTCTTCACCATATCACATCACAATATGCCTTGCAAAAACAAGTTAGACGTCCTCTACTTTGTTGTTGCAAGTTTTACGTGGCTGCTACGGGCTTCTAGCAAGAACCATTCTTACCTACGCATCAAAGCCACAACGATTTTTCATCAAGTGTAATGTTTTAACCTTCAACAAGGACCGGCCGTAGTCAAACTCGATTCAACTAAACTTGGAGAAACTGACACCCGCTAGCCACCTGTGTGCAAAGCACGTCGGTAGAACCAGTCTCATGAACGCGGTCATGTAATGTCGGTCCGAGCCGCTTCATCCAACAATACCGCCGAATCAAAGTAAGACGTTGGTGGTAAGCAGTATGACTATTATCTCCCACAACTCTTTGTGTTCTACTTGTGCATATAACATCTACGCATAGACCTGGCTCGGATGCCACTGTAGGGGAACGTAGCATGCAATTTCAAAAAATTTCCTCCGCTCATGCAAGATCTATCTAGGAGATGCATATCTACGAGAGGGGGAGAGCATCCTCATACCCTTGAAGATCGCAGCGGAAGCATTTATCAACGCGGTTGATGTAGTCGTACACCCTCACGATCCGTCCCGATCAAATACTAAACGTACGACACCTCCGCGTTCAGCACACGTTCAACTCGATGATGTCCTCGCCTTCTTGATCCAGCAAGAGGAGCAAAGTAGTAGATGAGTTCCGGCAGCACGACGGCGTGGTGACGGTGTTGGTGAAGAACAATCTCCGCAGGGCTTCGCCAAGCACTACGGAAGGGTCGAAACTTGGAGTAAAAGCCTCCTCAAAGTCGGTTTTGCCTGAAAGGCAAGAGTCCCACTCGGACTCTAGGATCAAAAGCCACAATCCTTGGCGTCTGGCCCAGATGTTATTCCCTTTGTCATCGGTATGTTACTTGCCCGAGATTCGTTCATCGGTATCATCATACCTAGTTCAACCTCGTTATCGGAAAGTCTCTTTACTCGTTCCGCAATGCATCATCACGTAACTAACTCATTAGTCACATTGCTTGCAAGGCTTATAGTGATGTGCATTACCGAGAGGGCCCAGAGATACCTCTCCGATACTCGGAGTGACAAATCCTAATCTCGATCTATGCCAACTCAACAAACACCATCGAAGACACCTGTAGAGCATCTTTATAATAACCCATTTACGTTGTGACGTTTGATAGCACACAAAGTGTTCCTACGGTATTCGGGAGTTGCATAATCTCATAGTCAGAGGAATATGTATAAGTCATGAAGAAAGCAATAGCAATAAATTAAACGATCATTATGCTAAGCTAACGGATGGGTCTTGTCCACCACATCATTCTCTAATGATGTGATCCCATTCATCAAATGACGAATGATCGCTTAGTGAGGGATCTCTGTTGGAGAAGAGTGGGACTAGAAAGAGGGAATACCCATGTCAGGCCATGTAAGGCCAATAGTTGAGGTACCTGGATCCAGACAAAACTCCAAACTCACGACTCTATTAGAAAGTAGAATGACCAACTTTTACACGAATAACACATGTCTATGGTCAGGAAACTTAACCATCTTTGATTCACGAGCTAGTCATGTAGAGGCATACTAGGGACACTCTGTTTGTCTATGTATTCACACATGTACTAAGTTTCCGGTTAATACAATTCTAGCATGAATAATAAACATTTATCATGATATAAGAAATATAAATAACAACTTTATTATTGCCTCTAGGGCATATTTCCTTCAAATGATGATCATGAGGAGGTGTTATATGACAATGATGTATTATGATGATAACTTGTTAATGATATGATGATGATGATGATGATGATGATGATATTTATTATATTATTGGGTGAAAGAACTGAGGGAGTCCTGAATTAGGGGATCCTCGGACAGCCGGACTATATCCTTTGGCCGGACTGTTGGACTATGAAGATACAAGATTGAAGACTTCGTCCCGTGTCCGGATAGGACTCTCCTTGGCGTGGAAGGCAAGCTTGGCAATACACATATGTAGATCTCCTCCCTTGTAACGGACTCTGTGTAACCCTAGCCCCCTCCGGTGTCTATATAAACCGGAGGGATTAGTCCGTAGGACAACAACAATCATACCATAGGCTAGCTTCTAGGGTTTTAGCCTCTACGATCTCGTGGTAGATCAACTCTTGTAATACTCATATCATCAAGATCAATCAAGCAAGAAGTAGGGTATTACCTCCATCGAGAGGGCCTGAACCTGGGTAAACATCGTGTCCCCCGCCTCCTGTTACCATCCGCCTTAGACGCACAGTTCGGGACCCCCTACCAGAGATCCGCCGGTTTTGACACCGACATTGGTGCTTTCATTGAGAGTTCCACTGTGCCGTCACCGTAAGGCTTGATGGCCCCTTCGATCATCGGCAACGATATGATCCCGGGTGAGGTTTTCCTCCCCGGACAAATCTTCGCATTCAGCGGCTTCGTACTGCGGGCTAACTCGCTTGGCCATCTGGAGCAGATCGAAAGCTACGCCCCTAGCCGTCAGGTCAGGTTTGGAAACTTGAACTATACTGCCGACATCTGCGGAGACTTGATCTTCGACGGATTCAAGCCCATGCCAGGTGCGCCGCACGATTGCGACGAGCATGATTTAGCTCTGCCGTCAGACTGTGATCGGGAGATCACACCTATAACTACTCCGGCCTTCAATCAGGAACAAATCGCGCCATCTGCGGACGGATGGATGGACCCCGCCCCAGAGGCCGCACACTCAGTGGCGATAGCGCCGAATACTGACTTCACCGAGACCCATGTTGCCAAACCGTTGGATTCGTCCCCGACCACGGGCTCCGAGCCGCCTGCGTCCGTGCCTACCGAATCCGATTGGGCACCGATCATGGAGTTTACCTCCACGGATATCTTTCAGCACTCGCCTTTTGGCGATGTGCTAAATTCATTAAGGTCTCTCTCGCTGTCAGGAGAACCTTGGCCGAACTATGTCTGGCTAGAATGGGATGCGAACGACGAAGAAATTTGCTCCCCACCCACCACCCACTTAGTAGCCACTGTCGATGATTTAACTGACATGCTCGACTTCGGCTCCGAAGACATCGACGGTATGGACGACGATGCAGGAGACGAACAAGAACCACCGCCCACAGGGCGCTGGACTGCCACCTCATCGTATGATATATACATGGTGGATACCCCCAAAGAAGGCGATGGCGATAAGACAACGGAGGATGACCCCTCCAAGAAGCAACCCAAGCACCGACACCAGCGGCGCCGCTCTAAGTCTTGCCATAGCAAAAGTAGTGAAACTGGCACAAGAAACAATGACACTCCGGATAGTGCCGAAGACGACGACAATCCCCTCCAGCCAGATTTAGAGCGGGAGGATGAACAAGCTAGCCCCCCAGAACAGGCAGCAGACAGAGAAACGGAGGATGAAAATTACATGCCTCTCTCCGAAGACAAGGTGAGCCTCGGCGACGAAGAATTTATCGTGCCTGAGGATCCCGTCGAGAAGGAGCGCTTCAAGCGCCGGCTTATAGCCACAGCAAGTAGCCTGAAGAAAAAGCAACAACAGCTTCGAGCTAATCAAGATTTGCTAGCAGACAGGTGGACCGAAGTCCTTGCGGCCGAGGAATACGAACTCGAACGCCCAACCAAGAGTTATCCAAAACGCAGGCTGCTACCTCAACTAGAGGAGGAAGCATTGAAACCTACATCACCAGCGTATGATGCGGCTGATCGGGCACCTCGTGGCCGAGACAGAGAGGCATTTCAGCCTGAAGTCCAGCCTGCACACCGCCGCCACTCAAACAAAAATACCAAGGCCCGGGGCAACACGTGGGACCTGCGAGACGTATTGGAAAACAAGGCAAAACATGCAAGATCGATCTACGGATCACGGGGGCACGCACCAACGCGAGACGAAGACCATCACGCCGGATACACTAAAAGCAAATCCGGCCGGGCCGAATACAGCAGACAAGACTCATATGAACTGCGTCGTGATATAGCCCGGCATAGAGGCACCGCACACCCCCTATGCTTCACCGATGAAGTAATGGATCACGAATTCCCAGAGGGTTTTAAACCCGTAAATATTGAATCATATGATGGTACAACAGATCCCGCGGTATGGATCGAGGATTTCCTCCTCCACATCCACATGGCTCGTGGTGATGATCTACACGCCATCAAGTACCTACCAGTAAAACTCAAAGGACCAGCTCGGCATTGGCTGAATAGCTTGCCAGCAGACTCAATTGGCAGTTGGGAGGATTTGGAAGATGCATTCCTTGACAACTTCTAGGGCACTTATGTGCGACCACCAGATGCTGATGACTTGAGCCATATAAATCAACAGCCAGGGGAATCGGCCAGACAATTCTAGACACGGTTCCTAACTAAGAAAAACCAAACTGTCGACTGTCCGGATGCAGAGGCCTTAGCTCATTTAAGCATAACATCCGTGACGAGTGGCTCGCCCGGAACCTCGGCCAGGAGAAGCCGAAGTCTATGGCAGCCCTCACGACACTCATGACCTGCTTTTGCGCGGGCGAAGATAGCTGGTTGGCTCATAGTACAAATAGAGCAAGCAAACATGGCGTATCAGAAGCCATGGATAGCAACGGCAAACCACGACGCAACAAACACAAGCGCCGCAAATATGATGAAAACGCCGAAAATACGGCAGTTAATGCTGGGTTCAGGGGCTCAAAGTACGGTCAGTGGAAAGGGCCACCCAAAAATAAAAATCCGGGTCCATCCAGTCTAGACCGCATACTCGATCGCCAATGCCAAATCCATGGCACCCCAGAAACGCCAGCCACCCATACCAACAGAGAATGCTGGGTCTTCAAACAAGCCGGCAGGGCAGGCGCCAAAGACGAAGGAGGGTCTCAAAGAAATGACAGCGACGAAGAGCCCAGATCACTGAACACAGGAGGGCAAAAGAAATTTCCCCCGCATATTCAATCGGTGAATGTGGTAAATACCACCCGAATTACCAACTCGGACCGGATATGCACCCTTAGGGATGGTGATTCAACGGAACTAGTCGTCCCACAATATAAACTAGGGCCGGTCACCTTCAACCGCACGGATCATCCGGTTAACGCCAATCAGGGCAATCCAGCCGCACTAGTCCTCGACCCAATAATAGACGGGTTCCACCTCACTCAAGTCCTTATGGACGGAGGTAGCAGTCTAAATCTGCTTTACCAGGACACAACGCGCAAGATGGGCATCAATCACTCCGCGATCAAACCCACTAAAGCCACTTTCAGAGGCATTATACCAGGTGTGGAAGTTAGTTGTACAGGCTCCATTGCCCTTGAGGTAGTCTTCGGATCACCAGAAAATTACCGTATCAAAGAGTTAATCTTCAAAATCGTCCCTTTCCACAGTGATTATCAAGCACTGCTCGGACGAACCGCGTTCGCTTGATTCAACGCGGTGCCACATTATGCCTACCATAAGCTCAAGATGCCCGGTCCACGCGGCGTCATCACGGTTAATGGCAAGGCCAAACCTTCCCTCGGCACCAACAAATAGACCACTGCCTTAGCAGCAGAAACAACGAGCAGCACCTTGCAGCCGAACCTCGAGTCGACGTCCAGGCTCCCGGACACCATCAAGGGACTCCGAACTACTTCTTGGAAGGATAGCCCGGCTCGTCCAGAGCTCAACTAAGCACTCCGGCGAAGGCCAGGACAGGCCGAACTCAGCGGCTCAACCGCCCTCCGGCACATAAAAATTTCTTACATTTCTCTCGCAGGTTCACCTTTGCACCTACCAGGACAGGCTACACGGAGGTAGCTTGAACGCGTAAGGGAATCCTTAGACAGTCCCCGGAACTACCATCCGGCTATATTACGGATCCGCACTCAGCCTCTTCCTCCTGGTCTCAACAGGTTCCGCAATCATACTCCTTTTTTTTCACATTACTTGTACCCATGCGCATAGACGTACTATTCAAATACAACATGTGGAGTTATATGACGTTTACCTGCTGTTATTTCTTATTGAAATCATTTTTTCAAGTGGCATCTGTACACAGCGATACGCCTTAAAATATGCCAGGGGCTTCGTTCTACCCATAACACGGCAACAAAGTCTGAACACCTTCATGGAAGTTCGGCACCCCGAACCTATAGCATTATATGCATCAGCTCCGAATCATGGATTGGGTCAATAGTTGGGTTTGCCCGGCTCCCATGTTTTGGTACCTTATGTTCTGTTATATCGGCTAAGGTAGCACTGCGAGAACTATTGCGATTGTGTCCCGGTTCTTCCGGACGAGCACCTTAGTAGAGAAAGCCGAAAACTGACTATCATGATACGGCGAGAGCTGGTCATCTATTCGAGAGATCACAAAATCTTTAAGGATTTCTCACGCATAATGCCACAACCAATGCAGCGTGCGATGGATCGGTTTTTTCTCCGATCAGGTGCTTATAGAGCCCCTAGTACGGTCTTTCGAACACCAGGGGTTGCGCCTACCATACTAAAGCTCCTATGGCTAAGTGAGAGTGATAAAGCCCTATAGTCTGATTGCCTGGTTCGTTGTGCTGAGCACCTCCTTCGAAGGACCCAAAACTGGGATAAAGAGTGCTCAGGTTTATCCCGAACACCCCCATACTTCTTACGTGGGGGCAGAAGCCGACGACTAGCCAACTCTCATGTTTAACATATAAAACGGCCGCACAGGAGGGTAAACTTTTATATAACAGGCAACAAATAAATGACCTTGTTCAAACATTATAAAGGACAACATGATTAGCATTCATGGGAATATAATGTCCTTGGTACATAGCTCCGCTGCAAGGTAGGATCCTTTCCGGACACTCTCATAATACAATTCAGGCTTGCGTGCTCCTTCCCCTCTGGCGGTCCTTCGGTCATCAGCTTTTCAGCATCCATCTTCCCCCAGTGCACCTTTGCACGGGCGAAGGCCATTCACGCACCTTCTATACGGACCGACCGCTTGATGACGTCAAGTCGAGGGCAAGTGCTTACAAGCCGCTTCACGAGCCCGAAGTAGCTGCTTGGAATCGGCTCGGCAGGCCACAACCAGATAACCAGATCTTTCATGGATAGTTCCACCACCTTATGCAGTTCGATCAGCTATTTCCGTTGATCGGCAAAAGGCACCGGATAATTCGGCGCCAAATACTGCGACCAGAAGAGCTTCTTTGCGGTGTTCCTTTCTTCGGTTCGGTAGAATTGGGCGGCATCTGATATGCTGCGAGGTAGCTCGGCAAATACCCCTGCGAAATCCGGATTAAAAATTAGAAACGCAGTTTTCCCCCCAAATACTTGCTTTACATGGAAAAAGCCTTACCCGCCGCGATCTTTTTCGCCTCGTGGATCCCCTGCAGGGCGCTTTGGGTTTCCTCTCGGGCATCGCTCGTGGCCTGACGTGCCTTGGTGAGTTCAGAATCTTTCTCCGTTAAACTCTGCTCCAATGTCTCGCATTTCCTTACGGCCTCTTGCAGCTCCTGCTCAGCTTTAATAACCCTGGCCTTGTGTTTCTCACGAAGAGTCCGCTCTGTGGCTGCCTTTTTCTCGGCCTCGGCCACAACCTTCTTAAGGGCTTCGACTTCGGTCACAATCCCTAGCGCAAGTCATGAAGCCCAGTTCGTACTGAAAATTCATTCGCAATAAACACGAGCAAGACTTGTGCATACCTTGTTTATCTCTCAACTGCATTCTCAATTGGCCAAGTTCTTCTATGGCCCGCTCTAGACTTTGATTCAGTCCGGAGATCTCCGCAGTATGAGAGGCAGCAGCCGCTACAGACGCCTGCTTATAACAGAAGAGAAATCAATATCATTCAATGAGTCTTCCTGCGATCATCAATTCGATCCTGTGTCCGGTTCTTTCTTTCACCGAACAGTGTATCAGGGGCTACTATCTATACTATGAGACTCTTCGACAACTCATAAAACATACCTCAAAGCCTCTTATAAGGCTGATACAGGCTTCATTCAATCCACTCTCAGTTGACTGAATCTTCTCAATCACCGCACCCATAAGGGCACGGTGTTCATCAACGATGGAGGCATTTTTCAACGCCACAAACAAAGCATCCAACACTTCTGGATGGACAGAGTTCACCGATGGAATAGGCACGTCCCCTTCAGCCAAGGGAGGCTGCCTGCTGGATTCTGGAACCGTACAGGTCTCTGGAATCGCATCCGGCTAGGAGCCGAACTCAGGATCGCCCCGCCATCAGCTCCCATGGGAATATTTTCCCCCACGTGTCTGGTCCGTGAGGTTTGACCTCCAGGCGCCGCCTTCACGGTTTTTCCCTTTCCTCCTTGGCCAGGGCCCTTCTGGGACGAAGCCTCGGCGTTATGCACCTGTTTGGAGGAAGGGGCCTTCGGGGGCGTCCCGCTCTCCATAGCATTTGAGCTCAGCAAATCCTCTGATGAGGATTGACTGGTACAGGACCTCGCCGGACTGCAAAAAATATGGCTTAGGTTAAGGTACTAAGCTACGATGAGTCCGGACGCCTAAAACGTACTCGGATTTTATATACTTACGAGTTCACCAGGGGCTGGGCCCAGGGATCCCATGCCGGGCCGCTGTCGGCGGCGACAGTGGACTCCTCCGGAAGAGGAGCCTTTCCCCTTTTGGGTAGCTCGGCCTCCAAGTGTACGGAGGCTGTCTTCTTCTTTCTTCGCCCCGCAGGGGATTCATCTTCCTCCTCCTCCTCTTCGGAGGCAGAATGGGCATTGGAGCCTTCGGATATTGTGTCTGAAGTGCCGCGGCGACGAAGGCCGCCCCAGATCTTTTTGGCCTCCTTCTCGGCCGTCTTCTTCGGCACCTTGTAAAGTGCCGGGACCAGCATCTTCGTCAGAAGTGGGACTGCCGGTTCTTCGGGCAGTGGGGCCGGACAATGGATCCGCTCCGCCTTCTTCGTCCAGCCCTGGGAGAGTTGTATAAAACACGTTAAGCACTTCCTTTGGGTTACGCGGATAGAAAATTTTGATAACTTACCGAACTTGCCAGGCGGGACAGTTGGTACCCACGGTCCTCGGCGGAGTCCGGCTACGATTTGCGGGACTTGAAAAGCACCTTCCAAATGTCCTTGTGCGAGGAGCCGAAAAGCTTTCGCAAGGTTTGGTGCCTGGCCGGATCAAATTCCCATAAATTGCAAGTCCGGTGCTGACAAGGCAAGATACGGCGAACTAACATCACCTGGACCACACTGACAAGTTCAATGTTCTTGTCTCCCATATCCTCAATGCGCGTCTGGAGAACCGACAATTCGTCGGACGAGGATCAGTCCAGGCCTTTCTTGACCCAGGATGTAAGCCGCAGGGGGCGTCGGATCGGAACTCGGGAGAAGCGGCCCATTCCGTGCCGCGCGGCTCAGTGATATAAAACCACTGCTGTTGCCACTCCCTAACAGAATCATTAAAGGTTCCCATTGGCCATATGACGTTGGGCATCTTGCTCACCATAGCACCCCCGCACTCGGCATGCTCGCCGCCCACCACCTTGGGCTTCACATTGAAAATCTTGAGCCATAAACCGAAGTGCGGCGAAATACGGAGAAAAGCCTCGCAAAGGACAATGAATGTCGAGATGTTGAGAAAGGAATTAGGGGACAGATCGTGAAGATCGATCCCATAATAATACATGATGCCGCGAACGAACTGGTGGAGGGGAAACCCTAGCCCGCGGACAAAGTGAGGGAGGAATACAACCCTCTCGTGGGGTTCCAGAGTTGGGACGATCTGTCCCGCCATCGGGAGACGGTGGCTGATTTTCTTGGCCAGGTACCCGGCCTCCCGAAGCTTTTTGATATCCTTCTCTCGGACGGTAGAGGCCATCCATTTGCCTCCTGCTCCAGATTCGGACATCTTCGGAATACCTTTTTGTGGGCGGAGAAGACGAACGCTTGGGTGCTGGAGCTTGAGCAGAAGGGAATGAATCGGGAAGTAGAAAGCGTGGGGGCGAAAGGGAGTCCTTATCCCCTTATAAAGGCAGCAGAGATTCTGCGCCTCCCCACTTGCCTGGTAGAACCTCTTATTCCCCAAGCGTCGTAATTGATGGCGCAGTTGGGTTACCCACACCCGTATTTATGAGAACCCCATGATAAGGGGACACAATCTCTGCTTCGACAAGACGTGCCAAGGAAACCGCCTCGCGATCTGTGCAGTGGCTGGTTGTGAAAAATGGTTCGAATAATGACCGGGCCATGGTGTGATGTCATGCGGCAAAATGCGTCAGCGGATTAGATTTGTGGAAATATTATTCTCTCTCTACGGTGGTATGTGGAACTTGTTTTGTAGAGCCAGACACTATCCTTGTGTTCAAAATCTTCTATGGAGTATTCAGGGGAGGAATCCGCCTTGCAATGTCGAAGACAATCTGCGCGCCGTACTCATCGTCATTGAAGCCTGGTTCAGGGGCTACTAAGGGAGTCCTGGATTAGGGGGTCCTCGGACAGCCGGACTATATCCTTTGGCCGGACTGTTGGACTATGAAGATACAAGATTGAAGACTTCCTCCCGTGTCCGGATGGGACTCTCCTTGGCGTGGAAGGCAAGCTTGGTAATACGTATATGTATATCTCCTCCCTTGTAACCGACTCTGTGTAACCCTAGCCCCCTCCTGTGTCTATATAAACCGGAGGGTTTAGTCTGTAGGACAACAACAATCATACCATAGGCTAGCTTCTAGGGTTTTAGCCTCTACGATCTCGTGGTAGATCAACTCTTGTAATACTCATATCATCAAGATCAATCAAGCAGGAAGTAGGGTATTACCTCCATCGAGAGGGCCCGAACCTGGGTAAACATCGTGTCCCCCGCCTCCTGTTACCATCCGCCTTAGATGCACAGTTCGGGACCCCCTACCCGAGATCCGCCGGTTTTGACACTGACAAGAACCGCGGATTAGTTTAAAATGGATGGATCCATCCACTCGAAACTAGTCCACAGTGATGTAATAACTCATTATGATGTAAAAACAATCTCTAAATTGCTACTGTATGAAAACTTGCATAAAGGTGTATGAATATGACATAAAATAAAAAAGAAATATAATACAGAATAATAGTAGTAGCACGGACAGTGGGACGCGCTACTACTAATTACCAGTAGCGCCTTTTGTAGGAAGCGCTACTACTAAGTGGATATAGCAGTAGTGCGGGTAAACCAACACTACTGCTAACCTTTAGCTGTAGCGACATAGGCCAAAAACCCGCGCTACTGCTAGGCTTTTCCCTAGTAGTGTTTTTTACAAATTCTATTCATACTTGAAGGAAAAAATTCAAATCCTGCAAATTTATATAATAAGTGCATCAGTCATATGATTTGCCTTTGCTAAAAGTTAGGTCTACCCCTACAAAGGGACCAAATGGGGGAGGGGGCACAATTGCATGTACTTTAGCAATTTGCGTGAGAGTGGTTAGGCGTCGTGTAGTAGGTAGAGGGAAGTAGGGTATTACCTCCATCGAGAGGGCCCGAACCTGGGTAAACATCGTGTCCCCCGCCTCCTGTTACCATCCGCCTTAGATGCACAGTTCGGGACCCCCTACCGAGATCCGCGGTTTTGACATCGACAAGAACAGCGGATTAGTTTAAATGGATGGATCCATCCACTCGAAACTAGTCCACAGTGATGTAATAACTCATTATGATGTAAAACAATCTCTAAATTGCTCTTGTATGAAAACTTGCATAAAGGTGTATGAATATGGCATAAAATAAAAAAGAAATATAATCTGAGAATAATAGTAGTAGCACGACGGTGGGACGCGCTACTACTAATTACCGAGAGCGCCTTTTGTAGGAAGCGCTACTACTAAGTGGATATAGCATGAAAAGGGTAAACCAACACTCTCGCTAACCTTTAGTCAGAAGCGACATAGGCCAAAAACCAGCGCTCATTGCTAGGCTTTTCCCTAGTAGTGTTTTTTACAAATTCTATTCATACTTGAAGGAAAAAATTCAAATCCTGCAAATTTATATAATAAGTGCATCAGTCATATGATTTGCCTTTGCTAAAAGTTAGGTCTACCCCTACAAAGGGACCAAATGGGGGAGGGGTCACAATTGCATGTACTTTAGCAATTTGCGTGAGAGTGGTTAGGCGTCATGTAGTAGGTAGAGGGAAGTAGGGTATTACCTCCATCGAGAGGGCCCGAACCTGGGTAAACATCGTGTCCCCCGCTTCCTGTTACCATCCGCCTTAGATGCACAGTTCGGGACCCCCTACCCGAGATCCGCCGGTTTTGACACTGACAAGAACCGCGGATTAGTTTAAAATGGATGGATCCATCCACTCGAAACTAGTCCACAGTGATGTAATAACTCATTATGATGTAAAAACAATCTCTAAATTGCTACTGTATGAAAACTTGCATAAAGGTGTATGAATATGACATAAAATAAAAAATAAATATAATACAGAATAATAGTAGTAGCACGGACAGTGGGACGCGCTACTACTAATTACCGAGAGCGCTTTTGTAGGAAGCGCTACTACTAAAGTGGATATAGCAAGATAGTGCGGGTAAACCAACACTATCGCTAACCTTTAGTCTGTAGCGACATAGGCCAAAAACCAGCCATTGCTAGGCTTTTCCCTAGTAGTGTTTTTTACAAATTCTATTCATACTTGAAGGAAAAAATTCAAATCCTGCAAATTTATATAATAAGTGCATCAGTCATATGATTTGCCTTTGCTAAAAGTTAGGTCTACCCCTACAAAGGGACCAAATGGGGGAGGGGGCACAATTGCATGTACTTTAGCAATTTGCGTGAGAGTGGTTAGGCGTCGTGTAGTAGGTAGAGGGAAGCCCCCCCCCCCAATCATCTATTTGCTTTCTCGCAAGGACATTTTTACAGTTTCAATTTATTTAGATGCATATAGTTCTACCATATTGACTCTATGGGTGAAAAAACCACAAGCCTTGGAACAGATGGTTGCTAGTTTTGCCTACTAGTTACTCCAATTAAGAATGGACTGCACTACCAACTGCAAACTCTTTTCGTTTGGACATTGCCAACCACAAAATGTGCAATTTGGATTTGGGTAACATGCCACAAAATTAGAAAAAACTATGTAGCAGAGTGACCTTGGGAGGGGAGTTAGTGCTCCCACGAGAACACATCATCCACATACTCCCACCTTTGGCCCAGGCAGGAGGTCGTGTCTTTGATTTTTCTCTTTTCCTTTTTGTGTTTATGTGCGTTCTCCTGTTCTTCCGGTTTTACTCATTTTCCTTTCTAGTTTTGCTCATGTAATCCGACGGAGTGCATGGGTACTTCCTAATGGGCATGTACACTAGTTTGGAGAGACATGTGCACTTTCTCTGTGATATATGTAGTTCAATACGGGCATATGTACTGCCATGTGCATTTGCATATGTGTATTTTTGGCATGTGCACACCCCATGTTTGTACACACCACTAACATGGGAAGTACGCATATCAACATTGGAAGACCACACACTATAGTAGAAGTAAGAACGCTAGCGTGAAAATTGCACTTGCACATAGATTTTTTCAAAACCTAACAACTGGAATAAATTTTGAACGATATCGACAGAAGAAACACAAACGTGAAACCGCTTGTGATCCAGATGAATGGTTTAGAAGATATTTTCTTGTTTTGGTTTTTCCATGTATCGCCACCTAGAAAAACCATGAGCTCCTGTGTTCCTACCCCCCTCCCACTAAGTTAACTTCTTTCAAGATGATGATGTCTTGTGGTGATTTTTTTTGTTGAGAAACTGTCTTGTGGTGATGTGGTTGGAGTAGGAAAGTATCGCCCCCCCGAAATCCTTTCTAATGGACCAATTTCCCCCTCAACTCTAATACCGGATCAATCAACCCCTCAAATCTCTAAAACTGGATCAATTCCCCCTTAAGATGGTTTCATAATTGATTTTGAGTGGTTTTGAGTTTTGACCCATACCATGAATTCCTCTGGGTTGACCATGCACTTTGCGTCATCTTCTTGGTCTCCTGAAGATGATCGCTTCAGTGCGCCTAGCTTGCCTCCATGGCCAGGACGCTCGCCGCTTGTCGTCTTCTTGGTCTCCGCCAGGCTGCCATTGAAGTACTCCTGCTCTATGCTTACTATGACGCCGATACTTCCCGGGATGTCGTCCGCCCCTGCTGCTGCTCAGGTTCGGCCACTTGCGCGGAACTGCTCTGTGTGCCTCACACCTCTAGGACTCGCATACCGCTTGGCTGGCGTAGGAGATGAGCTGCATTAGCACGACTGACGCGCGCATCCGGCTGCCCGCAATCATGCTCTGCTACGCCAGGCCCGCATCCTCTTCCTCCCGGCGAGCAGCAACGATATTCGAGGTGGCGGCCATGCGGGTGTTGTTCCTGATGAGCGTCTCCAGCATGTCGGGGCTACTGGACGATGGCGGCGGCGAGATCTCGTCGGCTCCGAGCTCTGTAGTGGTGAAGGAAATATGCCCTGGAGGCAATAATAAAGTTGTTATTTTATATTTCCTTATATCATGATAAATATTTATTATTCATGCTAGAATTGTATTAACCGGAAACTTGATACATGTGCGAATACATAGACAAAACACCGCGTCCCTAGTAAGCCTCTACTAGACTAGCTCGTTAATCAAAGATGGTTAAGTTTCCTAACCATAGACATTTGTTGTCATTAGATGAACGGGATCACATCATTAGGAGAATGATGTGATGGACAAGACCCATCCGTTAGCTTAGCATAATGATCGTTAAGTTTTATTGCTATTGCTTTCTTCATGTCATATACATATTCCTTTGACTATCAGATTATGCAACTCCTGGATACCGGAGGAATACCTTGTGTGCTATCAAACGTCACAACATTACTGGGTGATTATAAAGATGCTCTATAGGTATCTCCGAAGGTGTTTGTTGGGTTGGCATAGATCGAGATTAGGATTTGTCACTCCGAGTATCGGAGAGGTATCTCTCGGCCCTCTCGGTAATGCACATCATAATAAGCCTTGCAAGCAATGTGACTAAGAGCATCTCCAACAGGCGCGCTAAACAGGCGCCGCGCCGTAAATATACCCAGTTTAGCGCGCAAGAACCCAGTGACTGGCTCCGGTGGCGCGCAATAACATGCAGCGCTATAAGGAGTTAGGCGTGGCAGAAGCGCTACCTCGCGCGGTGTATTTGCGGCGCCCGCTTCCACGCGTGGCACAGTCGAGCGCTCGCGCTGCGCTCTGTCTTCTCCCCCTCCAAAGCCCCGCGCGCGCCGGCACTGGCGACTCGCACCCCATGGACGCACGCATCGGCACCCCGCTCACCCCGTCCTATAGCCGCGACCCCCCACCCCCCGCCACCGCCGCCGCCGCAAATCCTAGCCCGGGTGGCGTTGGCCTCGCCTCCGCCGGAGCTCCTCCGACCATTGGCCTCGCGCGCGGCCTCTTCATGCCGCCGCGGATGACATCGGCGGCGGGTGGCATCGCGCCGACGCTGGCCCGAGCCGCCGGCCCCTCCTCCTCAAAGCTCCCCAATGCGACGCGGCCAAAGAAGGGCAAGACATCGGCGAATAAAAACAAGGCGGCGGACGGCTCCGACACCTCCAAGGCGAGGAGGAAGAAGCTTGCGGGGCGTGCGACGGGCGCGGTTGCTACCGAAGCGCCGGTGAGCTCACTCGTTGAGCCGGCGGCCGACGCGCACAACATGTTCGACGAAATGCCTCCAAGTTAAAAAATTCTAACTTTTCATTTTTTTGTTATTTTTTGAATGCATTCACATATAGATAGCTTATTTGCATTGTTCAAAAAACTTTGTAGTCTCAATGTATTCGCATTGGTTTCAAACCAATGACATGCATTTCGAAAACCATGAGTTCGAGGTGGACGAGGAGGGTGAGGGCATTGTCGACGCACCGAAAGGAAGAGCGGGCAATTACAGCAACGCCGACGACATCTTACTATGCAATACTTGGTTGCAAGTGTCAAGGGATCCATCTGTTGGAGGTGATCAAAGTAGAGATGCTTATTGGCTTCGGATGAAGGAACACTTTGATGTTCACAACGTGAGTGGAATTGACCGCTCTGACCGATCACTGAGGTCCCCGTGGTCGACAATCAACTCGGATTGTCAAACGTGGGCGGCCTGTCAAAAGGCGGTTGACAAGTTGAACCCAAGTGGCACAAATGAGGACGATAGAGTAAGTGGCATTTCATACATGTTCATCATACATGTTCATCATACTTGTTGGTGCTAACTTGCTTTGTTTTCGTGTAGTACAACATAGCGCAAAACTTGTTCAAAGAAGACGAGAGGAAAACCAAGAAGGGGAAGATCAAGAAAGGAAGGATATTTACTTTGCCTCATTGCTATGAAGTGTTGAAGGATGATGAGAAATGGAAGAAGCGTGAAGATTTGGATGATTTGCATTTGAGCAACAAACGGAAGCGAACAATTAAGTTGGATGGTGATGATGATGAGGATGATTCATCAAGTGTTGACGGCAAGAGAAGCCCCACACCCAACTCGGTTTCATACTCGAAACCAAAGCGACTGGATGGATGCAAGAAAGACAAAACCGAAAAGAAGAAGAGGAAAGGAGACGATGAGCTCAAAAATGCTATGGAAGCAATTGTGAAGGCAAGAAAAGAAGCCAACGAGGTGAGGAAAATGGCAAGGAACCAAGATGCTGCGGCCGAGAGAGGAGGTTGGCGGCCGAGGAGAGGAGGGTGGCGACCGAGGAGAGAAAGGTGGCTTTGGAGGAGAGGAATGTGAGCAATGAGGAGCGTACTAGATTGTTGGAATGGGAGAAGCACTTGTTCTTCTTGGACACATCTAACCTCAATGTGGCGCAAAAGGAGTATGTCAATCCTGCCCGTGAAGAAGTCTTGATCCAAAAAAGAGCCATGGTTCGTGCAATGGGTGGCGGTGGCCTCGGCGCCATGGGTGGCGTGGGTGGCTTTGGAGCACCCCCCGACGCTATGGCCACCATGGGAGGTATGAGTTTTGCTTCTCTCATGGGAGGCATGGGTGCACCTCCGGCCGCCATGGGCAGAATGTCTTTCGATGTGCCTCCTCGCACACATTCCCATGAAGATGCCATTGAAGATCTTGCCAACACCGTCGGAGCTTCACGTGATGCGGTGCGCGATGAGGAGAGGGGGGAAGATTCATCTTCGGAGGCGGAAGAATCGTCTTCCGAAGATGAGGACGAGGACGAAGACGAGGACGAGGAATGATGTGTCTTTCATTTGTGTATTGAACTTGATTTGCATTTTGAACTTGGTTGGATGAACTTGTGGGCATGAACTTTTCTTCATCAACTTGTTTGTGTGAAATTTTATATGTCATGTTCATTGCATTTTGAATGTTTCAACTTCATTTTGTGTTGAGAAAATGCCATATGCAATGCACCGGCGAGTACGGGCGCTGCATTTTTGCGCGTTGCTGGAGCGGCGCGCGCGCTGCATTTTAGCACGGCTGCTGGAGCCAGCGCCGTGCGGCGCGCCAAACCAGGCGATGTGCGTGCGGCAAATCAGTTTTTTGCACGCGGCACGTTCGGCGCCTATTGGAGATGCTCTAATGATTTAGTTGCGGGATGATGTATTATGAAACGAGTAAAGAGACTTGCCGGTAACGAGATTGAACTAGGTATGAAGATACCGACAATCGAATCTCGGGCAAGTAACATACAATGACAAAGGGAATTACATATGTTGTCATTGCGGTATGAACGATAAAGATCTTCGTAGAATATGTAGGAACCAATATGAGCATCCAGTTTCTGCTGTTGGTTATTGACCGGCGAGGTGTTTTGGTCATGTCTACATAGTTCTCAAACCCGTAGGGTCCGCAGGCTTAACGTTCGATGACGATTTTGTATTATATGAGTTATGTGATTTGGTGACCGAATGTTGTTCCGAGTCCCGGATGAGATCACGGACATGACGAAGAGTCTCGAAATGGTCGAGAGGTAAAGATTCATATATAGGACGATGATATTCGGACACCGGAAGTGTTCTGGGGGTACCGGGTACATATCGGGTCACCGGAAGGGGTTCCGGGCATCCCCCCAGCAACTATATGGGCCTAATGGGCCAAGAAGGGGACAGACCAGCCCCTAGGGGGCTGGTGCACCATATGTAGCTTGAAATAACGGGGAAGGAAAGAGGAAAAGAGAGAAAGTAAGGGAGGAGAAGAGAGAAAGGAAGGGGAGGCCCCTTCCTTTTTCTCTTCTCCTCTTTCCTTCCCCCTCCGGATGAATATGGAAGGGGGGAGGCCGAATTGGGGGGCGCCTGAGGGAGTCCTGGGTTAAGGGGTCCTCGGGCGTCTGGGCTATGTGACGTGGGCCGGACTAATGGGCCGTGAAGATACAAGAAAGAAGACTTCCCCTCTTGTCCGGATGAGACTCTCCTTGGCGTGGGAGGCAAGCTTGGCGTTCAGATATGAAGATTCCTTTCTCTGTAAACCGATTCTGTACAACCCTAGGCCCCTCTGGTGTCTATATAAACCGGAGGGTTTAGTACGTAGAGGTAATCATAATCATATAGGCTAGACTTCTAGGGTTTAACCATTACGATCTCGAGGTAGATCAACTCTTGTAAACCCCATATTCATCCAAGATAATCAAGCAGGTGCTACGTCTCGAGCTTGCGTTGGTTTTCCCCGAAGAGGAGAGGATGATGCAGCAGAGTAGCGTAAGTATTTCCCTCAGTTTCTGAGAACCAAGGTATCAATCCAGTAGGAGGCCACGCGCAAGTCCCTCGTACCTACACAAAACTAATAGCTCAACGCAACAAACGCGATTAGGGGTTGTCAATCCCTTCATGGTCACTTACGAAAGTGAGATCTGATAGAGATGATAGATAATATTTTTGGTATAAAGATGCAAAGTAAAATAAAAGGCAAAGAATAAAGCAAAGCAATAATAAAGCGTAGGAAGATTAATATGATGAGAATAGACCCGGGGCCATAGATTTCACTAGTGGCTTCTCTGAAGAGCATAAGTATTCTACGGTGGGTGAACAAATTGCTGTTGAGCAATTGACAGAATTGAGCATAGTTATGAGAGTATCTAGGTATGATCATGTATATAGGCATCACGTCCGAGACAAGTAGACCGACTCCTGCCTGCATCTACTACTATTACTCCACTCATCGACCGCTATCCAGCATGCATCTAGAGTATTAAGTAAATGAAAACAGAGTAACGCCTTAAGCAAGATGACATGATGTAGAGGGATAAATTCATGCAATATGATAAAACCCCATCTTGTTATCCTCGATGGCAACAATACAATACGTGCCTTGCTGCCCCTCATCCGGGAAAGGACACCGCAAGATTGAACCCAAAGCTAAGCACTTCTCCCATTGCAAGAACTACCAATCTAGTTGGCCAAACAAAACATATAATTCGAAGAGACTTGCAAAGATAACCAATCATACATAAAAGAATTCAGAGAAGATTCAAATATTGTTCATAGATAATCTTGATCATGAACCCACAATTCATTGGTCTCAACAAACACACCGCAAAAAGAAGATTACATCGAATAGATCTCCACGAGAGAGGGGGAGAACATTGTATTGAGATCCAAAAAGAGAAAAGAAGACATCTAGCTACTAACTATGGACCCGAAGGTCTGAAGTAAACTACTCACACTTCATCGGAGAGGCTATGATGATGATGTAGAAGCCCTCCGTGGTGGATTCCCCTTCCCGTGAGCTCCTAACAGGTCCCAAGATGGGATCTCGTGGATCTGAAAGTTGTGGTGGTGGAATTAGGTTTTGGCTCAGATCGATCTGTTGAAGTGCGTGAGGTATATATAGGAGGAAGGAATGCGTCGGTGGAGCTTGGGGCCCACGAGGCGGGGCGCGCCTAGGGGCGCCCCCACCTCGTGGCCGCCTCCTCCTTTCTTGACCGAGGGTCCAAGTCTCTGGATCATATCGATGAGAAAATCACGTTCCCGAAGGCTTCATTCCGTTTGGACTCTGTTTGATATTCCGTTTCTTCGAAACACTGAAATAGGCAAAAAACAGCAAATCTAGGCTGGGCCTCCGGCTAATAGGTTAGTCCCAAAAGTAATATGAAAGTGGAAAATAAAGCCCAATATGGTCAAAAACAGTAGATAATATAGCATGGAGCAATAAAAAATTATAGGTACGTTGGAGACGATCGGGCATCCCCAAGCTTAATTCTTGCTCGTCCTCGAGTAGGTAAATGATAAAAGAGAATTTTTGATGGAGTGCTACTTGGCATAATTTCAATGTAACTCTTCTTAATTGTGGTATGAATATTCAGATTCGAAAGATTCAAGACAAAGGTTTAATATTGACATAAAAATAATAATACTTCAAGCATACTAACAAAGCAATTATGTCTTCTCGTAATAACATGGCCAAAGAAAGTTATCCTACAAAATCATATAGTCCTGCTATGCTCTATCTTCACCACACAAAGTATTTAAATCATGCACAACCCGATGACAAGCCAAGCAATTGTTTCATACTTTTGACATTCTCAAAACTTTTCTTCACGCAATACATGAGCGTGAGCCATGGATATAGCACTATATGTGGAATAGAATGGTGGTTGTGGAGAAGACAAAAGGAGAAGATAGTCTCACATCAACTAGGCGATCAACGGGCTATGGAGATGCCCATCAATAGATATCAATGTGAGTGAGTAGGGATTGCCATGCAATGGATGCACTAGAGCTATAAGTATATGAAAGCTCAACAAAAGAAACTAAGTGGGTGTGCATCCAACTCGCTTGCTCACGAAGACCTAGGGCAATTTGAGGAAGCCCATCATTAGAATATACAAGCTAAGTGTTATAATGAAAAATTCCCACTAGTATATGAAAGTGACGAAACGAGAGACTCTCTATTATGAAAATCATGGTGCTACTTTGAAGCACAAGTGTGGTAAAAGGATAGTAGCATTGTCCCTTCTCTCTTTTTCTCTCATTTTTTTATTTGGGCCTTTTTCTCTTTTTTATGGCCTCTTTTCTTTTCTATTTTTTTTATTTTTAGTCCGGAGTCTCATCCCGACTTATGGGGGAATCATAGTCTCCATCATCCTTTCCTCACTTGGGACAATGCTCTAAAAATGATGATCATCACACTTTTATTTACTTACAACTCAACAATTACAACTCAATACTTAGAACAAAATATGATTCTATGTGTATGCCTCCGGCGGTGTACCGGGATATGCAATGATTCATGAGTGACATGTATGAAATAATTATGAACAGTGGCTTTGCCACAAATACGATGTCAACTACATGATCATGCTAAGCAATATGACAATGATGGAGCGTGTCATAATAAACAGAACGGTGGAAAGTTGCATGGCAATATATCTCGGAATGGCTATGGAAATGCCATGATAGGTAGGTATGGTGGCTGTTTTGAGGAAGGTTTATGGTGGGTGTGTGATACCGGCGAAAGGTGTGCGGTATTAGAGAGGCTAGCAATGGTGGAAGGGTGAGAAAAGTGCGTATAATCCATGAACTCAACATTAGTCATAAATAACTCATATACTTATTGCAAAAATCTACAAGTCATCAAAGCAAAGTATTACACGCATGGTCCTAGGGGGATAGATTGGTAGGAAAAGACCATCGCTCGTCCCCGACCGCCACTCATAAGGAAGACAATCAATAAATAAATCATGCTCCGACTTCATCACATAACGGTTCACCATACGTGCATGCTACGGGAATCACAAACTTTAACACAAGTATTTCTCAAATTCACAAGTACTCAACTAGCCTGACTCTAATATTACACTACAAAAAAAAGACACATCCGTGACATTTTGGGCCGAACGAAATTTTTTTTGTCATACATATGACACTTCTATGACGATAATTGTGACAAAACCCGGTATCATCATAGATGTGGTGGGCTCCTACTTCTATGACAAAAATCATGGTGAAAATGGGCTTTTCGTCACAGGCGGGCTGGAGACGCAGCTACATGACATTCTTTGGGCCGTCCATGAAGGAAAAACCGTGGTAGAAGCGAGGGGGAGGAAAATTTCGGGGAGTTGCCGGTTACGGTGGGAGGTCGGGGGCCGAGCGATGCGCGTTTCTCTCGTATGTACGCGCGTGTGTGCGAGGAGTTGGCTCTAACTGAACCCGAGCGAGGCGTTGGGCTCTAATCAACCTCGAACCCGGCGAGGACAGACTGCGAGCTACGCGTTCATTGAAACCGAAAGCGATCGATCGATGGTGTTAAATGAACTGATGGAGCGATTCTTCGCTCTCGCTGCTAGTGAGCGTATGGGGAGGGGGTTGAATGAGCAGTGATCGGTGGCGTTGCCTCTGGATGAACAGGAACCCGTGGTGTGGAGGGCTGGATGAACAGTATACGGTGGAGGGTGGCCGTGGAGGGGTGGCCCTGGAGGGGTGGTTGAACAGGACCCCGTGGTGTGGAGGGCTGGATGAATAGTAGATGGTGGAGGGTGCCCGTGGAGGGTGGTTGAACGAGAGCGGTGGAGAAGCGCGGTGGAGGCTGGATGAACAGGAGCCCGTGGAGGCTGGAGGAGGTCGACGGTAGCCCGTGGAGGCTGGAGGAGGTCGACGGTGGAGACGAACAGTATCCCGTGGAGGCTGGAGGAGGTCGACGGTGGAGACGAACAGTATCCCGTGGAGTCCCGTTTCGACCGTAGCGCTCCAACACAAGTCCGTTTCGTTCATTTTGCGGTACGCCACACCCCTCCCGATCAACAGGACCCCCGTTTCGACCGTAGGAGGTCCGTTTCCTCCGTTTTGCGGTACGCCACACCCCTCCCGATCAACAAGACCCCCGTTTCGACCGTAGGAGGTCCGTTTCCTCCGTTTTGCAGTACGCCAGGCCCCTCCCGATCAACAGGACCCCGTTTCGAACGTGGCCGGTCGAACACAAGGCCGTTTCCTCCCAGCGCGACGCCAGCCTCGCTTCCATCGCCTGTTCCGTCCAAGCCCTCCCGATGAACACGACCACGCATTTCGTTCCGACCCAACCGGTTGGCTCCCCATGAACACGACGACGACGATGTTTCTCCGTTCCGACCCAGCCATGTACGTATGCGCGATAGGCGTTAGAGACCCTGCCCGTATGTACGTACGTGGCCGTATTTTCTTTCTTGCACCCTCGTCGCTGTACGTACGTGTACATGCTACGTGCGCGCCTCTACTACGACACGTGTGCGCCTCTACATCCACCTGTATATATGTATGTACACGTTCGCGACCAGAATGACAACGCTACGTACGCTTCGACCAGGTGGGTCCCGACTGTCAGGCACTTCCTTGCGTGCGAAGATGTAGCTGGTGGGTCCCAGCAGTCAGGGGGCGAATCGTTTTTTTTTTGGACGCACTTCCTTGCATGCGAAGATGTAATTGGTGGGTCCCAGCAGACAGGGGGAAATGTTTTTTCACTAAATACGGTGGCCCGTCCGGTGGGTCCCTGCTGTCAGGTGGAGGAATAATTATTTTGCGCGTAATAAGGAGGCACTTCCTTGCTGCGGTCGTGGACCCAGCTGTCAGCCTCTCCACGTACAGTCCACGTCCGATGGAAGCCATTCCTTGACCATGTTGACCACGCCGCGCCGAGAGCACCAGGGCGGTGGATGACGGCGAGGCCTAGGAAGGGGACGATGCGGAGACGGGGAAGACGCGGTAGTGGATGCCCACGCATAGAGGAGTATGAGGGTTCACTTGTTCGTCTTCGGTGTGAGGCTGCCGTCGCCGCAGAATAACAGGGGGTGTGGGTGCGTAGAGGGATGGCCTGGCAGCGGTGGGAGTAGTAGGGGGCGGTGAGGCCTCCGCGGCATCACAGCCGGCCACGGGCGGCGGGGAGCAAAGCGACACGACCGGCGCTGCTTTGGGCGGCTGGAGCAAGAAGACCAGAGGTTGAAGAAGCACTACTGCCGTTGGATGGACATCGTACGGTCACCGGAGCTAGAATCGTTCATATATTGACTAAAGTTGACAAAGGCTTCCGTCCCAGTCAACTTAGTAGGCCCACGAGTCAGCCTCCCACCAAGGGCTAGCAGGGGGGTATTCATTTTTTTGTGCGTAATAAGGAGGCACTTCCGGTGGGTCCGAGTGACGATGGGGGGCGTTTTTTGCGAAATCGATGGCCCGGCCCTGTGGGTCCCAGCAGTCAGGGGGAAACGTTTTTTTCGCGAAATTCTGGTGACCCGTCCGGTGGGTCCCTGCTGTTAGGTGGAGGAATAATTATTTTCCGCGTAATAAGGAGGCACTTCCTTGCGGCTGCCGTGGACCCAGCTGTCAGCCTCTCCACGTACAGTACTCTTCCGATGGAAGTCGGTCATTGACCATGTTGACCACGCCGCGCCGAGAGCATCACGGGAGGCCTAGGAAGGGGACGACGGGGAGCCGGGGAAGATTCGGCAGTGGAAGCCCGCTCGGAGAGGAGTACGAGGGTTCACTGGTTTGGCTGTGGTGTGAGGCTGCCGTCGCCGCAGGGCCTAGCCAGCGGTGGGAATAGTAGGGGGCGGGGAGGCCTCCGCGGTAGCACAGCCGGCCACGGGAGGTAGGAGCATGCGCCACGACCGGCGCTGCTTTGGGCGGCTGGAGCAAGAACACCAGAGGTTGAAGAAGCACTACGGCCGTTGGATGGCCATCGTACGGTCACTGGAGCTAGAATCGTTCATATTGACTAAAGTTGACAAAGGCCCCCGTCCCAGTCAACTTAGTAGGCCCACAAGTCACCCTCCCACCATGGTGGGTCCCAGCTAGCAGGGGGAGTATTCATTTTTTTGTGCGTAATAAGGAGGCACTTCCGGTGGGTCCGAGATGACAGCGCGAGGAATGTTTTTTCGAAAAATATGCTAGCCCGTCCGGTGGGTCCCAGCAGTCAGGGGGGAAACGTTTTTTTTCGCGAAATAAGGTGGCCCGTCCGGTGGGTCCCTGCTGTCAGGTGGAGGAATAATTATTTTGCGCATAATAAGGAGGCACTTCCTTGCGGCCGCCTGGACCCAACTGTCAGCCTCTCCATGTACAGTACTCTTCCGATGGAAGTCGGTCATTGACCATGTTGACCACGCTGCGCCGAGAGCACCAGGGCGGTGGTCTGGACGACGGCGAGGCCTAGGAAGGGGACGACGCGGAGCCGGGGAAGACGCGGCAGTGGTAGCCCGCGCGGAGAGGAGTACGAGGGTTCACTGTTTTGGCTGCCGTCGCCGCAGAATAACAGGGGGTGTGGGTGAGTAGAGGGATGGCCTGGCCAGCGGTGGGAGTAGTATGGGGCGGTGAGGCCTCCGCGGCATCACAGCCGGCCACGGGAGGCAGGAGCACGCGGCACGACCAGTGCTGGTTTGGGCGGCTGGGGCAAGAAGACCAGAGGTTGAAGAAGCACTACGGCCGTTGGATGGACATCATTGACCACGCCGCATCGAGAGCACCAGGGCGGTGGACGACGGCAAGGCCTACGAAGGGAACGATAGGGAGTCGGCGAAGACACGGCAGTGGCTGCCCACGCGGTGGAGAGTACGAGGGTTGACTGGTTCGGCTGCCGTCGCCGGAAAATAACAGGAGGTGTGGGTGAGTAGAGGGATAGACAGGCCAGGGATGCGAGAATGATGGGGCCGTGAGGCTGCTGCCGGCAAGACCGCCGCCACGGGAGGCAGGAGCAAAGCGGTTCCGACGGCGCTGGTTTGGGCGGTGGGGCGGGAAGATCGAGACGAAGAAGACGATTGCCGTTAGATTGACATCTAACGGTCCGATCTTGGTAGAGTCGATTGTTGACTAAGTTTCTTTTTAAGAAACCTTGTGTACACATGAACTTAGTAGGCCCACAAGTCAGCCTCCAAATCTGTGGCAGACAACATAAAGCCCATTTGCTATTTTTTACAATTTGCAGCCCATTTGCTATTTTTTATAATTTGCAGCCCATTTGCTAATTCTTAAGTAATTTATTACAACCCATTTTCTGCCCAGGACCACGGTCCAAAAGTTCAACCTTATTTTGCATATTTCGGTGGAGTCCAAACTGGTGTAATCCCGAAATGATAAACATTTTTTTAAGAACTTATTGATTTGCCAAAAATCGTTTTGTTTTGTAAGCAAATAAGACGTGGGACAATTGAGTTGGTTTAAGGGAAAACCGGTGGTAAAAAATCAGCGCGGGTGGGAAAAAACAACAAAAATAAGGATGTAAATATGAAAAGGAATTTTATGTGTTTTCAATATAATGATATGTGTATATGAACTAGTAAAACTATAGGTAGAGATTAGAAAACGGATGTAGGACATGCGTTTCAAGAGGAAAATAGAACTGGGCTGTGTGTTTTATTCAGTAACAAAACTTCCTACGGATGTTGTAAGACAAAATATATAACTAATTTGGCGGGCTGGAGGCCGAGATACCTACTGGATCTTTGTGCCCCGTTGTCGTCATGGGCTGGGCCTGTTGAAAACAAAACCAACCCTGGTCAGTCTACAGCCCAGTTGAAACTTGCTCGACCTGAAAAAACAATATACGTGCTCAATAAACGAGAGAATTCTGCAAGCACAGACTGATAACTGGGACACAACACGGATATTGTTTTTTTATCATGATAATAAGTGCATGTACTTGTTTTGAAAAAACTGTAGAACTGGGAATTCGAACAGCGGGTGCTTATGCTACCCATCAAATAAAAATCAGGTGCCTGAGAATTCATTTCGAAACAAATGATTCAGCTTTATATCCACGTCGACCCTCGGCATGATGGTTGGAAGCAAATGCAAGTTCATACCAAAAGATCGTTAACAACAATACCAACTTCCGGACGACAAGGTAGTACAACTACCAATACCAAACTACTCCTGGCCCTAGTGTTCGTCTGGTAGAAAATCTTGCAGAGGACCAGCTCCCGCTCCTTCTCTTGCTCCAGGTCCCCGATGTGGTACTGGTGCATCACCCAGTTGGTCCTTTGCTGGTCGAAGTTCTTGTTGGTGTGCAGCACGAGAACCTTTTTTGCTGCCCGTCTGCCGGCCGTTGACCATCACAGGCAAGGTATTGCCGGTCTTGTGCCACATCGCGTGCGTGCCGTGACTCCGATTGTATCTTGCGACGCGTCCACGCGTCCCTTTTGAGCATACCTGAATTCTTTGGAAGAAATGCTTCCTTAGGCTACTCGGTGTGATACTGCAGTATTGTGGAATACAGGTTTTAGTGTACCTAGTTGGCATTTTCATAACATCTTTGGCATGTTGCAGTCACTTGTTTTACTTTTTATTAACTGTCAAATTGTAATTGTTTCACCAGGTCTGCGTCTAAAAAGAAAAATAGAGCTATAAACAAAGGAATATGTTTGTGCAAGTAGACGGCCGATCGGTGTCTTACCTGAAAGTTTCTCAGGTTGGGTGTAGCATATGCCGTGCTCGCTGTCGATGGTTGGTATGAACAAATCGATGAGAGACTGAAATCTCGCGCTGTCAACACTCACTTTGGCCTCAAGGTGCTCGATCAACTCCTGATCCGTGGGATTGAACTTGACGCCAGCCGGCAGCACCGGCCAATCCTTCTTCGACTTGCATCGGTAATTCCAGTTATATGGTACTCAATGTATGACCAATCGACTGTTTTAAGTGAATGATGAAAGATTTCGATGAGTAAAACTCGCGCTTCTTTGACAAAGTTATACGAGAGTAATTGCCATGCCGTTTTGCAAGGGCGCTTGTAAAAACTCTAAACTCTATTCTCCTCTTATTTAATGGATGAGGCAAATCTTTTGCCTCCGTTTAAAAAAAAAGATTTCGACAGATAAGTGGTACTCCAAATCTGAAGTCCGGATTACCCGAACACGCCGCCGGGATTCTTGTGTCACCTCACGCGCAGCGTGTTGTCACGTCAATTCAATGTGTGGACATGATGAATAATTTGACCGACGTATACTAGTACTGCTACTGTACTACTTACTAGTCGTATTTAGTGTCACAATTTATACATAGGTTTAACTAACAAGTACGCACTTGAAGCCTAACTGATATATTATGTATATATATGGCTTACACAACATCTCCATCATCATTATCATTACATCCCACGCGGTGAGTTAGGATGCACTTGATCCCAGGAAGGTATCTATCCTTCAAACCAGAGGAGTGCTTCAAACTAACAATAGTACATAATATCCAACAAAAGAGGGTCGTGCTACAGCAGCAGAATACATGGCTCAGTCTAGATATCAGCACGAATCAAGTTGTGCATATTTGCTGTTGGCATGAACCACATCGCCGCATGTCGGGTTTGCAAAAGCCATCCATCACATGGAAGCTTGATGCCTTTCACACACTGAATATTACCTGGCAACAAGCTGTGTCGACGAATCTCTGGATATGGTGATTCATGAAACCCATGGTATGATGTGTAAACACAGCCCCCCCTCGCGAATGGAAGTTGCATAGCACAGTAATCATCACCGGTGATATGATCAATGATTGGTTGGATGATCGGATAATTGAGCCCGAGGAACAAGGAGTGGTTGTCGAGGCTATAAACCCACCTCCAGTTGAATACGCCTGGCCCAACTGAGTTGGGATCTTTCTCGAACACGAAGCAGCCATAGCCATGAATGTCACGAACGCCCCATGCATTGTACTGCATGTGGTTTGATGTAATGGTTTGGTCAATTTGGTATGTGCGAATGAGCATCAAATGACCACCGTCAGCTGAACGAGCGATAAACCAGCACCCATCGACTGGTATGATTCCAGGTCCTGGAATCATGAAGGCCAGCGCATTTGCATCTGCTGCAACAATTCAAATTGGAGACCAAAAGGACAAAAATAAACAATCATGTTCAGAGTATGTGTGGAATTAAGATTATTATAACAGTGACACATATCATAGACAGAGAATTGCAATGCCGTGGTCATAATCATACCCCAAGTTAAAAAATAAGCCAATGGCTTTCATATTCTAGCAACATGTCATGGTTCAAACATCATGTAACAATGAGAGGAAAACAGCTATGACAGCGCCTACTCATATTCTACCATAGCACTTACTACTATTATTCTCATATCAACTCTAAGCAATAACATGCGTTGTTATAAAAATCTAGTAAACGAGAGTAACATAAAGCAATCATGATATTATGCTCATAATATGTATTCTAACAATCATTAGATGCCAATTGTTCTCATATCAACTCTAACAATAACATGTGTGGTCATAAAAATCTAGGAAATGAGAGGAACATATAGCAATGATGTGGTTATAGACATGCTATGCATTCTAAATTTGTAACAAATGAACAGCAATCGTATTCATAAGGTAAAGATGAGATGAGATAGAACAATTACACGATGATAGATTCCACCAAGATATGCAGCCAATCTGTAAATCGATCGCGTAAGCGATGCCATCATGCACTATAGCATCAGACAGAAATGTTGCCTCAACAGGATTGATGATGAGCCATAACCATGTATGGCGACCGGATTCCAGATAGACTAATCCCATGTTGAACAAGGCAATGAGCTTAATCCATGTAGTCTTTTGATGGTGTGGGCACTTCGCAGATTACAACTTTCTGCAAACAGAGGTCGAGCCAAAAGCTTGACGCGTCTCGTGCGTAGTAGGCAGGAGTGTCCGGCGGGCCGCGAGGCTCGATGTCGGCGGTATCCAACGATGGAAGGGTGATCTCTCGCTGGGTGTAGATATCCACGAGATGCCACGGACTACCGGTGTGGTGGATGAGGGTGATCCAGTTGGCCTTCATGCCCGCCCAGTAGTGGCTGCGCATGAAGGACAGGTGGACGGGTAGTGGTAGCATGTCGAGGGGCACCACGGCAACCTCCGTAGGATCGTCAAGTCGGTGTCTGGGCCACCTGCGAGGATTGGGCATCAGCAAGCAGGGTGTCTTGAAAAGAGTCGGCCGGTTGCAGACGAGCAGACGGTACAAAGACACCGAGCATGCGGCCAGACGGACGGTGCTGAGTAGGTCCATACGACTATAGATCTGCTCCAAGAGAACATCGGGGAGGGAATTCCAATCGCGGCTTTGTGTGTCAGACGGTTCTGCCATTGGGGTTTTCGTTGCCTGCGAGCCAGCGGGGAAGTGGATTCAAAGCGGCGGCGAAGAAGCTTCTCCTCGTGTGGCGAAAGCGGTGGAGGGGGATATGGTACGCGCGAGCTACCAAGGAAGATGGCGTGGGAGGGCGAGCAGTGAGCGGGCATAAATGGTGTGCGGCCGACGATGGGGAAGAGAGGAGGAAGAAGAAGAGAGGAGGAAGAAGAAGAGAGGAGGAAGAAGAGTGGAAGACGGGGAAGAAAGTGCATTAAATCTCAATTCTACTAGTACTACTACCAGGATATAGGCACCGTCCTCCGGAGTGTAAATAGTTACACCGATGACATGTGGGTCTACCACAAGAGGGCCCATATGTCAGTTAATGGAGGACACAGTGCGAGGCGTATTTTGAAGCGTGCTCTACTGGCAAACATGATGGCAGTACTGGGTAAGGCTGATTTAGTAACACCAACACGCTGGTTCAGCTTATTAATTACATGTCCCATCTGCTGCAGCGTGTATTGTCACTTCACTGCGAAGACTAGTTGAATAGTTCTCTCTGACCGAGATGGGGAATGATGGATCGCGAGGATTACCTTTATACAGTATCCCTATGCCTCTACACTCACTTCACTCATTTTGCTCCATACCTAGTCACTTGTTGAAATCTGTAGAAAGACAAATACTCCATATTTGGGAACAGAGGGAGGCTTTTACTCCGTACTGGAGTATTTGGGAACAGAGGGAGTATCACCATATGGAGGGAACAGAGGAAGTTTGAAATATGAACATGTCAATGGGAGGGAGTAAGCCCCATGCATGCATGCAACATGCAACACTCACACGTACTCCACATGGACGCACGCAACACTCACGCACCCCATGCGGCACACAGCACACGAGGCAACACACACGCTCACGCTCAAGTGCTCAACCTACTCCCTACGTCCGTGAAAGACTGTACATTTAGAGATTTACACATTGACCAGGGTATAATTAATGCCCAAAAGTAGCAGACTTATGTGTGCATGCGACCATTGAGATAAGAAGATTAAATGAAGGTCGTTGCATGCTGTAATTAAGGATAGACATGTATCCTATACCTACAGCACAAGTTGGTGCATTAGTCAATCAATATCGATTTAGATTAAAGGCTAAATGCATTGGAAGTGTAGATGTACATCATGTACTACTACACTCTTTGTTTTATAGCCGATGTACACTCTTTGTTGGAAGGCCGAGGGAGGACACGTGCATGCACTCACATACACAGCCAGGCGGTTCGGCGCAAGGTTTGGACTCGTGTGGCGCTGCATAAAGTTTTGTTTAACTGATTTCTTTGCTCGCTAACCGACAGGTGGGACCCGAAACCAGGTGAAAATTTAACCAGTCAACAAAGTGCCACGTCGACTATGTGGCCGGTCAGTAGGGTGCAATACGGTGCTCTATGATGAGCTAGTGATTGTATAATCGACGCAAAACTATATATAGTGACCGTAAAGAGCGTATTGTTACATACGTTGACCGCCAGTGTATTTTTCTCGTTTCAAATTAAGCCATATTAATCGGAAAGGACGCAGTATGGACTACTACTAGTACTAGTACTGCTTTGATGTGTCTCGTCAACTCGCCGAACGAGGAGAAGCTTGCTTACTACGCCTCTCCCTCGCCCACGCGCGCGGTGGTTCGCAGGACGAGGAGAGGGTTTTGACTACATCACCCTCTCCCTCTTCCTCTCCCTCGCCCTCGCCCTCGCGGTGGACGTGCAACAGTTCAATCGGTGTCAGATTGCCAGACGCATATTGTACTGTAGTATCATCATTGTTGGACCTTCCGAAGAGGCGAAGAGGCAAGTGCAAGGTTCACACGAGTACGAACTGTTGAACCTCCCGAAGAGGCAAAGAGCCAAGCGCAAGGTTTTATAGGAGTTGTCGTCCTAGTAGGAGTGTACTACAACTATAGCGAACGATGCTACTGTATGATGCCGCCACGTCACGGATGTCCAAAGCTGTGCCACCTTTTTTTCTCAAAGAGCATGTTGGAGCCCGTGCAACAACCACACAAGTTGCGCGTACACATAACACATTTACTAGTAATAAATTCTAAAGGACAAATGCTAGTATGCCACACAAGTTCATCTCCAATTCATGTGATAAATTTGTGCATGACTAGTCTACATATACTCACAACGCTACCGTTCACAATTACCGTACTCCACTTACACGTTATAGATGGGCTACATGCATGTCCTCCTCCAGGTTCCAGTCCCAGGTGTTCTTCATGGATGGCACGATCCATAGCGGTGGGCAACGGGAATCATTGTCGCAACTTTCTAGTCTGGTTCCACACGATGGAGACTCATCCAAGCTGAAGCGGCATAAATCAGGGATAGCGTGTCCCAAAGATGTCATTCATCCGCGGTGCGCAATGAAGACACAACCATGCTTCATGAACGGCAGGCCTTCCGTGTCGCACGGAAGGTGGAATCCGCTTCACAATGGGGTAGTTGTCCCGATGAAAAGCGAGTACTCTCCAAGAGTGTTCCTCGGCACCCACGTAGCATCACGGGGTCGAACTCGGCGCCATTCATCCGGTACACGCGCATCCCAGATCTGGACACATGGTGACGACGTACATAGTCAAGGTCCATGCATAATAATGTTGTGCTCAAATATGGCGGTCGATGTCTTGTGCAGCAAATAGTACTACTCCGGTATAGAGGAAGTAAAATAACCGGCTTATTATATATAGCCACTCTTGGCTACATGGATGAGATAGTAAGACATGGAAAAACAAAATGGTGGCAGCTAGTGGGTTCAAGTCTTCAAGGGCCCAGCTAGCTATCGCGTCTTCCAAGGTAAAAGTACTCCTACTAGTAGTACTAAGTATACTACTAGTACAACAATGAAAGAGAAGGCGAGAGGGTTAAAAATGGAATACCGGGTAGATGGTGACGGTCCGATCGTGGTAGATTGTGTGACCATGTTGCACATCGGTGGTACCATGGGTAACGATCGCTAAGATAGTTGATCCCAATATGCCAAAGTCAGCTACAAGGTTCGTGTTAGACCGAATCGCGGATGCAAATGCACATCCAGGATCGGCGATCTTATTTTGATCGGGGATGGTGGTCCCCGCAAAATAATGGAGTACCGTTAGGGATGCAAATGATGGTTTGTGCATTCCGTTTGTAATCTCCCGTACCGTAGGATGGCAACCAGATGAAACAAGTCCCCTGGCATGTCACCACGAAGATGCGGCCTAGATGGCGCACGACGTCTTCGAACGTGTAGGGGTACAAATCTGCCGCCGCCAACATGCGCCAGCCTTTGCCGTTACTGCGTCTTGTATTGATGGCAATCCTTATGTCGAACACCGCGATGAGATAGTAATCGTCGTAGCCACGTCGCTTTGTCGGCGGGTCCGCAATTGCTATCTTCTTCAATCTCATGTAGGCATCATCATACGTATTCAAGCCCAGCCAGTCCGGAAGGCCGATCCCAATGGTGGAGAAGGGGTCTACCGGAACAGCCGCACTGCTATGGATGTTGTGCAAAATGATGGTGGTATCCGGCCGGAGGTATGCAAGCCAATCTTTGTTGGCACCGACCCAGACCTATATATAAGACGGTGGGCAGCGGAGAAATTACGGGATGGAAATGGAATAACTAAGTACTACATGATCAAACTCCATTATTGACCTGCTCATCGGACAAAATCCGACTACCTCTCAACATCGGCAACTCTATCGGAGTCAACGTGCAACCATGGCCAGGGAGCGGTGGACTTTTTGAAGGATTGTCCCATAGAAGAACCTTCTCCTCGAGGACGCATGGAGGACCAACAAGCATGGCCATTTCCCAAACCTGTTTAAGCAGCGTCTTGAAAAAGTTGGTGCAGGAAGCACCGAGTCTTGTGGCAGTGAGGACGTCGGAGCGGCATGCGATTTCTCCCAGAGGATCGTCGTCCAAGGTCTCCCAGCCCCGACGAGGAGGAGAACCGCCTGGCAAATCCATGGGGAGCGATGTGACTGGGCGAGCGAGGAGGAGATAAGAGCGTAGTAACCGCAGGGCCTCGTCCCTTCCAACTGTAGATCGTTCCTCAGCGAAGGGGTGAGGCTATTATTTGATACAGCGAGACTAGGATTTTCGCTTCCATTTGTGGAGGTGTAATGGATCTCGTCGAACTTTGTTAGTAGTTCCTTCTTTATGAATGAGATGAAGCAAAGCTTTTGCCTCCGTTTAAAAAAAACACGTCAAGAGGAATTTCTTTTATAGTAGAGCCGATAATGGAGTGAAGTCCATGCGTGCAACACCACAAGTTACAGAGTACTAGTAGTACAACACTTTACATAGAGTATACAGCCATATTGCATAGTTCCCAATGCCCCGCCAGGCTTTTCCGGCTCCTCAGGCTTAATTGGGAGGCGCTAGTTTAAATAAGCTACTACTAGCGGATGAGGAAGCTGCAAGCGAGGTGCGGCTAGGGCGAGCACGCGAGCCACGGGATGCTGGGAAGGAAAACCCGTTCACGTGGCTAGGCTGTCCAGTGTACCCATATTGTGGGGCCGCACGTCCGTTTGACTTCAAAACTCAAACTACCCGTGTAAAATATTGGCTCATAGTGAAGTGTAGTACTAGTACTATTTTTTTTAAAAAGGCCGCCGTGCGTTCGGCCGGGATCGAACCCACAAAACGAGGTATACACTCCCGCCTAGTAGTACTCGTTGGAGTACAACGCAACCTAGAATCGCCTTTTGTCGCTAGTAGTACGTACACTGTTCCTTACAAGAAACCTCTAATAATGCAAGAAACCACTAAAATGCCAAGAAACTACTACCACTTGCATACGTGGCAGACTTAAGATAAGACTACCTTATCAACCATTGTACATGCTCTTACCAACCAAAATCCTCGAGTGACCTCCTACCTCCGGCCCGTCCACCTAGTCATCCTCGGCCATGGGACGCAGCTACCGCCGCCGGCAGAAGGCGAGGTCAAAACCGCCGGCGGTGTGGATCCCATGTTGCGGCAGCCCGGATGCCAGCTCCGTCCGGCGCTCGCGGCTGCTAGCTAGCCAAGATAGCTCCATCCAGCTGCTTGTCTGCAAGGTTTGCTAGCTAGATGGCACGGCAGCGCGGCGGCTTGCTCAGGCCGCAAGGCTCAGCCAGCCATCGGCTCGGCGAAGGGCAGTCTGGCGGCTTGCTTGCTCGTGAGTCACGCTCGGGCCAGCCTGCCAACCCGTGCGGAGGCAGCAGCGGCGTCCGGCCCGTCCATGAGCGGCGGCCAACTCGCTCATCACCGGCGCCACCGGCGAACACGCATCGATCTTGTTTGAAGTAATGTTCGGGAAAAATAATGATTTGAGGGGAATAACAGGATAGAAGGTCGATGTGGGTCCCTCGTGTCAGCGGTCAAACAAAATGTGTTGGTTTAAGCTGCCTCTCACAAGACGGACGTGTGGGCCAACCCAGTCATAAATGGGTTTAAGCGAACCTAATCGGTAGGAGTACTAGGTAGTAGTTTTGGCGTGGATTAAGAAATTTTGGGTATGTTTTTGCTATTTTTTGTACAATAGATTCTTCCTAGGGCTGGTTGAAAGTGGTAGTTTTTTGTTAAATACTCTACATATTGTAAGTAGGAGTGAAATTTAAGCTTTGGAAGCCAATAAGCAAGGCTAGTTACATAGTGCATATGTGTACATGATTGAAAGTAAATATCAACCATGAGTGACTAATATCTTGATGGAAAACTCGAAACTATGGAATACTAGAAAAGAATACATGGTTGGAAATACTAGCAATGTTCATGTCCGTTGCAACGAATCATAGAATAATACTTATTCAAAAACTTGGTACAAAACACCCTAATTTTGATATACATATGTATATTATGTTTCAATTATAATATATTCCTTGGGCTGTTTTGGTGAGGTCAGGGAGGGATGTGGTTGGTTTTAAGATACTAATTATGGGTTTTTCTGCAAATTGGTAGACAAGTGGGATGTTGGTGAGAAAAGGCAACAACTTACCTCACAATCGTTAGATGTAGATCTAATGGTCGAAGCGACGGATGGCGAGACACACCAGCATCACCAACTTAGTCTTGTGTAGGAGTACTAGCAAGATCGTGCATTAACGGAACATCAAGATGCATTTTTTATAAAACACTTGTTGTGATTGACCCTTGGGAGTAATCCCATGTGTAAAAACTAATGATATCTCGGAAATATGAGATAAGGTGAAGAGGAGTTGGGTGTGGTGGTGGTTGGTGGTGGACTGGCGGAGGCATGGGGATTGACAACGCCGGCGGTGGCCACTAGGCCAGGTTGTTCGAGGCTTCCTTTCTTAATTGCTCAACAATGAGGTTTGTTGGAGATAAGGATGAACGAGGGAAGGCCTTGTCTGCAAATGTGGAGAGGGGTGCGGGTATCTTTTAATTTAATCTCCATCCGTCAGATATAGATCAGCCGGTCTATATTGCAAGATGGCACACGTACCATCATCACCAACTCGGTTTTTTATAAAAGAAGAAATATAAGTATGGAGATACAAACCTATTATTGATACTTGCTTCCGTAAACTAGCATCTAGATTCTATTCAATGCCTCGTCATGTGGGGCCTTAGCACAATGACTTCTCGACTGTGTAAAACAAAGATTTTCCCGTCGCTGACAAGGAGGGGGTGACGGCGGCGCGCTTTTGGCTAGCTCTAGTCCTAGTAGTCATACTAGGTGGTCTAAGCACGTGTAGATTTATTCTTTTCACGTCTCGTGTTCGCCCGACTGCCACGACTGTTGATGAGTAGGCGGTAAGTTATTCATTGTTGGCGTGTTTTGAGAGAGAGAGAGAGAGAGAGAGAGTGCGTGTGCGATATGTTAGAGACTGAGGCAATGATAACAGATTCTTTGTGTCTATGTGTGTGGAGGATAGAGAGAGACATGTACATGGGGCTTTGTGTTGTGTAACGTGGAGAAACATATACATAATTAGAGAGTGAGTGTGTGAGATACACATGTGGACATGGGGAGAGATGAGGATCCAGATAAATGGGTGTTTGTGCGTGTCTGTGTGTGTTTGTGCACTTGTTTGTGTGTGACAGGGAGAGAGTGTATGTAGAGTAGAGAGACCACTGATGATGTAAACCTAGTATAAGGGAAGGGGGAATGGTGTGACATGTGTAGTAGCGAGATAGCACGCAAAAGGGCGGGGGAGCAGACTATTTGGAAGAGACATCGAGTGTGTGTGTGGGAGAGGGGTGTGAGAGCGAGAGAAAGAGAGAGAGCTAGAGACGAGAGAGAGAGAGAGAGAGAGAGAGAGAGAGAGAGAGAGAGAGAGAGAGAGAGAGAGAGAGAGAGAGAGAGAGGAAGAGAGGGGGCGAGAGAGGGGTCGTTTGTGTCCATAAATGGCGTATAGATAGGGATACAATGTTGATGTTGTCCGAAATTGGCCTATGAACGGAGACGCAGGGGAAGCGAGTCATCGTGTGTGTGATAGGGACTTCATGAGAGATCTAGAATAGATGGTGTAGAGAACAATGTGCGAAATCGAGAACGATTATACATTAGGGAGCTATGCAAAGATTCACGACATATATGTATACAGGGAAGGAGCTGGGGCGGGTCCGCATGTGGGAGAGATAGAAAGAGGAGAGTGGTGCACAAGGAGACAAAGTGTGCTTGTTTGCAGTGGGGGTGGTGTGTGAGGTGAGTGCGCGAGAACCACATAACTAGGGAGATAAACGTTTGGGGGCGATGTTTTGTGTGTATGGGAAATATACACTCTACATAGTGCGTGTGCTTGGGTAAGAGAGATAGCGGGAGACCTAGAGAGTGAGGGAAGAGATGTGTGCATGCCCGAGAGACAAAGTGATAGAGACCTATGTTGGGGTCCGGACTTTACAAGAGAGAGGGGTGTTAATGTGCTCGTGTGTTGGTGTCTGGGGGAGAGAACGACTTCTCTATGTGTGTGTGTGTGTGGTGGTTGGGGGGGGGGGTGACTTCAGATAAAGAGTGAGGGACTTTAGCGTAATTGAGATATTGTGCACTCATGGTTGATCAATTTGTTTCACAGTTTGTACTATGAGATAACGATACTTTTGAACATGCGTGATATACCTTGATGTACAAGAATTACAAACCTAAGATTGGAATTTTGGAATTCGACTCCATCATTAGCTTTTGTAATTCATTTAAACGGAGGTACAATTTTTTAAGCCGGAATTTCATGATTTCAAATTCATATATCAAACCTAGAGATATACACATACGTGCATGTTCAAACTTTATAATCATTCACTTTATTCATACACATACACTTTTTTGCTTTTGTCATCATATTTAGGATAAACACATTTGGAATTTCATTTGAATTGGACCGTATGATGGTATTTGCTTGTAGTATCTCAATGATCCATATTTGAATTGAATGGACAATCTAAGTTTCGAGTTGGAGACATTGATTTTCAAAACTTGCACTTTTTTTGCGTGCAAAACAAACAAATTGTCGGCCATGATATCATAGTCGCCCGTACAAGAGCAGAATACTTATAATTTTAGGCGCCAAAAGCTTTCAAACTTCCCGCTCACATCGAAATATCACCCGCCCGAAAGTTTAGCCCTGCGATATTCCTGTTTTACCCCTGCCACATGAACGGAAAAGGGCTGCTTTGGTAACTCCATTGTTTTCCCTCTTTGCCCCAACATTCTTCCCAGAGCCCTCCCTTCCCTCCCCGACCCCCAACCACGGCAAGCCGCGAATCTAGTCCTCCGCCGCAGCGGTGGACCTCACACCCCGCCGGATCTACCTTCCGCACCTTGGAACCCCAACCGCCAACTCACCACTTCACGGAGCCTCTTCAGCGATCGGCTTGTCCACCGCTCGAGATCACCTTGACCGCCATCATGGTCCACCGCGCCGGATCTGCTTAACCGGCGCCCTCGTCCACCACAGCGTAGGCCCTTCATCGACTCCTAGTCCGCCCCTTCGCTGGCCCTTCATACAAGCCCTCGTCCTCGGCAGCAGATCCGTCTCACCGAAAGCACTGCATAACGCCCTTGAAGCCTTCGTCCATTGCACGGACCCGCTCCACGGACGCCATATTCAACTCCACCGCCCTGCTTTACCGATGCCGCAGCCTCATCAGTTATTTCGATTTGTACTCCTTCGGTTTTCTCTTTATCGTGCAACTGTTCACTTACCACGATGAGCTTTCTTGTATGTCGACAGCGCCATAACCGTAGCACCGAGCCGCTTCAGCGACGGCGACAACCGCCCAAACTCAACCGCAACACGAGAACCATCGACGATCCTTAGCTATCAAGTATGACAACGATACCCATCGCCGCCGAGAATCGGTACTATCATCCAGCGGCGGCGCCTCGTTCACTTTCCTAGCATAAGCACCGCACCTTTTAATTTCTTGAGGCATCATTCAGTTTTTCATGAGACGCGTTATTCGCTTGCACTGTAGGGCCATACTTACGGCGGTGAACATGTTACATGTGCTAAATTACATACCAAAGTGCACATGTAGTTAATATGCTTTAGTTTTGTTCGATGCCACCTGTTGGTTCCATCGATGGTTAATGTTCTCTATGCTTAATTACACATCAGCAAACTAGCATGTGGTTCCGCTGCTTTCTGTTCGTTTTACCCTACATTTTCTGATGCTAACTATTACATCACTGCTCCGAGCCTCTGTTCATTACTTGTTTGTGTGCTCTTGATCTTCCCAAGTTGCATGACTAATTTGATGCTTCTATTAATTATGGAGCTGCCAACCCCATCAAGCAAAATATTTGTTCTTTTGGGGCCGGCACCTCGAACAAGCATAAAAATAGAGGGAAGCAGATATATTGTCGTGTATGCACACACCCTTCTTTCATTAGTTTAGATGAACCATTGATGATCAATTCGGACCAGTGCATGCGATTAAAATCAATTTTACCTAAATAGATGGTGCAGAATAAACTACAACAACTGGATTTGCAACCACGGGATGCTGACGATATTTTCAAAGAACATTGCAACAGCAGCTAGGCTTCACAGCAACATATGGTAAGTCAATGTGTTTTAGTACATGTGAAATGTAATGCGAGTGGGCTGCTTTCTTGGCTTGTGCCCTCAACGTGTAATCCTACCGAATTACAAATAGTTCAGTTGTCTGCTTTGCTGTATTGCTTGATTTGAATGCTTGTTTGTTGTTACGCTATACCCGAGTTGGCCAATATGTCAGCAGTGCCTGCTGTACTATCGTAAAGAAATGCATGCCTACTTCATTTGAGTCCTTAACTTTTCCTCTCAACTTCATCACAAGACTGTCATCGTAGTGTATATGAGGCCACACTGTTAAGTGCTTTCTCAGATTATTTCAACTGCTTAGATGCCTTGGCAACTTAAATATAGCGGTTGTACACTCCCTTTCAACTAG
The DNA here is from genome assembly GCA_021605205.1 of Aegilops longissima. Taxonomy (NCBI): domain Eukaryota; kingdom Viridiplantae; phylum Streptophyta; class Magnoliopsida; order Poales; family Poaceae; genus Aegilops; species Aegilops longissima. The sequence continues at coordinate 109,097,779 of CM038681.1, read as the reverse complement.
AGATGTCAACTGGGTCCCGTTTAATCCCGATTAAAGTCCACTGGTGGTATGATAGTTCAGAAGAGTTTTTGTTTTTTGAGGAAAATGAACTAGGGAGGTAGCCAAAACTAACTAGATGGGACTGGCGGATGTCGTTTATTTGCCACTTACATCCCTAGTTTCATCTTACCATTTTAATTTCTTTTCGGCTGATGCTGCTTCGAACCATTCAAATATAGTTTTCCATGCTCGGCAATAATTCGTCCGTCGTTTACCATGTAAGCTTACTGCCTGGATCATACGATAACTATCTCTTACTTATGTATAGCGGAAACCTTTCAGGATGCCGTTCACACTAGGACACAATGTACAACCCCATAATCTATTTGTGGAAGCAGTGCACCATCCACGTTACCAGATGGTAGCAGTTCAGAGGCAACACCGCCGGAGAACAGACTGAGCACATATATTATAGTGCTTGAGGCTCTACTAGAGGCAGAAAGAGATTGTGTGGCTGCCATGAATGAGGTAATCTTTATCTTGAGGCTGTAAATTACGGAATTAGCGGCACGCATTATGCAAGCAACCCAATAATTGGAGGAAGTAAGAATGTTGCATTTGAAGACGGAGGAGGTCCTGCTGTTTCTGCTATCTGAAGCCCAAGGTAATCCCGGTTCTTCTTTAGATACCAGTTGAAATTGTCATTATATTATTGTACTTGCATGTTGTGTCATGTCTCTGAATGGATTATGTTGCAAGACCCCCTATGTTGTCCGGAATTCCATGTTGTCCATGTGTTGTAATGATTCGAATTTTTAAGGCGAGGTAATCCTCAGTACTTGTATGATTGACATAAGGTGAACTGTTTTTCGTGTGAGCATATTGTATTGGATGAAATAACTGTTTGAATCAGAGTGTATCCAACCTAATGAATTCGAAGATCACGGCATTTCTAAATCATAATCATATATAAAGGTGGAATAAATCTTTGTTGTGGTGTTGAAGAAATAAATAACAAAACATATAATTATCTGTGGATATTCGTAATCGAATACAAATTGGATTTGAATTTAGTTTGCCAGGTCCCAGGGCAAACGTGAATGCTAATTCTCCCAAGTTTTGAACAAAGCGGCTAAACACCCACTATAATTTGTGGGCTGCCCGAAGCAAGTGTTTGCGAGATGGAAATTACTGTCTACCCCTGACACTGAGTACATCCTTATCGACCGGATTTACACTGCACCACCCACTGGTCCAGCTAGTTTAATTGGTAACCTAATGTTCCTATATTCGTTTCAAAAAGCATGTGCGCCACCCACTGGTCCAGCTAGTTTCACTTTCCTGATTTTTCTCTTGATGCTTAGGGTTTTCCCCTTTTATCTACTCTACTATGATCTGCGTAGGTGCTTTACGTCGATCTTGGCATTACTCCACCCTTCAAGCTAAACAACACAACACTCGAATTGAAATCTTAGTTGTTCAAATATGATTGTGATATGATACTGATATTAGTTAACCGACACATTTAATTGGTTAGCTAAAGGTCCCACTTGAGTTTCCAAATGCATGTCGCGACATATAGAGAGACGGCATAATTGCATTTCTTTGTCACTTGTTGACCGTACTTTCTTGTCCATACCAAATCTTAGTTGTTATTTCAAAGCAAACATTGGTTGCTAACTACCCTTTGCGCGGTTTGTAGCTTCAGATCTGCCATCCCACTGCCACGGTCAACACTGTACTCATCATGCTTATGTTTTCCCCATTTTATGATGACCACAATAAGCCTACGTGGTTCGTGTCGTAATAGCACTGCTCCACCCATCGAGCTAAACAAGCTTAGTTGTACAAATTCATATCTGATATTATTGCTGATATTAGTAAAACTGAGAGATGTTTAATTGGTGAGCTAAATGTTCCGACTTTAGTTTCGAAATGCATGTGAGCCACATATGGAGAGACCGGAAAGAATAGTATTTCTCTGTGCACTCTGGGTCATCATGGGTGGCCAACCGACATTGTATTGAAAGACTTGTAATATCTTCAATCTTCTTGCTCTTCTGCTCTTCTTTAAGATGATACTCTTCTCTTGCGGTCGACTGGTTAGGTCGAGTTGTTCTCCCTTAGTATATTTTGAATCTGTCAGGTCAGGTCAACTTGTTCTTCTTTACTATATGTTGAAGCTATCATCTGCGAAGTGTCATCACTTCTGGAGCTCTCATATTTTGAGTAGTAGGCCACATTATATTAATGCACACAACAAATTACAGCATGCATGTCATCTTTTAAAAGAATTACAGAGATAGCACAAAGGGGTTTACAGGGAGGTAGTATTGGATTAGAATCATACGCATTACAAAGAAAATCTCACTTGTTTTTATGTTTTCATGCATGTCGATATTGAACATTATCAAAATGAATATGAGAATGGGCATACGAGAGGAATATTATGAACGATCCACTAGCTAACAAACTTGGCATGGTGGAGGATGGCCTATCTTATTCACCCATCAAGGTGCTTGCTCTAGCTTTGCAAAGTTGTATTGGTCGCACATATTTTGCATCTGACCTCTTGCATTACTTCTACTTTGTTACACCATCTGCTTAGTTTAAGCATCATATATGATTATATGCCATACCTATCCATTTTCTGTACCTATTCCATGTGTCGTCACACTATCTTTTTCCAGTCAAATGTTGTTCTTTCGTAATAGATGTCCAAAAGGAAGAGGGTGAGTGCAGATCCTCAAGGAGTACAAACTATGTATTTGGAAAAGGTAGTGATACCTGTTAAATCAGATAGATCTGCAGCCACAGAAAACACAGGCCCAACTGTACCACACTTTACCCCTACTCCAGTGGCCAAACCCCTATTAGAACTGCTGGGAGCCCAGCGTCAGGTACTGTCTATGATATCAATTCAAAATTTGAACTCCTAAATTTCTGCTTGTGCCTTACCTTCTCTCTTGTATGAAAACTAACTTCAGATGAATCTCCTTGCTCAAAGGATCATACGATCTGAAAACTATAATGGGCTCTGCATTGCTCTCGTCAGTACCTCTCTGCCTTTTGCCTTGTAACGCTGTACTTAATTAATTGCTATTTGATTATGTATCATCAGTCTGCACCTGAGCTTCATTATCCTATGTTTCTTCCAATATTATTTGATCTATATTTACTCTTTGCAAAATGTAGAATAATGGCAATGCTTATAAAGAATTTTCTTTGGGGAATTTATTGAATTATCCTTCCATCAACATGGAGAAGGGCTTTGTCCAGCCTGTGTTAACATGTAATGTAAGTTCATCCTTCTCAAGCCTTCAAACTTTGTTCTAGTATAGATTTGGATAGGCATCATTTCCTCCACTGCTGTTTGCTTTGCTGTTTACATCTGATTGGATGTTTGCAACAACTACCAATTTCAAATTTTAGTTGTAAAAACATGTTCCTTATGCAGACCAGATCCATTTATTTGATTATATAATTGTGAAACATGTTACATGTCTCCTTGTTTCTCTTTCAGAGTCGTATCTCTTACGCTAGGCAGAACTTCAGTGAAGATAGTGAGCCAAACCATCTTGTGGACAGCGAGATGACCCCAAGGTCCTGTCTTGATGAAGACAGTGAGTTGAAGCTACTCACCAGAAGGTGTGAGACAACCTCTGTGCAGTCGCTGCCTCGATTAGTTCGACTTCTTCAGTCTCAACTTAAAGCGGAAAGGCTTGCTTTAGCTCAGCTCTGACTTGAAGTCAAAGATGCAATGAAGATGTTAGAGGACTGCCATGCGCACCATCAGGCCTTAAATCTAGTGTTGATGCATCTATCGTTGACACTGGCGAGGTTTACTTAGCTTCTTGACTGTTTGGGGGCCCTTCTGGCCAGGCCTAGTGCCTTCGAAGTGCTCTCGGTTTTGTATATTCTTTTGTCGGTAGCGTTTATTTGCAATGGTGGCGAACTTTGATGCCCAAATGGATGTAATATGTGATAGCCGTGATAGCCTAGCGTAAGTTGCTTGCTTATTTATTTCCTTGTTGTCTTGTTTATTTGTTTGCTTGTAGTCATTGCAGTTCTTTTTCCGCGGTTTGCTAGTGGCTGCAATAACTTATTTTTTTAAACTAGGCTAGAATAACCATGGGCTAATATTTACTTTAGTGACACTGGGCCTCCTACGGGCCGTAGAAACAGTGGGCCTTCTACGGGCCATAGAAACAATGGGCCTTCTAAGGGCCGTAGAAACAATGGGCTTTCTATGGGCCGTATCATCAATGGGCCTTATCTGAGCAAAGATGATAACATGGGCCAATAATAAAGTCGCATTATGGCCGTAAGCGGGCTAGAGTTGGAATCGTCCGTTCATGGGCCGACCATAACGGGCCATCAATAGGCCGTATTTCATGGCGCTATGAAAACGCCCAACGATTAACGGACCACAAACGGGCCGATTGTAACCACGGGCTGAATTTGGCCCCAAGCGAAAATAGCGATGTGGCGTAAGTAAGCGAATCTTGGAAATGAGCCCAAGAATAAATGGGCTCGAGAAGGCCAAAAGATAACATGGGCTGAAACGCCCAACGGAATAACGGGCCGTTAATGGGTATAAAGTGATACCTTTGTTCATTACGGGCCGTTTCACCACGGGCCATTAATGGGTGTAAAGTGATACACTGTTCATTACGGGCCAGTTTCACCATGGGCCGTCAATAGGCCAAGAGTTACATAGGGCCTCATATGGGCCGAAAGACGTCGTGGTCCATACATGGGCCAGAAGTGAAAACGGGCTGGAATCATATTGGGTGGCCCAGATGACGCTACTGGGCCTAATTCAGATAGGGCGTAACGGGCCTTGGGTTAGCGGGCTGTAAATGGGCTATATGCGAACATGCCGTTAACAGACTTTCCATGGGCCGGCCCGCCACATTTTGACCAAGTCAAACGGGCCAGCCTTTTCACCGGAATGGGCCTCTGTTGGCCGTGCCATGTGTCGCCATATCATAGGCGCCTTTGGTCCAATGAGCGGATGACATCTGTCCCAACGGTGAGCCTACACGTGTTTGCTCCAGCCAATGATGATTTTACATGTGGAAAATCCCCATTGGTCGGGGCTGTTAACGGGTTATCGGATCCAAAACCCGACCCGATAGCTTAACGGCGTTCCGTTACGGTGGATGCCACGTGTCGGTCATCCTTGACAAAAGCACTTCTGTGACGCGCAATTTATCATCATGAAAGTGGACACTTCCGTGATGATAATTTTGGTAATGTCATGGAACACTTCTACGACAGCACAGGTATGACTATCTTGATTCTGTCATAAATTTGTCATGGATGTACATGCATGACAAAAAACACGACCTACTGTGACAAACACGTATCATCACGGAAGTGTATTTTTTTGTAGTGTTACTACCTCCATATCTCAAAACAATTATGAAGCATCAAACTTTTCTTAGTATTCAACGCCCTCAAAAGAAAGTTTTACAAATCTTGAATACCAAGCATATTATTATTATTAAGCAAATTACCATGCTATTTAAGACTCTTAAAATAATTTAAGTTAAGCATGAGATATCAAAGGTTTCTATAAAACAAATCCACCACCATGCTCTAAAAGATATAAGTGAAGCACTAGAGCAAAACTATATAGCTCAAAAGATATAAGTGAAGCACATAGAGTATTCTATGAAATTCCAATTCATGTATGGCTCTCTCAAAAGGTGTGTACAGCAAGGATGATTTTGGTAAACTAACAAGAAAAGACGCAAATAATACAAGACGCTCCAAGCAAAACACATATCATGTAGTGAATAAAAATATAGCTCCAAGTAAAGTTACCGATGGAAGTGGACGAAAGAGGTGATGCCTTACGGGGCATCCCCAAGCTTTGAAATTTTGGTGTCCTTAGATTATCTTGGGGGTGCCATGGGCATCCCCAAGCTTAGTCTCTTGCCACTCCTTGTTCCATAATCCATCAAAAGATTTCACCCAAAACTTGAAAACTTCACAACACAAAACTCAACAGAAATCTCGTGAGCTCCGTTAGCGAAAGAAAACAAAATACCACTTCAAGGTACTGTAATGAACTCATTATTTATTTATATTGGTGTTAAACCTACTTTATTCCAACTTCTCTATGGATTATAAACTATTTTACTAGCCATAGATTCATCAAAATAAGCAAACAACACACGAAAAACAGAATCTGTCAAAAACAGAACAGTCTGTAGTAATCTGTAACTAACGCAAACATCTGGAACTCCAAAACTTCAGCCAAAATAGGAAGACCTAGACAATTTGTTTATTGATCATCAGCAATTGGAATCACTAATTTATCACGTTCTGGTGATTTTTAACAATTGTTTTCGTGAACCGAAAGTTTCTGGAAATTACAGCAAGATCAAATAACTATCATCCAAGAAGATCCTATAGGTTTAGCTTAGCACAAACACTAATTAAAACATAAAAACACATCTAAATAGAAGGTAGATGGATTATTTATTCCTAAACAGAAACAAAAACAAAAAACTAAAAATAAAATTGGGTTGCCTCCCAACAGGCGCTATCGTTTAGCGCCCCTAGCTAGGCATAAAAACAAGGATAGATCTAGGTATTGCCATCTTTGGTAGGCAATCCATAAGTGGCTCTCATAATAGATTCATATGGTAATTTTATTTTATTTCTAGGGAAGTGTTCCATTCCTTTCCTTAACGGAAATTGGAATCTAATATTCCATTCCTTCATATCAATGTTTGCACCAATCGTTCTAAGGAACGGTCTACCAAGAATAATAGGATATGAAGGATTGCAATCTATATCAAGAACGATAAAATCTACGGGCACATAATTCCTATTTGCAACAATAAGAACATCATTAATTCTTCCCATAGGTTTCTTAATAGTGGAATCCGCAAGGTGCAAGTTTAAAGAGCAATCATCAAAATCACGGAAATCTAGCAAATCACACAAAGTTTTGGGAATAGTGGAAACACTAGCACCCAAATCACATAAAGCATAAAATTCATGATCCTTAATCTTAATTTTAATAGTTGGTTCCCACTCATCATAAAGTTTTCTAGGGATAGAGACTTCCAACTCAAGTTTTTCCTCATAAGATTGCATCAAGGCATCAACGATATGTTTGGTAAACGCTTTATTTTGATTATAAGCATGCGAAGAATTTAGCACGGATTGCAACAAGGAAATACAATCAATTAAAGAGTCATAATTAAATTCCTTGAAATCCAAAATAGCGGGTTTAGCAACATCTAGGGTTTTACTTTCTTCAATCCCACTTTTATCAATTTTAGTATCAAGATCTAAAAACTCTGAATTTTTGGAACACCTTCTAGGTAAAGGTGGATCATATTCAATCTCATCATTATCAAGATTCATATTGCAAAACAAAGATTTGATAGGGGACACATCAATAACTTTTAGATCTTCATCTTTGTTTTCATGGAAATCAGGTTTAGCAGCCATCTTATTGACCAAGGTAGCTTGCTTATCAGATATTTCAGTAGTTAACTTCTCAAGACGAGAAATTTGGGATCTTAAACCTTCAAATTCTTTAGACATATCATCGAGCTCTTTATTCATATAATTCATAAAACTTTCTTGTTCCTTAAGCTCGTTTCTGAAGAAATTATTATGCTCAAATTGCAAAACCATAAAACTCCTGACGTTGCTTTCGATCTCTTCCAACCTTTTAAGGTGAAGATCACCAAATCTAGGTAGAGCCATTGCGACAAGCAAGCAAACTAACACACGAGCAAAAAACGCGAACGAGAAAAAGGAAAAAGGAAAAAGGAAAAGAGAGGGCTAATAAAATGGCAAGGGTGAAGTGGGGGAGAGGAAAACGAGAGGCAAATGGCAAATAATGTAATGCGGGAGAGAAGGGATTGTGATGGGTACTTGGTATGTTGACTTTTGCGTACACTCCCCGACAACGGCGCCAGAAATCCTTCTTGCTACGTCTCGAGCTTGCATTGGTTTTCCCCGAAGAGGAGAGGATGATGCAGCAGAGTAGCATAAGTATTTTCCTCAGTTTTTGAGAACCAAGGTATCAATCCAGTAGGAGGCCACGCCCAAGTCCCTCATACCTACACAGAACAAATAGCTCAACGCAACCAACGCGATTAGGGGTTGTCAATCCCTTCACGGTCACTTACGAAAATGAGATCTGATAGAGATGATAGATAATATTTTTGGTATTTTTGGTATAAAGATGCAAAGTAAAATAAAAGGCAAAGTATAAAGCAATAAAGCATAGGAAGATTAATACAATGAGAATAGACCCGGGGGCCTTAGATTTCACTAGTGGCTTCTCTCAAGAGCATAAGTATTCTATGGTGGGTGAGCAAATTACTGTTGAGCAATTGACAGAATTGAGCATAGTTATGAGAGTATCTAGGTATGATCATGTATATAGGCATCACGTCCGAGACAAGTAGACCGACTCCTGCCTGCATCTACTACTATTACTCCACTCATCGACCGCTATCTAGCATGCATCTAGAGTATTAAGTTAATGAAAACAGAGTAACGCCTTAAGCAAGATGACATGATGTAGAGGAATAAATTCATGCAATATGATAAAAACCCCATCTTGTTATCCTCGATGGCAACAATACAATGCGTGCCTTGTTGCCCCTACTGTCACTGGGAAAGGACACCGCAAGATTGAACCCAAAGCTAAGAACTTCTCCCATTGCAAGAACTACCAATCTAGTTGGCCAAACCAAACGGATAATTCGAAGAGACTTGCAAACATAACCAATCATACATAAAATAATTCAGAGAAGATTCAAATATTGTTCGTAGATAATCTTGATCATAAACCCACAATTCATCGGTCTCAACAAACACACCGCAAAAAGAAGATTACATGGAATAGATCTCCACGAGAGAGGGGGAGAACATTGTATTGAGATCCAAAAAGAGAGAAGAAGCCATCTAGCTACTAACTATTGACCCGAAGGTCTGAAGTAAACTACTCACACTTTATCTAAGAGGCTATGATGATGATGTAGAAGCACTCCATGGTGGATTCCCCTTCTGGCGGAGCTCCGGAACAGGCCCCAAGATGGGATCTTGTGGATAAAGAAAGTTGCGGCGGTGGAATTAGGTTTTTGGCTCCGTATCTGATCTATTGGGGGTACGTAGGTATATATAGGAGGAAGGAGTACGTCGGTGGAGCTTCGGGGGGCCCACGAGGTAGGGGGTGCGCCCTAGGGGGGGCGTGCCCTCCACCCTCGTGGCCGCCTCCCTCCTTTCTTGATCGAGGGTCCAAGTATCCTGGATCATATCTGATGAGAAAATCACGTTCCCGAAGGTTTCATTCCGTTTGGACTCCGTTTGATATTCCGTTTCTTTGAAACACTGAAATAGGCAAAAAACAGCAAATCTGGGCTGGGCCTCCGGTTAATAGATTAGTCCCAAAAGTAATATAAAAGTAGAAAATAAAGCCCAGTATGGTCCAAAATAGTAGATAATATAGCATGGAGCAATCAAAAATTATAGATACGTTGGAGACGTATCAGCAGGAAGTAGGGTATTACCTCCATCAAGAGGGCCCAAACCTGGGTAGACATCGTGTCCCCTATCTCCTGTAACCTTGGATCCTTAGACGCACAGTTCGGGACCTGTTGGGGATATGACTATCATATATGACCCGCCCAGGAGGGGTCGGGTCATCCCTATGTCGGTTCATCTCAATGAAGCCCAAGAGTATATAAGAGATGGCGGTTCATAGACAGGCTTGTTAGAGGGCCCAACCCGAAAGTGGCTTAAGGCCCATGAGTATAAACCGCCATGTATATGTAAACTTGTATTATAAGGCATGTAAGATATGTCACCGAGTCGGACACGTTGTATGAGCCGGTCGGGACTCTGTAGGCCGCAGGGCGTCAACCCGTGTATATAAGGGGACGACCCGGCAGCGGCTTAGGGCAAGAAACAACAGATCGAGAGCCAGGCAAAGCGTATTCGCTCCCTAGTAATTGAAAACCTAGCAATACCACCTCAAATTGGATTAGGCCTTTACCTTCACCGCAAGGGGCCGAACCAGTATAAACTCCTCGTGTCCTTTGTCCTGTTTAACCCCTTTAAGCTAACCTCGTCACAATGGCTCTACAACTAAGTCCTTCCATGAGGACATCTGCCGTGACACTTCCATGACAGTTGGCGCCCACCATGGGGCCAGCGCACGGTGGTTTTGAGTTCTTAAAGGGCAGCTTCGAAGGGATCAAGGGATACGCCTGGGCCGGATGACCAAGATTCGTCGCGGCAAGCTCTACATCGACGATGCAGGCTGGGGCCCCGAGGCCGGCTCAATTGAGTATGGGTACCGGGTCCCCTTCGGCGGAATTCACGTCTTCATCAGCAAGATCGGCGAATCGGGCCCTGAGCCGGACACCTGCACCGACATCATCGAGACGGCTCAGCGCACACGACCCGCCCAGGATAAACCTACCGTGAAGCATGCCTTTGTTGGATGTATCCATGGGGCTGAGTTGGAAGGTTCTGTGTCTGGCGGTGAGACGGCCATCTACTCTGATGGTGAGTCATCCATAGGTGAAACCGACTCGATGTATCAGTTGCCAGACGGACGACTTTGGGGCTATTTTGATGGCGACAGTATTCCGGACCCCCATGAGCCGTCGAACAGGGTGGCGATCTTCATGGCTGGCATCCAACCGGTTCTTGGGTCGACAGCCGCCGCGGCCATGACTTCCAGTGCAGCGGCGGTGACAGCAGCAGGTGCTTGTGGTTCAACATGCCCGCCGGCTCAAGTTTTGGCAGATCTACTAGACGCTCTGGTGACTTTGATGGAGGTTGATATAACTCCGGACAACCAGGAACAACATAAGGTGGAAGTGGCTAAATTGTGTGATGAGATCTCGCAAGCTAAGGCGGACTTGGCAGTGGAAAACTCCAGGATGGCTGCAGAACGGGCTGTTTTGAATGCCCAAGCCCAGCGGATTCAAGCAGATTCATACCGGCTTGTGGTGGATCAAAACGCTTCAAACGGAGTCTTGAGGAGGAAACACCGGAGTCGTCTGCCCTCAGTTTATGAGTCGAGGGACCTCTTCAATATACCCGGAGCAGGGGCTAGTAATCCACCGGTTATAAACCAGACGGTTGCGGCGTCAGGAGGTGGAGCGCTGGGTCAGCCGCGCGTGGCCGGCTCTCCGCATGTGGATAACGCCCCGCCTCAGCGCGTAGTGACGCCGCCGGGTCATTACTCCACCCCTCTAGACAACATGATTGTTGTGGCTACACCATTGGCGGCTCTACCGGTCGAGGGCGAGACCCCGACAGCGATTGAAACCAGAAGTGCCAGGGATCTTCTTCAAACGGCTTTGGTACAACAGCAGGCTTACTCCTACAGTCGTGACCGAATTCATTCAACCCCTCGTCCGAGACGGAGCAACAGTAGGCATATTGAATCGCCAGCAGTTTCGAGTACTGAGCGACGTCGTCACCAATCTCATGGTCATGACCCGGCGCGCAACGGTGCCAATGCACATGATTTGGTGGACCAGGGCAGAGCGCGTCGGGAGGCCGAGCTGGCGGCTCAACGGGCGGCTCATCAGCACGCACTGGTTTACTCGACGGCTTCAGTTTAGGCGGGTGTGACTTTTAAAGCTTTTGGTGTGCCGTGTCTAACGGCGGCTCTACAGAACAAGCGCTTGCCCAAGGATTTTAAAGGCCCTCGTAAGGTGCCCAATTACACAGCAGATCAGCCCCCTAAGGCCTGGGTTGAGAGTTGTGAGATGGCTATGGAGATGCTGGATGTTAGTGAGGCTCCATACGCCAAGTACTTCACCATGATGCTGGAGGGGACGGATCGTACCTGGTTGAAGGGGCTGCCGGCTAATTCCATCGGGCCATGGGCGGAGCTGAAGGCCCGGTTCATCCAGAATTTCAAAGATACATGCAAGCAGCCCATGTCAATTGTGGATTTGGTTTCTTGTGTTAAAGCTGAGGGCGAGTCAACAACCAGCTGGGTACGCTGGGTCTCGACTATCATACACTCTTCAGATAACATAAATGTTGGGTTAGTGATTCTGATGTTGGAGAACAATTGCAGCTTTACTCCACTCAAGCAGAAGCTTGGGCGGCTCAAGCATCATTGCAACGACATGGGTACTCTAATGGCGGCTCTTGTTAAGTATGTCGACTCTGACGGTACCAAGGACCCCGACTCTGAGGTTGAAATATCGGGAAAGGGAAAGAAGAGTAGCGGCATGAAAGGACATTAGTACAATCCTACCAATCAGGGCGGCAACGGTAAGCGCAAGGCTGATGAATTTGTGGCTAACACCGGTGCACGCAATTATAACCAGCATCGTAAGGGACAGCCGGTTCCAAGGGCAGGATTCGATCTTGAGGCAATGCTAACTCAACCGTGTCCGAAACACGGAACGGATCAGAAGCCGGCTACTCATTCATGGAAAGATTGCAGCATAATGAGAAGCTTTAGGGAGTCCATCCAGCGCCACCATGGCCCGAATGGCAGATCAGGGTCCGGTTCTCATGGTCCGGGTCATGGCGGTGGTGGGTCAAGTTCCGGGTTTCAGGGCCACGGCAACCAGGGTGGTTATAATCAGCAGAGTAATCAGGGAAATCAACAGCAGCAACAATCTGGTTATTAGAGCAACCCGAAGCAGTTGAATAGTGGGCAGTATCATGTCTTCACCACTAGCTTATGTAAGAGGGATGAGAAGCTTTATAAGAGGGCCGTGAATGCGGTTGAGCCGGCGGTGCCACGTTATTCGCGGTGGTCGGAGCAACCTATTGTGTGGAGTCATGAGGATCATCCGCCCCGGGTTGATAATCCGGGTCACCTAGCTCTGGTGGTGGCACCTCAGGTTGGGGGCTATAAGTTTACCAAGGTCCTCATGGATGGAGGTAGCAACATTAACATACTTTATCATGAGACCTTCCGTAGCATGGGACTGGCCGATAAAAATCTTAAGCCGTCAAACACTGTCTTCCATGGTGTCGTTCCGGGTAAATCAGCATACCCGATGGGGAAGATATCTTTAGAAGTTGCCTTTGGAGATGAGCATGATTCCAGGTCTGAAACTTTAACCTTCGAAGTGGTCAAGATCAAGAGCCCTTATCATGCTCTGTTTGGGTGGCCGGCTTATGCTAAGTTCATGGTGATGCCTTGCTATGTGTACTTGCAACTTAAGATGTCGGGTTACAAGGGCACCATCACAGTGCATGGGAGTCGCAAGGTGGCCCTGGAGTGTGAAGAAGGTGATGCGGCTTATGCTGAATCGGTTTGTGCAATAGAGGAGTTGAAATTTTACAAGGATAATGTTGACCCGGCAGACATGACGTCCTTGAAAAAGCCAACCACAGAGCATGATCCTTCATTGAAGTTTAAGTCGGCAGATGATACTAAATTGGTTGACTTCATCCCTAGCGACTCATCTAAGCAGTTCAGCATCAGCGCTAATCTATATCCAAAATAGGAAAGCGCGCTCATCGAGTTCATCCGTGAGAGCTGGGACATCTTTGCATGGAAGCCTTCAGACATGCCGGGTGTACCGAGGGAACTCGCTGAGCACACTCTTAATATTGATCCAAAATTTAAGCCGGTCAAGAAATTTCTTCACCGATTTAATGAGGAGAGGCAGAATGCCATAGGTGAGGAAGTGGCCCGGCTCTTGGCGGTCGGGTTTATCGTTGAAGTTTTCCATCCTGAGTGGTTGGCTAACCCGGTGCTGGTAATCAAGAAGAATGGCACTTGGCGGATGTGTGTGAATTACATGGACTTGAACAAGGCCTGTCCGGCTGATCCGTTTGCTCTCCCTCATATTGATCAAATCATTGATGCTACGGCGGGTTGTGAGCGTTTGAGTTTTTTTGGATGCTTATTCTAGTTATCATCAGATCAAGATGGCAATTAAGGACAAGGAGAAGGCAGCTTTCATTACTTTGTTTGGAGCCTTCTGCTATGTGTCTATGCCTTTTGGGCTCAAGAGTGCCCATGCGACTTATCAGCAGTGTGTGCAAAATTGCCTTCACAATCAGATTGGGCGCAATGTTCATGCTTATCTAGATGACATTGTGGTGAAGTCAAGAGAGAAGGAGACCCTGATTGATGATTTAAAGGAGACGTTTAACAATCTCCGGGTCTACAAGATGATGCTTAACCCAGCTAAGTGTGTCTTTGGTGTACCAGCAGGCAAGCTCTTGGGCTTTCTGGTTTCCAACATTGGGATTGAAGCTAACCCGGAGAAGATCAAGGCCATTACTTCGTTGGCTAAGCTGGCGTGTGTTAATGATGTTCAGTGTCTGGCGAGTCATGTTGCGGCTTTAAGCCGGTTCATAAGCCGGCTGGGTGAGAAGGCTATTCCCCTTTATCAGATGATTAAGAAGACGGATCACTTTGTTTGGAGTGATGGTGCTAATCAAGCGTTTGAGGATCTGAAGAAACAGTTAGCTGAGCCGCCCGTGCTTGCTGCCCCTATTGATAAAGAGCCTCTGTTGTTATATATGGCTGCTAATAGCCGGGCCGTCAGTGTAGCCATCATGGTGGAAAGGAAAGAGTCAGGCAAGGAGTACCCGGTTCAACAGCCGGTTTACTACATCAGTGAGGTGCTTATCGAGTCCAAACATAGGTATCCACACTGGCAGAAGCTTGTGTATGGGGTTTTCATGGCAAGCCGGAAGCTTAAGCAATACTTTCAGGGTCATCCCATCACGGTGGTTAGTTCTGCTCCTTTAGGAGACATCAACCAAAACAGGGAAGCCATAGGCCGGGTTGCCAAATGGGCCATTGAGCTTGGACCTCACGGTTTAAAATATGTGCCACATACGGCCATCAAGTCTCAAGCACTTGTGAATTTCATCAATGATTGGACAGAATTATAGGCACCTAAGGAAAAGCCGGATAACACATATTGGACTATTCACTTTGATGGATCTAGACAGTTGGAGGGCTCGGGGGCTGGAGTTGTCTTGACTCCCCCACGAGGTGAAATTTTTTCTTATGTTCTCCGGCTAATGTTCCCCTGTACTAACAATGCAGCTGAGTATGACGCCTTGCTCCATGGTCTTCGGGTGGCTAAGGAGATGAACTTAAGCCGGGTGAGGTGCTTTGGCGATTCAGATCTAGTGGCTCAACAAGTTTCTGGTACTTGGGATTCTAAGGATCCGCTTATGGCAGCTTATTGACGAGAGGTTGATGCCATTGCAGGTCACTTCAAGGGTTACCAAGTTGAGCATATTGACCGAAGGAAGAATGAGGCGGCTGACAACTTAAGCCGGCTAGGGTCACAGCGTAAGCCAGTGCCACCTAACAAGTTCCTTCATGTTTTACTCAGCCCTTCAGTCAAATTACCTACAGAAGAACACCTCACTGTTCCTGACCTGGAAGCATAGTTAGTGGCGGTTCTTCATGCTATTCCTGATTGGACGGTTCCTTATTTGGTTTACATGACCTGGGGTGAGTTGCCAGAGGATGAAATCTTGGCCAGACAGATAACCCGATGGTCTAAGTCAATGTCAATTGTCAATGGGGAGTTGCACCATCGCAGTGTCACAGGGGCGTTTCAGCGTTGTATCTCTCCTGAAGAGGGCTGTGAGATTCTACGAGAGATCCACGAAGGAGATTGTGGTCATCATGTTGGATCTAAATCTCTCATAGCCAAGGCTTTTCATCACGGTTTCTATTGGTTGACGGCTCATGCTGATGCTGAGGACTTGGTCAGTAAATGTGACGGTTGTCAGAAGTTTTCACGACGAGCTCATGTTCCGGCTCAGGAGTTGAGGATGATTCCAATCACTTGGCCGCTTGCAACTTGGGGGCTTGACATGGTTGGGCCTTTTAAAAGGTCCAAGGATAAGAAGACCCACCTTTTGTGGCGGTTGATGAGTTCACTAAGTGGGTGGAGGCAGAGCCGGTCAGTAAGTGTGATGCAGCAACGACGGTTCAATTCATGAGGAAGGTGATCTTCCGTTTTGGCTTTCCACACAGCATTATAACAGATAATGGCACTAATCTCTCTAAAGGTTCTATGAAAGAAGTTTGTCAACGGGAGCATATCCAGCTTGACATTTTGTTTGTGGCTCACCCTCAGTCCAATGGTTAGGCAGAACGAGCAAACAAGATATTTTTCGAGGTATCAAGCCCCGGCTTATGGTCCCTTTGCAAAGAACGTCGGGTTGTTGGGTAGAGGAGTTGCCTTCAGTGTTATGGAGCATCAACAGGACCCCCAAGATCTACGGGTTACACACCCTTTTTCATGGTTTATGGAGCAAAGGCGGTTCTCCCTAGCGCCATCCGTCACGATTCACCTCGGGTGGCGGCTTACGTTGAAGCTGACAATGAAAAGGCACGTCAAGATGCACTTGACCTGTTGGATGAGGAGCGTGATCTCGCGGCGGTTCGTTCGGTGATTTATCAGCAAGACCTATGTCGTTACCACAGCCGCCGGGTCAAAACCAGAACCTTTCAGGAAGGCGACTTAGTGCTCCGGCTCATCCAGGATCAAACAGACATGCATAAGATTTCACCGCCCTGGGAAGGACCTTTTGTGGTCAGCAAGAATCTGCATAACGGGTCATATTATCTTATCGACGTTCGAGAACATAAGGATTCACATAAGTCAGAGGAGGAGTGAGGGAGTCCTGGATTAGGGGGTGTCCGGATGGCTGGACTATAACCTTTGGCTGGACTCCTGGACTATGAAGATACAAGATTGAAGACTTCGTCACGTGTCCGGATGACTTTCCTTGGCGTGGAAGGCAAGCTTGGCGATAGGGATATGTAGATCTCCTCCCATTTGTAACCGACTCTATGTAACCCTAACCCCCTCCGGTGTCTATATAAACCGGAGGGTTTT
The DNA here is from genome assembly GCA_021605205.1 of Aegilops longissima. Classification (NCBI taxonomy): domain Eukaryota; kingdom Viridiplantae; phylum Streptophyta; class Magnoliopsida; order Poales; family Poaceae; genus Aegilops; species Aegilops longissima. The sequence continues at coordinate 109,080,941 of CM038681.1, read as the reverse complement.
AGTCCGTAAGGACGAACAACAATCATACCATAGGCTAGCTTCTAGGGTTTGGCCTCTCGATCTCATGGTAGATCTACTCTTGTACTACCCATATCATCAATATTAATCAAGAAGGAGTAGGGTTTTACCTCCATCGAGAGGGCCCGAACCTGGGTAAAAACATCGTGTCCCTTGTCTCCTGTTACCATCCGCCTAGACGCACAGTTCGGGACCCCCTACCCGAGATCCGCCGGTTTTGACATCGACATTGGTGCTTTCATTGAGAGTTCCTTTGTGTCGTTATCTTTACGCCTGATGGCTCCTCCGATCATCAACAACGACGCGGTCCAGGGTGAGACTTTTCTCCCCGGACAGATCTTTGTATTTGGTGCTTTCATTGAGAGTTCCTCTGTGTCGTCATCTTTAGGCCCGATGGATCCTCCGATCATCAACAACGATGCGGTCCAGGGTGAGACTTTTCTCCCTGGACTGATCTTCGTATTCAGCGGCTTTGCACCATGGGCAATTCGCAGCCATCCGGAGCAGATCGAAGCTACGCCCCCGCCATCGTGTCGATTTGAAGTTTGAACTACACGGTGACATCCGCGGAGACTTGATCTTCGACGGGTTCGAGCCACAGCCAAGCGCGCCCTTTATCCACGATGGGCATGATCTAGCTCTGCCACGAAGCAGTGCCTCGAGGTCGCACCGGTGTCCGCCCGACCACGAGCTCGAGGATCGCGCTAATCGAGGACGGGTGGCTGGACACCGCCGGGGCTGCAATCTTACGGTGATCGAGCCGAACGCCAGCTTTGTCCTTTGCGAAGGCCGCGACCCAAGGTGCGGACTCCTCTCGGACTCCGAACCTTCGCGCGCCGCCAATCGAATCCGATTGGCGGCGATCACAGAGTTTGCCACCGCGGACATCTTTCAGCACTCGCCCTTCGGCGACATTCTGAATTCACTAAAGTCTCTCGCTTTATCAGGAGAGCCCTGGCCGGACTACGGTCAGCAAGGTTGGGATGCGGACGACGAAGAAATTCAAAGCCCACCCACCACCCACTTCATAGCCACTGTCGATGATTTAACCGACATGCTCGACTTTGACTCCGAAGACATCGACTGTATGGACGCCGATGCAGGAGATGACCAAGAACCAGCGCCTACAGGGCACTAGAAGGCCACCTCGTCGTATGATATATACATGGTGGACACCCCAAAAGAAGGGAATGGCGATGGAACAACGGAGGATGACCCCTCCAAGAAGCAGCCTAAGCGCCGGCGTCAGCGGCGCCGCTCTAAATCCCGCCAAAGCAAAAACGGTGATTCCGGCATGGGAGATAATAACACCCCGGACAGTGCCGAAGACAACCCCCTCCAGCAGAATTCAGCACAGGAGGATGGAGAAGCCAGACCTCATGAGAGAGCGGCAGACAGAGAGGTAGAGGACGATGTCGGTGTCAAAACCGGCGGATCTCGGGTAGGGGGTCCCGAACTGTGCGTCTAGGCGGATGGTAACAAGAGACAAGGGACACGATGTTTTTACCCAGGTTCGGGCCCTCTCGATCGAGGTAATACCCTACTCCTACTTGATTAATATTGATGATATGGGTAGTACAAGAGTAGATCTACCACGAGATCAAGGAGGCTAAACCCTAGAAGCTAGCCTATGGTATGATTGTTGTCCGTCCTACGGACTAAAACCCACCGGTTTATAAAGACACCGGATAGGTTAGGGTTACACAGAGTCGGTTACAATGGTAGGAGATCTACATATCCGTATTGCCAAGCTTTCCTTCCACGCCAAGGAAAGTCCAATCCGGACACGGGACGAAGTCTTCAGTCTTGTATCTTCATAGTCTTGGAGTCCGGCCATGATGATAGTTCGGCTATCCGGACACCCCTAGTCCAGACTCCTCGGTAGCCCTCGAACCAGGCTTCAATGATGACGAGTCCGGCGCGCATATTGTCTTCGGCATTGCAAGGCGGGTTCCTCCTCCGAATACTTCATAGAAGGTTTTGAACACCAGGATAGTGTCCGGCTCTGCAAAACAAGTTCCACATACCAACATATTGAGAATAATTTTTGCACAGATCTGCTGACGTACACCGTGGCGTGACATCACACCACGGCCAGGCCTTTATATGAATCGTTTTTTACCGTTCCGCCTTAGCGCGTTTAGCGAGGCGGTTTCCTTGGCATGTCTTATCAAAGCATAGATCGTGCCCCCTTATTACGGGATTCTCATCAATACGGACGTGGGTAACCCATCCGCGCCATTGATTACTGTGCTTGGGAGAAAAGCGAGTTTTACCAGGCTGGTGGGGGACGCATAACTTCATCCGTCCATATAAGGGGATAAGGATCCACCTTTTCAAATACGCCTTCTTCCTCCTTTGCTCATCCATTTCCGCGCACTCGAGCTCCAGCGCCCAAGTCCACACATCCCACCTCAACCTTCTCCAACCATGTCAGGAGCGGGAGGCAGGTGGATGGCCTCCTCCGTCACGGAGGGGCACATCACAAGACTGTGGGAAGCCGGATACTTGTCCGGCGACATCGCGTGTCGGCTACCCGACGAGGGGCAGCTCATCCCCACCCCCAGGCCCCATGAGAGGGTGGTGTTCCTCACCCACTTCCTCCGCGGACTAGGTTTTCCAGTTCACCCATTTGTCTGGGGGCTCATGTTCTACTATGGCCTGGATTTCCACGATCTGGCCCCAAACTTCATCCTCAATATCTCGACGTTTATCGTCGTGTGCGAGGCCTTCCTCTGCATCCAACCCCACTTCGGCTTATGGTTGAAGACCTTTAGCGTCAAGCCGAAGATAGTGGGCGGCTGACAAGCGGAGTGCGGAGGCGCTATGGTGGGCAGGATGCCCAATGTTCTTTGGCTCGAGGGCTCCTTCGTGGAGACAATAAAGGGGTGGAAATCGGGGTGGTTCTACATCACCGAGCCATGCGACTCCAACTAGGCAGTGTCCCCCGAATTCAGATCTGGCTCCCCCACACGGCTCACATCATGGAAAGAGACGGGCCTGAAGTGGGGTGATTCGGAAGAGCTGACCGGACTCCAAACCTGTGTCCGAAACCTGGTGGACAAGAAGCTCAAGCTTGTCCACGTAGTCCAAGTCATGCTCATCCGCCGGATTCTCTCATGCCAGGAAGGGGCCTTTAGTTTGTGGGAGTTCGATCCGCACAAAGACCGGTTCTTGAGCCGGCTCTTCGACACTACGTACGAAGATGCCTGGAAGGTGCTGTTCAAGGGCGCCGAAGCCCCAGCATCCGCTAACAAAGATCGCGGATACAGCTCGCAGCGTCAAGCCGGCGAGGTAAGTTATTTTACCCTTTACGAGACTCTTTTTTCATAGATTGACTCTATGTGGGATCTAAAACTCCCTAATCTTTGACAGGACTGGCTGAAGACGTCCGGACAGATTAGCTGTCCGGCTCCTTTGCCGGAAGACCCAGCGGACGCCCGATTGACGGGGCTGCTGGCTCCGTGCCCCATGAGGTGCTTTGGAGAAGAAGGCTAAGAAGGAGGCCACGGAACTCAAGGAGCTCCCGACGCCAGTGCTGTCAGATTCAAGCGAATCTTCTCATGAGGACGAGGAGGAGGAAAGAAGCCTCTCCCAGCCGGGAGGAGAGGAAAAGGAAGGCCGCCCCAACTGGGGAGGCCGGAGGGTCCAAGAAGGGAAGAACCCTTCCTCCGGACTTCTCCACCAAGGTTGACAACGACGAGGAGGATTGGCCAACAAGGGCCAAGCCCCTGGCGAGATCGTAAGTGTCCGGATACCCATGGCTTTTATTATTATTACATAGTGTTCTCTAATGCCGAACAATCATGCAGCCCGCCCAAGGGCGAGTTCGCCGCTTCGTCGAGCGGGTCCCTGGGTTCGTCGGAAATGGAGAGTACCTCACTTCCGGCCGCCTCCTCGCCTCACGCTGTGGACAACGCCGAGGTGGCGCCCCAAGGGGGGCTTGGTCAAGAGGAGGTGGCGCAGGAGGCACCACAAGGCAACCTCCCGGACTCCAGGCGCGTGGGGGGCGAGACCCCCCGGGGCTCTAAGCCCGACCCTTGTCCGGACTCCCTAACGGAACCTTCAACAGTTCCGAAGTCCGGCAAGCGGCCCCTTTGTAAGAAGGGTAAGGCGCCGGTGTCCTCCGTCCAGCCGGAGGCACCGGATAGCTTACTGGAGGCGCTTAACAGCACTTCCATCGAGGAGGAGCACCGCACTGTTATGAGTGCGGTGATCCGGACAGTTCAGTCCGCCAAGAGCGGGCTGACCGAAGCCTGTACCAGCCTTCTAACAGGCTTTGAGGTAAGTTTAGAATATGTAAAAATATTACCAGATAGACAAGAGCCTCGATGCTTAGTTCGGTGTTCGAAAGAAAAGCCGGACTAAGGATCTAAAAAGATATACGCAGGAGTCTAACATAAGTATGTCAATATGGGAATGCAGGCTACGCTATCGACCTCTCGCCAGACCGATCATGGAGGTCGATGCATTGAAGCAAAGCCTCGAGCGGTCCAAGAACGAGCTTGGCCTTGCCAAGAAGCAGCTCGAGGACAAGGAAGGTAAGTAATACCTTATTAAATAAATACCTTATAGAAAGGTTTCGGTTGCAAAAAATAACAGGAATAACATGGGTACTGCAGAGGCCGCGAACAAGGTGGCGACCCTGAAGGAAGCGGTGTTCGTGGCCGAAAACAAAGAGGCCGCGGAGTGCACCGAGCGAGAGAAGGGGGAAGCGCAACTGGCCAAGGTACGGCAAGAGCTCCAAGCTCTCGTGAAAAAACACAAGAGTTTGGAGCGTGACTCGAAGACTCGAGAGTCCGAGCTCGCCTCGGCTCTTGATAGTGCCAAAGCTGCTAAGGCCGAGGCCCAAAAAGCCCTCCAAGAAATTGAATCATTAAAGAAGATAGCGGCGGGTAAGGCATTCTTTATGCAAAGCAAGCATGTGAAGGTGAATTACCTATTACTTACCCGGATTCGGAGCTCTCCAGAAGCATTCGCAGATTTGCCCCGTAGTGTGTCTGATGCTGCCGCATTCTACCGCGCCAAGGAGGGGAGCTCGACGGAAAAGGTGTTCTGGTCTCAGTATGCTGGGGCTGGACATCCGGTGCCCGTGAGCGACCAGCTGAAGCAGCTGGTCGAGCTCCACAAGGCCGCCTAACAGGCCATGAAGGGCCTTATAGTGCGGCTGTGGCCATTGGAAGCCATGCCTGGGAGCTACTCCGGCTTAGTGCAGCGGCTGGTGGACGCCTGTCCATGGATTGAAGTCATCAAGCGCTCCGTCTGCATTGAAGGTGTCCATCGTGCCCTTGCCCGTGCTAAAGTGCACTGGGGCAAGCTGGATGCGGAGAAGCTTGTGACGGACGGGCCACCGAAGGGCAAGGAGCATCGCACGCCTGAAATGTACTATGAGGGCCTCTCAAGGGTGCCCGCCGAATAGCGGATGAGTGCTCCAAAGATGTAATTTTGAATAGACTCGCATTTGTTATCCTGTGACGCTGCAAACTTGTTCATATGCGCTAAGCAACGCTTGTTAATTTAAAATATTACCTTTCATGCGGCCGCTTATCAAATTTGAGAGATGGCAAGTCGTTGGCTTCAGCCCCCATGCCACGAAAGTTTGGGGTGTTGGGATAAACTTGAGCACTCTTGTTCCCATTCTTGGGTCCATCTAGGAGGCGCCAACGCAACTAACAAGGCAACCAGACTTATAATGCTTGAACACTCTCACTTAGCCATAGAATTTATAATTTTAAATTTCGTGAAGCCCCTAGTATTCGGAAGACCGAGTTCGGGGAGCTATCCACGCCTTGGCCGGACAATTCCGGTTCCTCTCTCTAAGCGGCATAAGTCTTTAGGGACCTGAAAAAACCTCTCGAACAGTGACCGGCTCTCGCCCTATCATGACGGTCAGTTTTAGCTTTCCTCCGAGGTGCTCGACCCAGCTCAACTGGGCACAATCGCAGATGGTTCTCCCGGTGCTACCTTAGCCGATATAACGGAACGTAAGGTACCAAAACACGGAGCCGGGAAACCCAACTATTGACCCAAGACATGATTCGGAGCCGATGCATATAATGCTATAAGTTCGGGTGCCGACTTGTGAAAGTGTTCGGACTTGTCACACCATAATTTTGGGGTACTTAAGCCCTGGTGTATTGGCCGCACTAAAGTGTACGGGTGCAACATGTCATGAAATGAACATATATATAGATAAAGAAAGGAGTGCAATAATAGGCAAAAGCTATGTATTGTTTATTCAAAAGGTACTGCAATGAAGGCAGAACGATACAAATAGTGCGATAAGCAAGGGATGGGACTATCTAACATGTCCTCTCCGTGGGTAAGCTGCGGGATGGTATGTAAAACAGGTATAATGCTCATAATAGAGACCACCAACACTGACGTGGCTTTTCGCTTCCCCGGCTGTTGCATCGTGAGTTCGGCGATTCTAGTGCCGGACAGACTTCGAAAGACGGAGTCCTGAAAGTAAGAAAAGGAAGAAAAGGAAAAGAAAAGAATGACACAATCGGGAGCCCCTGGTGCGGTTGAGCCGCATTCCGGGCGTGCCGTGGTCGTGCCCCTCCCCTTATGCCCATGGTATCTCCAGAGCGTAGTTATGTATGCGTAGTACTGGCTTCGCAATTTCGTGAGGGCTGGGGTTGGGGCCGGATTGCTACGCGTGCTTGAATCGTGCTAGGCGGTCTTGTTGTAGGTTACTCCGGGCGCGCTTGACAGTGTCCGGACGCTTAGTGGACGGACTCGAGAATTGCTGTGAGAGGCTGCTCTGTACCTCCGCCGCGAGGGCCGCCGTGTGCTCCTCCGTTCGGAGAGAGCGTTCGGTGTTTCCATTGACCGTGATTACTCCTTGAGGGCCTGTCATCTTGAGCTTGAGGTATGCGCGAAAGCGGCACCGCATTGAACTTTGCAATGCGGTTCGTCCGAGCAAAGGCATGATAGCCATCATGAACGGGACTATGTCAAGATTAACTCTTCGCTGGAAGTTATCCGGGATCCAAGACCACTTGAGTGTAACCGAGCCCGCATAATTGGCCTCTACACTCCAAGATGACGCCTTTAAAGGTCGTCTTTGTAGGTTTAATTCTTGAGGGTCTATGCCCATTTTGCGACCGTATCCCGATAAAGCAGGTTCAGCTGCTGCCGCCGCCCATCGTGACTCGGTGAGGTGAAACCACAATAATTGGGTCAAGAACCAATGCGCGAAACCGCCGTGAACGGATGCTAGTGGGTGGTCCTTCGATCGAAGGTGATCGGGCTGGAAGACCATGGGTTGAACTTGGGCGATCGCTCCATCGCATATACGCCCCTTAGTGCACGCTCCGCTCCCTTTTGGGTATATGGGTTGCGATATCATGTTCACCGTCCGCACTTGTGTGGGAAAACCCTTCGTCCTCTATCGTTCGCGGCCGGGCTCTTCCTCGCCATCGCTATGCAGCCCATTGTCATTGAGTTCGCACTTAACTTGCCTTCTTGCTTGAACACCCAACAATCCCTGTTGGTGTGATTGATGGTTTTTCAGGGTGCCATGTATCCGCACAAGCGATCGAGTATTCGGTCCAAATTGGACGGGCCCCGGTATTTCTTTTGAATGGCTTCTTCCACGACCGGGTTTAGAGCCTCTGAATCCGCATTGACGGTCAGATCTTCAGCATTATCGCCGCACGCGGCACTTGTTCTTGTTGCGACGCCGACCTGCCATTGCTGTCCTTGGTATCCGAACTATCGTGGTGTTTGGCCAAGTTGTTGCTTCAAGCTAGCTAGCTGTCCTCTCCCGCAGTAAAAGCGGGTCATGAGTGTTGTGAGGGCTGCCATGGATTTTGGCTTTTCCTGTCCTAGGTGCCGGGCAAGCCACTCGTCATGATGTTATGTTTGAAGGCTGCAAGGGTCTGCATCCGGACAGTCAACGATTTGATTTTTCTTTGTTAGGAACCGTGTCCGAATTGCTCGGCCGATTCTTCCGCTATCAATTATGTGGCTAAGGTCATCGGCGTCCGGTGGTTGCACATATGTGCCCCGGAAGTTATCAAGGAATGCGGCTTCCGTGTCCTCCCAACAACCAATTGATTCTGGCCGGCAAGTTGTTGAGACAATGCCGAGCTGGTCCTTTAAGCTTGAGTGGGAGGTATTTGATGGCATGTAGATCATCACCGCGGGCCATGTGGATATGGAGGAGATAGTCCTCATCCGCACCGCAGGATCTGTGGTCCCATCGTATGATTCGATGTTTACGGGTTTGAATCCTCGGGATTTGATGATCCATTACTTCATCCGTGAAGCATAGTGGGTGTGCGCGCCTCAGATATTGGGCTATATCACGACGTAGCTCATATGAGCTTTGTTCATCGTGTTCGCCCGGCCGGGTTTGTTGTATCCGCGCGACGGTAATCATCCCGCTCGTTACGCCCACGCGATCCGTAGATCGATCTTGTATGTTTTGCCTTATCCTCCAATATATCTCGCAAGTCCGGCGATTTTCCGTGCCTTGGTACTTTTTGAGCGCGCCGGGTGTGGCTTGAGCGGAGGGCCGAGAGGCTTTTTCGTCATGCCACGGGTGGCCGGTCTGCCATGTCATGCGCTGGTGACTTGGGTACTTCCTCCTCCGATGGAGGCAACAGCCTGCGTTTTGAGTAGCTTTGAGGGCGCTCGAGTTCATACTCTTCGCTGCAAGGACTTCAGTCCATCCGCCGCCTAGCAGGTCTTGGTCAGCTCTAAGCTGTTGCTGCTTTTTCTTGAGGCTGCTTGCCGTGGCTATAAGTCTGTGTTTGAAACGCCCTGTTCGGCGGATCCTCAGCACGACAAATTGCCGTCGCCGAGGCTTGCCTCATCTTCGGAGGGAGGCGATAATTATCATCCTCGACCTCCTTTTCGCGCAGACCGTCAGGCGGACTTGCTTCTCCTCCTCCCGCGCCGAGTCCCGCTGGAGGGGGTTGTCCGCGCACTCTCCGGGTGTTATTATCTCCGTGCGGAATCACCATTTTATTGTGGCGGGATTTAGAGCGGCGCCACCGACGCCGGGCGCTTCGTTGCTTCTTGGAGGGTCATCCTCCGTTATTCCATCGCTGCTCCCATCTTTTGGGATGTCCACCATGTATATGTCATATGACGAGGTGGCCTTCCGGTGCCTCGTAGGCGCTGGGTCTTGGTAAATCTCCGCATCGCCGTCCATACCGCTGATGTCTTCGGAGTCGAAGTCAAGCATGTCGGTTAGATCATTGACAAGTGGCTATAAAGTGGGTGGTGGGTGGCGCTGAATTGCTTCGCCGTCGTCAGATCCCAAACTTCCCGTCCGTAGTCCGCCAGGCCTCTCCGGATAAAGAGAGAGACTTTAGTGAATTCAGGATGTCGCCAAAGGGCGAGTCTTTGAAAGATGTCCGCGTAGTGAACTCCATGACCGCGCCCAATCGGATTCGATTAGCGGGGCGCGGAGGGTTCGGAGTCCGGAGAGGAGTCCGCACCGGAGTTGAGGTCTTCGCAGCGATAGGATGGAGTTCGCTCAATCGCCGAGAGATTGTAGCCCCGAGGTGGTGTCCAACCACTCGCCCTCGATCGGGGAATCCGCCCGGATTAAGGGTCGGAGCGGATGCCGGTGCGGCCTCCACGACAATCGCTCGGCTGCAGAGCCAGATCATGCCCATCGAGACAGGCGGCACGCTAGGTTACGGCTCGAATCCGTCAAGATCAAGTCTCCGCGGATATCGGGCCGATAGTTCAAACTTCCAAATCTGACCTGATGGCCAGGGCGAAGCTTCGATCTGCTCCAGATGGCTGCTTAATTGCCCGCAGGCAAAGCCGCTGAATACGAAGATCTGTCCGGGAGAAAAGTCTCACCTGGACGCGCCGTTGTTGATGATCGGCGCCATCGGGCCTATCGGTGACGCATACGAGGAACTCTCAATGAAAGCACCAATGTCGGTGTCAAACCGCGGATCTCGGTAGGGGGTCCCGAACTGTGCGCCTAGGCGGATGGTAACAGGAGACAAGGGACACGATGTTTTTAACCAGGTTCGGGCCCTCTCGATGGAGGTAATACCCTACTCCTGCTTGATTAATATTGATGATATGGGTAGTACAAGAGTAGATCTACCACGAGATCAAGGAGGCTAAACCCTAGAAGCTAGCCTATGGTATGATTGTTGTCCGTCCTACGGACTAAAACCCTCCGGTTTATATAGATACCGGATAGGTTAGGGTTACACAGAGTCGGTTACTATGGTAAGAGATCTACATATCCGTATCGCCAAGCTTGCCTTCCACGCCAAGGAAAGTCCCATCCGGACACGGGACAAAGTCTTCATTCTTGTATCTTCATAGTCTTGGAGTCCGGCCGTGATGATAGTTCGGCTATCCGGACAGCCCCTAGTCCAGGACTCCCTCAGACGATAATTACATGCCTCCCTCCGAAGACGAGGAAAGCCTCGACGACGACGAATTTGTCGTGCTTGAGGATCCCGTCGAACAAGAGCGTTTCAAATGCAAGCTTATGACCACAGCGAGCGGCCTCAAGAAAAAACAGCAACAGCTTAGAGCTGACCAAGACTTGCTAGCCGACAGATGGACTGAAGTCCTTGCGGCCGAAGAGTACGAACTCCAACGCCCCTCCAAGAGCTACCCAAAGCGCAGGCTGCTACCCCGATTAGAGGAGGAAGCACCTAAACCTGCATCACCAACGTATGATGCGGCCGACCGGCCACCTCGTGGCCGCGACAGAGAGGCCTCTCGGCCCTCCACTCAAGCCGCACCCCGGCATCGCTCCAAAAATACCAAGGCACGGGAAATGCGCCGGACCGCGAGATATATTGAGGACAAGGCAAGGCAAACAAGATCGATTCATTTAATTGCGTGGGAGCCCCACGACACGTGACGATAACCGCCATGCCGGATATAGCAAACCGCCGGGCCAACACAGAGACAAAGCTCATCCGAGCTACGCCGTGATGTAGCCCAATCTGAGGCGCCAAGACACCCACTATGCTTCACAGATGAAGTAATGGATCATCAAATCCCCGAGGGTTTCAAACCTGTAAACATCGAATCATACGATGGCACAACAGATCCCGCGGTATGGATCGAGGATTATCTCCTTCATATCCACATGGCCCTCGGTGATGATCTACACGCCATCAAATACCTCCCACTCAAGCTTAAAGGACCAGATCGGCATTGGCTTAACAGCTTGCCAGCAGAGTCAATTGGTTGTTGGGAGGACCTGGAAGCCGCATTCCTCGACAATTTCCAGGGCACCTATGTGTGACCACCAGACGCCGATGACCTAAACCACATAATTCAGCAGCCAGAGGAATTGGCCAGACAATTCTGGACACGGTTCCTAACCAAGAAAAATCAAATAGTTGATTGTCCGGACGCAGAGCCCCTTGCAGCCTTCAAACATAACATTCGTGATGAGCGGCTTGCCCGGCACCTAGGACAGGAAAAGCCGAAATCCATGGCAACCCTCACAACACTCATGACCCGCTTTTGCGCGGGAGAAGATAGCTGGCTAGCTCGTAGTAATAACATGACCAAGAACCATGGTAATTCGGATACCAAGGACAGCAATGGCAGGTCACGTCGCAACAAGCACAAGCGCCGCATTAACGGCAACAATGCTGAGGATACGACAGTTAATCCCGGATTCAGAGGCTCTAAACCGGTCAGCGGAAAAAGCCATTTAAAAGAAATAATCCGGGCCCGTCTAGTTTGGACCGAATACTCGATCGCTTGTGCCAGATACACGGCACCCCTGAAAAACCAGCCAATCACACCAACAGGGGTTGTTGGGTGTTCAAGCAGGCAGGCAAGTTAAGTGCCGAAAACAGAGACAAGGGGCTACATAGCGATGATGAGGAGGAGCCCCGGACGCCGAACAATAGGGGACATAACGGCTTCCCCCCACAAGTGCGGACGGTGAACATGATATACGCAACCCACATCCCCAAAAGGGAGCGGAAGCGTGCACTCAGGGACGTATATGCGTTGGAGCCAGTCGCCCCAAAGTTCAACCCATGGTCCTCCTGCCCGATCACTTTTGATCGAAGGGACCACCCCACTAGCATCCGCCATGGCGGATTCGCCGCAATGGTTCTACACCCAATCATTGATGGATTTCACCTCACTAATGTCCTTATGGACGGCGGCAGCAGCCTGAACCTGCTTTATCAGGATACAGTGCGAAAAATGGGCATAGATCCCTCAAGGATTAAACCCACAAAGACGACCTTTAAAGATGTCATACCAGGTGTAGAGGCCAACTATACAGGCTCGGTTACACTTGAGGTGGTCTTCGGTTCCCCGGATAATTTCCAAAGCGAGGAGTTAATCTTCGACATAGTCCCGCTCGCAGATGGCTATCACGCGATCGCTCGGACGAACCGTGATTTGTAAATTTCAATGCGGTGCCGCACTACGCATACCTCAAGCTCAAGATGCCAGGCCCTCGAGGAGTCATTATGGTCAATGGAAACACTGAACTCTCTCTCCGAACGGAGGAGCATACAGCGGCCCTAGTGGCGGAAGTACAAAGCATCCTCTCAAGGCAATTCTCTAGTCCGACTATTAAACGTCCGGACACCGTCAAGCGCGCCCGGAGTAACCTACAACAAGACCACCTGGCACGTTCCGAGCAAGCGTAGCAATGCGGCCCCAACCCCAGCCCTCGCGAAATTGTGAAACCAGTACTACGTGTACATAACTACGCTCTGGAAATACCATGGGCATAGGGGAGGGGCACGACCACTGCATGCCCAAAATGTGGCTCAACCGCACTAGGGGATCCCGATTTTGTCATTCTTTTTCTTACTTTTAGGACTCCACTCTACGGAAGGCCTGTCCGGCAGTACAATCGCCGAACATACGATGCAACAGCCAGGGAGGCAGAAAGCTACGTCGAGTGTCCAAGTGGTCTCTATAACGAGCAGTATACTTGTTTCACATATCATCCCACAGCTCGCCCCTGGAGGGGGACATGTCAAATAGTCCCATCTCTTGCTTATCGCACTATTTGTATCGTCCTGCTTTTACCGCAGCCTTTTCGAATAAACAATTCATAACTTTTGTCTATTATTGCATTCCTTTTCTACGTAAATATGTTCAGTTATGACATTATGCAACCGTACACTTTGGTACGGCCAATACACCAGGGGCTTACGTACCCCAGAATATGGTGCGAGAAGTCCGAACACTCTCACGAAAAGCGGCACCCGAACTTATAGCATTATATGCATCGGCTCAATCATGTCTTGGGTCAATAGTTGGGTTTGCCTGCCCCATGTTTTGGTACCTTACGTTCCGCTATATCGGCTAAGGTAGCTGGAAGAACCATCGCGATTGTGCCCTGCTGAGCTGGGCTAAGCACCTCAAAGGAGAAAGCTAAAACTGACCGCATGATAGGGCGAGAGCTGGTCGCTGTTCGAGAGGTTTTCGAGTCCCTAAAGGCTTATGCCGCTTAGAGCGAGGAGTCGGCTTTGTCCGCCTAGGCGTGATAGCGCCTCGAACTCGGTCTTCGAATACTAGGGGCTTCACCAAATTTAAAATTATAGAATTCTATGGCTAAGGAGAGTGTTCAAGCATTATAGTCCGATTGCCTTGTTCGTTGTGTTGAGCGCCTCAAGGACCCAAGAATGGGAAAAGAGCGCTCAAGTTTATCTCAACACCCCAAAGACTCATGCATGGGGGCAGAAGCTGACGACTCGCCATATCTCAAATTTAATATACGGCCGCACAGAAGGTAAGATTTTAAATTCAAAAGCGTTGCTTAGCGCATATGAACAAGTTTTCAGCGTACAGGATCAATAATGCGAGTTTACTCAAAAATTACATCTTTGGAGCATTCATCTGCTATAAGGCGGGCACCCTTCAGGATGCCCTCATAATACATCTCGGGCTTGCGATGCTCCTTGCCCGGCGGTGGTCCGTCCGTCACAAGCTTCTCAGCGTCCATCTTGCCCCAGTGCACTTTAGCACGTGCAAGGGCCCTACGGGCACCTTCGATGCATACGGAGCGCTTGGTGAATTCAAGCCATGGACAGGCATCCACCAGCCGCCTCACCAGCCCGAAGTAGCTGTAACGCCCTCGATGCGGCTATATCTCCCACGTGTCGAAGCACGACTTAGAGGCATAACCGCATTGAAAGCAGTGTCGCAAGCGAGGTAATCTTCACACAACCCATGTAATTCATAAGGGAAAGAGATACATAGTTGGCTTACAATCGCCACTTCACGCAATACATGAGTAAACATTACATCATACAGATACAATCAGGGTCCAACTATGGAACCAAAATAAAAGAAGACTACCCCAAATGCTACACAGATCCCCGATCGTCCCAACTGGGCTCCACTACTAATCAACTGAAACGAAACAACACAATGAATAGGATGTTCATCGAGCTCCTCCTTGAGCTCGGATGCGTCAACTGCACGGTTTCATCGGCACCTGCAAACTGGTTTTGGAAGTATCTGTGAGTCACGGGGACTCAGCAATCTCACACCCGCGAGATCAAGACTATTTAAGCTTATGGGAAGGGGAAAGGTATGAGGTGGAGCTGCAGCAAGTGACTAGCATATATGGTGGCTACCATACGCAAAAGAGAGCGAGAAGAGGAGGCAAAAGCACGGTCGAACAACTATGATCAAGAAGTGATCCTAGAACAACTTACGTCAAGCATAACTCCAACACCGTGTTCACTTCCCGGACTCCACCGAGAAGAGACCATCACGGTTACACACGCGGTTGATGTATTTTAATTAAGATCAACTTCGGTTTTATACAACCGACATAACAAATTCCCATCTGCCCATAATCATGGGCACGGCTTTCAAAGATAATAACCTGCAGGGTGTCCCAACTTAGCCCATTATAAGCTCTCACGGTCAACGAAGGATATTCTTCTCCGGGAAGACCCGATCAGTCTCGAATCCGGTTTACAAGACATTTCGACAATGGTAAAACAAGACCAGCAAGACCGCCCGGATGTGCCGACAAATCCCGATAGGATCTGCACATATCTCGTTCTCAGGGCACACCGGAAGAACACTACGTACGGCAATCGAAGATACCCCAAGTTTCCTAGGGGCGGCACCGCAAGTGGCTCTAGTTTGGACCAGCACTCGGAGGAGCGCTGGCCCGGGGAAATAAAGATGACCCTTGAGTCTGCAGAACCCAAGGGAAAAAGGCTTAGGTGGCAAATGGTAAAACCATGGTTGGGCCTTGCTGGAGGAGTGTTATTCAAAGCGAACTGTCAAGGGGGTCCCATAAATCACCCAACCGTGTAAGGAACGCAAAATCCGGGAACATAACACCGGTATGACGGTAACTAGGGCGGCAAGAGTGGAACAAAACACCAGGCATAAGGCCGAGCCTTCCACCCTTTACCAAGTATATAGATGCATTAATTAAATAAGAGATATTGTGATATCCCAACATATCCATGTTCCAACATGGAACAAACTTCATCTTCACCTGCAACTAACAACGCTATAAGAGGGGCTGAGCAAAGAAGTAACATAGCCAAACAACAGTTTGCTAGGAAAGGATGGCTAGAGGTTTGTCATGGCAATATGGGAGGCATGATATAGCAAGTGGTAGGCATCGTAGCATAGGCATAGAAAAAGAGCGAGCAACTAGCAAGCAAAGATAGAAGTGATTTCGAGGGTATGGTCATCTTGCCTGAGATCCCGCAAGGAAGAAGAACGAGTCCATGAAGAAGACAAACGGACGAAGTCGAGCTAATCCTCACAACTCCGGAATGAAACCGAAGCTAACGAGAGAAGCAACCCGGAAAGAAACAAACAACATGGTAAACACACAAGCATAAACATGTCATGATGCACAAACAAGTATGATGCATGTCCGATTTAATGAGGCATGGCATGGCAATATATGCACAAACAACACTACAAGTTAAGTGGAGCTCAATATGCAACGAGTTGCATATTGATGAAACACCACATCACTTATTTAGTTCTCTCTCGTTTAGGAACACAACAAAATTACATGTTGTTAAACATGGCAAGGGGTGAAACATAATGAAACTACTTATCTAGGCAAGTTTTAAATGAGGCCGGAAATAACAAACAACAATTTCAGAAAAAATCCCCAGATGTAATTTAGCAATTTAATGCAACAACAATTTTAAACATTTTAATTGTTGTTATCATGATGCGGATGACACATGCAATTTTTATGCAATTTTATGAAAATGTTGACATGAGCATGTTATGAAGCATTTGGTCACCATGGCGGAACGAAAGGGGTGCCACGGCAACGACAACGGAAATGGTGCCACGGCAACATTTCGATGATCCGACAACTCGTCGAGATGTCGGTGCAAAAGAAAGTGTGGACGTGCGGAACATAGAAAAGATGGTGGGGTGATCCCGGTAACCGGGTTCCCACGGGTTAGTGGCATGGAAACGAGTGACAATTCGGACACGGTGCAAACACGAGCATCTCATACAACACACATTCATTCACGGGCGTCGTCTCGGAGTTATACCTTTGAAGCGTGCATTTCGGGGCGGTTCAAAATCGTCGAGGGAAGTAGTTGTACACGACGACGGTAGTGGAAGTAGTGGTTCATGTTTCGTAGTCGTACACACTCCGTAGAGGATCGGGGTCACGGCGAGGAACTTGACGTCCACGGGGTCGACGATAGAGTTACACACGTTGTCGGGGTACTTGTTGGTCTGGTCTTGGCGTCCGTAGATGTACACGCAATCGTCGTGGTACTTGACGGTTCCGTGTAGTCGAACTTGACGATCCAGGTATGGGTCTTGGCGGTCTTGACGAATCCAAGTGACACCAGGCACACGTCCATGGTAGTCTTCGGACTTGGGCTCCGGGTAGATGACTTGAGGGTCTCAGTCAGGAGCACTTGTGGCAAAGAAGTGCCCGCGAACGAGACGATGCAGCACGAACAAGAGGCGGATGCCACGTTCAGGCGAGCGGCGGGGCTCCCTGGTTGGAGTTGGTAGGGACGACACGAGGCGGTGATGAAGAGGAGGTCGCAGGGAGAGCTGCTGGAGGTGGATGCAGAGGGTCACCGGGAGGCGGAGGCGCACAGGAGGAGGCTCGAGGCGCGCTGGAGGTGGTGGTGCTCGCGGGTGCAAGGCGAACGGTGCTGGGGCTCCAGCGAACTCCGACCAAAACGAAGGGGACGAGCGGCGCGGGGCTCCTGCTGGGCGCGGAGGACGACGGATGCGGAGGCAGGTGCTCGATGAGCTCCTCTCCTCGAGCGCTCGGGCGACGGGGAACTTGGCGAGGAGGAGGCGCACAGGCGCAGACGACGGAGGGCCGCCGGAGTTGGCCGCCCCGGTGGTGTTGCAGAGGCCAGGCGCGGGGCTGAACTCCTCTCTGCGTGTGGCAGCAGAGGAGGAGGACGATGGGGAGAGGGGATCGAGAGGAGGGGCGATGGGATCGAGCGATGGGTGTGTGGCGGCGGGCAGAGGGAACGAGAGGAGGAGATGGGATCGAGCAGAGCTCGCTAGGGTTAGATAGGGTCTAGGTGGGCTGCGGTGGACGGTTAGGCCGGCCTGGTTGGTGGGCTCTCTCTCACTCTAAAAGAAATAAAAACAAAACAGAGATGATAAAGAAAAGAAAGAGAGGGTTAGGGAAAGAAGTTGGACATGGGGATTATTTTCCCGGACTCACAAAAATGTGCTTGTTCCGAGAAAATAGAAAAGCCATGATTGAAAATGTAATTCAAACTCATTTGAATTTAATTCAAATGGGTTTGAACTGGGACTTGATAAAAGGAAGGTCCAAAAATGTTGAGGATTTCGGTGGGGCTCTGGAAAATGATGAAAGAAATTATGGGCAAGGTTGGAGACCAAGAATTGAGATAACAAAGGCATTGGGATTTATTTGCAAGTGTGTTATGATCAATTCCAAATAAATGGAATAATTTTATTATAGCTCCCTAATAATAGTAGGAGACTTTGAATATGTTTCAAAGAGAAATCACCATGTGAATATCCCTCGATTTAAATAGATCAACGATCTATGCAATTTATTAGTTGAGTTGAGATGCAAAGATTAATGACATGATGGCATGATGACATGATGCAATGCAAAAATAAAAGAGCAAGCACAAAAGAAACACACGATTTAAACTCGAATAGCTGGAAGTCTTCGAGCGCCGGTCTCAGAGCGACCGACCTCGACGGTCAAGCCTCGTGTATCTGTGCCATCCCTGGATCAGTATCTTTGGCACACACAGTACATCAATGTATATATCAAAGTGCAATCACATGTATAAATAACGTAAAACTGATATATACCTCATAAGTCTCAGCGGAAACAATCAAACGGGTGTGGAGTCCCATCAACGCCATCGGCAGGTTGAGTGTAGACCGTAACCCTGTATCGTAACTCTTACTCGTCGAGGAAAGTATCTGCAACATGATACGTTGCAGCCGTGTAGGTCAGTACATTGAATGTACCGGCAAGATCACAACATGAATAAACAGATGGTAAAACTATACTATATGCAATTTGGCTTTGTGGCTCTGTATCTGAATTTTGTTTGCGTAAAAGCTGGTTTTATTTTACCTACATCAAAGGAATAAATGAAGTCTGCACTCTGGAGTTTTCTATCATGACATGGTTCCGCCAACCGATGTCTCATAGCCCAAAATCATCATAAGTTGCCCACAATTAAGTTATCAATCCCGTGTTGAGAGTTCCGAGATAGATCCAGGTCCAGATGCTCAAATTGTCCGTGAATCGGGACACGGCTAATCGATTAGGTTATAACCCTCTCGCAGAGGTTTGTACACTTTACCCGCAAGATTCGATCCTCTCGTTACGTTCTCGCACTTCGTGGTGTTTGAGAACAAGATGACCAAACATGGTCTTCCAAAGAGTTCCTCGACCACCGTCGGTACCCATCCAATCCTACCGTAGTTCTACATCTGCTAGTACCGCCCTAGCGAGTCACAACTAAGGTCAACCAAGCCGAGCCCATAATGACTTGCGGTTGCACATGTAAGCTTCGGGCATGAAGTATTCTTCCGTCTCTTTGAGTCTGGGTGAAGCTTTCCGCAAGATGTCATGGCGCTTCTCCATGCATCCCGCCAACCACTGGGTTCTCCAGGTGCCGTCAACAAATCCTTCACCCAAGAGTGTGTATTGAATTCTTGTCTCGAGTCTTGAAGTCTTGAGGTCTTGAAGATGCAGTCCTTGCAGATTCCATCGTGGAGTTGTCGTCATTGACGTAGAGTCCTCCTTCACACCACTCTCGAACACTCATACCAAACCCCGTCTACTACAGCGTAGCATTAGAATAAAATAACGTCCCAGGCTTGGTAACAGGGTGATGGGTTCCTACCTCATGCATACTACTCAACTACAAGAATTTCAATAACACTACTGAGGGGTGGTTGCAAGGATGCCACTAAATGCAATAAAAACATAGGTATGAAAGCAATGGTCAAAGTGAACTTGCCTGGTTGACGATCTTCGAAAAAACTAGGGTTTCGTGGTAGCAATCTTCGCACTCCGGAAATTCTACCGAGGCAAACAATAACTATAATAAGCACATAGCAATAGGATCACATAACACAACAAAAGTAACATAACACAACAAAAGTAACATAACACAACAAATCAACCAAAACCAAATCCAAATCCAAAGGAAAGCTCAAAGAAATGCCACTCAAAGTTTTTCCCTACTTCAAACAATAACAAAAAGTAGTTTTATATAACAAAAATTTTCTTAACATAACCTAATCATGGTTTTAGGTTAACTTAACAGAAAAGGATTCACTAAGCAACTAGGAGCAAAAAGAATTAATTAAAAGCTATTATAAAACTCATTTTAGGCCTAATCCAATTTCTATTAAGAAAATAAATTAAAACTTTTATTAATTATAAATAAAAGTTCATCTACTAGAATGACAGAAACTAACCTAGAATAACTAATCACAAGTTAAAATAAATTCATTTACTAATTAAAATATTAGGAAAACAGCATCTAGCTAATTAATTAGGATTAATAGGATTCTGTCTAAAACTAATTATTTATTAATCCTAAAATACCCAAGTTAATTTCTAGGGTTTGGCAATGTCAAAATAAAGTGGTGACAAAAAGAATCATGCAAAATAATTTTTCTAACTAAAGTTATAGCAGATTTACTATTCTGACCAAAACTAAAATAAAGCAATTTTTAATTATTTTTAACATAGCTAAATATATATTCTACAAAAACTACATAAAATTTGCAATCCAACAAAAAAAGAATCACTCAAAAATATTAAACAGAATAAAAGATATCAATTTTTGAAAACAGAAACTATTCTGCTAAAACAGAAAATAAAAAATAAAAGAAAAAGGCCTAATGGGCCTATACTGTGCCCTGCGCGTAACTTAGTCTAAACGGGCCTCGGGTTAAAACTAAAAACGGGCCGGCTAATTTGACTAAAACCCTAACTAATAAACCGGACGAACCGGCCGGTTCTTTTATAAAAAATACCCTTCGGGTTCTAATCGTGGCCGCTTATTTTGGATCGGACGGGGAGGGAGTTCTCGGTGTCTTACCGAGTCCGCGACGGCGGCGGGCGGCGGCGGAATCGCGTCGGGGCTTCAAGCGCCGGGAGGTCCGGGAGTCGCGTCTTGAGTGTGGGGAGGCCGTGAGGAGTTCGGTGGGGTCGGGGAGCTCGGAGAGGGCTAGGGGTCGTCGGGCGACTTTGGCGGCGGTGAGAGCCTCGGGCTCCAGCGAGCACGAGCGGGAGGGAGAGGAGGTCCGCGAGGGGCGAGGGGGGGAACGGGTGCGGGAGGGGTTTTATAGGGCGGGGCCTCGTTGGGGAAGGAAGGGATCGGGAGGGAATCGGCATCCGGATCCTTGGGATCCGCGATCAGCGGCGGCGCGGCGTGGCGTGTGGGGGGGGAGGAAGAAGGGGTGGGTCCCTGGGTCGAGAGAGAGAGAGAGGGCGAGGCGATCGGGTGGCCGGGCGCAGAGAGCTGCTCGGGCGAGGGAGGGAGAGGGGAGCTGGGCGGTCGGTGGCTCACTGGGCTGGCCTCGTGGAGCATTGGCCGGGCCAGTGGAGGAGTCTTGCGGCTGGCTGGGCTGGGGTGGCTTGGTGGCGCCTGGGGTTTTCTAATTTTTAAATTTTATTTTGAATAAAACAAAACAAGGATATCTTTTAGAATATAAATATTTTATATAGGACATATATATACCAAAATGATCAGAAAAAGATTTTCTACAACATGAACTATTTTTCAAGTTCAAATAAAATACACAAAATTCAAATAAAATAAAGAGTGTTTCTGCCCTAATAAAATCCAATAAAATCATTTTAAAAATACCAAAATGACTTCAAATTTATTTTCTCCTAATTTTTCATTGAAGGAATCATTTTACCCTATTTCCATTTATTTGTTTTAGGAGGAAAATAATTTGAATAAAGCCCAAATAATACCAAATTTGAAAGGGGTTTCAAAATACCTTCCAATGACTTTCAATTTGGTTCTTTTAACTTCCAACTCATATTTCATATAATTGAAGAAGTCATTTTATCTTCCCTCATGAAAATCATTGAGTTGCATAAGGTTTTGAATTTGAAATATCCCCAAATGAAATTCAAATCTTTTTCCAAAACCCTATTCATTTAAAAATGGAAGAAGTCATGTCATCCTCACTCTAGGATTTGGTGTTGGAATGAGTTTGAATTCATTGGGATCCAAAAAGGCAAAGGGGAAAGTTTTGGGAAAGTCATTTCATTCCCTCTCATTCAACTTTCAATAGTTTGAAATTTCACTCAGTTTCACTCAATCCATCAAACCAACAATCAGGCAATCAAGCATAGTTATTTATTTAATATAACATTCCAAAATTTAGAATTTTGGGATGTTACAGTCTCGGGGCGTTACAACACTCCACCACTACAAGAGGATCTCGTCCCGAGATCTAGGATGGCGCCGGAGAGAAGCGGAAGAGAAAGAGGTAAGACAAAGTTGCTTCTTTGACAAACGAGTGAAACCAATGAACCTCGAGAGGTTGAAAACTTGAAAGAATAACACAATAGAGTTGAACGAAATTGAGAGCATTCCAGTAGAAAATAGAAACAAGGAACACCATGTGAACCTTGGGGGTTGCAAAGCTATGAATGACGAGTACAATGGACAAGAAGGAATTGGAACCACTCTGGTTGAAACGAGATAAGAATGAATAAGAATGATACAATTTTGGCAGCACTCCGACTGTAAATGGAAGGAATTGAACATGAACTTGAGAAGATGGGATGATACTTGATGAAATCAACAACACACTGCCTCCGCAACTATTGAAAGAATGGCACAAGGGGTAAGAAAGATTTCAGACAGCACGTCGGTTGAGAAGGGAGGCAAAACTTGATATATGAAAGAACTTGAGCAGAGGACATAACACTCATGTTAAACGGATAAGCAAGGAAAAGAACATGATATTTAAAAAATGAGATGATGGGTCGAAGAGAGTAACATCACAATGCGTCCGGAACGAAAGAATAGAAGCTAGATTGTTGGGAAGAAAAGAATGGAGAAGAAAATGCCAACTTCTACCACAAATGAGCATGGAAAGCACCCTTCCAAGAAGGTTAGAACGGAATTGTTGGAAAACCAACAACGAAAAGAACAAGCTTGTAGTGGGCTTATGGAAAACTTCTCAAAATTGAGGCGAAATACTGCCACTATGGAAACAAATAATATAATTGATAACACCAACGAGATGAAAAATCTCTTCCACCAAGATGATGGAGAGATAACTTGGGTCATTGATAAACACCACAATAGCGACATTCCTTAGGGAAGACTTTAGGTGCAATATGACACAAGATAACTCCAACGAAGAGATTGATGGTTGAAAAGATCTCTTGAACAAAGATAAAATGATGGATTTAAATATGTCACTCTTGAAAATCTGTGAATCATGAAACGCAAAGGGAAATTATCAAGAATGACATAACACCATCTCAAAAGATAAGATAGAGAGAATTGCACTTTGGAATGCAAGATGAAGAATACTTGAGCTCCTCAAAACAAAACATGTGTTGAGCACCATGTTTATTTTTGAGTATAGCTTGGCGGGTCTTAACTTCGAGAGAAATCTTGAAGAACAATTGAAGAATGAAAAGAATCCTTGATGAACCACCATGTAGAGCCTCCATGATGAACTCCGGTAATAAAAGGATGATAGAAAGAAAGAGAAGTTGAAAAAACACAAAGTGAAACCTTGTGATGACTAGATGGAGCTTTGCGATGATATAATGAGAAAACTTTGAACTCCAGAAAAGAAAAGATGAAGCAACTCGAAACGATAATTGTGACATGATGAACAACTCTGGAAAGAAGAAACTAGATCACTTGGATGAACCAATAATAAGAATTATGTTATGCGTATCCTTCACCAATATAAATTGATGACAAGCAACGGATTTGGCATACTACTTATTTCTCGTAGAAAGGATTAAGATAGATATAGCGTAAACTTGAGAAGGTATTCATCGAACCACCGGTAGGACTGAAACAACGAATAAATTAATATGAGAAGATAGGGAGAGGAATCTTGAACAAACCGCCGTAAGAATTAAAAAACGTACAAAGAAAAGATAGCGAAACCTTGGGAAGAATTAGAAAATGAACGAAGATACTTGAGGGGATTTAGATACATGAGAACAGAGAGATCATTAACTGATTAGTGAATACTTGAATGATGCACCGGTAAGATTTGGGGAACAAGAGCTGAAAGCTGGAATGAATAATTCTGAGATGATGGGCTCAGAAGAATCAAACTGAAAAGACTCCTGAATTGCTCCGGATGGGTGAAAAGAATTCTCACAATCAAAACAATTATGAGGATGGCATGAAGCTAGAACCATGAATCTTGAAGAGAATGGAGCAAGATTAAAGAGAAACTCTTCTTCGGTCTTCAAAATTCGAGAATGACGACGAGAAACACCACCATGAATTGTTGAGGCACTTCGGAATGAAAATTAGAAAGGTTGAACCAACGATGAAAAGAATATGAAAGATCTTGGAGAAAGACATGACTGATGAAAACCCATTCTTACGTCAAACTTAGAAAAGAATTTTAGAAGCTCCGGAAAAATTAGAAGAGTCAGGTAAGATACTGGAAAAAGACCTGTGGGTTAGAGCCCACTCAAAAGAACCACCGTTGAATAATTGTTTGAAAAGAGAGATTGCACCGGTTGAATTAAATGGCTCAAAAGGGATAACAACTTCGAGAAATCTTGTACATATTAGGAATGAAAACACGAATCTTCTGAGATAATCTTTAGCACTCCGGAAACAAATGAATAACAAGAAGTGAAAAATTAAGAGGTGCACCGGCATGAGAAAACATTTGAAACGAGGAAGGGAATATGATCAACACCGAAAACTTGACTTGAGTCCACCGGAGAAGAAAAGAACGAAGAATAATAAACTCGAAGCTTCCTGTACCATCTTCATGAGAATCACCGGATAAGAGCATTGAGGAAAAGAATGAAGAGACTTCACATCCATACGATGGATATTTGATTAAGAAATCTGAGTCCTTGAAGAAAAAGGGTGGAGGCGGGATAACAAAGGCAACTTGGGCAGATGGAATGGATACCGTTGAGAAAACTTAGAATTGATCTTGCGGATGTTGAAATGATCGGATCCACTTGAAGAGAAGCACGCTGGTTGGAAAAGAATTAACATGACGACCTCGATGATCAAGAAGGATTAGTATTCACATACCAATATGAGAACACCATTTAGGAAAGGTATGGATCAACATTTGACTTCGAAGCAACTCGAATACCACAAATAAAACAAAACAAAGGATTGGCTTGCAGAATAAGCCGGAAACAACCATATGATAGATCCCATATCGTATCATGTGCATGTTGGGAAGATATCCTACGAGATACTTGAATTCCCACTTATAAACTCCCGAAACTTTTTGGTTATGCAATCAGGTGTAGGGGATACAGGGGACACAAAATATATCACCCAAACTAACAATACCTAGATCCAGCTGCATCCATCCTTCAACACATAACCAAGAAACCTTCGGAAATCATTTACCTCAACCTTCGAAAAGCATCCGTTATATGAGTTATGGCAATACTCCCGAACTCCCGCCCCAGTACTGGGTGGCGTCGAGGTGATCTCACCAACAACTGCATAAAAGAGATTTTCGATGTCGGCAAAACTCAGTATTCCAGAATTGCAACGATAAAATTGTGACGACAATACCTCGGAGCTCAACTCCCCGGGACACTGCCACAACCCCTAAATGACAGGAGGCACCAAGAACAATGTTCTCATCACAAAACCATCGGAACGGTTCCAAGATACCCGCGTGATCCTAAATATTTTTTGTGAAATCTGAGGAGAGGGAAGTCAAAACTTCTACGTCAGGAGACCTCACCAGAGCGACGAAGGGGCTGAGGAGTAAAAAGAATCCTACTCTTCGATATATATAATCCTAAGACTCAAAACTTTTTTTCTAGACTCAACAATGCCAGCGATTCGATCAAGCAGGGGGCTCCTAAGTCGGGTATGGCTCTGATACCAACTTGTAACGCCCTCGATGCGGCCATATCTCCCACGTGTCGAAGCACAACTTAGAGGCATAACCGCATTGAAAGCAGTGTCGCAAGCAAGGTAATCTTCACACAACCCATGTAATTCATAAGGGAAAGAGATACATAGTTGGCTTACAATCGCCACTTCACGCAATACATGAGTAAAACATTACATCATACAGATACAAACAGGATCCGACTACGGAACCAAAATAAAAGAAGACTACCCCAAATGCTACACAGATCCCCGATCGTCCCAACTGGGCTCCACTACTGATCAACTGAAACGAAACAACACAATGAACAGGATCTTCATCGAGCTCCTCCTTGAGCTCGGATGCGTCAACTTCACGGTTTCATCGGCACCGCAAACTGGTTTTGAAGTATCCGTGAGTCACGGGACTCAGCAATCTCACACCGCGAGATCAAGACTATTTAAGCTTATGGGAAGGGAAAGGTATGAGGTGGAGCTGCAGCAAGCGACTAGCATATATGGTGGCTACCATACGCAAAAGAGAGCGAGAAGAGGAGGCAAAAGCACGGTCGAACAACTATGATCAAGAAGTGATCCTAGAACAACCTACGTCAAGCATAACTCCAACACCGTGTTCACTTCCCGGACTCCACCGAGAAGAGACCATCACGGTTACACACGCGGTTGATGTATTTTAATTAAGATCAACTTCGGGTTTTCTACAACCGGACATTAACAAATTCCCATCTGCCCCATAACCGCGGGCACGACTTTCGAAAGATAATACCCTGCAGGGGTGTCCCAACTTAGCCCATTATAAGCTCTCACGGTCAACGAAGGATATTCCTTCTCCTGGGAAGACCCGGTCAGTCTTGGAATCCTGGTTTACAAGACATTTCGACAATGGTAAAAAAAGACCAGCAAGACCGCCCGGATGTGCCGACAAATCCCGATAGGAGCTGCACATATCTCGTTCTCAGGGCATACCGGATGAACACTACGTACGGCAACCGAAGATACCTCAAGTTGCCTAGGGGCGGCACCGCAAGTGGCTCTAGTTTGGACCAGCACTCGGAGGAGCACTGGCCCGGGGGGGGGGGGTAAATAAAGATGACCCTTGAGTCCGCAGAACCCAAGGGAAAAAGGCTTAGGTGGCGAATGGTAAAACCAAGGTTGGGCCTTGCTGGAGGAGTCTTATTCAAAGTGAACTGTCAAGGGGGTCCCATAAATCACCCAACCGTGTAAGGAACGCAAAATCTGGGAACATAACACCACCGGTATGACGGTAACTAGGGCGGCAAGAGTGGAACAAAACACCAAGCATAAGGCCGAGCCTTCCACCCTTTACCAAGTATATAGATGCATTAATTAAATAAGAGATATTGTGATATCCCAACATATCCATGTTCCAACACTGAACAAACTTCATCTTCACCTGCAACTAACAACGCTATAAGAAGGGCTGAGCAAAGCGGTAACATAGCCAAACAACAGTTTGCTAGGAAAGGATGGTTAGAGGTTTGTCATGGCAATATGGAAGGCATGATATAGCAAGTGGTAGGCATCGTAGCATAGGCATAGCAAAAGAGCGAGCAACTAGCAAGAAAAGATAGAAGTGATTTCGAGGGTATGGTCATCTTGCCTGAGATCCCGCAAGGAAGAAGAACGAGTCCATGAAGAAGACAAACGGACGAAGTCGAACGAATCCTCACAACTCCGGAACAAAACCGAAGCTAACGTGAGAAGCAACCCGGAAAGAAACAAAGAACATGGTAAACACCCAAGCATAAACATGTTATGATGCACAAACAAGTATGATGCATGTCCGATTTAATGAGGCATGGCATGGCAATATATGCACAAACAACACTACAAGTTAAGTGGAGCTCAATATGCAACGAGTTGCATATTGACGAAACACCACATCACTTATTTAGTTCTCTCTCGTTTAGGAACACAACAAAATTACATGTTGTTAAACATGGCAAGGGGTGAAACATAATGAAACTACTTATCTAGGCAAGTTTTAAATCAGGCCGGAAATAACAAACAACAATTCCAGTCCCCATATGTAATTTAGCAATTTAATGCAACAACAATTTTAAACATTTCAATTGTTGTTATCATGATGCGGATGACATATGCAAGTTTTATGCAATTTTATGAAAATGTTGACATGAGCATGTTATGAAGCATTTGGTCAGCATGGCGGGACGAAAGGGGTGCCACGGCAACGACAGCGGAAATGGTGCCACGACAACATTTCGATGATCCGACAACTCGTCGAGATGTCGGTGCAAAAGAAAGTGTGGACGTGCGGAACATGCAAAACATGGTGGGGTGATCCCGGTTACCGGGTTCCCACGGGTTAGTGGCATGGAAACGAGTGACAATTCGGACACGGTGCAAACACGAGCATCTCATACAACACACATTCATTCACGGGCATCGTCTCGGAGTTATACCATTGAAGCGTGCATTTCGGGGCGGTTCAAAATCGTCGAGGGAAGTAGTTGTACACGACGACAGTAGTGGAAGTAGTGGTTCGCGTTTCGTAGTCATACACACTCCGTAGAGGATTGGGGTCACGGCGAGGAACTTTACGTCCACGGGGTCGATGATAGAGTTACACACGTTGTCGGGGTACTTGTTGGTCCGGTCTTGGCGTCCGTAGATGTACACGCAATCGTAGTGGTACTTGATGGTTCCGTGTAGTCGAACTTGACGATGCAGGTATGGGTCTTTGTGGTCTTGACGAATCCAAGTGACACCAGGCACACGTCCATGGTAGTCGTCGGACTTGGGCTGCGGGTAGATGACTTGAGGGTCTCAGTCAGGAGCACTTGTGGCAAAGAAGTGCCCGCGAACGAGACGATGCAGCACGAACAAGAGGCAGATGCCATGTTCAGGCAAGCGGCGGGGCTCCCTGGTTGGAGTCGGTAGGGACGGCACGAGGCGGTGATGAAGAGGAGGTCGCAGGGAGAGCTGCTGGAGGTGGATGCAGAGGGTCGCCGGGAGGCGGAGGCGCACAGGAGGAGGCTCGAGGCGCGATGGAGGTGGTGGTGCTCGCGGGTGCAAGGCGAACGGTGCTGGGGCTCCAGCGAACTCCGACCAAAACAGAGGGGACGAGCGGCGCGGGGCTCCTGCTGGGCGCGGAGGACGATGGATGCGGGCGCGGGTGCTCGATGAGCTCCTCTCCTCGAGCGCTCGGGCGACGGGGAACTTGGCGAGGAGGAGGCGCACATGCGCAGGCGACGGCGGGCCGTCGGAGTTGGCCGCCCCGGTGCTGTTGCAGAGGCCGAGTGCGGGGCTGAACTCCTCTCTGCATGTGGCAGCAGAGGAGGAGGACGATGGGGAGAGGGGATCGAGAGGAGGGGCGATGGGATCGAGCGATGGGTGTGTGGCGGCGGGCAGAGGGAACGAGAGGAGGAGATGGGATCGAGCAGAGCTCGCTAGGGTTAGATAGGGTTTAGGTGGGCTGCGGGGGACGGTTAGGCCGGCCTGGTTGGTGGGCTCTCTCTCACTCTAAAAGAAATAAAAAAACAGAGATGAGAAAGAAAAGAAAGAGAGGGTTAGGGAAAGAAGTTGGACATGGACTCACAAAAATGTGCTTGTTCCGAGAAAATAGAAAAAGCCATGATTGAAAAATGTAAATTCAAACTCATTTGAATTTAATTCAAATGGGTTTGAACTGGGACTTGATAAAAGGAAGGTCCAAAAATGTTGAGGATTTCGGTGGGGCTCCGGAAAATGATGAAATAAATTATGGGCAAGGTTGGAGACCAAGAATTGAGATAACAAAGGCATTGGGATTTATTTGCAAGTGTGTTATGATCAATTCCAAATAAATGGAATAATTTTATTATAGCTCACTAATAATAGTAGGAGACTTTGAAATATGTTTTAAAGAGAAATCACCATGTGAATATCCCTCGATTTAAATAGCTCAACGATCTATGCAATTTATTAGTTGAGTTGAGATGCAAAGATTAATGACATGATGGCATGATGACATGATGCAATGCAAAAATAAAAGAGCAAGCACAAAAGAAACACACGGAGAAACTCCGAATAGCTGGAAGTCTTCTGGAGCGTCGGTCTCGGGGCGTTACAGTAGCTCCCAGGCATGGCTTCCCCAGGCCACAGCCGGACTATGAGACCCTTCATGGCCTGTCCGGCCACCTTATGGAGCTCGACCAGCTGCTTTAGCTGGTCGCTCAAGGGCATCGGGTGTCGGCCTCAGCATACTGACACCAGAACACCTTCTCCGTCGAGCTCCCCTCTTCGGCTCGGTAGAATGTGGCAGCGTTGGACACACTCCGGGGAAGATCTGTGAATGCTCCTGGAGAGCTCCGGACTTGGGTAATTAACAAGTAATTCACTTTCACGTGATTGCTTTGCATAAAGAATGCCTTACCCGCCGCTATCTTCTTCATCGCCTCAATTTCCTGGAGGGCTTTTTGGGCTTCGGCCTTGGCAGATTTGGCGCTCTCAAGGGCCGAGGCGAGCTCGGACTCTCGAGTCTTTGAGTCAAGCCCAAACTCGTGTTTTTCCACGAGAGCCTCGAGCTCTTGCTGCACCTCCGCCACCGCGCCTCCTGCTTCTCTCGCTCGGTGCGCTCCACGGCCGCCTTGTCTTGACCTTGGACAGCGCCTTCTTGGTCGCCACCTCGGTTGTGGCCCCTGTAATACTCACGTTGGTCCTATCATTTTTGCAACCACATCTTTTATATACTTACATAAGGTATTACTTAGCTTCATTGTCTTGAGCTGCTTCTTGGCAAGGCCGAGCTCGTTCTCGGACCGCTCGAGGCTCGCTTCAATGCATCGACCTCCGCAGTCGGTCTGGCAGAGGTCAGCAAGCAGCAGCCTGCATTCCCATATTGACATACTTATGTTAGACTCCTCGTATATCTTTTAGATCTCAGTTCGCTTTTTCTTTCCGAACACCAAACTGAGCATCAGGGGCTACTGTCTATGCGGTAATATTTTTACATATCTTAAATACATACCTCAAAGCCCGTTAGAAGGTTGGCACAGGCTTCAGTCAGCCCGCTCTTGGCGGACTGAACCTTCTGGATCTCCACACTCATAATAGTGCGGTGCTCCTCGTCGATGGAGGCACCGTTAAGCACCTCCAGCAGATTATCCGGTGCCTCCGGTTGGATGGAGGTCACCGGTGTCGTAGGCTTGCCCTTCTTACTAGGGGGGCGCCTGCCGGACTCTGGAACCACTGAAGGTTCCGGTGCGGTGTCCGGCCTAGGGCCGAACTTGGAGCCCTTGGGGGTTTTGTCCCCTTTGCGCCTGGAGTCCGGGAGGTCGCCTTGCGGCGCCTCCAGGACCACCTCCTCCTGGCTTGTACCCTTTGGGGACTCCACCTCGGCATCATCTGCAGCGTGAGGAGAGGAGGCGGCCGGAAGTGAAGTGCTATTCACATCCGACGAACCCAGGGAGCCGCTCGACGAAGCATCGAGCCCGGCCTTGGGCGGACTGCATGATTATATTCGGCGTCAGAACATACTGTGCAGCAAAGGAACACCATGAGTTATTCTGGTATCCGAATACTTACGATTTTGCCAGGGGCTTGGCCCTGGATGGCCACTCCTCTTCGCCGTCGTCGGCGTTGGTGGAGTAGTCCGGAGGAAGGGTCCTCCCGTTCTTGGACCCTCCCCCCTCCCCGGTTGGGGCACCCTTCCGTTTCGTTCCTCCCCCCGTTGGAGGGGGAGAGGCCTCTTCTTCCTCCTCCTCGTCTTCGTGGGAGGAGCGCACCTCGGAGTCATCGGATGATGAATCCGACACCACCGGGCGCCGGAAACTCTTTCGAGTTCCCGTGGCCTTCTTCTCCGGCACCGCGTAAGGTACCGGAACCAGCAGCCCCGTCAAGCGGGCGTCCGCTGGGTCTTCGGGCAAGGGAGCCGGACAGTCAATCTGCCCGGACGCCTTCTGCCAATCCTGTCAAAGATAAGGGAGTTTAGATCCCGCATAGAATCAAACTATGGAAAACAAGTAACCCGTAAAAGGTAAAATAGCTTACCGCATTGGCTTGATGCTGCACGCTGAATCCGCGATCCTCGGTAGCGGATGCGGGAGCCTCGGCGCCCTTGAACAGCACCTTCCAGGCGTCTTCGTACGTAGTGTCGAAGAGCCTACTCATGGTTCGGTGCTGTGCCGGATCAAACTCCCACAAACTGAAAGCCCGTTGTTGGCACGGGAGGATCTGGCAGATGAGCATGACCTGGACTACGTTGACGAGTTTGAGCTTCTTGCTCACCAGGTTTTGGACGCAGGTTTGGAGTCCGGTCAGCTCCTCCAAATTACCCCACGACAGGCCCGTCTCTTTCCAGGAGGTGAGCCGTGTGGGGATGCCCGATCGGAATTCGGGGGCCGCTGCCCATTCAGAGTCACGCGGCTCGGTGATGTAGAACCACCCCGACTGCCACCCCTTTATGGTCTCCACGAAGGAGCCCTCGAGCCATGTAACGTTGGGCATCTTGCCCACCATGGAGCCTCCGCACTCCGCTTGGCGGCCGCCCACTACCTTCGGTTTGACATTGAAGGTCTTCAGACATAAGCCGAAGTGGGGCTGGATGCAGAGGAAGGCCTCGCACACGACGATGAACATCGAGATGTTGAGGATGAAGTTCGGGGCCAGATCATGGAAATCCAGGCCGTAGTAGAACATGAGTCCCCGGACAAATGGGTAAAGTGGGAAACCTAGTCCGCGGAGGAAATGGGTGAGGAACACCACCCTCTCATGGGGCCTGGGGGTGGGGATGAGCTGCCCCTTATCGGGGAGCCGGTGCGCGATGTCATTGGACAAGTATCCGGCTTTCCTCAGCTTCTTGATGTGTCCCTCCGTGACGGAGGAGGCCATCCACTTGCCTCCCGCTCCGGACATGGCTGGAGAAGGTTGAGGTGGGATGTGCGGACTTGGGCGATGGAGCTCGAGTGCGCGAAAATGGATAAGCAAAGGAGGAAGAAGGCATAGATGAGAAAGGTGGATCCTTATCCCCTTATATGGGCGGACGAAACTATGTGCCCCCCACCAGCCTGGTAAAACTCGCTTATCTCCCAAGCGCCATAATTAATGGCACGGTTGGGTTACCCACGCCAGTATTGATGAGAATCCCGGAATAAGGGGACACGATCTCTGCTTTGACAAGACGTGCCAAGGAAACCGCCTCGCTAAGTGCTTATTTGAGGTGGGACATAAAAACGATTGAATAAAGGCTTGGCGTGGTGTGATGTCACTGCTGTGGAATACGTCGCAGATTGGATTTGTGTAAATATTATTCTCTACGGTGGTATGTGGAACTTATTTTGCAGAGCGAACACTATCCTTGTGTTCAAAATCTTCTATGAAGTATTGGAGGAGGAACCCGCCTTGCAATGCGAAGACAATCTGCGTGCGGACTAAATCGTCATTGAAGCCTGGTTCAGGGGCTAGTGAGGGAGTCCTGGATTAGGGGGTGTCCGGATGGCCGGACTATAACCTTTGGCCGGACTCCTGGACTATGAAGATACAAGATTGAAGAATTCGTCCCGTGTCCGCATGACTTTCCTTGGCGTGGAAGGCAAGCTTGGCGATACGGATATGTAGATCTCCTCCCATTTGTAACCGACTCTATGTAACCCTAACCCCCTCCGGTGTCTATATAAACCAGAGGGTTTTAGTCCATAGGACGAACAACAATCATACCATAGGCTAGCTTCTAGGGTTTAGCCTCTCTGATCTCGTGGTAGATCTACTCTTGTACTACCCATATCATCAATATTAATCAAGCAGGAGTAGGGTTTTACCTCCATTGAGAGGGCCCGAACCTGGGTAAAAACATCGTGTCCCTTGTCTCCTGTTACCATCCGCCTAGACGCACAGTTCAGGACCCCCTACCCGAGATCCGCTGGTTTTGAAACTGACAAGGAGACTGATGGAGTCCTGGATTAGGGGGTCCTCGGACAGCCGGACTATATCCTTTGGTCGGACTGTTGGACTATGAAGATACAAGATTGAAGACTCCGTCCCGTGTCCGGATGGGACTCTCCTTGGCGTGGAAGGCAAGCTTGGCAATTCGGATATGTAGATCTCCTCCCTTGTAACCGACTCTGTGTAACCTGAGCCCCCTCCGGTGTCTATATAAACCGGAGGGTTTAGTCCGTAGGACAACAACAATCATAATCATAGGCTAGTTTCTAGGGTTTAGCCTCTACGATCTCATGGTAGATCAACTCTTGTAATACTCATATTATCAAGATCAATCAAGCAGGAAGTAGGGTATTACCTCCATCGAGAGGGCCCGAACCTGGGTAAACATTGTGTCCCCCGCCTCCTGTTACCATCCGCCTTAGACGTACAGTTCGGGACCCCCTACTCGAGATCCGCCGGTTTTGACACCGACATTGTGCTTTCATTGAGAGTTCCACTGTGCCGTCACCATAAGGCTGGATGACTCCTTTGATCATCGGCAACGATGCGATCCAGGATGAGGTTTTTCTCCCCAAACAGATCTTTGTATTCCGCGGCTTCGCACTGCGGGCCAACTCGCTTGGCCATCTGGAGCCGATCGAGAGTTACGCCCCTGGCCGTCAGGTCAGGTTTGGAAATTTAAACTATACTGCCGACATCCACGGAGACTTGATCTTTGACGGATTCGAGCCTATGTTAGGTGCGTCGCACAGTCACGACAAGCATGACCTAACTCTGCCGTCGGACGGTGTTCAGGAGATCACGCCTGTGGCAACTCCGGCCCTTGATCCGGAGCAGATCGCGCCGTCCGAGGACGGGTGGATGGACCCCGCCACGGAGGCCGCACACTCAGCGGCGATCGAACCGAATACTGATTTCACCTCTTATGAGACCTGTGTGGCCGGACACTTGGATTCGACCCCGGCCACGGGCTCCGAACCGCCTGCGTCCGTACCTATCAAATCAGATTAGGCGCCGATCATGGAGTTTTCCTCCACGGATATCTTTCAGCACTCGCCCATGGGCGACGTGCTAAATTCATTAAGGTCTCTCTCCTTGTCAGGAGACCCTGGGCCGAACTATGTCCGGCTTGAATGGGAAGCGGACGACGAAGAAATTCGTTCCCCACCCACCACCCACTTGATAGCCACTGTTGACGACTTAACCGACATGCTCGATTTCGGCTCCGAAGACATCGACGGTATGGACGACGATGCAGGAGACGAATAGGAACCACCGCCCACAGGACGGTGGACTGCCACCTCATCATATGATATATACATGGTGGACACCCCCGAAGAGAGCGATGGCCATAAGGCAATAGAGGATAATCCCTTCGAGAAGCAATCTAAGTACCGACGTCAATGGCGCCGCTCCAAGCCCCGCCATAACAAAAGCGGTAGTACCGGCACAAGAAACAATAACGCTACAGATAGTGCCGAAGAGGAAGACAATCCCCTCGAGCCAGACCTCGAGCGGGAGGATGGGCAAGCTAGCCCTAAGGAACAGGCAACAGACGGAGAATCAGAGGATGACAATTACATGCTGTCGGTGGGAAACGACACCTATGGGATCACTGGAATCCCTTCTACGGTTGTGGGGCGCGGGGATCGTGAGAAGAGCGGGACCAGCAGACAACACAAAGGGATTTTACCCAGGTTCGGACCGCGAGGATGCGTAAAACCCTAGTCCTGCTTTGGTGGATGTATTTAGTGTTCTTGAGCTTTCGAACTAGCTGTAGGTGTTGCGAGGTTCGAAAGAGACGAATCCTTCTCCTGGTCGCCTCGGGCCTCCTTTTATAGGACAAAGGGGTTGCAACAGTGGCACACAGGAGGTGGAAAGGTCTACAGTGTCGCGAGTCTATCGCTAGTATTATAGGACAAGACGCATTTAATGCGAGGCTTAGGTGTCCCTTCTCTTTATCGGGGACGGGGGCGAGGCCCGTCCCGTCCGTCGCCGCTCCTCCTTGCTTCGACACACGCCCTGGCCAGCGACGCATGAGGTGCCATGTATGCAGGCAGGCAGCTGAGGTGGCGCGGTGGTGGAGCCTCCATGAAGGATTGCATGCCGCCACGCAGGTGCCTGCCCAGCTGGTTGGGTCGGCAGCTACATGCGAACGGCGGTGAAGACTTATCTGGTGAGGGCCTGGCAGCGGCCCAGCTGGTGTGCTTTGGCGAGAGCCTTGTCGGGTGGCCCGGCAAGGGTCTTGCCGGGTGGCCCAGCAAGGGTCTCGCTATGGCACGCTGGCCTTCCCGGCAAGGGTCTTGCCGTGGCGCACTGGCCTCCCCGGCAACGGTCTTGCCGGGGGTCTTGTGGGTTCCTTCGGTGAGGATGGTTGCCTTCTTATCCTCATTTGATTTTGAGCATTCTATGTCTTCACAAAGATCTGCATGCCACCACGGAGGTGCCTCCGGAGCCCTGTCCCAACGCATTTGCCAAGTGTCGGTGGGCTCAAGGGTGGCTCACTCGGTTGGCGTGGGCGAGCTGCCCCGGCAAGGGTCTTGCAGGGGCCGCTGAGGCTGCCTCGGCAAGGGTCCTTGCGGGGGAAACCTGCTACGCCCATCTGATCTTTGTGGCCTTGGTCCTTGTTGTTGCTTCGTTCGCCTTGTGGCCTCGGCTCCCCTCCGGCTCCCCCTTCATGCCGTGTCTGTGTGTGGCGGTGGTGGGAGGCTCTGACTGCCCGTGCACAAGTAAAGGGGTCAAAAGCAGAGCCCCTACTTTTGTACACCGACAGGAGCCCCCGGGCCTGGGCCACACATAAGCGCAACACGTTGTTGGGCTAGGCCCAGAACGGTGTGCGGGCAGTTGGGGCGGATTTTTACCACGGCCATTGTTCCGTCCGCTGCGCTTCCCGCGACCCATGTTGAACGCGCGACGTGGGGATCGTGCACGCGCATGACATGGGCATGCTGGCGTCACCTCGTGGTGGATAGTAAAGAGGCGGCTTGCACGTCTCTTTGAGACCGCGGGGCCGCCTCCCATTTACTGCCCTCGCTCGGGAACCGTCGTTCCACGCGTCCCATTGCGCCCGCCCCTTGCGCCACATTCACTGCATGCAGAGCGAATGACAGGCGCAGGGGTCGTGGGTAGTCGCCGCGTGCGGGTCGATTCCCATGCGCCTTCAATGGAGCGGGGAGGGCGGTCGACGGCCCCGCTCGCTGTCACTTCAAGAGGCCGGTTTGGCCGAGAGGGGGCGGCCGAGCCTCGCCTCCGCCCCTTTATAGGGAAGGGAGTGGGAGGGACAACGCCTCTCAACCTTTCGCCATCTGCCTCTCCCCATCACTGCTTCCTTTCTTCTTCTGTCATGGCGAGGGAGCGCGGCGACGCTTCATGGGTGGCGGCGAGGGTCTCGGCCCGACAGCGCATCAGTCCTCCCCAAGAGCTTTTAGCGGCGGAGCCGGCCGTTAGAGGAAGGGGGAAGGGACGAGGTCGAGGCCGCCGTGGTGTCCGAGGGAGAGGAGGACGGGGCGGCAGATCTGCCTCGCCCCCTCTAGCAGTCCTTCCTCCGATGGAGGGCCACGCTGGGGACAACCCCTATTAATTCTTCGTCAGGCTGCGCCATCCACCACGGCGTCTCCTTCGCCTCCCGACCCCATTCACGCGGGAGATGGAGCTGGATCCACCGCAAGCGCTGCGGTTGCACATGAGGGGTTGTGGGAATAGCGGCACATGGGTCGACGTCGAGTTCCCTGCCCCTCACGTCATGTATCTTCACCGAGGGTGGAAGACCTTCGCTCACCTCCACAGCTTGACGGACGGGCTCGCTCTCCACTTCAAACTAATGGAGGGCGGCCTTCTCTCCATCGAAATCTTCGGGCACTTCGGGACCCGCATGAGGTGCTGCGTGGAGAGCTCTTCTGATGATGAAGATTCCTCCTCGAGCGAGAGTGACGAGGAGGACAACGGCAGCGACGGCAAGGCCAGCGGGCGGCAGGATGATGGGTCCGACAAGGCATCGGGCGCCGCTCCGGGTGGCACCGGTGACCCCATCATCCGTGTCACCGGCTCCTTGAACTTCTCGGGGTCGTCTCCTTGGGCGGCTGGCGTTGGGAGGCTGCGGAGGAGTAAGAGGGCGGGCGGCAAGGCCGTCAAGTCAGAGTACGCGGGCATCGACGCCTTCATCGCATACTGACGTCCTGCCGCCTCGTCTTCGAGCTCTGCCTCCGGCGCCACCATCACCATCCAACCCTTGGACGGCCACCAAGATGTCCTCTTTGTGCCTTCTGCCACCCGTAGCTCGCCTAGGCGCCCCTTTTGCCCTCCTGCTTTTCTTGTTCCATTTCCTGAGGAGAGGGACAAGAAAGGGATTACGGGCACCTTATCTCTTTTTAATTTGTAAGCCTTCGGGCCTTAGTAGAATTTAAAGCTTGTAATCCCATTGCTCATGTTTTTCATGTCGTATGAACTGTACCTGTACGGGATGTTTTTAATGAAAAAGGCATGTTTGCCGGGATTTTTGTTCATGGGTGGAACCCACGACAAGGAATGAATCCTCGTTATCCTTAAGACAAACGTTTTCTCGCCCGGCAACAGGCCTTGCTATTTCCCCACTTCGCTCGACCTTTCTCACGCACTTGGCGGAGGCAGGGATGAGGTGGGCTTAGGCCCCCCGTTCCCTCTCTTTGCTGCCGCGGCTACGACCACATCCAGACCCAGGGGATAATCCTTGGGTGCCGAAAAGGAGGAGCACGGTAGCTCAAAAATAGAATGGGGTTTCACGTATCCCAGTCCATAACGAAATGCATGATAGAGGGTAAATGACTTATCTGGATCTGCAGCCCCCGGCGATCTTGGTTTGCCGCGGAGGGATCCTTATTCTTGCAGCCCCCGGCAACTCTGGCTTGCCGGGGCCCGGGCGCCGGTCTGTTCCCTTTCTTCCAAAATAGCTCGGCAAGAATACTTACGTGCCCTGTGAATCAAAGAAGATAGAGAAGAACAGAGAGACGCGCACTCGACCTCTAAGCTAGTGTTCAGCCGCCGCTAAGCACTATCAACCCTAACCAAGGAAGAGACTCAACCTAGCATGCATGCAATAACTTAGGCGCCAGTAGCCGTTTATTTATGCTCGAGGTCGCGCTGGCTTTGTACAAAGGGTTACATGCCTTGCCGGCAAGACTTGTACAAAAGGGTAGCTTGCCGGGAGGCCCGCAAGCCAGCATATATGGGTAAAACTTGCGGAGATGCTCGATGTTCCAGGAGTTGCTCACTGGAATGGCATCTTCGGTCTCCAGCCGGACTGCGCCGGGCCTGGTGACTTGTGTTACCCGATAAGGGCCTTCCCACTTCGGCGTGAACTTGTTAGAATTCTTGGCCGACTGAACATGCCGAAGAACAAGGTGGCCTTTCTCAAAGCTCCGGGCATGAACCTTGCGGCTATGGTAGCGGCGCAAGGCTTGCTGGTAGCGTGCTGCTCTCACAGCCGCCCGGAGATGATCTTCCTCAAGGAGCGTCACGTCATCTTGCCGCAGTCGCTTTTTCTCAAGCTCATCATGAGCGAGCACTCGAGGTGACCCGTATATGAGTTCCATGGGGAGAACTGCTTCTGCCCCGTAAACCAGGGCAAAGGGTGTTTGGCCGGTGGCTCGATTTGGTGTCGTTCTGATCGACCAAAGAACCGCCGGCAACTCATCAATACAGCGCCTTCCACTCTTGTGCAGCCTGTCACAGGTCTTCATTCTTAAGCCTCGCAGGACTTCAGCATTTGCTCTCTCCGCTTGGCCGTTGCTCCGTGGATGTGCCACGGAAGCAAAACAGACCTTGCTACCGAGATCCTCAATTTATTGCATTAAGGCATGGCTTGTGAACTGCGTGCCATTGTTGGTGATGATCCTGTTGGGCACTCCAAAACGGCACACTAGTCCCTTGAAGAACTTGATGGCTGACTGCTCTATCACCTTCCTCACTGCTTCCACCTCTGGCCACTTTGTGAACTTGTCGATTGCGATGTACAAGTACTCAAAGCCCCCGACAGCACAGAGAAAAGGGCCCAATATGTCGAGCCCCCAGACCGAGAAGGGCCAGGAGAGAGGGATAGTTTGAAGGGCTTGAGCTGGTTGATGGAACTTCTTCAAATGGAACTGACACGCTTCACACTTGGTTACTAGTCCCGTCGCATCTTGGAGGGCGGTGGGCTAGAAGAAACCTTGCCGGAAAGCCTTGCCAGCAAGGGCCCTCTACCCTACGTGGGAGCCACATATGCCTCCATGTATATCTGCCAACTGCTTGTTGGAGATATGCCCTAGAGGCAATCATGTATGATGATATTTCCTGTGTGTTTATGAATAAAGATAGTCCTTGGACATTATCAATGATGTGTATCAGCAAGTACGTGACTTGTTTGTGGGACTATGCATTGTATGATGACTGTCCTAAAAGGTCCCTAGTCGAAAGGGCTGTGTGGACGCGCAGCAGACTAGACTAGCATATGACACGGTCGATGGCTCGGTCTCACTAGCCATGGAGCATTGGATGCTAACCGGATAATATGGACTTGGAAAGGTCTGGTCGGATTCGACATAGTCGGATCCGATTCGAGATAAGGTCCGAGTCGGACAGACCCAACTATGAGACGCAGCGATATGTCATCTGTGAGTCTCTAGTAAAACATACGTTCTATGTCCTAAGACCTGAGCTGACGCATGTACTCGGGATGGTGACAGACTTGCTTTGGGCCGACCAAACGCTACTCCGTGACTGGGTAGTTACAAAGGTAGGTTTCGGGTTTGTCCGGTCCCATCTTTGCGAGACATGGTCGAGCAAGATGGGATTTGCCCCTCCGATCAGGAGAGATATACTCTGGGCCCCTCGTGTGATCTGACCAGGAACAACATGGCCATGCGACAAGGATTATGAGATAATCCGGACAGTGGTCGGTATCACTGGAACGAGAAAGAGGTCGGGCTAGCACAAGGATGACAGTCTCGCCTTGAGCCCGACAACATATATCGTGCGGCAAAGGGAACAGAAGTGTGACACGTTATGCAGGTTCGCCTAACCAGCTTCATAGTCTGCTTGGTGGTCAAGACGCCTTGCTAGAGGCCGCTACCAACCGTGCATGTCGGAGGTGATCCGAACTGTGACCAAGCCGACTTGAACCTAAAGGGTCGCGCGCTTAAGGGAAGGAACCTACGAGGTCAGTTAAGTAGGACACCTGGTCGGATGTGATCCAACTGGACTAGGAACGTGACCGAATAGACTTTGGGCTTTAGGGTCCGTGCGAGGCCCAAGTGTTGAGCCCGCGACGGACGCCTATATAAAGTGGAGGTGCGGCACACTCAGGCGATTGATTGCTTCGGCGTTGCGGCTAGGGTTTGCATGTGTTGCGAATAGCCACCTCCACTCGCCGCCGACTGTGTGATCGGACCTAGCAGTCCGCCGCACGACGTTCCTCTCGCACGCGCGGATACCGTTAGAGGCGGTGCACTTGCGCCGCTCCGGCGAACTCGTACGTGGGATCGGATGACCGGCCGCTCGAGGGAGATCGGACGAGGAGAAGACGATCCACGCGGACGCGCTGCCCCAACTCTTCTTCCGCTGCACGGCACTGCGCGTCTAGTGGTAACGAACTGTGATCCATCTCCCATAGCATGTTCCTGGATGTTCTGCGCGTAGGAATTTTTAATTTGCAGTCGACGCACCCTACCGTAGAACCCAACAGTGGTATCAGAGCCTCTGTTATA
Organism: Aegilops longissima; assembly: GCA_021605205.1. NCBI lineage: Eukaryota > Viridiplantae > Streptophyta > Magnoliopsida > Poales > Poaceae > Aegilops > Aegilops longissima. The sequence goes on along the minus strand of CM038681.1, from coordinate 109,039,756 downwards.
GGATTTGGATTCAGATCGTATGCATATTAGATATGTGGAGGCGGCAGATGAGATCTGTTGTCCTTGAAGAGATCGGCTATGTGCACGGTTGATGTGATCAACTGCAGATGGGGATCGTTGTGGCTATGTTTTCTGTAAATCAGGATCGATGAGGTCGTGACACGATCTACCCCTACCGGTCGGTCATCCGCCATCGGGGTTAACAGTGAAACGTAAATCCGAATCGGATTCGCGATGATCGATAAGATCGGCCAGATCAGAGAATTCAGCGTGATCGGAGTTCAGATGTGATATGTGATTTCCGAAAACGTGTGCATAGCGCCGTGTATTTCGTACCCGACACACAAACCGGTAGAATGTGATTCTATGCATAACTGAGCCCACATGTGATCAAGATGATCGGATATGTGCAAGCTTTGGATCGTTTGGGCTTCCCGCTCTTGGATGAGCTGGCTACTGATGCTGTTCTGGGTTCTCTTCCGCCCAGCTATGGGACGTTCATCTCGAACTATCATATGCATGGCATGGATAAGAAGCTCACTGAATTGCATGGGATGCTCAAGGTGGCAGAGCAGGATATTAAGAAAGGCACGCATCAAGTGTTGATGGTGCAAAAATCGCTAAGTTCAAGAAGAGTTGGTCCAAGAAAAGGCTAAGGCAAAGGCACGGAGACGGTAACCTCTGCGCTGCTGCATACCAAGTCTGGACGGACTCAAGACCGCTTGCTTTCACTGCAAGGAGACCGTCCTGGAAGAGAAACTATAGCAAGTGGTTTGCGAGCATGGCAAGAAAGCCGGAAATGCTTCTTGTGCAAAGGTACACTTGTTGCATATGTTATAGACATTTACCTTGCTGACATACCTAGTAGCTCTTGGGTATTTGATACGGATCGGTTGTTCATATTTGCAACTCGATGCAGGGGCTGGTAAGATCTAGGCGTGTGGCACAAGGGAGATTGACATCGGGTCGGCAACAAAGCAAGAGTTGCTGCGTTGGAGGTCGGCACGATGCAGCTCCAGCTTCCTTCGGATTCATTATGGAATTGAATAATTGTTATTACATTCCTGCACTTAGTCGAACATTATTTCTTCCTCATGTTTGATGAGTCAAGGTTATGAATTCAATTTAAAGGACAATGGTTGTTCGATATTTTTGAATGGTATGTTCCACGGCTATGCACCCATTGTTGATGGGCTATTTATATTGAATCTAGAACAGGAACCGGTCTATAACGTGAATGTCAAGAGGCATAAGCCTAATGAGATAAATCCGACATACTTCTGGCATTGCCGGCTTGGACACATTAGTTCGAACGCATGAAGAAGCTCCATGATGATGGGCTCCTAACTTCGTCCGACTTCGGGTCGTTCGAGACATGTGAATCATGCTTGCTCGGCAAGATGACTAAGTCTCCTTTCGCAAAGAGTTGCGAGAGGGCATCCGAGCTATTGGAGCTTATACAGTGATGTGTGGTCCAATGAGCACAACCGCCAGAGGTGGCTATCAAGATGCCGTGACTTTTTCCGACGACTTGAGTAGATATGGATATACCTATTTGATGAGGCACAAGTCGGAGACTTTTGAAAAGTTCAAAGAGTTTGAACGAGGTTGAGAATCAGCTCGGCAAGACTATAAAGCTTCGCGATCTGATCGTGGAGGTGAGTACATGAGCCAGGAGTTCGATGATCATCTGAAAAGTCGAGGTATAGTACTCAGCTCACACCTCCGGCACGCCACGGAGAAACGGCGTGTCGAACGGAGGAATAGGACCTTGTTGGACATGGTCCGGTCTATGATGAGTAAATCGGATTTACCCTTGTCATTTTGGGGATACGCCTAGAAACTGCAGCTTACACTTAATAGGGTACCATCAAAATCCGTAGACAAGACACCGCATGAGATGTGGACTGGGAAGAGTCCCAGTTTGTCTTTTCTAAAGATTTGGGGTTGTGAAGCATTTGTCAAGCGACTTATGTCAGACAAGCTTACACCCAAGTCGGATAAATGCATATTCGTGGGATACCCGAGGGAAACCTTGGGATATAGCTTCTACAACCGGAAGAGAACAAAGTGTTTGTTGCTCGAACGGGTTTTCCTTGAGAAAGAGTTTCTACCGGGAGGCCAGTGGGAGGACGGTTCGACTCGAAGAAATTCGAGGACCACTCGGGGACGGCTCGGCTGGTGATGAAATCATACCGGAGTCAGTCAGGGAACCCGTAGTGGAAGCGGCGCCGGAACCACGGAGGTCGGAAAGATTGCGCAGAGTGCGCGATGTATTGTTGCTAGAAAGCGACGAGCCGGCCACGTATGCGGAAGCGATGGTGAGCCCAGATTCCGAGGCATGGCTAGAGGCCATGAGATCCGAGTTAAAGTCCATGGATGAGAATCAAGTCTGGGACTTGGTTGATCCGCCACCTGGCGTAACTGCCATTGGTTGCAAATGGGTCTTTAAGAAGAAAACCGATGTGGATGGAAATGTTCAGATCCACAAAGCTCGGCTTGTCGCTAAAGGTTATGGACAAGTTCAAGGAATTGACTACGACGAGACTTACTCGCCGGTAGCGATGCTGAAATCGGTGAGGATCATACTAGCTATAGCTGCATATTTCGATTACGAGATATGGCAGATGGATGTCAAGACGGCTTTCCTTCACGGAAATTTAACCGAGGACGTGTATATGATACAGCCCGAGGGTTTTGTCGATCCGACTAGCACTAGTAAGGTATGCAAGCTCAAGAGATCCATTTATGGGTTGAAGCAAGCATCTCGGAGTTGGAACATTCGTTTTGATGAGGTAAATCACTGGTCTCGGTTTCATCAAAAGCAAAGAGGACTCTTGTTTATACAAGAAGTTAAGTGGGAGCTCGATAGTGTTTTTGATCTTGTATGTGGACGACATACTACTGATCGGGAACGATGTTTCGATGTTAAACTCGGTCAAGGGATCATTGAATGGCAAGTTTTCGATGAAGGACCTTGGTGAGGCAGTCTATATTTTAGGCATTAAGATCTATAGAGATAGATCGAGGAGGCTGCTCCGCTTAAGCCAGAGCACGTACATAGATAAAGTGTTGAAGCGGTTCAACATGAGTGAGGCGAAGAAAGGGTTCTTGCCGCTCTCACATGGTATAAGGCTAAGCGAGACTCAGAGTCCTTCGACATCTGATGAGCGAAGCAGGATGAGTAGGATTTCGTATGCCTCTGCAATCGGATCCATCATGTATGCCATGATATGTACAAGGCCTGATGTTGCTTTTGCAATAAGCCTAACAAGTAGATACCAGGCCAACCCAGGTGAGAGTCACTGGGCAGCGGTAAAGACTATTTTGAAGTACCTGAAAAGGACTAAAGAGATGTTCCTAGTTTATGGAGGTGAGGAAGAGCTCGTCGTAAGGGGTTACGCCGATGCTAGTTTCCAAACCGACAGAGATGATTGTCGATCACAGTCCGGATTCGTACGCCCCGAACGGAGGAGCAGTAATGGATGAGTTCCAAGCAGGATATGGTGGCCGATTCTACCACGAAGTTTAATACATTGCGGCTTGTGAAGCTGCAAAGGAAGGTGTTTGGATCCGCATTTTCTGGATGATCTTGGTATTTTCCCAGCCTCGGTGAAACCGTTGGACCTTTATTGTGATAATTCTGGTGCCATCGCACAAGCCAAGGAGCCAAGGAATCACCACAAGGTCAGACACATAGACCGGAAATATCACCTGATACGAAAGATCGTAAAGAATGGTGATATAGAGTTATGCAAGATTCACACGGATGCAAATGTTGCAGATCCGTTGACTAAGCCGCTTCCACAACCCAAGCACGAGGGGCACGTTAGAGCTATGGGCATTCTATGTCTATTTGACTGACTCTAGTGCAAGTGGGAGACTGTTGGAGATATGCCCTAGAGGCAATCATGTATGATGATATTTCCTATGTGTTTATGAATAAAGATAGTCCTTGGACATTATCAATGATGTGTATCAGCAAGTACGTGACTTGTTTGTGGGACTATGCATTGTATGATGACTGTCCTAAAAGGTCCCTAGTCGAAAGGGCTGTGTGGACGCCAAGAACCGACTAGACTAGCATATGACACGGTTGATGGCTCGGTCTCACTAGCCATGGAGCATTGGATGCTAACCGGATAATATGGACTTGGAAAGGTCTAGTCGGATTCGACATAGTCGGATCCGAAGTCGAGATAAGGTCCGAGTCGGACAGACCCAACTATGAGACGCAGCGATATGTCATCTGTGAGTCTCTAGTACAACATACGTTCTATGTCCTAAGACCTGAGTGACGCATGTACTGGATGGTGATAGACTTGCTTTGGGCCGACCAAACGCTACTCCGTGACTGGATAGTTACAAAGGTAGGTTTCGGTTTGTCCAGTCCCATGCTGCGAGACATGGTCGAGCAAGATGGGATTGCCCCTCCGATCGAGAGAGATATACTGGCCCCTCGTGTGATCGACCAGAACAGCATGGCCATGCGACAAGGATTATGAGATAATCCGGACAGTGGTCGGTATCACCGAACGAGAAAGAGGTCGGGCTAGCACAAGGATGACAGTCTCGCTTTGAGCCCGACAACATATATCGTGCGGCAAAGGGAATGAAGTGTGACACGCCAGGCTGTGTTCGCCTAACCAGCTTCATAGTCGCTTGGTGGTCGGCACGCCTTGCTAGAGGCCGCTACCAACCGTGCATGTCGGAGGTGATCCCAACGTGACCAAGCCGACTTGAACCTAAGGGGTCGCGCGCTTAAGGGAAGGAACCCACGAGGTCGGTTCAGGACACCTGGTCGGATGTGATCCGAACTGGACTAGGAACGTGACCGAATAGACTTTGCTTTAGGGTCCGTGGCGAGGCCCAAGTGTTGAGCCCGCGACGACGCCTATATAAAGTGGAGGTGCGGCACACTCAAGGCGATTGATCGCTTGGCGCGGCGGCTAGGGTTTGCATGTGTTGCGAATAGCCACCTCCACTCGCCGCCGATCGTGTGATTGGACCTAGCAGTCCGCCGACGACGTTCCTCCGCACGCAGCGGATACCGTTAGAGGCGGTGCACTTGCGCCGCCCGCGAACTCGACGTGGGATCGGACGACCGCCGCCGAGGGAGACCGGACGAGGAGAAGATGGTACACTCGGACGCGCTGCCCCAACTTCTTCCGCTGCACGCTGCGCTGCCTAGTGGTAACGAACTGTGATCCATCTCCGTGGCATGTTCCTGGATGTTCTGCGCATAGGAATTTTTAATTTGCAGTCGACGCACCCTACCGTAGAACCCAACACTGCTTTAGTCCTTCCTCCTAGGAGATGCACTTCAATTTCACCCCATTCGGTCTTCTTCTGTACAGTTCGTTATCAACGAATTGGTACATGGCAGACCGTCGGGCTACTCTTTCCGCCTCTTCCTGCTCCTCAGGAAGCTCTCCTTTCTAAAGGAATCAGACGATGTGTTGTGCCCATGCCGGAGCCTGTGGCTCGACGACAAGGACCAAAGGCATTTCTTCTGCTACGGGAGCAGCCGCCTCCATGGCCATGACCTGAGGTCCTGCTGGAGTTGGTCGCCCCGCGGCAGGGTCGGCATCCACGGCAACATCTTCGCCATCGACTCTGGGGAGCTCGGTGAGGAAGTACTTGCCAGGGCCTAGCTTCCTCCGCTTGTTCTGCCCGGTCGATGACTCAACGGATGGCTGAGTTAACTGAAGCACAAAAGTACCTGGTTCCACAGGTAGCTTGAGGGCGGCGCGCTTTGACAGGTAGTCGGCAATGTCGTTCTCCGCCCAAGGGACATGCTCCGCTTGTATACCGTCAAAGCGTTCCTCCAGTTTACTCACCTCATCTACGTAAGCTTCCATCAACGGGCTTTGATAATCTTTGTTGATCTGCCTGACGACGAGCTGTGAGTCTCCCCTGACGATGAGATTTTTAACTCCAAGGTCCGCCGCGATCCTGAGACCGGCAAGCAAACCCTCGTACTCAGCGGTGTTGTTGGTTGACATCTCCCGGGGGAAGTGCATCTGGATGACGTACTTGAGGTGCTCTTCGGTGGGTGCGACAAGAAGCACACCAGCGTCGGCGCCTTGCAGTGAGAAGGCACCATCAAAGTACATGATCCAGTTGCGACTCGTTTCCTTGCCGGGGAGAGTGGTCTCTTGTACCTCTTCGCCGGGCTTCGAGGTCCATTCTGCAACACACTCCGCCAAGACTCTGCTCTGAATCGTCGAGGTACTTTCGAACTTTAAACCGAAGCTTGACAGCTCCAGGGCCCATTCCACGATCCTCCCCGTTGCATCTGGGTTATGCAATATCTGTTGCAATGGGAGGCGGGTGACCACCGTGATCTCATGCGCTTGGAAGTAATGGCGCAGTTTCCTCAAAGCCCTAAGGAGGCCGAAGAGCAGCTTTTCCACACATGAGTACATCGACCTAGCCCCTGCAAAAGGGAGATGATGAAGTAAACTAGGTGCTGCACCATTTTCTTCTTCTGCGCTTCTTCACCTGGTCGCGTGGGTCCCGTCGCACACGCGCCAGTCTTGCCGGGGCGGAGCCTTACCGAGGACTCAGTCTTGCCGGGGCTGAGCCCTGCCGGGGAGGGTTCCGGCCCGCTAACCGTCGACTTTGCCGCTGCTTCCCTCTCCTCATCAACTTCTCTCTGCGCCACTAGTGCGACGCTAACCACCTGATTCGTTGCCGGTAGGTAAAGCAGCAACGGTTCTTGTGGTTTGGGCGCAACCAGCACTGGGGTAGAGAAGAAGTATTTCTTCAAATATTGCAGCGTTGCCTCGGCCTCCGGGGTCACTCCATCGGTCCTGCTTTCTTCAAGATCTTGAAAAAGGGAAGGGCACGCTCCGTGGACTTGGAGATGAGCCGGCTCATGGCAGCAACGCTGCCAGTGAGCCGACGCACGTCCTTGATTCGTTTGGGTGCCTCAATCTGCTCGATAGCCTTGATCTTATCTGGGTTGCTTCAATCCCGAGCTAGGACACAAAGAACCCGAGAAGCTTGCCGAATGGGACGCCGAAGACACACTTCTCAGGGTTCAATTTGAGGTTGATCTTGCGCAGGATCCCAAATGTTTCCTCCAGATCTTGCACGAGTGTTGCTTTGTCCTTGGTTTTGACACTATGTCATCCATATAAGCTTCCATATTTCTATGTAGTTGGGGCTCAAAACCAATTTGGACTGCTCTTGCAAAGGTCGAGCCATCACTCTTCAACCCGAAAGGCATCCGTAAAAAGCAATACATACCACATGGGGTGATGAATGTTGTCTTTTCCTCGTCTTCCTTTGTCATGAAGATCTGGTGGTACACTGAGTAGGCGTCCAGGAACGATAAGAGGTCACACCCAGCCGTGGAGTCAACAATCTGGTCGATGCGCGGCAAAGGGAAAGGATCCTTTGGGCAGGCCTTATTGATGTCTGTGTAATCAATACACAGCCTCCATTTCCCATTTGCCTTGTGCACCACTACCGGATTGGCCAACCATGTTGGGTGGAGTACTCCTCTCACCAAGCCCGCCGCCTCTAGCTTTCTGATTTCCTTCGTGATGAACTCCTGCCTCTCCAGAGCTTGCTTCCTGACCTTCTGCTTGACGAGCTGCGCATCAGGACAGACATCAAGGTGGTGCTCAATCACCTCCCTGGGAACGCCAGGGATGTCGGAGGCTTGCCATGCAAAAACATCGACATTCGACTGCAGGAAGGCGACGAGCTCGCTTTCCTATTTGCCATCGAGGGTGGAGCTTATGGTAAAAACTCCCCCCATACCGTCCTCCTTGACGAGCACCTTCTTGGTCTCTGGTGGCGTGGCTCTGACTTCTTGCTCTTGCCGGCAGAGCTCTCTGGCACGTCCTCAACGGGAGCGCAACACCCCGAAGAGGTGCGCTTGCCGGAGTGGGTGCTAGGAGTCTCACCGGTCTTCTTCCCCCCGGGGCTCCGTTGGCAGGAGCAGGTACCTTAGTGGCAGCTGCTGCAACTGCTTCCTAGTAGAGTTGGTCAGCGCAGATCAACTCATCTCTCTTGTCGGAGGGGACGGTGATGATGTTCATCGGCCCGGGCATCTTCAGCATGTTGTAGGCGTAGTGTGAAGCCGCCATGAACTTGGCCAGTGCCGGGCGGCCGAGGATCCCGTTGTAAGGCAAGGGGATCTCAGCTACATCAAAAACAATCCTCTCCGTATTGTGGTTCAGCTCGCCTCCGAATGTCACGGGCAGCGTGATCTTTCCCTTTGGATGGCTCCTCCCCGGGTTAACCCCTTGGAACGTACCCGTCTCCTCGAGGTCTCCATCAGGGATCTGCAGCCTTCTAACCACAACGGGTGAGATCAAGTTTAGGCCGGCCCCGCCATCAACCAACATCTTTGTCACCTTGAGGTTGCGGATGGTTGGTGAAATCAACAATGGCAAGCACCCGACCGCAGTGGTGCGGTCAGGGTGGTCCTCGGTGTCGAAGATGATGGGCGTGCTGGACCATTTCAGCGGCCTCCGTGCGTCAAACGACGGCTCCACCGCTGTGATCTCACGCGCCCACTGCTTGAGTTGGCGGTGGGATGTGTGCAACAAAGCGCCGCCATCGACGCCTTACGGCCTCTCGTGGCTTTCTAAAACTCAGGTCGCCGGACTCGTCGTCCTCGTCATGATCATCGCCTTCCTGCTTCTTGTCACGGCCCCGGGCCGGCCTCTCTTGCTGACTCTCCTTGCCGCGGCGGCCTCCTTGGCCACCACGTTTCTTGCTGGATCCTTCGGCACCGTCTGGGCCTTTCTCCTTGTCCCGCTGCTCATACTCGGCAGTTTTGGAGATCGTGGCCCTTGGTTTGCTTGATCTTGCAGTACTGCTTGTCAGAGCCTCCTGGCTTGTAGGCAACCGCCAAGGCTCGGCAAGCGTCACACTCGGCAATCTCCTTGCCAGGGTCGCTCGCCTTGGTCTTCTTGGTGGTACCGGTGTCGTCGGATCCCTCAATGGCAAGCACGGCTTTGCCCTTGCGCTTCCTATTACAGCGTCGGCCTTTCTTCGCTGGGGTGGCGGTATCGCCAGTGGAGTCGGTTTCCGCACCGGCATCTTCGCCGGGGTACTTCCTTCCTTCCTCGGCACGAGCGCACCGATCGGCCAGAACATAGAGCTCGGCCACATCCTTAACCTTGTTCATCACCAGCTCCTCATGCATCTTGCGATTGCGCACGTTCTAATGGAACACACTGATCACAGCGGCGTTATGAACATCGGGAATATTGTACTGCACCGGCTGAACCTTTGGATGTACTTGCGCAGGTTTTCTCCTTCCTTCTGGGGGATGATGTGTAAATCACTCGCCTGGCCATGAGCTTGGTGACCTCCGATAAAGGCGCCAACAAACTCATGGCACAGATCCGCCCAAGAAGAGATGGAATCCACCGGCAAATGCATCAACCATGACATAACATTAGGCTTGAGTGCCAACGTGAAGTAGTTGGCAAGCACCTTATCGTCGCGGGCCCCAGCAGCTTGCATCGCGATGGTGTAGATGCTGAGGAACTCTGACGGGTGAGTCTTGCCATTGTACTTCTCGCCAACATCGGGTTTGAACGTACGGTGGGAGGGCCACTAGAATTGCCGCAGCTCACGTGTGAAGACCGGACAACCCACCTCGTAAGGTAGGCAACCGTAGCCTCCTGGCGCTGGGTGGTCCGTAGCGGGCCCTGCCCGCCTGTCCGACTGGTGGCGCGCGTCACGTCGGCGCTCGATCATAGTTCGTGCGTCCTCGTGAGCTCGCTCCCGAAGGACTTGGCGCTGATCACGGTTGGTCCGCGGGTCGGACGACGCGATGGAGATATCATCACGAGCGTCGCCGTGACGGGCCGACACCCGGGGCGGTCGGGATGGATGTGGGGAGTACATCAGGCGGTGCGCGCGCCCGGGCGTGGCCTCCACTAGCAGTGTGGCAGTCCGGGCGGAGCGACGCTAACGGGTTCTACCGCCCCAGCTCGTCGCGTTGGCGATGCCGACGAGGCTCGGACGGTGGCCCTCCATTCGTCGAGCTTCTCCGTGGCGGGGGGAAAGTCGAGGAGCAGCTGCACGCGCTAGGGCTTCCGCTGGCGTGGGTGGCGGCAAAAGCTGGGTGGACCACGATGCGCCTCGACTCCTAACCACGTTAGGAGGAGCCGCGTCGCGGCTCCGCAGCCGTTCGCCAGCTCCAGCAGCACCTCAGCACGCATGCTGGACCTCTCCTTCATCTGACGGACGCACGAGACTCTTCCCAGGGCGGCGCACAGGGTCACCAGCAGGGTGACGCTGCTCATCACGCACAACCTGAGAGGAGCGCGTCGTGGGCGCCAGTGTTGGCGTTTTGGAGATCGTCGTGCCGCCGCCTGGCGGGACGGCGGCACCCCTCGAGGGCCCCGCGCCGCCTGCAGGGGGGCCTGACTCCGTCTCCGGAGCCTGCAACTGGTGGCTCGCCGCCCGGCGCGCGAACGACGCCGCTCGCCAGGTCCGGACCATCAGGGCGATGTGGATGTTCGCGGGTCGCGCCACGGGTCCTCTCCCCAACTGGCCCGCTGCCGGTCCGCGCCGGTACCAACCCGGTTCCAGACGAACCGATCGCCGTGGTCGCCTTCTTCTTAGGAGCCATGGCGATGAAGAACAACTAAGTCAACTGCTAGACCAGATTCTCACAATAGTGCCCCCTACCTGGCGCACCAAAGATGTCGGTGGGAAACGACACCTATGGGATCACTGGAATCCCTTCTCACGATTGCGGGCACGGGATTGTGAGAAGAGCGACCAGCAGACAATACAAAGGATTTTACCTGTGTTCGGGCCGCGAGGATGCGTAAAACCCTAGTCCTGCTTTGGTGGATGTATTTAGTGTTCTTGAGCTTTCGAACTAGCTCTAGGTGCTGCGAGGTTCGAAAGAGCGAATCCTTCTCTTGGTCGCCTCGGGCCTCCTTTTATATGACAAAGGGGTTGCCACAGTGGCACACAGGAGGTGGAAAGGTCTACAGTGTCGCGAGTCTATCACTAGTATTATAGGACAAGACGCATTTAATGCGAGGCTTAGGTGTCCCTTCGCTTTATCAGGGACAGGGGCGAGGCCCGTCCCGTCCGTCGCCGCTCCTCCTCGCTTCGACACGCGCCCTGGCCAGCGACGCATGCGGTGCCATGTAGGCAGGCAGGCAGCTGAGTGGCGCGGTGGTGGAGCCTCCATGAAGGATTGCATGCCGCTACGCAGGTGCCTGCCCAGCTGGTTGGGTCGGCAGCTGCATGCGAACGGCAGTGAAGACTTATCTGGTGCGGGCCTGGCAGCGGGCCTGGCAGCGGGCCTGGCAGCGGGCCAGCTGGTGTGCTTTGGTGAAGGCCTTGTCGGGTGGCCCGACAAGGGTCTTGCCGGGTGGCCCGGCAAGGGTCTTGCTGTGGCACACTGGTCTTCCCGGCAAGGGTCTTGCCGTGGCACGCTGGCCTCCCCGGCAAGGGTCTTGCCGGGGGTCTTGTGGGTTCCTTCGGTGAGGATGGTTGCCTTCTTATCCTCATTTGATTTTGAGCATTCTATGTATTCACAAAGATCTGCATGCCACCACGGAGGTGCCTCCCGAGCCATGTCCCAACGCATTTGCCAAGTGTCGGTGGGCTTAAGGGTGGCTCACTCGGTTGGCATGGGCGAGCTGCCCCGGCAAGGGTCTTGCCGGGGCCGCTAAGGCTGCCTCGGCAAGGGTCCTTGCCGGGGGAACCTGCTACGCCCATCTGATCTTTGTGGCCTTGGTCCTTGTTGTTGCTTCGTTTGCCTTGTGGCCTCATCTCCCCTCCGGCTCCCCCTTCCTGCCGTGTCTGTGCATGGCCGTGGCGGGAGGCTCTGACTGCCCGTGCACAAGTAAAGGGGTCAAAAGCAGAGCCCCTACTTTTGTACACCAACACATGCCTTTCTCCGAAGACGAGGTGAGCCTCGGCGACGAAGAATTTATCGTGCCTGAGGATCCCGTCGAACAGGAGCGCTTCCAGCGCCGGCTTATAGCCACAGCAAAAAGCCTGAAGAAAAAGCAACAGCAGCTTAAAGTTGACCATGATCTGTTAGCGGATAGATGGACTGAGGTCCTGGCGGCCGAGGAATACGAACTCGAGCGCCCAACCAAAAGTTACCCAAAGCCCAGGTTGCTACCCCAACTCGAGGAGGAAGCATTAAAGCCTACGCCTCCACCGTATGATGTGGCTGACCGGCCACCTCATGGCCGAGACAAAGCGGCATATCAGGCCGAAGTCCAGCCCGCACCTCGTCACCAGTCAAACAAAAATACCAAGGCCCGGGGTAACACGCAGGACCTGCGAGATATATTGGAAAACACAACTGGACATGCAAGATCGATCTACGGATCACGTGGGCGCGCCCCAACACGTGACGACTACCGTCACGCCGGATATACTAAAAGCAAATCAGACCGGGCCGAATACAGCAGACTGATACGTCTCCAACGTATCTATAATTTTTGATTGCTCCATGCTATATTATCTACTGTTTTGGACATTAATGGGCTTTATTATCCACTTTTATATTATTTTTGGGACTAACCTATTAACCGGAGGCCCAGCCCAGAATTGCTATTTTTTTGCCTATTTCAGCTTTCGCAGAAAAGGAATATCAAACGGAGTCCAAGCGGAATGAAACCTTCGGGAACATGATTTTCTCACCGAACATGATCCAGGATACTTGGACCCTACGTCAAGGAAGCTTCCAGGAGGCCACGAGGTAGGGGGCGCCTCCCCCTGTGCACGCCTCCACCCTCGTGGGCCCCTATTGCTCCACCGACGCACTCCTTCCTCCTATATATACCTACGCACTTCAAACGATCGACACTGAGCAAAAAACCTAATTCCACCGCCCCAACCTTCTGTACCCATGAGATCCCATCTTGGGGCCTGTCCCGGAGCTCCGCCGGAGGGGGCATCCATCACGGAGGGCTTCTACATCAACACCATAGCCTCTCCGATGAAGTGTGAGTAGTTTAGCTCAGACCTTCAGGTCCATAGTTAGTAGCTAGATGGCTTCTTCTCTCTTCTTGGATCTCAATACAATGTTCTCCCCCTCTCTCATGGAGATCTATTCGATGTAATCTTCTGTTTGCGGTGTGTTTGTTGAGACCGATGAATTGTGGGTTTATGATCAAGATTATCTATGAACAATATTTGAATCTTTTTTGAATTATTTTATGTATGATTGGTTAACTTTGCAAGTCTCTTCGAATTATCAGTTTGGTTTGGCCTACTAGATTGATCTTTCTTGCAATGGGTGAAGTGCTTAGCTTTGGGTTCAATCTTGCGTGTCCTTTCCCAAAGGATGAGGGGCAGCAAGGCACGATTGTATTGTTGCTATCGAGGATAACAAGATGGGTTTTTATCATATTGCATGAATTTATCCTCTACATCATGTCATCTTGCTTAAGCGTTACTTTCTTTTCATGAACTTAATACTCTAGATGCATCTTTGGATAGCGGTCGATGAGTGGAATAATAGTAGTAGATGCAGGTGAGTCGGTCTACTTGTCTCGGACGTGATGCCTATATACATGATCATACCTAGATATTCTCATAACTATGCTCAATTCTCATCAATTGCTCAACAGAATTGCTCACCCACCGTGAAAATACTTATGCTCTTGAGAGAAGCCACAAGTGAAACCTATGGCCCGCGGGTCTATCTTCATCATATTAATCTTCCAACACTTAGTTATTTGCTTTGCTTTTTTACTTTGCTTTTATTTTACTTTGCATCTTTATCACAAAAATACCAAAAATATTATCATATCATATCTATCAGATCTCACTCTCGTAAGTGACCGTGAAGGGATTGACAACCCCTTATCGTGTTGGTTGCGAGGATTTATTTGTTTTGTGTAGGTACGAGGGACTCGCGCGTAGCCTCCTACTGGATTGATACCTTGGTTCTCAAAAACAGAGGGAAATACTTACGCTACTATGCTGCATCACCCTTTCCTCTTCAAGGGAAAACCAACGCCGTGCTCAAGAGGTAGCATGCATAAGACTGGTATGAATCGCTGCCGTGATATAGCCCTAGCATGTAGGCGCCAAGACACCCCTATGCTTCATCGATGAAGTAATGGATCATGAATTTCGGAAGGTTTTAAACTCAGAACATCGAATCAAATGATGGTACAATAGACCCCTGTATGGATTGAACATTTCTCCTACACATCCACATGGCTCATGTGACGATCTACATGCCATCAAGTACCTCCCATTAAAACTCAAAGGACCTGCTCGACATTGGCTCAATAGCCTACCGGCAAACTCCATTGGCAGTTGGGAGAATTTGGAGGATGCATTTCTTGACAACTTCCAGGGGACTTATGTGCGACCACCGGATGCCGATGACTTGAGTCATATAACTCAACAGCCAGGGGAATCAGCCAAGAAATTCTTGATTCGGTTCCTAACTAAAGAGAACCAAATTGGCGACTGTCCGGATGTTGAGGCCTTAGCGGCATTTAAGCATAACATCCGCGGCGAGTGGCTCGCCCGACACCTCGGCCAAGAAAAACCGAAGTCCATGGCAGCCCTCACGACACTCATGACCCGTTTTTGTGCGGGCGAGGATAGCTGGCTGGCTCGCAGCAACAACACATCGAGAGAACCTAGCAATTCAGATGCCAAAGATAGCAAAGGCAGGCCATGGCACAACAAACACAAGCGCCGCAACAACGACGACAACGCCGAAGACACGGCAGTTAATGCCAGATTCAGTGGCTCTAAATCCGGTCAGCGGAAAAAGCTATTCAAAAGAAGCAATCCGGGCTCGTCCAGTTTGGACCACATACTCGATCACTCCTGTCAAATTCATGGCACCCCCGACAAACTAGCCAACCACACCAACAGAGAATGCTGGGTGTTCAAACAGGCCGGCAAGTTGAATGCCGAAAACAAGGAAAAGGGGCTGCATAGCGACGATGAGGAGGAGCCCCGGCCGCCGAACACAGGAGGACAAAAGAAATTTCCTCCCCAAGTGAAAACGGTAAACATGATATATGCAACCCATATTCCCAAGCGGGAGCGGAAGCGTGCATTGAGGGACGTCTATGCGATGGAGCCAATCGCCCCAAAGTTCAACCCATGGTCCTCTTGTCCGATCACCATCGATCGCAGGGACCACCCCACTAGTATCTGTCATGGCGGTTCTGCCGCATTGGTCCTTGACCCCATCATTGACAGATTTCACCTCACTCGATTCCTTATGGATGGTGGTAGCAGCCTGAACCTGCTCTATCAGGATACAATGCACAAAATGGGCATAGACCTCTCAGGGATCAAACCCACCAAAACCACCTTTAAAGGTGTCATACCAGGTGTAGAGGCCTGTTGCACGGGCTCAATCACACTGGAAGTGGTCTTCGGATCCCCGGACAATTTCCGTTCAGAGGAGTTAATCTTTGATATCATCCCCTTCCGTTAGCTTGCTATCACGCGATCGCTTCGGACGAACCGCATTTGCTGTGATTCAATGCGGTACCGCATTATGCATACCTCAAGCTCAAAATGCCGTGATCTCGCGGGTTATAATAGCATGGAAACACAGAACGCCGTCCGCGACGGAGGAGCACATCATGCCCTCGCAGCGTAGCGCCAGCAACCTTATCAGCAAACCGCCAATTCGCGAAAAAGACCCCGGACACCTTCAAGCGAGTCCGGAGTACCCTACAAGAGGATTGTCAGGCACGTTTAGAGCTCGCCTAGCAATTCAGCCTCCGTCCCAGCCCCAGTGAGGCGGTGAATTTATGCCGCGCATACATAATTACGCACTCAAAATACCATGGGCACAGGTGGAGGCACGACCATGGAACGGCCCACAATGCGGCTCAACCGCTTTAGGACCTGTATACCTTTAACATTTTCTTCCTTTCAGGCCCTATTCTCTGAAGGCCCTCTCCGATCGTCTGATTGTCGAACTCGTCAAGGGAATGACACACCAAGGAAGCTAGAAGCTTTGACATACAAGGGAATTCTCAGGTGGTCTCTGATAACGATCGATATACCTGTTTTTGCATATCCACACGCAGCTTGCCCTTGGATAGGACATGTCAAATAGTCCTATTGTTCACTTATTACACTACACGAATGCATACGCTTTGACGTATCATTTAAATAACAATGTACATCATTAGCTCATTATTGCATTCGTTTATCCTTTTTACTTGTCTGTTTACTTACGACAAGTTGCACCCATACATTCTGATATGACCAGTGCGCCAGGGGCTTCGGTGTACCCCATAACACGGCATGAAAAGTCCGAACACTTTTGACAGTGTGGCATGCCGAACTTATAGCATTATATGCATCAGCTCCGAATCATGTCTTGGGTCAATAGTTGGGTTTGCCCGGCTCCCATGTTTTGGCACCTTACGTTCTGCTATATCGGCTAAGGTAGCACTAGGAGAACTACTGCGATTGTGCCCCGGTTCTTCCGGACGAGCACCTCAGTAGAGAAAGCCGAAAACTGACTGTCATGATGCGGCGAGAGCTGGTCGCTGTTCGAGAGGTCTCAAACTTAAAGATTTTTTCCGCTCAAGCGAGGAGTCGGCTATGTCCAATTTAGGCGCACATAGCGCCTCAAGTTCGGCCTTCCGAATACTAGGGCTTCGCCAAAATTTAAAATTGTAGACTTCTATGGCTAAGGAGAGTGATAAAGCTTTATAGTCCGATTGCTCGGTTCACAGTGCTGAACACCTCCTTCAAGGACCCAAATCTGGGATAAAGAGTGATCAGGTTTATCCCTAACACCTCAAGATTAATTACATGGGGCCGTAAGTCAGACGATCGGTGGCCAACTCTCAAATTTTATAAATGGCCGCATAAAAGGTAAAATTTTAAATTAACAAGCTATTTAGTGCACATGAACTCGCTTTATATTACAGATCACATGAGTACATTCATTCAAATATTACATCCTTAGTACATTCCTCCGCCACAAGGAGAGCACCCTTCAGACACTTTCATAATACTTTTCAGTGGTGGCGATGTTCCTTGCCCTCCCGCCCCCTCCTTTACTAGCTTTTTCAAGGCCCATCTTAGCCTCAAAGGCACTTCGCCGGGTAAAAGCCCTGCGCGCGACCTCAATGCATAGACCGCTTTATGACTTCAAGCCATGGGCGGTTCACAAGTCGCCTTACTGTGCCAAAATAGCTGCCAGCAGGGCTCGCCAGCCACATCCCACTATGAGGTCCTCATGGCCAGTTCGCCGCTTTAGAAGCTCGAACAGTTGTTTCAACTGTTCGCTCAAGGTCATTGATGTTCGGTCCCAGTATACTGAGACCAGAACAACTTCTCCGTCGAGCTCCCTTCCTCGGCCCGGTAGAACTCCGTGGCATCCGATACACTGCTGGGCAGATCTACGAACGCTCCTAGAGAGCTCTGAATTAGGGTAAGTAAAAGGGAAGTTTCCTTCACATGCTTGCTTTGCATAATGAATGCCTTACCCGCCGCTATCTTTTTGACCGCCCAATTTACTGGAGGGCCTTTTGGGCTTCGCCTGGCATTTTATGCTGTTTGAGGGCCTTCGCAAGCTCAGACCCTTGCGTCTTTGAGTCACGCTCCAAGAACTCATATTTTTTGACGAAGTCCTGGAGCTCTTGCTGAACCTTGCCGACTCGTGCATCTTGCTTCTCGTGC
Source organism: Aegilops longissima (assembly GCA_021605205.1). Classification (NCBI taxonomy): domain Eukaryota; kingdom Viridiplantae; phylum Streptophyta; class Magnoliopsida; order Poales; family Poaceae; genus Aegilops; species Aegilops longissima. Next base: position 109,022,110 of record CM038681.1, on the reverse strand, counting down.
TCGGCTTGCTCCTCGGCCGCTTTGTCTTCGGCCTCGGACAACGCCTTCTTCAGGGCTGCCACTTCGGTCGTGGCCCCTATCAAAATTCATGATGATCCTATGATCTACAAACCACTTTCTCTTTATCAATAAACGGACTGGGTATTACTTACCTTTGTTCTCTGCGAGCTGCCTCTTGGTAAGACCAAGCTCTTCCTTGGACCGCTCAAGGTCCCGTCAGGTAGGGTGACCTCCGCCTGCATGCAGCGACAATGCCAAGAGCTTAAGCCTGCTTATTCACATAGACATATTTTGATTAGACTCCTATGATTGTTATTTGATCCTCTGTTCGGTCTTTCTTTGCAACCACCAAACAAAGCATCAGGGGCTACTATCTATGCTGTGACATTTTCTCATAATTTGATTACTTACCTCAAAACCTGTTAGGAGGCTGGCACAAGCTACCATCCGCGCTTACGGATCGAACTTTCTCGACCACCGCACTCATGATAGTGCGGTGCTCTTCGTCAATGGAAGTGCCGTGAAGCGCTTCCAGCAAGTTGTCCGATGCCTCTGGATGGACAGAGGCCGTCGGCACAAATGTCTTGCCCCCTTTGCGAGGGGTCGCCTGACAGAATCCGGAACCACTGGAGGTTCCGGCGCAGTATTCGGCTGGGGGCTAGACTTGCTGCCCCCAGCATTAGGGCCCATGGTAGTCTTGCCCTTCAGCGCCTAGCGCTTGGGATGTCGCCTTGGGCGCCCAAACTGTCTCCTTGTTTAGTGTCTTCGAGACAACACCTCTGTCGTCTGTAGGGCGGGGGGAGGAGGCCGTCGGGAGTGTATCGCTGTTCATATCCGACGGGCCCAAAGAATCATCCGAAGAGGATACGTCGATACGGGCTCTGGATGGACTGCATGATCATGTTCGGCATGGTAAGAAGTAATAAAATAAAACATACCAAGAACTATTATGGGATCCGGATACTCATGACTTCGTCAGGGGCTTGTCCCTGGGTAACCACTTCTCGTCGAAAGCGGCTGTTGTGGAGCAGTCCGAAGGAGAGTCCTTCCTTCTGATTTCTTCGCCTCCTGCATGGGGAGGCCTTCCTTTTCTTGTCTCCCCCGGCTGGGGGGGAGAACTTTCCTCTTCCTCCTCCTCGTTTTCATGGAAGGAGGGTGCCTCGGTGTTATCGAACGATGAGTCTGATATGACATTGCGCCGGAGACCTTTCCTGGTCCCCGTGGACTTCTTCTCCGGCGCCTCATAAGGCGCTGGAACCAGCATCTCCATTAAAAGAGCATCTGCTGGATCTTCGGGCAGAGGGGCCAGACAATCGATCTGCTCCGCTGTCGCGACCCAGTCCTGTTAAAAGGCGTGGAGGCTTAGATCCCTCACATGATTATACTGGGGAAAGAAACATCTTATGAGATATAAGGAGCTTACCGAATTGGTATGGCGCTTCGCCCTGAGTCCGCGATCCTCGGTAAGGGGAGGAGGTACCTCGGCGGACTTGAACAACACCTTCCAAATGTCTTGGTGTGTCGTGTCGAAGAGCTCTCGCAGCGTCTGGTGCTTAATTAGCCGGGTCGACCACCCACAAATTGGATGCCCGTCATTGACATGGGAGGATCCGACGGAAGAGCATGACTTGGACCATGTTGACAAGCTTGATTTTCTTGTTTATCATGTTTTTGACGCAGGTCTGGAGTCCGGTCAGCTCCACCGATGAACCCTAGGATAGGCCCTTCTTCTTTCCAGAGGTGAGCCGCATGGGGATGCCGGATCGGGGAATTGGGGCCGCCACAGTTGGTGTCGCAAGGCTTGGTGATGTAGAACCACCCCGATTCACACCCTTTACGGTTCCACATAGGAGCCTTCAAGCTAGGTGATGTTGGGCATTTTTCCCACCATGGCGCCTCCGACTCCGCTTGCTGGTCACCACCACCACCTTCGCTTAACATTGAAGGTCTTCAACCACAGTCAAGTGGGGCTTGATACGAGGAAGGCCTCGCACACGATTTGCATAAACACCGAGATGTTGAGGATGAAATTGGGGGCCGATCAAGGAAGTCCAGCCCGTAGTAGAACATGAGCCCATGGACAAATGGGTGGAGGGTAAACCCCAGTCCATGGATTTAAAATGGGTAAGGAACATGACCCTTTCATGAGGCTCGGGGGTGGGACGATCTGCCTGTGATCTCGGAGCCGTGCACGATATCCGCGCCCGTGTATCCGCTTCCCTGAGCTTCATAATGTTCTCCTCCGAATAGAGGAGACCATCCACTTGCCTCCCGTGACCGACAAGTTTGGAGTGGTTTTATGGAGAAAATGCGAACTTGGGCGCTGGAGCTCGAAAAGCGAGAATGGATGGGCAGGGAAGAAGAAGGCGGTAAAACGAGGAGTCCTTGTCCTTTATAAGGGAGGAGCAAACCGGCGCCTCACCTGCCTGAAACTCGCTTATTCCCCTAGCACCGTAATTTATGGCACGGTTGGGCTACCCACACCCGTATTGATGAGAATCCCGTGATAAGGGGACACTATCTCTGCTTCGACAAGACGTGCCAAGAAAACCGCCTCACAATATGTGCCGTAGCTGGTTGAGAAAAACGGTTCAAAAAATGACCGGGCCATGGCGTGATGTCACATTGTCAGCAGATTAGATTTGTGGAAATATTATACTCTCTACGGTGGTATGTGGAATTTGTTTTGCAGAGCCGGACACGATCCTCGTGTTCAAAATCTTCTATGGAGTATTTGTAGGAAGAACCCGCCTTGCAATGCCGAAGACAATCTGCGCGCCGGATTCATCGTCATTGAAGCCTGGTTCAGGGGCTACTGAGGGAGTCCTGGATTAGGGGGTCCTCGGATAGCCGGACTATATCCTTTGGCTGGACTGTTGGACTATGAGGATACAAGATTGAAGACTCCGTCTCGTGTCCGGATGGGACTCTCCTTGGCGTGGAAGGCAAGCTTGGCAATCCGGATATGTAGATCTCCTCCCTTGTAACAGCACTCTGTAACCCTAGAGCAGACAACATATATCGTCTGCAAAGGAGCGAAGTGTGACCGTTATGCGAGTTCGCCTAACCAGACTTCATAATGCAGCGGTGGTGGTCGCGCCTGCTAGAGGCCGCTACCAACCGTGCATGTCGGAGGTGATCCCAAGCTGTGACCAAGCCGACTTGAACCTAAGAAATGTGGCAGCAAGGAAGGAACCTCTGAGGTCAGTTCGTGGGACAGCTGGTGGATGTGATCCAGGCTGGACTAGAAACGTGACCAGAATAGACTTTAGGCTTTAGAGGTCGTCTGAGGCCCAAGTGTTGAGCGACGGACGCCTATAAAGTGGAGGTGCGGCACACTCGGTGATTGCAGGCGTGCGACTAGGGTTTGCATGTGTTGCGAATAGCCACCTCCACTCGCCGCCCGGCTGTGATTGGACCTAGCAGTCCGCCGCCCGGCGTTCCTCCCTTGCAGCGGATACCGTTAAGCGGTGCACTTGCGCCCGCTCGTGGCACTTCGTCGTGGGATCAGACGACCCGGCCCTCGAGGAGACGGACGAGAAGAAGATGGTACACTCGGACGCTGCTAACTCTTCTTCCGCTGCACGCTGCTGCGTCTAGTAGTATGACGTGATCCATCTCCGTGGCATGTTCTGGATGTTACTGCGCGAATTTTTAATTTGCGATCAGCCACCTCGTAGAACCCAACACTGCTTTAGTCCTTCCTCCTAGGAGATGCACTTAATTTCACCCATTCGGTCTTCTTACTTGCACAGTTAGTTATCAGCAATTGGTACATAACCAGACGTCGGGCTCTCTTTCCATCTTCCTGCTCCTCAGAGCTCTCCTTTCTAAGGAATCGGGGCGATGTGTGCCCATATGCGAGCACGTGGCTCGTGACAAGGACAAAGGCATTTCTTACGCTTTCAGGGCAGCCGCCTCCATGGCCATGACACGAGGTCTGCTGGAGTTAGTAAGCCATGAGCAGAATTGCATCCACGGCAACATCTTAGCCATCGACTACTGTATTAAGGAAAAAGGAAGAAACGTGCACGATGGCACGGCAGATTCTAGTTTTTACTACCCTATTACATGACTCCATGAGCCGAATGAGATCAAGTGTTTTTCAAAGATCAAGTATCTAAAGCCGCCTGGTGGTTTAATCTTCTTGGCCTTGCTGACCGGAGGTTTTTGCGTTATCCCTTGCCGGCTCCTCGTCTTCCTATGCTGTCTGAAAAGTTGGTGATGACCAATCGATACCAGATAAAGCTTCAAATTCAGCTTCATCATCTGTAAGCTCGGACGGATCAACTTCACGGCCAAAGGTGTGCTTACGAATTGGTGGGATTAAGTCCATCACTTTGTAAGCCGGAGTCGGCATCTTCTGATTCTCCTTGTCATAAGCCGGATGATACTTGGCAAGATCCGTGTTGGGATCTACGGTAGGATGCGTCGACTGCAAATTTAAAAAACTCCTACACGCAGAACATCCAGGAACATGCTACGGGAGATGGATCACAGTTCGTTACCACTAGACGCGCAGTGTCGTGCAGCGGAAGAAGAGTTGGTGCAGCGCATCCGCGTGGATCGTCTCCTCCTCGTTCGATCTCCCTCGAGCGCCCAGTCGTCCGATCCCACGTACGAGTTCGCCAGAGCGGCGCAAGTGCACCGCCTCTAACGGTATCCGCGCGTGCGGGAGGAACGTCGTGTGGCGGACTGCTAGGTCCGATCACACAGTCGGAGGCGAGTGGAGGTGGCTATTCGCAACACATGCAAACCCTAGTCGCAGCGCCGAAGCGATCAACCCCCGAGTGTGCCGCACCTCCACTTTATATAGGCGTCCGTCGCGGGCTCAACACTTGGGCCTCGCACGGACCCTAAAGCCCAAAGTCTATTCGGTCACGTTCCTAGTCCAGTTCGGATCACATCCGACCAGTGTCCTACTTAACCGACCTCGAGGTTCCTTCCTTGCTGCCGACCCCTTTAGGTTCAAGTCGGCTTGGTCACAGCTTGGGATCACCTCCGACATGCACGGTTGGTAGCGGCCTCTAGCAAGGCGTGCTGACCACCAAGCAGACTATGAAGCTGGTTAGGCTAACCTGCATAACGTGTCACACTTCGCTCCCTTTGTCAAGACGATATATGTTGTCGGGCTCAAGGCGAGACTGTCATCCTTGTGCTAGCCCGACCTCTTTTCGCTCCAAAGGATACCGACCAACGTCCGGATTATCTCATAATCCTTGTCGCATGGCCATGCTGTTCCTGGTCAGATCACACGAGGGGCCCAGAGTATATCTCTCCTGATCGGAGGGGAAAATCCCATCTTGCTCGACCATGTCTCGCAGCATGGGACTGGATGTCACGCCCAATATGCGACCCTATCCAAAAGGAACTCGAAGGTCCCACCAAGGATAGACCCGCATATTGAAACGCTTTTGCAAGGTGGATATCATTACATCAACATTACATAATAGATGGGGATACATACATAAGGCACAAATGCCACAAGAATACATCAACATCATATACAAGAACAACATCCAACTACGGATGAAACATAAAAGTAAACTCAAACGACATCCACCTCGCTAGCCCAGGCTGCCGACCGGAACCTATCCCCGATCAAGAAGAAGCGGAAGAAGAACTCCAATACAAGCAAACATCGCCTCGCGCCATGATCATCGCAAACCTGTACCTGCAATCTGGTGGTGTAGTAATCTGGAGCCACGAGGACTCAGCAATCCCATTACCATGGGTATCAAGACTAGCAAAGCTTAAGGAAAGGAAAGGGTAAAGTGGTGAGGTGGCAGCAGCGACTAAGCATATATGGTGGCTAACATACGCAAATGAGAGCGAGAAGAGAAACAAAGGAATGGTTGTCAACTAGTAATGATCAAGAAGTGATCCTGAACTCCTACTTACGTCCGACATAACCCGAAACCGTGTTCTCCTCTCGATCAACCCGAAAAGAGACACTCACGGTTACGCACACGGTTGGTGTATTTTAGAAGAGTTTGCTTCAAGTTTACTACAACCGATATTAACAAATTCCCATCTGCCACATAACCCGGGCACGGCTTTCGAAAGTTCAAACCCTGCAGGGGTGTCCCAACTTAGCCCATGATAAGCTCTCGCGATCAACGAAGGATATTCCTTCTCCCCGGGAAGACCCGATCAGTCTCGGAATCCCGGCTACAAGACATTTCGACAGCAATAAAACAAGACCAGCAAGACCTCCCGGCGTGCCGACACCTCGATAGTAGCTGCACAGATCTCGCCTCGAGCCACGACCGGATGAACACTACGACGAAACCGACGATACCCCAAGTTGCCTAGGGGCGGTACCGCAAGTGGCTCTGGTTTGGACCAACACTTAGACAAGCATTGGCCCAGGGGGACTAAAATAAAGATGACCCTTGAGAGCGCGACTCCCAAGGGAAAAAGGTGATAGGTCAGGCAAATGGTAAAACCAATGTTGGGCCTTGCTGGAAAATTCTTATTCAAAGCGAACTATCAAGGGGGTCCCATAAATCACCCGACCGCGTTAGGGACGCAAAATCCGGGAACATAATACCGATATGACGGAAACTAGGGCGGCAAGAGTGGAACAAAACACCAGGCATAAGGCCGAGCCTTCCACCCTTTACCAAGTATATAGATGCATTAAATAAATAAGATATATTGTGATACCCCAACAAGTAAACATGTTCCAACAAGGAACAACATCTCCATGTTCCAACAAGGAACAAACTTCATCTTCACCTGCAACTAACAACGCTATAAGAGGGGCTGAGCAAAGCGGTAACATAGCCAAACAACGGTTTGCTAGGAAGGGTAACAAAGGTTAGAGGCTGACATGGCAATTAGGTAGGCTTGATAAACAGGTAATAGGTAGCGCAGCATAGCGATAGAACGAATCAACTAGCATAGCAATGATAGTAGTGAGATCCAGGGTAGCGGTCATCTTGCCTGAAATCCCGCAAGGAAGAAGAACGAATCCATGAAGAAGACGAACGGAAGAAGCCGAACCAAGCGTAGACGAACGGATCCTCACGATCGCAACGAAACGGAACTAACAAGAAGAAGCACACAACATAGTAAACACACCACACATGAACAAGGCATGATGCACAACAAGCATGATGCATGACAAAGCTACATGAAGCTACTCATGGCAAGAGATGATGCATACAAGACCAACACATCAAAGCAAGTTTAAATGAGGCCGGAAACAACATAGAACAATTCCGTAAGTCCTCATATGCAAATTTCGAAATTGGTCCAGATCTGAATAACTTTATGTTCAAGTTGTTAAACAGCAAGTTAAGATGCACCACGATGATCTACACGAAATTCTAGTCAAGTTACATATAAAGTTCATTAGATTCGGAGCTACGGCCTAGAAGATATGAGCAAAACAAGATAAGCATGGCATTGATACAAAATGCATACAAACATCAAGCAAACACCTCAAAACAAGGGTGCAACATTATAATATGAAACTACATGCAATTCTAAGCAAGTTTCATATAGAGCACACTCAAAACGGAGCAACGGTTCAACACATACACATGAAACAAGGCATAACAACAATCTGTCCAAAACAGCAACTAGGCATATTGCAAGCATCAAAACACTAAGCTACAGCACCACAATATGAAAACAAAAGGCATGGGCATGATGTACAGGTAAAGCATTACAAAACATGAACACTGAGCTATCTCCAGAAATCACTAGAACATGCTCAAAAACACATGGCAAGATTGCAAATAATAAGATTTAGACTTTAGCGTAAATAACATCAAAGTTGCAATATTTAGAGCTATCAAACAACATGCTACATGAACTTATCGTGGCAAACAAAGGCATGGCATGAATCTACTAAAGGCATAGAACAAAAGTCCCTTACTGACCATAAGCCAAAAAGGATCAGGAAATATGATGGCACCCATGTAAACATGGCAAGTTATATTACAGATTCATACATGGCAGGAACAACGATAAGTAGGCATGTTGGTGAGCTTGAACCACTCACCACAGAGCAATACATGGCATGGCAAGGCAACTCACAGTAAGAAGACATGGCATAGAAGCTATACATGGCAAGAACAACATCATAGGGTGCAAGGATCAACTACAACAACCTTGGCAAAATTGAATAACATGTAAGCAATCTGCCAAGAAACATTTTATAGCAAAAGTAGAGCTCGATTGACTCAAGCTATGGCACTCCATAAATGCAAACAAGGGCATGGATGGATAGAGGAAGACATGTATAACAAAACATCCTTACTGAAGTATCTCAAAATAAGCATGGATCTCTCGGTAGCGTCAAGTTAACATGACATCAAAATAACAGCAGAACAGGGACTAAAACAGCAACATCAAGATGCCTAGTTTGCATGCTTGTGCTAGTCACCACAGAGATCACAAAAATACATGGCATACACCCCTGTAAAGATGGCATGGCATATTACAAAACACATGTAGGACTCAAGTTCATAGGGTGCACACATCAATCATGGCAAAAATGACAAAAGTGCATGTTCTGATAAGAATCTGAAACTAACATCACATAGCCCTCTTCTAACAGCATTTCGGGAATCAAGATGAGCTCAAATGAAACTGATGCAATGAGATGAAATGATGTACTCGTCGAGACGAACATTTTGACATATTACACGCCCAAAACGGAGCTACGGATGCAAAGTTATGACAGGTCAAAGTATGCAACATTTCATAAGTTTCTGGGGACTTGGCAGTTTTTATACCTAGCAAAAAAAACAGAGGGCGAGGTGGGCCGATGTGGAGGCTGAAGCTGGGCTGGGCCTTGGCTCTGCTGGGCCTTGGCTGGGCCGGAGGAGAGGAGGCGAGGCAGGCCGTTGCCTGGGCCGGCGGGGCGGGGCCCACGCGGGGTTGGCGAACGGAGGCGGCTGGGGACGCAGCCCATGCTTGAGCGACGACGGGAAGGCGCCAGAGGGTCCGGAGGGCGGATCCGCGAGGAGATGCCCGGATCCGCCGGAGCAGGTGGTGGGGCGCCGTGGGGCGCGGGCTGAGGTGGATCCGGCCGGATGGTGAGCACGGAGCTCCGGCGACCATCGATCCGGCGGGGCGAGGCCGACGACGGCCATCCATGGCGGCGGTGAACCCTGCGGGAGAGAGGATTAGAGGGAGGAGAAAGAGAGAAGGAAGAGAGAGGGAGGCGATGGCGGCGACCTGGCGGGGCGCTCCCAGGCGAGGCGGCGAGGGTCGGGCACGGCGGCGGATCTCGCCGGCGGGAGCCAGGGTCGTGAGGAGAGAGCGAGATCGGGGACGGGCGACTCCTCCTCGAAGGGATCCAGCGGCGGGCGCTGGGCTCCTCTGGCCCAGATCGGCCGGGCGGGCGGGCATGTGAAGTGGGCGCGGGGAGGACAGGGGCGCGTGGCACCTTGCGGTTGGTGGAGGAAGGCGGCTGCGCTGATTTACGGGCGGCGCTGGGTAGCGTTAGGCGGCGGGGACGGCGCCAAGTGGCGTAGGAGGAGAGGACCGGCGCGGAAATCGATGAGGGCGCCCGCGGCTGATGATTGGGGCGCGAGAAACAAGGTGGGAGGTTGGAGGAGGCCAAAATTGGCATGGGGAGGTGTTTATATAAGGCAGGGGGGCTAGGGTTGGGGGTTTTGGCCGTTTCCGGACCGTGCGATCGGCATCGGACAGTGGGGTGGTGTAGGTGAACTATATGGGCTGTGGAGAGGGGCCTTGGGCTTAGGGGAGAGAAAAGAAGTGCAGCCCGGCATGGTTTCCGGAGCGAAAACATCCGACGATTAAACCGACTACAGATGACGGTTGGGCTGCCAAACGAACTCCGAATGCGACGAAATTTGGCAGACGGTCTGTCTACACTATAATAAGACTGGATGCCAACTATCACTCCATTCCGAGAACATTTTTCGTCCACTCACGAAACGAGGTAAAAGGGGGCGCCGGGAGACATAGGAGTGCCGGATTGCAAAACGGACAACGGGGAAAATGCTCGGATGCATGAGACGAACACGTATGCAAAATGAAATGCACATGATGACCTGATATGAAATGCAGATGATGACATGGAAAAGTGCAACACGCAAGCACATGACATGGCAACGACGGCGAATAACTGGCGGACACCTGGCGCATCGAATCCGGGGCGTTACAACACTCCTCCACTAACGAGAGATCTCGTCCCGAGATCTTAGGACCGAGACGGATGGGAAAAAGGGGTGAGGTGAAACAAGAACTCAAGAGAAGAAGCAAAGAATCGAGAGCACACGAGAAGAAGGGAGAAACGACGAGAAAGACCAGAATCGAAAGATCACGGAATCAGATAGAATATGAAACAACTCTGGTTAGAACGAGATAAGAAACGAATAAGACTGAAAGGATTTAGGCAGCACTCCGGCTGAAACATGGAGGAATAGAACTTGAGCTTCAGAAGATGGAATGACACTTGACGAGATAAACAACGCAATGCCTCCGGAAGAATTGGAAAAATTGAATGAAAAGAACTTAGAAGGAAGGATTGACTGGAGTTGTTGAGAAAATCAACAACGAAAGAATAAGCTTGTTGTGGTCTTATAGATAACATCTCAAGATCATAAGGTGATAACCGGCCACAAGCGGAAAAGATTTAATAGCTGAGAAAAACGAAGAAATGCAAAACTCCACTTTCCACTAAAATGAAGAATTATTTGCTCTTCAAGATGGGAGAAGAAAAAATACTGGAACTCCTCCAACAAAATCTTGATGAACTCTTGAAGAAAAGACTAAATCATGAAGAACCACCGTGAAGAACTCCGGTAGCAAAAAAACCCGATGATGAGATAGAAATGAAGGATGAAAGAATAAGATTAAAGCTTGCGATGCTTTAGATGGAGGTTCCGACGAGATGGCCGAGGAAATTTCTAAACTCCGGAAAAAAAAGACGAAAAGACTTAGAACCAAGAGATTATTCATCATGAACAATCTCCAAAGAAAAGGATTAATCACTTGGATGAAATAAGAATAAGATTTATTGTATGCATATCCTTCATCAAATTAAATTGATGACCAACAATGGATTTTTGCATACTACTTATTCTTCTTGAAAAGGATTGAGAAGTGACATATCGCAAACTTGAGAAGGTCTTCATGAACCACCGGTAGGATTCGAAAGAACGAATGGATTAAAATGATAATCAAGGAAAAAGAATCTTGAACGAGCCACCGTAAGAATTTGGAAATGACCGATGAAAGAGAATGAGTCACCGGGAAGAATTAGAGAAGCACGGAGATACTTGAGGGAATTAAAATGCAAGAGAACAAAGAGATCGCGAACTGATAGAAGAATACTTGAATGAAGCACCGGAAGAATATTGAGACGAACGAAGGGGCACGGATATAGAATAATTGGGGAATGAATCTGAAAACTTAGAATGAAGAAATCTTCCGAAAAGATGACCTTCGGATGATCGAGACGGAAAACAACTCCTGAAACACTCCGGATGGATGAAAAGAATTTGCATGACTGGAAACAATTAGATAGGATAACATCAAGCTAGCACCATGAATCTCCGGGAGAACGGACAAGATTTAAGAGAAACTCTACTTCGGTCTTCAAAGCTGAGAAAGACGACGAGAAACTCCACCGAAATTGTTGAGAAACTCCGGAATAATGAATAAGAGGGAAGGTAAAACCCGACATGAAAAGAATTTGAAATCGATCTTGAAAAGGCATTGTTGGGGAACGTTGCAGAAAATTAAAATTTTCCTACGGTTTCACCAAGATCTATCTATGAGTTCATCTAAGCAACGAGTCACGAGAGAGAGTTTGCATCTACATACCACTTGTAGATCGAGTACGGAAGCGTTCGAGGGAGTGGTGATGATGAAGACGTTCCCAACGTGATTCCGATCACCGATGACCAAAGTGCTGAAAGGACAGCACCTCTGTGTTCAACACACGTACGGGACGATGGCGTCTCCTCCGTCTTGATCCAGAAAGAATGAAGGAGAGGTTGAGGAAGACAACTCCAATGGCAGCACGACGGCGTGGTGCAGTTGGTACGGCAGTTCTCCGGCAGGCTTCGCCAAGCTCGCGTGGAGAAAGAGAGGTGTTGGGAGGGAGGGCTGCGCCTTCAATGGTGTTGGCAGCCCTCCCCCCCCCTCTATTTATAGGAGGAGAGGGCAAGGGGGGCCGGCCATCTAGGGGAAACCCTAGATGGGGGCGGCGGCCCAAGGGAGAGGAGGAAAGGGGTGGCTTGCCCCCCAAGCCAAGGGGGGGCGCCCCCTTTTCCCTTAGGGTTTCCTCCTCCCAAACCCTAGCCAAGATGGGCCAGGTGGGAGGGCGCCCAGCCCACCAGGGGCTGGCTCCTCTCCCACTTAGCCCATGTGGCCCCCGAGGGGTGGCCCTCCGGTGGACCTCGGAACTCTCCCGGTGGCCCCGAGACGTTACCCAGTATACCCCTCAAACTTTCCCGAGTCCGCTTATCCACTTTCCATATATAAATCTTTACCTCCGGACCATTCCGAACTCCTCGTGACGTCCGGGATCTCATCCGGACTCAACAACATTCGTAATCACATACTTGTCTTCCTATTAACCCTAGCGCCACCGAACCTTAGTGTGTAGACCCTACGGGTTCGGAGAGATGCGACATGACCGAGACCACCTCAAGTCAATAACCAACAGCGGGATCTGGATACCCATGTTGGTTCCTACATGCTCCTCGATGTTGTCATCGGATGAACCACGATGTCAAGGGTTCAAGCAACCCCGTATTCTATTCCCTTTGTCGACGGTATGTTACTTGCCCGAGACTCGATCGTCGGTATCCCAATACCTCGCTTAGTCTCGTTATCGGCAAGTCACTTTACTCGCACCACAATGCATGATCCCGTGACCAGACACTTGATCACTTTGAGCTCATTATGATGATGCATTACCGAGTGGGCCCAAGGATACCTCTCCGTAACACGGAGTGACAAATCCCGCCTCGATCCGTGTCAATCCAATGGTCACTTTCGGAGATACCTGTAGTGCACCTTTATAGTCACCCGTTACATTGTGACGCTTGATACACCCAAAGCACTCCTACGGTATCCGGAATTGCACGATCTCATGGTCTAAGGAAGAGATACTTGACATTGGAAAAGCTCTAGCAAAACGAACTACACGATCTTTGTGCTATGCTTAGATTGTCTTGTCCATCACGCCATTCTCCTAATGACGTGATCCCGTTGTCAATGACATCCGATGTCCATAGTCGAAACCATGACTATCTGTTGACCAACGAGCTAGTCAACTAGAGGCTTACTAGGACGATTGTAGTCTATGTATTCACACGTATTACGATTTCCGGATAATACAGTTATAGCATGAATAAAAGACAATTATCATGAACAAGGAAATATAATAATAATGCTTTTATTATTGCCTCTAGGGCATATTTCCAACAGTCTCCCACTTGCACTAGAGTCAATAATCTAGTTTACATTGTGATGAATCGAACACCCATAGAGTTCGGTGTTGATCATGTTTTGCCCATGAAGAGGTTTAGTCAACGGATCTGCGACATTCAGATCCGTATGCACTTTACAAATTTCTATGTCTCCATTCTGAACATTTTCATGGATGGAGTTGAAGCGACGCTGATGTGCTCGGTCTTCTTGTGAAACCTGGGCTCCTTGGCAAGTGCAATAGCTCCAGTGTTGTCACGTAAGAGTTTGATCGGCCTCGACGCATTGGGTATGACTCCTAGGTCGGTGATGAACTCCTTCACCCAAATTGCTTCATGCGCTGCCTCCGAGGCTGCCATGTACTCCGCTTCACATGTAGATCCCGCCACGACGCTCGCTTGCAGCTGCACCAGCCATCGCTTCCACCATTCAACATATACACGATCCGGTTTGTGACTTAGAGTCATCCAGATCTGTGTCGAAGCTAGCGCCGACATAACCCTTTACGACGAGCTCTTCGTCACCTCCATAAACGAGAAACATGTCCTTTGTCCTTTTCGTGTACTTCAGGATATTCTTGACCGCTGTCCGTTGTTCCTTGCCGGGATTACTTTGGTACCTTCCTACCAAACTTACGGCAAGGTTTACATCAGGTCTGGTACACAAGATGGCATACATAATAGATCCTATGGCTGAGGCATAGGGATGACACTCATCTCTTCTTTATCTTTTGCCGTGGTCGGGCATTGAGCTGAGCTCAATCTCACACCTTGCAATACAGCAAGAACCCTTCTTGACTGGTCCATTTTGAACTTCTTCAAAATCTTATCAAGGTATGTGCTTTGTGAAAGACCTATGAGGCGCCCTCGATCTATCTCTATAGATCTTGATGCCTAATATATAAGCAGCTTCTCCAAGGTCCTTCATTGAAAACACTTATTCAAGTAGGCCTTAATGTTGTCCAAGAATTCTATATCATTTCCCATCAAGTATGTCATCTACATATAATATGAGAAATGCTACTGAGCTCCCACTCACTTTCTTGTAAACGCAGCTTCTCCATAAGTCTCAAGATAAACCCAAACGCTTTGATCATCTCATCAAAGCGAATGTTCCAACTCCGAGATGCTTGCACCAGCCCATAAATGGATCGCTGGAGCTTGCATACTTTGTCAAGATTCTTAGGATCGACAAAACCTTCCGGCTGTATCATATACAGCTCTTCCTTAAGATAGCCGTTAAGGAACGCTGTTTTGACGTCCATCTCGCCATATCTCATAATCATAGTATGCGGCAATTGCTAACATGATTCGGACGGACTTAAGCTTCGCCACGGAGAAAAGTCTCATCGTAGTCAATCCCTTGAACTTGCCGATAACCCTTAGCGACAAGTCGAGCTTTATAGATGGTGACATTACCATCCGCGTCCGTCTTCTTCTTAAAGATCCATTTGTTTTCTATCGTCGCCGATCATCCGGCAAGTCACCAAAGTCCACACTTTGTTTTCATACATGGATTCTATCTCGACTTCATGGCTTCTAGCCATTTGTTGGAATCTGGGCCCGCCATCGCTTCTTCATAGTTCAAGGTTCACCGTTGTCTAACAACATGATTTCCGGTGACAGGGTTGCCGTATTCACTCAGTGCGGAACGTGTCCTAGTGGACCTCTGAAGTTCAATAGCAACTTGATCCAAGTACCTTGATCATCATCATGAATTTCCTCTTCGGTTGGTGTAGGCATCACAGAACATTTTCCGAGCTGCACTACTTTCCTGCTCAAGAGGTAGTACTTCATCGAGTTCTACTTTCCTCCCACTTACTTCTTTCGAGAGAAACTCTTTTTCCGTAAAGGTTCCGCTCTGGCAACAAAGATCTTGCCTTCGGATCTAAGGTAGAAGGTATACCCAAAGGTTTCCTTAGGGTATCCTATGAAGACGATTTTTCCGACTTGGGTTCGAGCTTTTCAGTTGAAGTTTCTTGACATAAGCATCGCATCCCCAAACTTTTAGAAACGACAGCTTAGGTTTCTTCCCAAACCATAATTCATATGGTGTCATCTCAACGGATTTAGACGGTGCCCTATTTAAAGTGAATGTAGCTGTCTCTAGAGCGTATCCCCAAAATGATAGCGTAAATCGGTAAGAGACATCATAGACCGCACCATATCCAATAGAGTGCGACACGACGCTCGACACACCGTTACTGAGGTGTTCCAGCGGCGTTAGTTGTGAAACGATTCCACATTTTCTTAAGTGTGTACCAAATTCGTGACTTAAATATTCTCCTCCACGATCCGATCGAAGAATTTTATCTTTCGGTCACGTTGATTCTCTACTTCATTCTGAAATTCCTTGAACTTTTCAAAGGTCTCAGACTTGTGTTTCATCAAGTAGACATACCCATATCTACTCAAGTCATCTCGTGAGAGTGAGAACATAACGATATCCTCCATGAGCCTCAACGCCATTGGACCGCACACATCGGTATGTATGATTTCCAACAAGTTGGTTGCTCGCCCATTGTTCCGAGAATGGAGTCTTGGTCATCTTGCCCATGAGGCATGGTTCGCATGTGTCAAATGATTCATAATCAAGAGACTCCAAAAGTCCATCAGATGGAGCTTCTTCATGCGCTTGACACCAATGTGACCAAGGCGGCAGTGCCACAAGTATGTGGGACTATCGTTATCAACTTTACATCTTTTGGTATTCACGCTATGAACATGTGTAATACTACGCCGAGATTCATTAAGAATAAACCATTGACCATCGGAGCATGACCATAAAACATATCTCTCATATAAATAGAACAACCATTATTCTCGGATTTAAATGAGTAGCCATCTCGCATTAAACGAGATCCAGATACAATATTCATGCTCAAACTTGGCACCAAATAACAATTATTAAGGTTCATAACTAATCCCGTGGGTAAATGAAGAGGTAGCGTCGACGGCGATCACATCGACTCGGAACCATTCCCGACGCGATCGTCACCTCGCCCTTCGCCGATCTCCGCTTATTCCGCAGCTCTGCTGTGAGTTACAAATATGAGCAACGGCACCGTATCAAATACCCGGAGTTACTACGACATGGTAAGGTACACATCAATTACATGTATATCAAATATACCTTTGGTGTTGCCGGCCTTCTTATCCGCTAAGTACTTGGGGCAGTTCCGCTTCCAAAGGACCCTTCCCTTGCAATAAAAGCACTCGGCCTCAGGCTTGGGTCCATTCTTTGACTTCTTCCGGCAACTTGCTTACCGGGCGCGAAATCTCCTTGTCGCCCTTCTTGAAGTTTTTCTTACCCTTGCCCTTCTTGAACTTAGTGGTCTTATTGACCATCAACACTTGATGTTCTTTCTTGATTTCAACCTCGGCTGACTTCAGATAGAGAACACTTCAGAATGGTCTTTACCATCCCTCGCATGTTGTAGTTCATCACAAAGCTCTTGTAGCTTGGTGGGAGCGATCGAGGATTCTGTCAATGACCGCCTCATCGTGGAGGTTAATATTCAGCTGGGTCATACGGTTGTGCAACCTGCACATCTTCGTAATGTGCTCACCGATGTAACTGTTTTCCTCCATCTTACAACTATAGAACTTGTCGGAGATGTCATATCTCTCGACCCGGCGTGAGCTTGGAAAACAAGTTTCAGCTCCTCGAACATCTCATATGCTCCGTGGTGCTCAAAACGCTTTTGGAGCCCGGTTCTAAGTCTGTAAAGCATGCCGCATCGAACGAGGGAGTAATCATCAAGACGAGACTGCCAAGCATTCATAATGTCTTGGTTCTTCTCGACGGAGCGTCACCTAGCGGTCCTTCTAGGACGATTGTTTCTGGCAGCTATGAGGATGATCCTCGGGTTCCGGACCCAGTCCATATAGTTGTTGTCGCCATCTTTCAGCTTGGTTTTCTAGGAGCGTTGAAGTTCAAGTTGACATGAGCGCTGGCCATTTGATCTACAAGACATATCATTCAAAAGTTTTAGACTAAGTTCATGATAATTAAGTTCATCTAATCAAATTATTATTATGAACTCCCACTCAGATTAGACATCCTCTAGTCATCTAAGTGTTACACGATCCGAGTCGACTAGGCCGTGTCCGATCAACACGTGAGACGGACTAGTCTGCGCCGGTGAACATTCTCATGTTGATCGTATCTTCCATACGACTCGTGTTCGACCTTTCGGTCTCCGTGTTCCGAGGCCATGTCTTTACATGCTAGGCTCGCAAGTTAACCCTAAGTGTTTCTGCGTGTGTAAATCTTGCTTACACCCGCTGTATGTGAACGTAAGAATCCATCACACCCGATTAACACGTGGTGCTTAGAAGCGACGAACTGTAGCAACGGTGCACGTTAGGGAGAACACTTCTTGAAATTGTTCTAAGGATCATCTTATTTACTACCGTCGTTCTAAGTAAACAAGATGTATAACCATAATAAACATCACATGCAATTATAAAGTAGTGACATGATATGGCCAATATCATATAGCTCCTTGATCTTCATCTTCGGGCTCCATGATCATCCTGTCACCGCATGACACCATGATCTCCATCATCATGATCTCCATCATCGTGTCTTCATGAAGTTGTCACGCCAACGACTACTTCTACTTCTATGACTAACGCGTTTAGCAATAAAGTAAAGTAGATTACATGGCGCTCTTCAATGACACGCAGGTCATACAAAAATAAAGACAACTCCTATGGCTCTCGCCGGTTGTCATACTCATCGACATGCAAGTCGTGATTCCTATTACAAGAACATGATCTCATACATCACAATATATCATCATTCATCACAACTTGGCCATATCACGTCACATGACAATTGCTGCAAAAACAAGTTAGACGTCCTCTAATTGTTGTTGCATCTTTTACGTGGCTGCAATTGGGTTCTAGAAAGAACGTTTTCTTACCTACGAATAACCACAACGTGATCTTGTCAACTTCTATTTACCCTTCATAAGGACCCTATTCATCGAATCCGCCCAACTAAAGTAGGAGAGCAGACACCCGCCAGCCACCTTATGCAACTAGTGCATGTTAGTCGGTGGAACCGGTCTCACGAAGAGCACGTAAGGTTGGTCCGGCCGCTTCATCCCACAATACCGCGGAAGCAAGAAACGACTAGTAACGGCAAGTAAGTTGACAAGATCCACGCCCACAACAAAATTGTGTTCTACTCGTGCAAAGAGAACTACGATAGACCTAGCTCATGATGCCACTGTTTGGGGAACGTTGCAGAAAATTAAAATTTTCCTACGGTTTCACCAAGATCTATCTATGAGTTCATCTAAGCAACGAGTCACGAGAGAGAGTTTGCATCTACATACCACTTGTAGATCGAGTACGGAAGCGCTCGAGGGAGTGGTGATGATGAAGACGCTCCCAACGTGATTCCGATCACCGATGACCAAAGTGCTAAAGGACAGCACCTCCGTGTTCAACACACGACGGGACGATGGCGTCTCCTCCGCCTTGATCCAGCAAGAATGAAGGAGAGGTTGAGGAAGACAACTCCAATGGCAGCACGACGGCGTGGTGCAGTTGGTACGGCAGTTCTCGGCAGGGCTTCGCCAAGCTCGCGTGGAGAAAGAGAGGTGTTGGGAGGGAGGGCTGCGCCTTCAATGGTGTTGGCAGCCCTCCCCCACCCTCTATTTATAGGAGGAGAGGGCAGGGGGCGGCCATCTAGGGAAACCCTAGATGGGGGGCGGCCCAAGGGAGAGGAGGAAAGGGTGGCTTGCCCCTGCCAAGGGGGCCCTTTCCCTTAGGGTTCCTCCTCCCAAACCCTAGCCAAGATGGGCCTAGGTGGAGGCGCGCCCAGCCCACCAGGGGCTGGCTCCTCTCCCACTTAGCCCATGTGGCCCCCGAGGAGGTGGCCCCTCCCGTGGACCTCCGAACTCTCCGGTGGCCCCGTGACGTTACCAGATACCCTCAAACTTTCCGAGTCCGCTTAACCACTTTCCATATATAAATCTTTACCTCCCGACCATTCCGAACTCCTCGTGACGTCCGGATCTCATCCGGACTCAAAAACATTCGTAATCACATACTTGTCTTCCTATTAACCCTAGCGCCACCGAACCTTAGTGTGTAGACCCTACGGGTCGGGAGACATGCGACATGACCGAGACCACCTCAAGTCAATAACCAACAGCGGATCTGGATACCCATGTTGGTTCCTACATGCTCCTCGATGTTGTCATCGGATGAACCACGATGTCAAGGGTTCAAGCAACCCCGTATTCTATTCCCTTTGTCGACGGTATGTTACTTGCCCGAGACTCGATCGTCGGTATCCCAATACCTCGCTTAGTCTCGTTATCGCAAGTCACTTTACTGCATCGCAATGCATGATCCCGTGACCAGACACTTGATCACTTTGAGCTCATTATGATGATGCATTACCGAAAGTGGGCCCAAGTGATACCTCTCCGTAACACGGAGTGACAAATCCCGCCTCGATCCGTGTCAACCCAATGGTCACTTTCGAGATACCTGTAGTGCACCTTTATAGTCACCCGATTACGTTGTGACGTTTGATACACCCAAAGCACTCCTACGGTATCCGGAATTGCACGATCTCATGGTCTAAGGAAGAGATACTTGACATTGGAAAAGCTCCAGCAAAACGAACTACACGATCTTTGTGCTATGCTTAGGATTGAGTCTTGTCCATCACGCCATTCTCCTAATGACGTGATCCCGTTGTCAATGACATCCGATGTCCATAGTCGAAACCATGACTATCTGTTGACCAACGAGCTAGTCAACTAGAGGCTTACTAGGGACGATTGTAGTCTATGTATTCACACGTGTATTACGATTTCCGGATAATACGCTTATAGCATGAATAAAAGACAATTATCATGAACAAGGAAATATAATAATAATGCTTTTATTATTGCCTCTAGGGCATATTTCCAACAGGCATGTGACTGATGGAATCCATTCTTACGTCACAAATGAAAAGAATTGCGAAAAACTCCGGGGGAATTAGAAGAGTCAGGTAAGATCCTGGGAAAAAAACCCTGTGGGTTAGGGCTCACTAAAATAAAACACCGTTGGAAAGGGATGTTGAACAGATAGATGATGCACCGGAACAATTGAAATATTTGAATGAGGTGACAACCTCGAATTAATTCAAACACCGACAAATCTCCTGATATGTCTTCCGAACTCCGGAATGATAAACTGGCGAGAGGCGCACGAGCAAAGAGAACACTTGAGCCGAGGGAAAAGAATAAGGTCAACCCGAAAAACTTGAATTGAGTGCACCGGAAAAAGAAAAAGAGATGATGAATGACGAACGAGACGAGAATTCACCGGTTGAAATAATTTAGGTAAGACTGAAGAGGCTCCACACGAATGGAATTGATGGTCGAAACAGACTCAAAGCTCGGGAATAAGAGGGTGGAGGGCGGAAAACAAAGGCAACTTGGAAGGGAAACCAGCGAATATCTTGAAGAGAAAACACCGGTTGAAATCATTGAGGAAAGAAAGCAAAGACTTCGCACGAGTAGGAAGGATACTCAATTACGGACTCCGGTTCCGAGAAGAAGAAGGGGTGGGCGGGTGGGAAAAGAAAACAACTGAGGATTGAATTCAAAGATGAAGGGGTTCGAGTCGACTTGACGAGAAATGCACCGGATGAAAACAGCTGAGGGCCAACGATCGGAAAACCAACTACGTGATCCTAAAGAAAATTTGAAGGGGAAGAGAAGTAATTCAAAACACCTAAGTCAAGATTCCTTACCAGAGCGACGAAGGGGCAGAGGAGTAAAAAGAATTCCTACTCTCCGATATAACTAGACTCTGAAAACAGTTTTATTCTAGACTCAATCGCGGCCAAACTACACGATCAATCAAGGGGCTCCTAGGGTCGGTCGAGGCTCGATACCAACTTATCACGCCCAATATGCGACCCTATCCAAAAGGAACTCAAGGTCCCACCAAGGATAGACCCAGATATTGAAACGCTTTTGCAAGGTGGATATCATTACATCAACATTACATAAAAGATGGGGATACATACATAAGGCACAAATGCCACAAGAATACATCAACATCATATACAAGAACAACATCAAACTACGGATGAAACATAAACGAAACTCAAACGACATCCACCCTGCTAGCCCAGGCTGCCGACCGAACCTATCCCTCGATCGAAGAAGAAGCGTAAGAAGAACTCCAATACAAGCAAACATCGCTCTCGCGTCATGATCATCGCAAACCTGTACCTGCAACTGGTGGTGTAGTAATCTGTGAGCCACGAGGACTCAGCAATCCCATTACCATGGGTATCAAGACTAGCAAAGCTTAAGGGAAAGGAAAGGGTAAAGTGGTGAGGTGGCAGCAGCGACTAAGCATATATGGTGGCTAACATACGCAAATGAGAGCGAGAAGAGAAACAACGGAACGGTCGTCAACTAGTAATGATCAAGAAGTGATCCTGAACTCCTACTTACGTCAGACATAACCCAGAAACCATGTTCTCCTCTCGATCAACCCCGAAAAGAGACACTCACGGTTACGCATTACGGTTGGTGTATTTTAGAAGAGTTTGCTTCAAGTTTACTACAACCGGATATTAACAAATTCCTTCGCCACATAACCGCGGGCACGGCTTTCGAAAGTTCAAACCCTGCAGGGTGTCCCAACTTAGCCCATGATAAGCTCTCGCGATCAACGAAGGATATTCCTTCTCCCGGAAGACCCGATCAGTCTCGAATCCGGCTACAAGACATTTCGACAAGAATAAAACAAGACCAGCAAGACCTCCCGCGCGCCGACACCTCGATAGTAGCGCACAGATCTCGCCTCGTGCCACGACCGGATGAACACTACATACAAAGAACCGACGATACCCCAAGTTGCCTAGGGCGGCACCGCAAGTGGTTCTGGTTTGGACCAACACTTAGACAAGCATTGGCCCGGGGGGGCTAAAATAAAGATGACCCTTGAGAGCGCGACTCCCAAGGGAAAAAGGCGGTAGGTCAGGCAAATGGTAAAACCAATGTTGGGCCTTGCTGGAGAAGTCTTATTCAAAGCGAACTATCAAGGGGGTCCCATAAATCACCCGACCGCGTTAGGGACGCAAAATCCGGGAACATAATACCGATATGACGGAAACTAGGGCGGCAAGAGTGGAACAAAACACCAGGCATAAGGCCGAGCCTTCCACCCTTTACCAAGTATATAGATGCATTAAATAAATAAGATATATTGTGATACCCCAACAAGTAAACATGTTCCAACAAGGAACAACATCTCCATGTTCCAACAAGGAACAAACTTCATCTTCACCTGCAACTAACAACGCTATAAGAGGGGCTGAGCAAAGCGGTAACATAGCCAAACAACGGTTTGCTAGGAAGGGTAACAAAGGTTAGAGGCTGACATGGCAATTAGGTAGGCTTGATAAACAGGTAATAGGTAGCGCAACATAGCGATAGAACGAATCAACTAGCATAGCAATGATAGTAGTGAGATCCAGGGTAGCGGTCATCTTGCCTGAAATCCCGCAAGGAAGAAGAACGAATCCATGAAGAAGACGAACGGAAGAAGCCGAACCAAGCGTAGACGAACGGATCCTCACGATCGCAACGAAACGGAACTAACAAGAAGAAGCACACAACATAGTAAACACACCACACATGAACAAGGCATGATGCACAACAAGCATGATGCATGACAAAGCTACATGAAGCTACTCATGGCAAGAGATGATGCATACAAGACCAACACATCAAAGCAAGTTTAAATGAGGCCGGAAACAACATAGAACAATTCTGGTAAGTCCTCATATGCAAATTTCGAAATTGGTCCAGATCTGAATAACTTTATGTTCAAGTTGTTAAACAGCAAGTTAAGATGCACCACGATGATCTACACGCAATTCTAGTCAAGTTACATATAAAGTTCATTAGATTCGGAGCTACGGCCTAGAAGATATGAGCAAAACAAGATAAGCATGGCATTGATACAAAATGCATACAAACATCAAGCAAACACCTCAAAACAAGGGTGCAACATTATAATATGAAACTACATGCAATTCTAAGCAAGTTTCATATAGAGCACACTCAAAACGGAGCAACGGTTCAACACATACACATGAAACAAGGCATAACAACAATCTGTCCAAAACAGCAACTAGGCATATTGCAAGCATCAAAACACTAAGCTACAGCACCATAATATGAAAACAAAAGGCATGGGCATGATGTACAGGTAAAGCATTACAAAACATGAACACTGAGCTATCTCCAGAAATCACTAGAACATGCTCAAAAACACATGGCAAGATTGCAAATAATAACAGTTTCAGACTTTAGCAGAAATATCATGCTAGTTGTTGATCCGTATTTTACAACTTTAGGCACTGTTCCCCCCGCTCTTCCCCCCGCTCTAGAGCGCTCCTCCCCATGGCGCCACTCCGGCCCAGCGTCCACCCCTTCCCACGCCGGCCACTCCGCCCGTGTCCACCCTTTCGCCTCGGCAGTCTCTCCCCTGCTTCTCGTTCTCGTTCGCGCTCGCCATGGCGGATGGATCTACGAGCCCGGCATCGATCTCTTCCAAGCTCCAGCTTATTGTCTCCGGGCTTGGGCTGTCCGGTTCGTCGGGTTCCGAGGGCTTCTCCACTGGAGCCGGAGGTGCGCCGGCTGTCCCGGAGGCGGCCGTGGGCTCTGCTCTGCCGTGGCGCAAGACGGGGCCGTCGCGCAAGGCGCTATGGCGCAAAAGGTGTGCGCTTCGGCAGCAGGCGGCGATGGGTGACGCGAGGTCGCGCTCCCCCCGTTCGCCGGCGTCGTCGTTGGAGCGGCGGGAGATCCCGGCCGATCTCTTCGGTCTCTGCTTCAGCTGTTTCCGCGAAGGGCATCGCAGGGAAGACTGTTGGTTCCCCCTGCTGTGCATTAGGTGTGGTGTGGAAGGCCACATCTCTACGGCGCAAGCGGCCTCGATTCCAAGGTCCGAGGAGGATCTCCGCGCGAGGCGGTGGCTAAGGTAGCTCGGGCCGCAGCCGCCGACGCAGCCGGACCAGCGAGCAGGCTGGCACCGGTGGCTAGGCAGATCGCTCCTTTGGAGGGGTCCTCGCCAGTCCCGGCTGCCATCGCACCTGTGGGGTCTGGGCAGGCGTCGGCTGCAGCCGCGACTGCTGCTGGCAGTGTCTGCGTTCTTCGTCGTACACCGGAGATGGAGGATCTGGAGCAGCGCCTGAGGCTGGCGGTGGTGGCCTATGTGGGCGGCACCAGGCCAGCGGTTTCTTGCCAGGAGGCTGCTGAGGCGTTGTCGGTGGAGCTGCGCATCCCGCGCCACCGTTTTTCGGTTCACAAATTCCATCCAGAAGATTTTCTGGTGGTGTTCGCGTCACCGGAGTTGCGCAACAAGGCGCTGGCGGCGGGGACTGTCGAGCATAGCTTCTTTAAGCTGTACGTCAAGCCTTGGCTCAAGCAAGCGCAGGCGGTCTCGAGGGTGATGAGAACGCAGGTTGATCTGATGATCGAAGGAATCCCCTCCCACGCTTGGACGGCCGAGACGGCGGCGGAACTTCTGGGTTCGTCATGTTTGGTGGAGAGCTTGGCGTCGGAGACTGAGAACAGGGAAGACTTGTCCTTGTTCAAGGTGAGGGCCTGGTGTGTTGATCCAGACGAGGTGCCTGCAGATAGGCGGCTCTGGGTTCCGGAGCCGGTGATGTTTGGAGGACCGGCGGCGAGTTTGCCTACATCCCGTGCACTGCTTGAGTACAAGACACTAATTCACATCGGTAGGGTCCGTGATCACGAAGGCGCGGAGCGCTGGTTGAGACCGCCTAGCTCCGATGGCAGTGGCCAGAGCGGGCTGCCTGAGGATTCTGGGGACTTCTCCGGCAGGGGAGAGTGGAGAGTGCTGCCGTGGTCGAGAGGAGTTCAAGATCGGCGCGGAGGGGCGCAGGGCAATAGGGCGCATGGTGGTTCCTACATGCGTGCCTTGTTGGGGCGTATCGGTCCGTCGGACTGGAGAATCCCGCCCATGGCTCAGGGCATTGCGGCGAAGATACACGCGCCGGCGGTCACCGTGGTCACCACGGTCGCAACCAGGCTTGGAGGGGGCAGTCCGTCGGCTGCTGGGGCCGCTCTGGTGGAGCCTGTGGCCGCTGTTGATCCAGGGAGGTTGGCTTGTGCCACAGAAAATCCGGTAGCTGAGGTGAGGGACAGGGCTCAGCAGGAGGCTTTTGACCACGGTGGGGCCCTGGAGCTGGGGCGCGCCAATTCTGTGGCTCAGCGCTCGGTCCCGTTCGAGGCGGTTCCCGAGGCGACTGTTCAGGTGGATAAAGCCGCGGAGGAGACGCGTTCGCCACAGGCTGGCGGTATGGGCTTGGTGGATCCCGAGGCGGCTGCAGTTTCGAGGGGGATTGAGGATTTGGACCCAGCCAATCAGGATGTGTCGAGAGGTCCGGAGGTGGCCCAGGAGGGCACAAGGGTAGAGGAAGTGGAATCGCAGCTGTTGGTGCCTGACAAGGCAGCAGACAGATGGGCCCCGGTCAGGGATCTCATGCAGGCACAGATGGCGACAGGAGAGGTGGAGAGGCATGCGGATTCGCCGGTGGTGGGTCCCGTTCTACAGGAGTCGATGCCCTCTGCTGCATGCACCGATGTGACTACGTACGTTGCATGCGGGGAAGGGAATTTGCACGTTCTGCGTCGACTTCGGCTGCTTTCGCATGATGGCTCGCTTCTGGTAGCGTGGAAGGAAATCTTTCGGCCAAGGAGATCGCAGCGCTGGGTAACATCAAAACGTTCTGCGCCGGGCTGTTGAAGAAACTTGCGCCGCCTCTGCTCAGGGAGTTTGAAGGGCTTAGAGGAGTTCGGACTAGTCAAGACCCTTTCACACCTCGACGCACGACTCGATCTGTGTGCTCCGGCGGCGAGAGGAAGTCCAAGGCTTCGGCTGCTGAATCGGTTCTGCTAAAGACTCTAGGATTTGATTGTGAGGATCTGGCCGTTTCTGAGGACGCGCTAGGTCAGCTTCGCACGATGTTCGATTCACCACTTCAGGAGCCACAGCTTCGGGCCATCGCGGCCATCTTTGGGAAGGCCATACCCCTCAATTTGGCAGGGGAGGCAGGGATGGAGGTGCCAGTTATGGTGCAGTAGTGTCGAGGTTTGTGATGGTGTTGGAGGCATCATTTTCCGATGTCTGTCAACGCTCTGGAGTTGGTGTGTTGGAACGTCAGAGGACTTAACAACCCGGCCAAGAGGAAGGCTCTTAGAGGATTTGTAGACTCGGTGAACGTGGCGATTGTATGTATTTTAGAAACCAAGCTAGAAGTCGTGAACAATTTTGTAATCCTGCAATGCATGGGGCCAAACTACGATGGTTTTACCTATTTACCGGCGTCGGAGACGAGAGGTGGCATTGTTGTGGCTTGGGACACCACTCGTGTGATGGTGACCAACTTTGTCAATGACTCTCATTGCATCACAGGGTTTGTTTCGCCTATGGAGGGAACACCTTGGTGGCTTACCGTAGTGTACGGGCCACAAGAGGACGAGCATAAGATCAATTTCTTGTATGAGCTCTCGGAGAGAAGATCGATATGTCCGGGGCCATGGCTAGTGATTGGGGACTTTAACCTTATCCTATATGCGGCGGATAAGAATAACTCCAATTTAGATCGGAGAATGATGGGGAAGTTCAAGCGTTTTGTGGATAACAACGCGCTCAAGGAGCTCTTTTTGCATGGGCGAAAGTTCACGTGGAGTAATGAAAGGAAGACGCCCACGCTTACCAAGATTGATCGTGCTTTCGTTTCAGTGGATTGGGAGATAGATCACCCGGATAGCTTGTTGCAAGCTTTGTCCACCGAGTATTCCGATCATTGCCCGTTGCATCTCACACTCCATGAGCCAATGCACTATAAAAAGAGGTTCCGTTTCGAGAAGTTTTGGGTTAAAATGGAGGGTTTCTTGGATATTGTCAAGGAGGCTTGGGTATGTGATCCCGGCATCACGGATCCTTTTTTGAGGCTGGATGTGGTGCTGCGCAACACGGCCAGAGCTCTTGCCGCTTGGGGACAAAGAGAGATTGGTAATATAAAGTTGCAGATCGCCATTGCAAATATTGTTATCTTGCGGTTCGACTGCGCCATGGAAAATCGTAGACTCACGGAGGAGGAAAGATGGCTCAGACGAACACTGAAGCAGTTGGTTCTTGGGTTGGCATCATTAGAAAGAACCATTGCAAGACAAAGGTCCAGAATATCTTGGCTTCAAGAAGGGGATGCCAACACGCGTTTGTTTCATTTGGTAGCGAATGGGAGGCGTATGAAGAACTATATACCATCTTTGAACATGGAAGGGCGTATTATCACTGACCAGAATGGCAAGGAGGAAGCCTTCTATAATGCCTACAAGTATTTGTTGGGCAAGGACGTGGCTAGAGAGTTCACGCTAGATTTGGAGGGTCTTGGAGTTGCCCACGTGGATTTATCGGAGCAAGATCGGGTGTTTACTGAAGAGGAGGTGTGGGCAGTCATTAAGGATCTTCCCTCCGATAAAGCACCGGGTCCGGATGGGTTCATTGGCTTGTTCTTTCAAAAATCTTGGGAAGTGATCAAGTCGGATCTGATGGCTGCTATTCATAAGCTGTTCCTTGGAAATGGGAGGGGTTTTGGTAGGCTTAACCAAGCCCTCATCACACTTTTGCCGAAATCCCCAGATGCTTCATCTGTCTTCAATTTTCGACCGATTAGCCTTGTACATAGCATGCCAAAGATTGCCTCCAAGCTACTTACTTCGAGGCTTAGACCGCGCATGGGGGAGCTTGTCCAGGTGAACCAGTCTGCTTTCATAAAAGGGAGATGCTTGCATGATAATTTCCTTCTCGTGAGACAAGTTGCGAGGATGTTGCACAAAAGGAAAGCAAAAGGTGTGCTGCTCAAGCTAGACATTACGAAAGCTTTCGACTCCTTGTCATGGCCGTTCCTGTTTGAAGTGTTGAGAGCCAAGGGTTTTTCGGAGCGGTGGATCTCTTGGATCGCCACCCTGCTTACGACGGCTAGTTCCAGAGTGATCGTAAATGGGCAGGCGGGAGATAAGTTTATGCATGCTAAAGGTTTGAGGCAAGGGGACTCGATCTCCCCTTTACTCTTTGTCATAGCCATGGATATACTCACGCATATCATTATCAAGGCGCATGAAGCGGGAGTTATGAGTCGCATCAATGGATGTAGCCCGGTGCAGAGGTTGTCTCTGTATGCCGATGATGTGGTTCTTTTCATCAAACCCACTAGGCCGGACCTGGAGCTTGTCAGAGAGTCTCTTACCATCTTTGGAGTTGCTTCTGGACTGAAAGTAAATTTCGCCAAATCGGCGGCAATTATGATTCGTGCAGAGCCGGAGGATGAGGATATGGTGAAGGCGGCGCTGCCCTGGAAGCTTGCCACCTTTCCTTGCAAGTACCTAGGGTTGCAGCTAAGCATTTGGCAGTTGAAAAGATCGGAGTGGCAGCCTATGGTGGACGCGGCACTCCACATTCTGCCAGGATGGCAAAGGGGTTTGGTGACTAGACCAGGCAGGTTGGTTCTTGTCAACCAGGTCATGAGAGCGCGAGCCACTCACCACCTTATGGTCGCGGAGGCGCCAAAATGGGCTCTGGACAAAGTGGACAAAGGGTGTAGGGCCTTCTTCTGGGCCGGGACTGAGGAAATCAAGGGAGGTAAATGTGTCGTATCTTGGGCGAGAGTATGCAGGCCTAAGCTCATGGGAGGGCTAGGCGTCATTGATCTTCGCAAACACGACATTGCTCTAAGGTTGAGGTGGGAATGGCTTAGACGCACGGACACTTCCAGGCCGTGGCAAGGGCTTTGTTTGGCCGCAGACAAATCGGTAGCGCAAGCGTTTAGTAGCTTGGTCAAATGGAGATTTGGTGCTGGGGACAAAACCTTGTTCTGGAAAGATAGATGGATCCAGGGCGCTACCATTGCGGAGGTCGCTCCTCTAGTGGTGAAGTCTGTTCGTACGCAAGTTACCAACAGGAGACGTGTCCGAGAGGCCCTACATATGCACTCTTGGATGAATGATGTAGTCGGTGGCTTGTGCACGGAAGGCCTTACCCAATTTATAGGCCTTTGGGAGATACTTGAGGAGGTACATCTGGATGCATGATCCGAGGACAGTCCCATTTGGGCTTGAATGTGTCCTAACTTACACCGCTTCCTCTGCGTACAAGATGCTATGTGAGGGAGGTGTTAGATTCCATTCCTTTGGAGCTATTTGGAAGTGTTGGGCTCCTCTGGCTTACAAAATCTTCATGTGGCTGGCTGTCCAATATCGGCTATGGACTTCAGACACAAGGGCGAGGCATAACTTACAAGATCAAATTTCTAAATGCTTTCTATGTGACCGAGAGGCGGACACGGTGGACCACATTCTGCTGCAATGTGTGTTCTCGAGGCAAGTTTGGTTCACATGCATTTCTAGGATGGGGTTGCCTATGGAGCTTTGCCCAACATATGACTCGAGTTTAGTGCATTGGTGGTCGGACGCTAGAAAGCGTTTTCTTAAGCACTCTCGGAAGGGTTTGACTCTTTTGTCATGCTCATCTCGCTGGACGTTATGGAAACAAAGAAATGCGAGGGTGTTTGGTTCTGGCCAGATCAAGAATGAACGAGACACGGTGGACATGATCTTGACGAGCCGAGGATGTGGGCCACGGCGCAGAGCTTTTGGAGAGCAATGCGTGTTAGAGTAGTCGAGTAGCGCGTGTGTGGAGTGGTGGCTCGGTCAGGCTGGATGTAGCCCAACTGGCAGCTCTGTAAACTCTTGTACATATTTTGCTCCCTTCTATAAAGCTAAGGTACGCCTTTGGCGTACCCTCGAAAAAAAAAGACATTAGCAGAAATAACATCAGGTTGCAATGTTTAGAGCTATCAAACAACATGCTACAGGAACTTATCGTGGCAAACAAAGGCATGGCATGAATCTACTAAAGGCATAGAACAAAAGTCCCTTACTGACCATAAGCCAAAAAGGATCAGGAAATATGATGGCACCCATGTAAACATGGCAAGTTATATTACAGATTCATACATGGCAGGAACAACGATAAGTAGGCATGTTGGTGAGCTTGAACCACTCACCACAGAGCAATACATGGCATGGCAAGGCAACTCACAGTAAGAATACATGGCATAGAAGCTATACATGGCAAGAACAACAGCATAGGGTGCAAGGATCAACTACAACAACCTTGGCAAAATTGAATAACATGTAAACAATCTGCCAGGAAACATTTTATAGCAAAAGTAGAGCTCGATTGACTTAAGCTATGGCACTCCATAATTGCAAACAAGGGCATGGATGGATAGAGCAAGACATGTAGAACACAACATCCTTACTGAAGTATCTCAAAATAAGCATGGATCTCTCGGTAGCATCAAGTTAACATGACATCAAAATAACATCAGAACAGGGACTAAAACAGCAACATCAAGATGCCTAGTTTGCATGCTTGTGCTAGTCACCACAAAGATCACAAAAATACATGGCATACACCCCTGTAAAGATGGAATGGCATATTACAAAACACATGTAAGACTCAAGTTCATAGGGTGCACACATCAATCATGGCAAAAATGACAAAAGTGCATGTTCTGATAAGAATCTGAAACTAACATCACATAGCCCTCTTCTAACAGCATTTCGGGAATCAAGATGAGCTCAAATGAAAATGATGCATTGAGATGAAATGATGTACTCGTCGAGACGAACATTTTGACATATTACACGCCCAAAACGAAGCTACGGATGCAGAGTTATGACAGGTCAAAGTATGCAACATTTCATAAGTTTCTGGGGACTTAAAAGTTTTTATACCTAGCAAAAAAAAAAACAGAGGGCGAGGTGGGCCGATGTGGAGGCTGAAGCTGGGCTGGGCCTTGGCTCTGCTGGGCCTTGGCTGGGCCGAAGGAGAGGAGGCGAGGCAGGCCGTTGCATGGGCCGGCGGGGCGGGGCCTGCTGGGTTGGCGACAGGAGGTTGGGGACGCAGCTCCGGCGAAGGCGGGCGACGGGAAGGCGCCGAGAGGGTCCGGAGGGCGGATCCGGCGAGGAGATGCCCGGATCCGCGGAGCAGGTGGTGGGGCGCCGTGGGGGCGGGCGCTGGGTGGATCCGGCCAGGATGGTGAGCACGGAGCTCGGCGACGGCCATCCATGGCGGGCGTGAACCCTGGGAGAGAGGATTAGAGGGAGGAGAAAGAGAGAAGGAAGAGAGAGGGAGGCGATGGCGGCGACTGCGGGCGGGCGCCTCCCAGCGAGGCGGCGAGGGTCGGGCACGGCGGCGGATCTCGCCAAGGGAGCTGTGGTCGCGAGGAGAGAGCGAGATCGGGACGAAGCGACTCCTTCGAAAGCGGGATCCAGCGGGCGGGCGCTGGCTCCTCCGGGCCCAGATCGGCCCGGGGCGGGCCGCGGATGGGCCTACAGGGCCGCGGTGAAGTGGGGCGCGGGGGAGGACAGGGGGCGCGTGGCACCTTGCGGTTGGTGGAGGAAGGCGGCTGCGCTGACTTGGCGGCGGCGCTGGGTAGCGTTAGGCGGCGGGGACGGTGCCAAGTGGCGGAGGAGGAGAAGACCGGCGCGGAAAACGATGAGGGCGGCCGCGGCTGATGATTGGGGCGCGAGAAACAAGGTGGGAGGTTGGAGGAGGCCAAAATTGGCATGGGGAGGTGTTTATATAAGGCAGGGGGCTAGGGTTGGGGGTTTTGGTCGTTTCCGGACCGTGCGATCGGCATCGGACGGTGGGGTGGTGTAGGTGAACTAGATGGGCTGTGGAGAGGGGCCTTGGGCTTAGGGGAGAGAAAAGAAGTGCAGCCCGGCATGGTTTCCGGAGCGAAAACATCCGACGATTAAACCGACTACGGATGACGATTGGGCTGCCAAACGAACTCCGAATGCGACGAAATTTGGCAGACGGTCTGTCTACACTATAATAAGACTGCATGCCAACTATCACTCCATTCCAAGAACATTTTTCGGCCACTCACGAAACGAGGTAAAAGGGGGCGCCGGGAGACATAGGAGTGCCGGATTGCAAAACGGACAACGGGGAAAATGCTCGGATGGATGAGACGAACACGTATGCAAAATGAAATGCACATGATGACATGATATGAAATGCAGATGATGACATGGCAAAGTGCAACACGCAAGCACATGACATGGCAACGACGGCGAATAACTGGCGGACACCTGGCGCATCGAATCCGGGGCGTTACACTGGACAAACCCGAAACCTACCTTTGTAACTACCCAGTCACAGAGTAGCGTTTGGTCGGCCCAAAGCAAGTCTGTCACCATCCCGAGTACATGCGTCAGCTCAGGTCTTAGGACATAGAACGTATGTTGTACAAGAGACTCACAGATGACATATCGCTGCGTCTCATAGTTGGGTCTGTCCGATTCGGACCTTATCTCGACTCGGATCCGACTATGTCGAATCCGACCAGACCTTTCCAAGTCCATATTATCCGGTTAGCATCCAATGCTCCACGGCTAGTGAGACCGAGCCATCGACCGTGTCATATGCTAGTCTAGTCGGCCTTGGCGTCCACACAGCCCTTTCGACTAGGGACCTTTTAGGACAGTCATCATACAATGCATAGTCCCACAAACAAGTCACGTGACTTGCCGATACACATCATTGATAATGTCCAAGGACTATCTTTATTCATAAACACATAGGAAATATCATCATACATGATTGCCTCTCCGGCATATCTCCAACAGTCTCCCACTTGCACTAGAGTCAATCAAATAGACATCGAATGCCCATAGCTCTAACGTGCCCCTCATGCTTGGGTTGTGGAAGCGGCTTAGTCAACGGATCTGCAACATTTGCATCCGTGTGAATCTTGCATAACTCTACATCACCATTCTTACGATCTTTCGATCGGTGATATTTCCGGTCTATGTGTCCGACCTTGTGGTGATTCCTCGGCTCCTTGGCTTGTGCGATGGCACCGAATTATCACAATAAAGGTCCAACGGTTTCACCGAGGCTGGGAAAATACCAAGATCATCCAGAAAATGCCGGATCCAAACACCTTCCTTTGCAGCTTCACAAGCCGCAATGTATTTGGCTTCGTGGTAGAATCGCCACCGTATCCTGCTTGGAACTCATCCGATTAATGCTCCTCCGTTCAGGACGTACACGAATCCGGACTGTGATCGACAATCATCTCTGTCCGTTTGGAAACTAGCATCGACGTAACCCCTTACGACGAGCTCTTCCTCACCTCCATAAACTAGGAACATCTCTTTAGTCCTTTTCAGGTACTTCAAAATAGTCTTTACCGCTGCCCAGTGACTCTCACCTGGGTTGGCCTGGTATCTACTTGTTAGGCTTATTGCAAAAGCAACATCAGGCCTTGTACATATCATGGCATACATGATGGATCCGATTGCAGAGGCATACGGAATCCTACTCATCCTGCTTCGCTCATCAGATGTCGAAGGACTCTGAGTCTCGCTTAGCCTTATACCATGTGAGAGCGGCAAGAACCCTTTCTTCGCCTCACTCATGTTGAACCGCTTCAACACTTTATCTATGTACGTGTTCGCTTAAGCCGAGCAGCCTCCTCGATCTATCTCTATAGATCTTAATGCCTAAAATATAGACTGCCTCACCAAGGTCCTTCGTCGAAAACTTGCCATTCAATGATCCCTTGACCGAAGTTTAACATCGAAACATCGTTCCCGATCAGTAGTATGTCGTCCACATACAAGATCAAAAACACTATCGAGCTCCCACTTAACTTCTTGTATAAACAAGAGTCCTCTTCGCTTTTGATGAAACCGAGACCAGTGACGACCTCATCAAAAGGAATGTTCCAACTCCGAGATGCTTGCTTCAACCCATAAATGGATCTCTTGAGCTTGCATACCTTACTAGTGCTAGTCGGATCGACAAAACCCTCGGGCTATATCATATACACGTCCTCAGTTAAATTTCCGTGAAGGAAAGTCGTCTTGACATCCATCTGCCATATCTTGTAATCGAAATATGCAGCTATAGCTAGTATGATCCTCACCGATTTCAGCATCGCTACCGGCGAGTAAGTCTCGTCGTAGTCAATTCCTTGAACTTGTCCATAACCTTTAGCGACAAGCCGAGCTTTGTGGATCTGAACATTTCCATCCACATTGGGTTTCTTCTTAAAGACCCATTTGCAACCAATGGCGTTACGCCGGTGGCGGATCAACCAAGTCCTGACTTGATTCTCATCCATGGACTTTAACTCGGATCTCATGGCCTCTAGCCATGCCTCGAATCTGGGCTCACCATCGCTTCCGCATACGCGGGCGGCCTGCCGCTTAGCAACAATACATCGCGCACTCTGCGCAATCTTTCCGACCTCCATGGTTCCGGCGCCGCCCACTACGGGTTCCCCGACCGACTCGGTATGATTTCATCACCAGCCGAGCCGCCCCAAGTGGTCCTCGAATTTCTTCGAGTCGAACCGCCCTCCCACCGGCCTCCCGACCGAGAAACTCTTTCTCAAGGAAAACCCTGTCCGAGCAACAAACACTTTGTTCTCTTCCGGTTGTAGAAGCTATATCCCAAGGTTTCCCTCGGGTATCCACTTAATATGCATTTATCCGACTTGGGTGTAAGCTTGTCTGACATAAGTCGCTTGACAAATGCTTCACAACCCCAAATCTTTAGAAAAGACAAACTGGGACTCTTCCCAGTCCACATCTCATGCGGTGTCTTGTCTACGGATTTTGATGGTACCCTATTAAGGGTGAAAGCTGCAGTTTCTAGAGCATATCCCCAAAATGACAAGGGTAAATCCGATTTGCTCATCATAGACCAGACCATGTCCAACAAGGTCCTATTCCTCCGTTCTGACACGCCGTTTCTCTGTGGCGTACCCGGAGGTGTGAGCTGAGGTACTATACCTTGACTTTTCAGATGATCATCGAACTCTGGCTCATGTACTCACCTCCACGATCAGATCGCGAAGCTTTATAGTCTTGCCGAGCTGATTCTCAACCTCGCTCAAACTCTTTGAACTTTTCAAAAGTCTCCGACTTGTGCCTCATCAAATAGATATATCCATATCTACTCAAGTCGTCGGTAAAAGTCACGAAATCTTGATAGCCACCTCTGGAGGTTGTGCTCATTGGACCACACACATCACTTGTGTATAAGCTCCAATAGCTCGGATGCCCTCTCGCAACTCTTTGCGAAAGGAGACTTAGTCATCTTGCCGAGCAAGCATGATTCACATGTCTCGAATGACCAAGTCGGACGGGTTAGGAGCCCATCATCATGGAGCTTCTTCATGCTTTCGAGACTAATGTGTCCAAGCCGGCAATGCCGAAGTATGTCGGATTTATCTCATTAGGCTTATGCCTCTTGACATTCACGTTATAGACCGTTCCTGTTCTAGATTCAATATAAATAGCCCATCAACAATGGGTGCATAGCCGTGGAACATACCATTCAAAAATATCGAACAACCATTGTCCTTTAAATTGAATTCATAACCCCGACTCATCAAACATGAGGCAGAAATAATGTTCGACTAAGTGCAGGAATGTAATAACAATTATTCAATTCCATAATGAATCCGAAGGAAGCTGGAGCTGCATCATGCCGACCTCCAACGCAGCAACTCTTGCTTTGTTGCCGACCACGATGTCAATCTCCCTTGTGCCACACGCCTAGTTCTTACCAGCCCTGCATCGAGTTGCAAATATGAACAACCGATCCGTATCAAATACCCAAGAGCTACTAGGTATGTCAGCAAGGTAAATGTCTATAACATATGCAACAAGTGTACCTTTGCTCGAAGAAGCATTTCCGCCTTCTTGCCATGCTCGCAAGCCACTTGCTACAGCTTTCTCTTCCGGTGACCGGTCTCCTTGCGGTGAAAGCAAACGGTCTTGAGTCCGTCCAGACTTTCATGCAGCGCGAGGTTACCGCCTCCGTGCCCTTTGCCTTAGCCTTTTCTTGGACCAACTCTTCTTGAACTTAGCCGATTTCTGCATCATCAACACTTGATGTGCCTTTCTTAATATCCTGCTCGCCACCTTGAGCATCCCATGCAATTCAGTGAGCTTCTTATCCATGCCATGCATATGATAGTTCGAGATGAACGTCCCATAGTTGGGCGGAAGAGAACCGTAACAGCATCGAGAGCCACTCATCCAAGAGCGGGAAGCCCAAACGATCCAAAGCTTGCACATATCCGATCATCTTGATCACATGTGGGCTCAGTTATGCATAGAATCGCATTCTACCGGTTTGTGTGTCGGGTACGAAATACACGGCGCTACGCACACGTTTCCGGAAATCACAGATCACATCGAACTCCGATCACGCCAAATTCTCGATCCGCCGATCTTATCGATCATCGCGAATCCGATTCGGATTTACGTTTCACTGTTAACCCCGATGGCGGATGACCGACCGGTAGGGGTAGATCGTGTCACGACCTCATCGATCCTGATTTACAGAAAACATAGCCTCAACGATCCCCATGTTCAGTTGATCACATCAACCGTGCACATAGCCGATCTCTTCAAGGACAACAGATCTCATCTGCCGCCTCCACATATCTAATATGCATACGATCTGAATCCAAATCCTATAACAGAGGCTCTGATACCACTGTTGGGTTCTACGGTAGGGTGCG
This sequence comes from Aegilops longissima, assembly GCA_021605205.1. Classification (NCBI taxonomy): domain Eukaryota; kingdom Viridiplantae; phylum Streptophyta; class Magnoliopsida; order Poales; family Poaceae; genus Aegilops; species Aegilops longissima. The sequence continues at coordinate 108,984,991 of CM038681.1, read as the reverse complement.
TCGACTGCAAATTAAAAATTCCTATGCGCAGAACATCCAGGAACATGCTACGGGAGATGGATCACAGTTCGTTACCACTAGACGCGCAGTGCCGTGCAGCGGAAGAAGAGTTGGGGCAGCGCGTCCGCGTGGATCGTCTTCTCCTCGTCCGATCTCCCTCGAGCGGCCGGTCATCCGATCCCACGTACGAGTTCGCCGGAGCGGCGCAAGTGCACCGCCTCTAATGGTATCCGCGGCGCGGAGGAACGCGTCGTCGGCGGAATGCTAGGTCCGATCACACGATCGGCGGCGAGTGGAGGTGGCTATTCGCAACACATGCAAACCCTAGCCGCAACGCCGGCGATCAATCGCTGAGTGTGCCGCACCTCCACTTTATATAGGCGCCCGTCGCGGGCTCAACACTTGGGCCTCGTGACGGACCCTAAAGACCAAAGTCTATTCTCACACGTTCCTAGTCCGATTGGATCACATCCGACAAAGTGTCCTATGAACCGACATCGTAGGTTCTTTCCTTGCGCGCGACCCCTTAGGTTCAAGTCGGCTTGGTCACAGTTCGGATCACCTCCGACATGCACGGTTGGTAGCGGCCTCTAGCAAGGCGTGCCGACCACCAAGCGCACTATGAAGCTGGTTAGCGAACTCGCATAATGTGTCACACTTTTGTTCCCTTTGCCGCGACGATATATGTTGTCGGGCTCAAGGCGAGACTGTCATCCTTGTGCTAGCCCGACCTTTTTCGCTCAAAGGATACCGACCACTGTCCGGATTATCTCATAATCCTTGTCGCATGGCCATGCTGTTCCTGGTCAGATCACACAAGGGGCCCAGAGTATATCTCTCCTGATCGGAGGGGCAAATCCCATCTTGCTCGACCATGTCTCGCAGCATGGGACTGGACAAACCCGAACCTACCTTTGTAACTATTCAGTCACGGAGTAGCGTTTGGTCGACCCAAAGCAAGTCTGTCACCATCCCGAGTACATGCGTCAGCTCAGGTCTTAGGACATAGAACGTATGTTGTACTAGAGACTCACAGATGACATATCGCTGCGTATCATAGTTGGGTCTGTCCGACTCGGACCTTATCTCGACTCGGATCCGACTATGTCGAATCCGACTAGACCTTTCCAAGTCCATATTATCCGGTTAGCATCCAATGCTCCATGGCTAGTGAGACCGAGCCATCAACCGTGTCATATGCTAGTCTAGTCGGCTGCGCGTCCACACAGCCCTTTCAACTAGGGACCTTTTAGGACAGTCATCATACAATGCATAGTCCCACAAACAAGTCACGTACTTGCTGATACACATCATTGATAATGTCCAAGGACTATCTTTATTCATAAACACATAGGAAATATCATCATCCACGGAGCAACGACCAAGCGGAGAGAGCAAATGCTGAAGTCCTGCGAGGCTTAAGAATGAAGACCTGTGACAGGCTGCACAAGAGTGGAAGGCACTGTATTGATGAGTTGCCGGCGGTTCTTTGGTCGATCAGAACGACAACAAATCGAGCCACCGGCCAAACACCCTTTGCCCTGGTTTATGGGGCAGAAGCAGTTCTCCCCATGGAACTCATATACGGGTCACCTCGAGTGCTCGCTCATGATGAGCTTGAGAAAAAGCGATTGCGGCAAGATGACGTGACGCTCCTTGAGGAAGATCATCTCCGGGCGGCTGTGAGAGCAGCACACTACCAGCAAGCCTTGCGCCGATACCATAGCCGCAAGGTTCATGCCCGGAGCTTTGAGAAAGGCCACCTTGTTCTTCGGCACGTTCAGTCGGCCAAGAATTCTAACAAGTTCACGCCGAAGTGGGAAGGCCCTTATCGGGTAACACAAGTCACCAGGCCCGGCGCAGTCCGGCTTGAGACCGAAGATGCCATTCCAGTGAGCAACTCCTGGAACATCGAGCATCTCCGCAAGTTTTACCCATATATGCTGGCTTGCCGGCCTCCCGCAAGCTACCTTTTGTACAAGCCTTGTCGGCAAGGCATGTAACCTTTGTACAAAGCCAGCGCAGACCACGAGCATAAATAAACGGTTACCTGGCGCCTAAGTTATTGCATGCATGCTAGGTTGAGTCTCTTCCTTGGTTAGGGTTGATAGTGCTTAGCGGTGGCTGAACCCTAGCTTGGAGGTCGAGTGCGTGTCTCTCTGTTCTTCTCTGTCTTCTATGATTCACAGGGCACGTAAGTATTCTTGCTGAGCTGTTTTGGAAGAAAGGGAACAGACCGGCGCCCGGGCCCCGGCAAGCCAGAGTTGCCGGGGGCTGCAAGAATAAGGATCCCTCCGCGGCAAACCAAGATCGCCGGGGGCTGCAGATCCAGATAAGTCATTTACCCTCTATCATGCATTTCGTTATGGACTGGGATACGTGAAACCCCATTCTATTTTTGAGCTATTGTGCTCCTCCTTTTCGGCACCCAAGGATTATCCCCTGGGTCTGGATGTGGTCGTAGCCGCAGCAGCAAAGAGAGGGAACGGGGGGCCTAAGCCCACCTCATCCCTGCCTCCGCCAAGTGCGTGAGAAAGGTCGAGCGAAGTGGGGAAACAGCAAGGCCTGTTGCCGGGCGAGAAAACGTTTTTCTTAAGGATAACGAGGATTCATTCCTTGTCGTGGGTTCCACCCACGAACAAAAATCCCGGCAAACATCCCTTTTTCATTAAAAACATCCCGTACAGGTACAGTTCATACGAAATGAAAAACATGAGCAATGGGATTACAAGCTTTAAATTCTACTAAGGCCCGAAGGCTTACAAATTAAAAAGAGATAAGGTGCCCGTAATCTCTTTCTTGTCCCTCTCCTCAGGAAATGGAACAAGAAAAGCAGGAGGGCAAAAGGGGCGCCTAGGCGAGCTACGGGTGGCAGAAGGCACAAAGAGGACATCTTGGTGGCCGTCCAAGGGCTAGATGGTGATGGTGGCGCCGGAGGCAGAGCTCGAAGACGAGGCGGCAGGACGTCAGTATGCGATGAAGTTGTCGATGCCCGCGTACTCTGACTTGACGGCCTTGCCGCCCGCCCTCTTACTCCTCCGCAGCCTCCCAACGCCATCCGCCCAAGGAGACGACCCCGAGAAGTTCAAGGAGCCGGCGACACGGATGATGAGGTCACCGGTGCCACCCGGAGCGGCGCCCGATGCCTAGTCGGACCCGTCATCCTGCCGCCCGCTGGCCTTGCCGTCGCTGCCGTTGTCCTCCTCGTCACTCTCGCTCGAGAAGGAATCTTCATCATCAGAAGAGCTCTCCACGCAGCACCTCATGCGGGTCCCGAAGTGCCCGAAGATTTCGACGGAGAGAAGGCCGCCCTCCATTAGTTTGAAGTGGAGAGCGAGCCCGTCCGTCAAGCTGTGGAGGCGAGCGAAGGTCTTCCACCCTCGGTGAAGATACATGACGTGAGGGGCGGGGAACTCGACGTCGACCCATGTGCCGTTGTTCCCACAACCCCTCATGTGCAACCGCAGCGCTTGCGGTGGATCCAGCTCCATCTCCCGCGTGAATGGGGTCGGGAGGGGAAGGCGACGCCATGGTGGATGGCGCAGCCTGACGAAGAATTAACAGGGGTTGTCCCCAGCGTGGCCCTCCATCGGAGGAAGGACTGCTAGAGGGGGCGAGCAGATCTGCCGCCCCGTCCTCCTCTCCCTCGGACAGCACGGAGGCCTCAACCTCGTCCCTTCCCCCTTCCTCTAACGGCCACGTATAAATTACACACATGCATCACATACACATGAGCCATACTATTCACATCAAACCTGCAAATCAAAGTTATGCATAGAATCGCATTCTACCGGTTTGTGTGTCGGGTACGAAATACACGGCGCTACGCACACGTTTTCGGAAATCACAGATCACATCTGAACTCCGATCACGCCGAATTCTCTGATCTGACCGATCTTATCGATCATCGCGAATCCGATTAGGATTTACGTTTCACTGTTAACCCCGATGGCGGATGACCGACCGGTAGGGGTAGATCGTGTCACGACCTCATCGATCCCGATTTACAGAAAACATAGCCTCAACGATCCCCATGTGCAGTTGATCACATCAACCGTGCACATAGCCGATCTCTTCAAGGACAACAGATCTCATCTGCCGCCTCCACATACCTAATATGCATACGATCTGAATCCAAATCCTATAGCAGAGGCTCTGATACCACTGTTGGGATCTACGGTAGGGTGCGTTGACTGCAAATTTAAAAAACTCCTACACGCAAAACATCCAGGAACATGCTACGGGAGATGGATCACAGTTCGTTACCACTAGACGCGCAGTGTCGTCCAGCCGAAGAAGAATTGGGGCAGCGCGTCCGCGTGGATCGTCTCCTCCTCGTTCGATCTCCCTCGAGCGCCCGGTCGTCCGATCCCACGTACGAGTTCGCCAGAGCGGCGCAAGTGCGCCGCCTCTAACGGTATCCGCGCGTGCGGGAGGAACGTCGTGCGGCGGACTGCTAGGTCCGATCACACAGTCGAAGGCGAGTGGAGGTGGCTATTCGCAACACATGCAAACCCTAGTTGCAGCACCGAAGCGATCAACCCCCGAGTGTGCCGCACCTCCACTTTATATAGGCGTCCGTCGCGGGCTCAACACTTGGGCCTCGCACGGACCCTAAAGCCCAAAGTCTATTCGGTCACGTTCCTAGTCCAGTTCGGATCACATCCGACCAGTGTCCTACGAACGGACCTCGTAGGTTCCTTCCCTTAAGCGTGCGACCCCTTAGGTTCAAGCCAGCTTGGTCGTAGTTCGGATCACCTCTGGACTACATGGCTGGTAGCGGCCTCTAGCAAGGCGTGCCGACCACCAAGCAGACGATGAAGCTGGTTAGGCGGACCTGTACAACGTGTCACACTTCTGTTCCCTTTGCCGCACGATATATGTTGTCGGGCTCAAGGCGAGACTGTCATCCTTGTGCTAACCCGACCTCTTTCTCGTTCCAGTGATACCGACCACGCCCGGATTATCTCATAATCCCTGTTGCATGGCCATGCTGTTCTGGTCGGATCACACGAGGGGCCCAGAGTATATCTCTCCGATCGGAGGGGCAATCCCATCTTGCTCGACCATGTCTCGCAGCATGGGATTGACAAACCCAAACCTACCTTTGTAACTACCCGATCCACGGAGTAGCGTTTGGTCGGTCCAAAGCAAGTCTATCACCATCTCGAGTACATGCGTCACTCAGGTCTTAGGACATAGAACGATGTTGTACTAGAGACTCACAGATGACATATCGCTGCGTCTCATAGTTGGGTCTGTCCGACTCGGACCTTATCTCGACTCGGATCCGACTATGTCGAATCCGACCAGACCTTTCCAAGTCCATATTATCCGTTAGCATCCAATGCTCCATGGCTAGTGAGACCGAGCCATCGACCGTGTCATATGCTAGTCTAGTCGGCTGCGCGTCCACACAGCCCTTTCGACTAGGGACCTTTTAGGACAGTCATCATACAATGCATAGTCCCACAAACAAGTCACGTACTTGCTGATACACATCATTGATAATGTCCAAGGACTATCTTTATTCATAAACACATAGGAAACATCATCATACATGATTGCCTCTAGGGCATATCTCCAACAATCCGGGTCATTGGCAATCAGGGTAGCTGTTGGACGTATTTCTTTTACGCAAGCCGAGAAGTCCTTCTGATCAAAAGGTGTACCATCTTGTTTTAAGCTTGGGTAACCAGTGGCAACCTCAGACGGGTCAAGTTCTGGTACCCATGCCTTGGCCCAGCTCAAAGCCGTCATAGCACCGGCTCTTGCAGATGGTCATTTCATCTCCTCAAATCTTCCAGGCAGTACAGACAGTTTCTTCAACACATATATTAACATAGTAGGCACTTGGTTTGTTGGAGAGATTGCAGCCAGTGCACATTGAGCTCCAGTGTACAGCTGTTCGACAAGCGTGTAAACAGCTTTGAGCTTTACAAGCATGTTTTGATTGAGGTTGCTGCTCCTGGGACCTGGAAATATCACATATTGGTTTAATGGCGGGTTATATGAGCACACAAAAAATTCACTTTTTCATGACTAGCAAGGCGGCTCACCAAAGATAGCAGAAACCATCTGAGATACACAGTGTTTTAAGCCGGTGAGCTCAGTGGTCGCCTCTTGAAGCGCTGCCTCTGCTTTCTCAGCCCGCTGTGTTAAAGCAGTCTTTTCCTCAGCCTAAGTCTTTTTCTCTGCCTCAAAACTGGTCTTCAGCTTTTCCGACTCAGCCACGCTGAATTGGAACTTTGACTCAGCTTTTCGGGTCTTAGTTTCCCGAGTCGCCAGCCGGGTCTTTGCGTCGTTCAATTGAGACTCCAATTCAGCAGTAGCAGCCTGTATGAAGTACAGAGTTATCAACATTTATATCAAGATTATAATAATATAAGTCCCAAGTCTTTTGCAAGCAACAACACTTGACACTTGGGGGCTAATGTATGTCAAAGAAAATTTTCAAGGAAACGGCTCTTATAACTAAAGTCCCAAGCACTTTGCAAGCAGGACTACTTGACACTTGGGGGCTAATGCATATCGCTTGTATCTTCTTCATAATGAGCCGGATGTGCTGTAAATAGTCCCAACCGACTCATGGGGGCTATGCAGTTAAGCTCTCTTTTCTTACGAATGATAAATAAGACCGGCTCATTCATGCTGATTAAACCGGCCCTTGGGGACTACAGATGCAAAGTTAAAAGTGCTTAAACATTCGGTTTATATTTAAACCGGACTTGGAGGGATTCTGGGACAGAAGTTTATGGATTCTTCTAAGTCTACCACCTATTCAATCTTATCATAACCAGTAGACTTGGGGGCTGGCAGGATATACATAAATTACTCAAAGCTGGAAGTCATACCTCATACTTCTGGTGCATTTGTTTGACCATGTCAATCTCAAGGTCACGGCTGGAATGAACTTGGTTAAGATAACTAGAGAAAACTTCATTGACGTTCAGTTGAGAGTAATCAGAAATATCAAATTTCAATTCCCGCCTCTCAATGAATTCATCCTTCGTGGAGTGTTTGGCCAAGACAGTTGGACGTCCCGGTTCTTGGAAGCTGGTGCCGGTAATCATGACGTCTTTTTCATGTTCTTCTGGCAGCTTAAGTGGGTTGGATGACTCGGTCTATGCAGGATTGATATCCATGTGGTCAAGGGAGAGGTCAGGAATTTCAGGTGGAGGGCCAGAGGCAGGTTCTTCCGGCTGTTTGTCAGAAGCTTCAGGAGCGGAGACTTGCTGTTCCGGCTCAGCAGCTTCAGGTGCCTCAATTGGCTTGGTCACCTTCGCCTTCTTGTTAGGCTTTGCTTGGCCACTACACAGGTTATGACAAATCAGTATAAATGTAAGAGTACAAAGAGTTACAGAGTAAAATTATTTGCCATTACCCAGGGGCAGTTTTGAAAGCTGGCAAGTCGGTTTGCGATGAGTCGCCAGAGGAAGAACGGGCAAGTTCCTGGTCAATGATCATCAACAGAGTTAAGTGATAAGCAAATAAAGACCCGCCAGCGGGTCAAAGGATTAAGTTAAAAAGAACCTCGTTTCGTCGTTTCCGAGGGGCGGGAGTGTTTGGCAAGCCGGAAGACAACTCTTCACTGCCGCTTGTCCGGGTCTGACACCGATTCTCATGTTGCTGTTGCTTCAAAAGAAAGTGAGGATCTAAGTAAACCAAGGGGTGTGAAAACCTTACTTTCCGGGTTACTTGTCGAAGCTTCTGTTTTGGAAAAGGTTCTGAGCTGGAGGAAATAATAGTTACCTCTTCTTCAACTGCTTGGCTGGCTCCCGTGTCACCCTGATAATAGTCAGTGTCAATAAGATGATTGAGAAATGAGCCAAGAGAGTCAAGGGCTACCTCTGACTCAGAGGTGTCATCCAGATTCAACATTTAGAGGCGCTGGGTTTCTTTTTCCTCGTTGTGGTCTTCTTGGCGGCTTTCTTGGCAGCCCTGGCCTTCTTAGCAGCTTCATGATCATACTCCGTTTTCCAAAAATCAGACTTAGCCTGCAAAGGTTATTAAGGGTTGAGTTAATAAAGTATTTGAATGATCAGGTCAAGATAAGTAAATTCAGAGACTCACATTTGGTGGCGGGTTAAGCTCGCAGAAAGGGGCCAGACCCACTTTAACACAATCTTCCGGATCTTCATTCAGAAGAGACTTAAGCATTTCATTTATTGCTTCATCAGTTAATGGTGCAGAGCTATGGTGCAGTGAATCCTTTACACCACCAGTGTAAGTACACATTAAGCCGGTGCGGCGGCTCAAGGGTATGATCCGCCAAGAAACCAAACACCTAACTAGATCAACGCCAGTTAGCCCGTTTTCTAGCAGAGCTTTAACCTTCACAATACTAGGAGCAATTCTTTTCCGTTCAGAAGCAGTAAGTTTTTCAGGAAGACTTTGCTTTGGGTCTAAGCACTCGACACGGTAACCCGGCAGTGGATTCTCGTCAGCCGGAGAAGTGTCTTTGCAATAAAATCACGTCTGGTTCCAATCATTGGGGTGAGTTGGCAAGCAGGCATAAGGGAAGATAGCATCTCTTCTGCGTTGAGTCAAAATCCCACCAAGTTCCAAGCTGGGCCTGTTCGTGAACTCCGTCTGGTGGTTCAAATAAAAGTATTCTCTAAAGAGATCAACGCTGGCCTCCTCTTGAAGGTATACTTCACAGAAGACTTGAAAGTTGCAGATATTTGACACGGAATTGGGTCCGATGTCTTAAGGATGGAGTTGGAAAAAGTGCAGAACGTCCCAGAAGAATTTAGAGCTGGGTGGCGAGAAGCCCCGATTCATGTGGTCAGTAAAAACGATGACTTCGCCATCCTTCGGCTGAGGTTTTTCTTCGCCCGGGTCAGGAGCACGGTAATGCATCACACTCTTGGCGGGCAGATACCCGACTTTGACAAAATCCTTAAATGTGCCCTTGGTGACGATGGAGGGGTCCTAATTGCATGTGTAGACTGTTTTCGGTGGCATGGTGAAAAGAGAAAGCCTAATAGAAAGGAAAATTTTGCCGGTTTAAGTCAGTTGGTGAAAAAACAAGTTCAACAGTTACAGCATATATTTAGCATGGCAGCTTAAGTGAGGACTAATGATATATGAGTAAGTATAAGCCGGTGAGGTAAGCCGCCATGACCAGCATGGATGTTCAAGATCTGACAAGAGCAAAATTGTACTAAGTGTTGGGACAAACATGTTTCGCAGATTGAGGCTATAAGATCAGATCTGCAGCTATTCAGAAAAAGGAAATAAATTCTAAACCTAAGGTGGCGGCAGCAGAAAAATGGGGGTGCCCAGATGAGATCTGCGGCAATAAGGATATGCTCTAATATTTAAAACGGGTGCTAAAACTGTTACCGCGCGAGATCTATGCTATTTTCAGATCAAAGCTATGCGATCTAGGACAAGGAAAGGGAAGAAACGGTAATGAACACCGACGAACAGAGAAACCCTAAAAAGACAGATCTATGAAGAGGAAAGGGGAGGACTTACTAGTGCTAGCTGATAGCGTAGGAGTTCCGTGGCGTTTTTCTGGTCCGTTCAGGGTGATGCAGCGGCCAGAGTTGACAAAGGGACGAAGGTCAACGCCGATGGAGCTCGTGCGGGCTGGTGCGTCGCGAGGAGGAAGAAGAAGGCGAGAAGGAAAAGGGGGACAATGAGAGGTGAGTCCGTGGTCTTATTTATAGGGCTGGAAGGACAAACGGCAGGTGCAGGAATCGAGGAAACAAAGAAATGGATATGTGACGGTGCGGGTGCCTCGATTTTTGAAGGGTCGGTAAAGAAAGAGAGTTATTAAGATTTGAATTCTATGTAGTATTAATCACAGGTGACGTCATAGCAGGTTACCACAATTTCCGGAGATGACATCATGGCGGGTTACAATGTTCCACAGTAAAGATGAGGAAGGATTTTTCTAAGTGTTGAAGATTGACATGAACAAGTTCAAATCAACCTGGGGCCTAATGTTGGGGATATGACTATCAGATATGACCCGCCCAGGAGGGGTCGGGTCATCCCTATGGCGGTTCATCTCAATGAAGCCCAAGAGTATATAAGAGACGTCGGTTCATAGACAGGCTTGTTAGAGGGCCCAACCCGAAGGCGGCTTAAGGCCCATGAGTATAAACCGCCATGTATATGTAAACTTGTTTATAAGGCATGTAAGATAAGTCACCGAGCCGGACATGTTGTATGAGCCGGCCGGGACTCTGTAGGCCGCAGGGCGTCAACCCGTGTATATAAGGGACCGACCCGGCAGCAGCTTAGGGCAAGAAACAACAGATCGAGAGCCAGGCAAAGTGTATTCGCTCCCTGGTCATCGAAACCCTAGCAATACCACCTCAAACTTGATTAGGCCTTTACCTTCACCGCAAGGGGCCGAACCAGTATAAACACCTCGTGTCATTTGTCTTGTTTAACCCCTTTAAGCTAACCTTGTCGCAATGGCTCTACAACTAAGTCCTTCCATGAGGACATCTGCCGTGACACTTCCACGACAAGACCCCCTACCCGAGACAAACCCTCCGGCTGGGCAGCTTCACCATGGCCGCCCGATCGGCCGTTAAGCCGATGATGACTACCCAAGTCATTGAAAATCGTCTATGTGTGGGCTCCGAATCCTCCAAACGGATGGATCCAGCGGATTTGTCATCTTTAAATGAACTCTTGGACCGCATCGCTGCCCTGGGGGTCGCTTTAGACTATGAACGAATTGGGCTTAAACCCGATCAGAGAGAAATTAAATCTCCGCCGATCACCCATCAGATAGCGGTCGTAGAGGAGCAAAACAACAACAACTCTTCCCCTATGTTGAAAACAAGCTATGTTCGGATTTCCGAGCTCGGAGAGCCATATTCCTCCCTCCAGGGTGACATTCTCAGTCCTCCGAACTTAGAATCGGGCGTTGAGCCTAAAGAATCATTGGACATCCCGGAGCCCGAACTAATAAACTCGGAAGCTTTTCAAACTCCGGATTCCACATTGGGTCAGGGTTCGGATTTAACACCACCCACCCACCCACCACAAGCACTATTCGCCAAGTAATACCGGTCCCCCGGATATATGTGACCTCATGTACGTACGACAGCAGTCTCAGGAAACAGTCCATCACTTTTGTGTCAGGTTCCTCCTTGTCAAGGACAAGATTAAAGATTGTCGCGACGAGGACGTGTCGGTGTACAAAAGTAGGGGCTCTGCTTTTGACCCCTTTACTTGTGCACGGACAGTCAGAGCCTCCCGCCATGACCACGCATAGACATAGCAGGAAAGAGGAGCTGGAGAGAAGCCAAAGCCACGAGGACAAACGAAGCAACGACAAGGACCAAGGCCACAAGGATCGGATGGGCGAAGCAGGTTTTCCCGGCAAGGACCCTTGCCAGGGCAGCCTCAGCGGCCCCGGCAAGACCCTTGCCGGTGCAGCCCGCCCACACCAGCCGAGTGAGCCACCCTTGAGCCCACCAATGCTCAGACAAATGCGTTGGGACAGGGCTCGGGAGGCACCTCTGTGGTGGCATGCAGATCTTTGTGACGACATAGAATGATCAAGATTAGATGAGGATTAGAAGACGATGATTCTCGGCAAGATCCTTGCCGAGGAAGGCCACCAGACCCCCGGCAAGATCCTTGCCAGGGACGACAGCATGCCACAGCAAGACCCTTGCCGGGCCACCCGGCAAGGCCCTCGCCAAGGACGCCGGTGGGGCAACCGCCAAGCCCACGTCAGCCAAGCTTCCACCGCCGTTCACATGCAGCTGCTAGCCCAACCGGCTGGGCAGGCACCTGTGTGGCAACATGCAGCCCCTAGGCCAACTCATCAAGCGCCTACGTGGTGGCATGCAGATCTTCGGAAAGGCTCCACCACCGCGCCAACTCAGCTGTCTGCCTGCCTACATGGCACCGCATGTATCTCTGGCCGAGGTGTGTGTCAAAGCAAGGAGGAGTGGCGACGAACGGGACGGGCCTCGCCCCCGTCCCCGATAAAGCAAGAGGACACCTAACCGATGCATTAAATGCATCTTGTCCTGTAATACTAGCGATAGACTCGCGACACTGTAGCACTTTCCACCTCCTGTGTGCCACTGTGGTAGCCCCTTTCACCTATAAAAGGAGGCCCACGGCGCACAGAGAAAGGATTCGGCTCTTTGGAACCTCGCAGCACCTAGAGCTAGTTCGAGAGCTCAAGAACACTAAATACATCCACCAAAGCAGGACTAGGGTTTTACACACCTTTGCGGCCCGAACCTAGGTAAAATCCCTTTGTGTTGTCTGCTGGTCCCGCTCTTCTCACGATCCCCGCGCCCCGCAACCGTAGAAGGGATTCCAGTGATCCCATAGGTGTCGTCTCCAACCGACATCTTTGGCGCGCCAGGTAGGGGGCGCTATTGTGAGAATCTGGTCTAGCAGTTGGCCTAGCTGTTCTTCATCGCCATGGCTCCTAAGAATAAGGCGACCACGACGTTCGGTTCGTCCGGGACCAAGTTGTGTACCAGTAGCGGGCCAGTCGTGGAGAGAACCCGTGGCGCGGCCTGCGAACATCCACATCACCCTGGCGGTTCAGGCCTGGCGAGTGGCGCTGTTCGCGCGCCAGGCGACGAGCCACCAGTCGCGGGCTCCAGAGACGGAGTCGGGCCCCCCGCAGGCGGCGCGGGGCCCTCCAGGGATGCCGCCGTCCCACCAGGCGGCGGCACGGTGGTCTCCAAGACACCAACACCGGCGCCCATGGTGCGCTCCTCTCAGGTTGTGCGCGACGAGCAGCGTCACCTTGCCGGTGACCCTGCGCGCCGCCCTGGGTAAAGTCCCGTGCGTCCATTATGTGAAGAAGAGAGCCAGCATGCACGCCGAGGTACTGATGGAGGTGGCGAACGGCCGCGGAGCCGCGACGCAGCTCCTTCTAACGTGGTTAGGAGTCAAGGCGCATTGCGGTCCACCCAGCTTTCGCCGCCACCCACGCCGGCGGAAGCTCTGGCGCACGCACAGCTGCTCCTCGATTTTCCTCCCACCGCGGAGAAGCTCGACGAATGGAGGGACACTATCCGGAGCCTCGTCGACATCGCCAACAACGACGGGCTGCGGCCGGCGGAACCCGTTGGCCGTTGCTCCGCCGGGCTGCCGCGTGCAACCGGAGGCCGCGCCGGAGGCGACGCAGCCACGGTGTACTCCCCACCTCCATCCCAACCGCCCCGGGCATCGGCCCATCATGGCGACGCTCGTGATGATATCTCCATCGCATCATCCGACCCGCAGACCAACCGCGATCAGCGCCAAGTCCTTCGGGAGCGAGCTCATGAGGACGCTCGAACTACGATCGAGCGTCGACGTGGCACGCGCCACCGGTTGGACAGGCGGGGAGAGCCTGCTACGGACCACCTAGCGCCGGGATGCTACAGTGGCCTGCCTTACGAGGTGGGTTGTCCGCCCTGTTGGAAATATGCCCTAGAGGCAATAATAAATTAGTTATTATTATATTTCCTTGTTCATGATAATCGCTTATTATCCATGCTATAATTGTATTGATAGGAAACTCAAATACATGTGTGGATACATAGACAACACCATGTCCCTAGTAAGCCTCTATCGCTTTGACTAGCTCGTTGATCAATAGATGGTTACGGTTTCCTAACCATGGACATTGGATGTCATTGATAACGGATCACATCATTAGGAGAATGATGTGATGGACAAGACCCAATCCTAAGCCTAGCACAAAGATCGTAGTTCAGATGCTAAAGCTTTTCTAATGTCAAGTATCATTTCCTTAGACCATGAGATTGTGCAACTCCCGGATACCGTAGGAATGCTTTGGTGTACCAAACGTCACAACGTAATCGGGTGGCTATAAAGGTGCATTACAGGTATCTCCGAAAGTGTCTGGGTTGGCACGAATCGAGACTGGATTTGTCACTCCGTAAACGGAGAGGTATCTCTGGGCCCACTCGGTAGGACATCATCATATGTGCACAATGTGACCAAGGGGTTGATCACGGATGATGTGTTACGGAACGAGTAAAGAGACTTGCCGGTAACGAGATTGAACAAGGTATCGGATACCGACGATCGAATCTCGGCAAGTACAATACCGCTAGACAAAGGGAATTGTATACGGATCGATTGAGTCCTTGACATCGTGGTTCATCCGATGAGATCATCGTGGAACATGTGGGAGCCAACATGGGTATCCAGATCCCGCTGTTGGTTATTGACCGAGAACGCCTCGGTCATGTTCAGATGGTTCCCGAACCCGTAGGGTCTACACACTTAAGGTTCTGGATGACGCTAGGGTTATAAAGGAAGTTTGTATGTGGTTACCGAATGTTGTTCGAGTCCCGGATGAGATCCCGGACGTCACGAGGAGTTCCGGAATGGTCCGGAGGTAAAGATTTATATATGGAAGTCCTGTTTTGGTCACCGGAAAAGTTTCGGCGATATCGGTAATGTACGGGACCACCGGAGGGTCCTGGGTCCACCAAGTGGGGCCACCAACCCCTGAAGGTTATGTGGGCCAAGTGTGGAGGGAACCAGCCCCAAGGGGCTGGTGCGCCCCACAAGAGGCCCAAGGCGCAAGGGGAGTGGGAGGGGCAACCCTAGGGCAGATGGGCCCTAAGGCCCATCTAGTGGGCGCCCTCTCCCTCCCTCTGGCCGCCCCCCTGATCCCATCTAGGGCTGCCGCCCCTAGGGGTGGGAACCCCAGAGGGGCGCACCTCCTCCCTTCCCCTATATATATGAGGCCTGGGGCTGCCCATAACACATGAGAACTCTCTCTCTTGGTGCAGCCCCGCCCTCCTCCTCCTCCTCTCCCTTGGTGCTTGGCGCGGCCTCGGGATTGCCACGCCTCCATCACCACCATGCCGTTGTGTTGCTGCTGGATGGAGTCTTCTCAACCTCTCCTCTCTCCTTGCTGGATCAAGGCGTGGGAGACGCCACCGGCTGTACGTGTGTTGAACGCGGAGGTGCCGTCTGCTCGCACTAGGATCTCCGGTGATTTGGATCACGACGAGCACGACTCCTTCAACCCCGTTCTCATGAACGCTCCGCTTAGCGATCTACAAGGGTATGTAGATGCACTCTCCTCCCTCGCTGCTAGTTTCTCCATAGATAGATCTTGGTGACACGAGGAAAATTTTGAATTTCTGCACGCTCCCCAACAAAGGGCATCATGAGCTAGGTCTATTGCGTAGATTCTTTGCACGAGTAGAACACAAAGTAGTTGTGGGCGTTGATGTTGTTCAATATGCTTACCGTTACTAGTCCAATCTTGTTTCGACGGTATTGTGGGATGAAGCGCCCGGACCGACCTTACACGCATTTCACGTGAGACAAGTTCCACCGATCGACATGCACTTGGTGCATAAGGTGGCTAGCGGTGCCGCCTCCCACTTTAGTCGGAACGGATTCGATGAAAAGGGTCCTTATGAAGGGTAAATAGCAATTGGCATATCACGTTGTGGTTTTATGAGGTAAGAAACGTTTTGCTAGAAACCCATAGCAGCCACGTAAAACATGCAAACAACAATTAGAGGACGCCTAACTTGTTTTTGCAGTGGTATGCTATGTGATGTGATATGGCCAAGAAGAATGTGATGAATGATATGTGATGTATGAGATTGATCATGTTCTTGTAATAGGATTCACGACTTGCATGTCGATGAGTATGACAACCGCAGGAGCCATAGGAGTTGTCTTTATTTATTGTATGACCTGCGTGTCATTAAACAACGCCATGTAATTACTTTACTTTATTGCTAACCGTAGCCATAGTAGTAGAAGTAATAGTTGGCGAGACAACTTCATGAAGACACGATGATGGAGATCATGATGATGGAGATCATGGTGTCATGCCGGTGACGATGATGATCATGGAGCCCCAAGATGGAGATCAAAGGAGCAATATGATATTGGCCATATCATGTCACTATATAATTGCATGTGATGTTTATTATGTTTATGCATCTTGTTTACTTAGAACGACGGTAGTAAATAAGATGATCCTTACAAAATTTCAAGAAGTGTTCTCCCTAATGTGCACCGCTGCTAAAGTTCGTCGCTTCTAAGCACCACGTGATGATCGGGTGTGATGGATTCTTACGCTCACATACAACGGGTGTAAGACAGATTTACACAGCAAAAACACTTGGGGTTAACTTGACGAGCCTAGCATGTGCAGACATGGCCTCGGAACACAGAGACCGAAGGTCGAGCATGAGTCGATAGTAGATACGATCAACATGAAGATGTTCACCGATGATGACTAGTCCGTCTCACGTGATGATCGGACACGGCCTAGTTGACTCGGATCATGTAATCACTTAGATGACCAGAGGGATGTCTATTCGAGTGGGAGTTCATAAGATGAACTTAATTATCTTGAACATAGTCAAAAGACCTTTTGCAAATTATGTCGAAGCTCGCGCTTTAGTTCCACTGCTTAGATATGTTCCTAGAGAAAATATAGTTGAAAGTTGAAAGTAGCGATTATGCGGACAAGAGAAAGCTTATGTCCTTAATGCACCGCCAAGGTGATGAACCCCAAACGCCGCTTGTGGATGTTGCTAACATCGGACATACACGCTTTGATAACTACGTGATAGTTCAGCTTAAACGGTTTAGAGTTGAGGCACCAAAGACGTTTTCAAACGTCATGAACATATGAGATGTTTCGAGGGCTGAAATTGGGATTTCAAGCTCGTGCCCACGCCAAGAGGTATAAGACCTCCGACGATTTTCTTAGCCTGCAAACTAAGGGAGAAAAGCTCAATCGTTGAGCTTGTGCTCAGATTGTCTGAGTACAACAATCACTTGAATCGAGTGGGAGTTGATCTTCCAGATGAGATAGTGATGTTTCTCCAAAGTCATTGCCACCAAGCTGCTAGAGCTTCGTGATGAACTATAACATATCAGGGATAGATATGATGATCCTTGAGGTATTCGCGATGTTTGACACCGCGAAAGTAGAAATCAAGAAGGAGCATCAATTGTTGATGGTTGGTGAAACCACTAGTTTCAAGAAGGGCAAGGGCAAGAAAGGATACTTCATGAAACGGCAAATCAGTTGCTGCTCTAGTGAAGAAACCCAAGGTTGAACCCAAACCCGAGACTAAGTGCTTCGAATAAGGGGAACAGCCATCGAGCAGAATTACCCTAGATACTTGGTAGATGAGAAGGCTGGCAAGGTCGATAGAAGTATATTGATATACATTATGTTAATGTGTACTTTACTAGTACTCCTAGTAGCACCAGGGTATTAGATACCGTTCGGTTGCTAAGTGTTAGTAACTCAAATAAAAAGCTACGGAATAAACGGAGACTAGCTAAAGGTGAGTGACGATATGTGTTGAAGTGTTTCCAAGTTTGATGTGATCAAACATCGCACGCCCCTCTACCATCAAGATTAGTATTAAACCTGAATAATTGTCATTTGGTGTTTGCATTGAGCATAGACATGATTGGATTATGTCTATCGCAATACGGTTATTCATTTAAGGAGAATAATGGTTACTCTATTTATTTGAATAATACCTTCAATGGTCTTGCACCTAAAGGAATGGTTTATTGAATCTCGATCGTAGTGATACACATTTTCATGCCAAAAGATATAAGATAGTAATGATAGTACCACTTACTTGTGGCAATCGCCATGTAAGTCATATTGGTATAAACGCATGAAGAAGCTCCATGTTGATGGATCTTTGGACTCACTCGTTTTTGAAAAGTTTGAGACATGCAAACCATGTCTATTGGTGTATACGCATGAAGAAACTCCATGCAGATGGATCGTTTGGACTCACTTGATTTTGAATCACTTGAGATATGCAAATCTTACCACATGGGCAAGATGACTGAAAAGCCTCGGTTTCAAAGAAGATGGAACAAGATAGCAACTTGTTGGAAGTAACACATTTTGATGTGTGCAGTCCAATGAGTGCCGAGGCATGCAAAGTGAATATCGTTATGTTCTTACTTCACGGATGATTCGAGTAGATGTTGAGTATATTTACTTGATGAAACACAAGTCTGAATTATTGAATGGTTCAAGTAATTTCAGAGTGAAGTTGAAGATCTTCGTGACAAGAGGATAAAATGTCTATGATATGATCATAGAGATGAATATCTGAGTTACGAGTTTTGGCACACAATTAAGACATTGTGCAAATTGTTTCACAATTAATACCGCCGAACACCATAGTGTGATGGTGTGTCCGAACATCATAGTTGCACTCTATTGGATATGGTGCGTACTATGATGTCTCTTATCGAATTACCACTATCGCTCATGGGTTAGGCATTAGAGACAACCGCACTCACTTTAATAGGGCACCACGTAATTCCGCTGAGATGACACCGTGAACTATGGTTTAGAGAAACCTAAGTTGTCATTTCTTAAAGGTTTGGGGCTACGACGCTTATGTGAAAAGTTTCAGTTGATAAGCTCGAACCCAAAGCGGATAAAATGCATCTTCATAGGACACCCAAAACAGTTGGGTATACCTCCTAATTCAGATCCGAAGCAATAGGGATTGTTGAATCGGGTCCTTTCTCGAGGAAAAGTTTGTCTCAAAAGTTGAGTGGGAGGATGGTGGAGACTTGATGAGGTTATTGAACCATCACTTCAACTAGTGTGTAGCAGGCACAGTGAAGTTGTTCCGTGGCACCTACACCAATTGAAGTAGAAGCTTATGATAGTGATCATGAAGTTTCGGATCAAGTCACTAACGCACTCGAGGGTGACAAGGATGCGCATTACTCGAGTGGTACGTAATCCTGTCTTGAAGGTCATGTTGCTAGACAACAATGAACCCACGAGCTATGGAGAAGCGATGGTGGGCCCAAATTCGACAAATGGTTAGAAGCCATGAAATCCGAGATAGGATCCATGTATCAGAACAAAGCATGGACTTTGGTGGACTTGCCCGATGATCGGCAAGCCATTGAGATAAATGGATCTTTAAGAAGAAGACGGACGTGGACGGTAATATCACCGTCTATGAAGCTCGACTTGTGGCAAAGAGTTTTCACAAGTTCAAGGAGTTGACTACGATGAGATTTTCTCATCCGTAGCGATGCTTAAGTCCGTCGGAATCATGTTAGCATTAGCTGCATTTATGAAATCTGGCGATGGATGTCAAAACGAGTTTCCTTACCCGCTTTCGTAAGGAAAGGTTGTATGTGATACAATCGAAAGGTTTTGTCGATCCTAAGGATGCTAAAAGGTATGCTAGCTCCAGCGATCCTTCTAAGGACCGGAGTAAGCATCTCGAGTTGGAATGTGCACTTTGATGAGATGATCAAAGATTTTGGGTTTATACAAAGTTTATGAGAAACTTGTATTTCCAAAGAAGTGAGTGGGAGCACTATAGAATTTCTCGATGAGTATATGTTGTTGACATATTGATGATCGAAATGATGTAGAATTTCCGAAAGCATATAGGGTTATTTGAAAAGTGTTTTCAATGAAAACCTGGATTAAGCTACTTGAACATTGAGCATCAAGATCTATAGGATAGATCAAAATGCTTAATAGTACTTTCAAATGAGCACATACCTTGACATGATCTTGAAAGTGTTCAAGATGGATCACCAAAGAAGGAGTTCTTGCCTGAGATGTAAGGTATGAAGTTAAGAGTTAAAGCTCGACCACGGCAGAAAAGAGAGAAAGGACGAAGGTCGCCCCTATGCTTTAGACATAGGCTCTATAGTATGCTATGCTGTGTACCGCACCGAAGTGTGCCTTGCCATGAGTCACTAAGGGTACAAGAATGATCCAGAATGGATCATTGACAGCGGTCAAAATTGTCCTTGGAGTAAATAAGGACATGTTTTCGATTATGGAGGTGATAAAGAGTTCGGCGTAAAGGGTTACGCCGATGCAAGCTTTAACACCTATCCGAAAGTGACTCGAGTAGCAAACCGGATACGATAGTGGAGCAACCATTTGGAATAGCTTCAAGTGGAGCGTGGAAGCAGCATTTATAATATGACCTAGAAATTTTGAAGCACACACGGATCTGAAAGGTTCGACCCGCTGACTAAAACCCGCTGACTAAAACCTCTCTCACAAGCAAAACATGATCAAACCTCGTAACTCATTGAGTCTTAATCACATGATGATGTGAACTAGTTTAAGACACTAGTAAACTCTTTGGATGTTGGTCACATGGCGATGTGACCTATCGCTGTTAATCACATGACGATGTGAACTAGATTATTGACTCTAGTGCAAGTGGGAGACTGTTGGAAATATGCCCTAGAGGCAATAATAAATTAGTTATTATTATTATATTTCCTTGTTCATGATAATCGCTTATTATCCATGCTATAATTGTATTGATAGGAAACTCAAATACATGTGTGGATACATAGACAACACCATGTCCCTAGTAAGCCTCTATTGACTAGCTCGTTGATCAATAGATGGTTACGGTTTCTAACCATGGACATTGGATGTCATTGATAACGGATCACATCATTAGGAGAATGATGTGATGGACAAGACCCAATCCTAAGCCTAGCACAAAGATCGTAGTTCAGATGCTAAAGCTTTTCTAATGTCAAGTATCATTTCCTTAGACCATGAGATTGTGCAACTCCCGGATACCGTAGGAATGCTTTGGTGTACCAAACGTCACAACGTAATCGGGTGGCTATAAAGGTGCATTACAGGTATCTCCGAAAGTGTCTCTGGGTTGGCACGAATCGAGATGGATTTGTCACTCCGTAAACGGAGAGGTATCTCCGGGCCCACTCGGTAGGACATCATCATATGTGCACAATGTGACCAAGGGGTTGATCACGGATGATGTGTTACGGAACGAGTAAAGAGACTTGCCGTAACGAGATTGAACAAGGTATCGGATACCGACGATCGAATCTCGGCAAGTACAATACCGCTAGACAAAGGGAATTGTATACGGATCGATTGAGTCCTTGACATCGTGGTTCATCCGATGAGATCATCGTGGAACATGTGGGAGCCAACATGGGTATCCAGATCCCGCTGTTGGTTATTGACCGAGAACGCCTCGGTCATGTCTCAGATGGTTCCCGAACCCGTAGGGTCTACACACTTAAGGTTCATGACGCTAGGGTTATAAAGGAAGTTTGTATGTGGTTACCGAATGTTGTTCGAGTCCCGGATGAGATCCCTGACGTCACGAGGAGTTCCGGAATGGTCCGGAGGTAAAGATTTATATATGGAAGTCCTGTTTTGGTCACCGGAAAGTTTCGGGCGATATCGGTAATGTAATGGGACCACCGGAGGGTCCCTGGGTCCACCAAGTGGGGCCACCAACCCCAGAAGGTTGCATGGGCCAAGTGTGGAGGGAACCAGCCCCAAGGGGCTGGTGCGCCCCACAAGAGGCCCAAGGCGCAAGGGGAGTGGGAGGGCAAACCTAGGGCAGATGGGCCCTAAGGCCCATCTAGTGGCGCCCCCCTCCCTCCCCTCTGGCCGCCCCCTGATCCCATCTAGGGCTGCCGCCCCTAGGGGTGGGAACCCCAGAGGGGCGCACCTCCTCCCTTCCCCTATATATATGAGGCCTAGGGGCTGCCCATAACACATGAGAGCCTCTCCTCTTGGTGCAGCCCCGCCTCCTCCTCCTCCTCTCCCTTGGTGCTTGGCGGCCTGCGGGATTGCCACGCCTCCATCACCACCATGCCGCTGTGTTGCTGCTGGATGGAGTCTTCTCAACCTCTCCTCTCTCCTTGCTGGATCAAGGGCGGAGACGCCACCGGCTGTACGTGTGTTGAACGCGGAGGTGCCGTCTGCTCGCACTAGGATCTCCGGTGATTTGGATCACGACGAGTACGACTCCTTCAACCCTGTTCTCATGAACGCTCGCTTAGCGATCTACAAGGGTATGTAGATGCACTCTCCTCCCTCGCTGCTAGTTTCTCCATAGATAGATCTTGGTGACACGAGGAAAATTTTGAATTTGCAGCTGCCGCTAAGGTACCTGCTCCCGCCGACGGAGCCCTGGGAAAGAAGACCGGCGAGACTCCTAGCACCCACTCCGCAAGCGCACCTCTTCGGGTGTTGCGCCTGCTGAGGACGTGCAGAGCTGGGCCGGCAAGAGCAAGAAGTCCAGAGCCACGCTACCAGAGACCAAGAAGGTGCCCATCAAGGAGGACGGCACGGGGAGTTTTTACTATAAGCTCCACCTCGACGGCAATAGGAAAGCGAAGCTCACACCTTCCTCGCGGGCGTAATGTCGATGTGTTTGCATGGCAAGCCTCCCGACATCCCCCGCTGCTCCTGTGGAGGTGATTGAGCACCACCTTGATGTATGTCCTCATGCATGGCCCGTCAAGCAGAAGGTCAGGAAGCAAGCTCTGGAGAGGCAGGAGTTCATCACGGAGGAAATCAGAAAGCTAGAGGCGGCAGGCTTGGTGAGAGGAGTACTCCACCCAACGTGGTTGGCCAATCTGGTAGTGGTGCACAAGGCAAATGGGAAATGGAGGTTGTGTATTGATTACACAGACATCAATAAGTCCTGCCCAAAGGATCCTTTCCCATTGCCGCACATCAACCAGATTGTTGACTCCACGGCTGGGTGTGACCTCTTATCGTTCCTGGATGCCTACTCAGGATACCACCAGATCTTCATGACAAAGGAAGATGAGGAAAAGACAGCATTCATCACCCCATGTGGTACGTATTGCTTTTTACGGATGCCTTTCGGGTTGAAGAGTGCTGGCTCGACCTTTGCAAGAGCAGTCCAAATTGGTTTTGAGCCCCAGCTACATAGAAATATGGAAGTTTATATGGATGACATAGTGGTACAAACCAAGGACAAAGCAACGCTCGTGCGAGATCTGGAGGAAACATTTGAGAACCTGCGCAAGATCAACCTCAAATTGAACCCTGAGAAGTGTGTCTTTGGCGTCCCGTCCGGCAAGCTTCTCGGGTTCTTTGTGTCCAGCGCGGGATTGAAGCAAACCCAGATAAGATCAAGTCTATCGAGCAGATTGGGGCACCCAAACGGATCAAGGACGTGCGTCGGCTCACTGGTTGCGTTGCTGCCATGAGCCGGTTCATCTCCAAGTCCGCAGAGCGTGCCCTTCCTTTTTTCAAGATCTTAAAGAAAGCAGGGCCGATGGAGTGGACCCCAGAGGCCGAGGCAGCGCTGCAAGATTTGAAGAAGTAACTCTCCTCTACCCCAGTGTTGGTTGCGCCCAAACCACAAGAACCGTTGCTGCTTTATCTAGCAGCAACGAATCAGGTGGTTAGTGCCGCACTAGTGGCGCAGAGATAGGTTGATGAGGAGACAGCAGCGGCGGCGGAGTCGACGGTTGGTGGGCCGGAACCCTCCCCGGCAGGGCTCAACCCTGGCAAGGCTGAACCCCCGGCAGGGTTCGGCCCCGGCAAGACTGGCGCCCATACAACGGGACCCACACGACCAGGTGAAGAAGCGCGGAAGAAGAAAATGGTGCAGCACCCAGTTTAATTCGTCAGCTCCCTTTTGCATGGGGCTAGGTCGAGGTACTCAGGGGTGCAAAAGCTGCTCTTCGGCCTCCTTATGGCTTCGAGGAAGCTGCACCATTACTTCCAAGCGCATGAGATCACGGTGGTCACCCGCCTCCCGTTGCAATGGATACTGCATAACCAAGATGCAACGGGGAGAATCGTGGAATGGGCCCTGTAGCTGTGAAGCTTCGGTTTAAAGTTTGAAAGTACCTCGACGATTCAGAGAAGAGTCTTGGCGGAGTTTGTTGCAGAATGGACCTCGACACCTGACGAAGAGGTACGTGAGACCACTCTCCCTGACAAGGAACCGAGTCGCAACTGGATCATGTACTTTGAAGGTTCCTTCTCGCTGCAAGGCGCCGGCGCTAGTGTGCTGCTTGTCGCACCCACCGGAGAGCACCTCAAGTACGTCGTCCAGATGCACTTCCCCCAGGAGATGTCAACCAACAACACCACCGAGTAGGAGGGCTTGCTTGCCGGTCTCTGGATCGCGGCGGACCTCGGGGTTAAAAAGCTCATCGTCAGGGGCGACTCACAGCTCATCATCAGGCATATCAACAAAGACTATCAAAGCCCGTTGATGGAAGCTTACGTAGATGAGGTGAGGAAACTGGGGGAGCGCTTTGACGGTATACAAGTGGAGCATGTCCCTCGGGCGGAGAACGACATCACCGATTACCTGTCAAAGCGCGCTGCCCTCAAGCTACCTGTGGAACCAGGTACTTTTGTGCTTCATTTAACTCAGCCATCCGTTGAGCCATCGACCGGGCAGAACAAGCGGAGGAAGCTAGGCCAAGGCAAGTACTTCCCCACGGAGCTTCCCGGGGCCGCCGGCGAAGATGTTGTCGTGGATGTCGATCCTGCCGCGGGGCGACCGACCGCAGACCTCGTGTCATGGCCGCGGGAGGCGCCGCCCAGAAAGCGTAAGAAATGCCTTTGGTCCTTGTCGTCGAGCCACGGGCTCCGGCATGGGCACAGCACACCGTCTGATTCCTTTAGAAAGGAGAGCTTCCTGAGGAGCAGGAAGAGGCGGAAAGAGTAGCCTGCCGGTCTGCCCTGTACCAATTCGTTGATAACGAGCTATACAGAAGAAGACCGAATGGGGTGAAATTGAAGTGCATCTCCCGGGAGGAAGGACTAAAGCTGTTGGCAGAGATACATGAAGGCATATGTGGCTCCCACATAGGGTCGAGGGCCCTTGCCGGCAAGGCTTTCCGGCAAGGTTTTTTCTGGCCCACCGCCCTCCAGGATGCGACGGCACTAGTAACCAAATGTGAAGCGTGCCAGTTCCATTCGATGAAGCTCCATCAACCAGCTCAAGCCCTTCAAACCATCCCTCTCTCCTGGCCCTTCTCGGTCTAGGGGCTCGACATATTGGGCCCTTTCCCCCGTGCTGTCGGGGGCTTTGAGTACTTGTACGTCGCAATCGACAAGTTCACAAAGTGGCCAGAAGTGGAGGCAGTGAGGAAGGTGACAGCGCAGTCAGCCATCAAGTTCTTCAAGGGACTAGTGTGCCGTTTTGGGGTGCCCAACAAGATCATCACCAACAACGGCACCCAGTTCACAAGCCACGCCTTCATGCAGTACATTGAGGATCTTGGCAGCAGGGTTTGTTTTGCTTCCGTGGCACATCCACGGAGCAACGGCCAAGCGGAAAGAGCAAACGCTAAGGTCCTGTGAGGCTTGAGGACAAGGACTTTGATGATCGCGAAAAGCGGAGGCACTAGATTCATGAGTTGCCGCGGTTCTTGGTCGATCGTAACGACGCCAAATTGAGCCACCGCCGCACACCCTTTGCCCTGGTTTACGGGCGTAAGCAGCTTCTCCCATGGAACTCATATATGGGTCACCTCGAGTGCTCGCTATGATGAGCTTGAGCAAGAGCGATTGCGGCAAGATGACGGACGCCCTTGAGGAAGATCGCTCCCGGCGGCCGTGAGAGTAGCACGCTACCAAAGAAGCCTTCCGCCGCTACTATAGCCGCAAGGTTCATGCCCGGAGTTTTGAGGAAGGCGACCTTGTTCTTCGCACGCTCAATCGCCAAGAATTCCAACAAGTTGACGCCAAGTGGGAAGGCCCTTATCGGTAACACGAGTCACCAGGCCCGGCGCAGTCCGGCCGAGATCAAGATGCCATTCCAAAGGAGTAATTCCGGGAACATCGAGCATCTTCGCAAGTTTTACCCATACATGCTGCTGTTGGCCTCCCGGCAAGCCACCCTTTTGTACAAGCCTTCCCAGAAGGCATGTAACCTTGTACAAAGCGAGGCGCAGACCTTGAGCATAGATAAACGGTTACCGGGCGCCTAAGTTATTGCATGCATGCTAGGTTGAGTCTCTTCCTTGGTTAGGTTGATAGTGCTTAGCTGCGATTCAACCCCTAGCTTAGAGGTCGAAAAGGCCTCTTTGTTTGTTCTTCTCTGTCTTCTTTGGTTCAGAGGGCACGTAAGTATTCTTCCCGAGCTATTTTGGAAGAAAGGGAGCAGACTGCGCTCGGCCCCGCAAGCCGAGTTGCCGGGGCTGCAAGAACAAGGATCCCTCCGCTGCAAGCCAAGATCGCCGGGGCTGCAGATCCGTAAAAGTCATTTATCCTCTATCATGCATTTCGTTATGGATCGATACGTGAAACCCCGTTCTATCTCTCGAGCTACCGGTTCTTTTCGCACCCAAGGATTATCCTCGGTCTGATTTGGTCGAGTTGAGCTGCAGCAAAGAGAAGGAATGGGGGCCTAATCCCACCTCATCCCCGCTCGCCAAGAGCGTGACAAAGGTCGAGCAAAGTGGGGAATGGCAAGGCTCGCTGCCAGCGAGAAAACGCTTGACTTAAGGATAACGAGGATTCATTCTTGTCGGGTTCCACCCACGAATGAAAATCTGGCAAACATCCTTTTCATTAAAAACATCCTGCATGTAAAGTTCATACGTAAATGAAAAACATGAGCAATGGGATTACAAGCTTTAAATTCTACTAAGGCCCGAAGGCTTACAAACTAACAAGAGATAAGGTGTCCGTAATCCCTTTCTTGTCCCTCTCCTCAGGAAATGGATAAAAGAAAGGCGGGAGGGCAAAAGGGGCGCCTAGGCGAGCAACGGGTGGCAGAAGACACCAAGAGAACATCTTGGTGGCCATCCAAGGGCTGGATGGTGATGGCGGTGCCGGAGGCAGAGCTCGAAGACGAGGCGGCAGGACGTCAATACGCGATTCAAGGCGCGGTGCCTCGCAGATTCAACTTGACGGCCTTGCCGCCCGCCCTCTTCCTCTTCCGCAGCCTCCCAACGCCAGCCGCCCATGGAGACGACCCCGAGAAGTTCAAGGATCCGGCGACACGGATGATGGGGTCACCGGTGCTGCCCAGAGCGGCGCCCGATGCCTAGTCGGACCCGTTATTCTGCCACCCGCTATCCTCGCCATCGCTGCCGTTGTCCTCCTTGTCACTCTCGCTCGAGGAGGAATCTTCATCATCACAAGAGCTCTCCACGCAGCACCTCACGCGGGTCCCGAAGTGCCCGAAGATTTTGACGGAGAGAAGGCCGCCCTCCATTAGTTTGAAATGGAGAGTGAGCCCATCCGTCAAGCTGTGGAGGCGAGCAAAGGTCTTCCACCCTCGGTGAAGATACATGATGTGAGGGGCGGTGTCGGTGTCAAAACCGGCGGATCTCGGGTAGGGGGTCCCAACTGCAAGCGCCTAGGCGGATGGTAACATGAGACAAGGGACACGATGTTTTACCAGGTTCGGCCCTCTCGATGGAGGTAATACCTTACCCTGCTTGATTAATATTGATGATATGGGTAGTACAAGAGTAGATCTACCACGAGATCGTAGAGGCTAAACCCTAGAAGCTAGCCTATGGTATGATTGTTGTTCGTCCTACGGACTAAAACCCTTCAGTTTATATAGACACCGAATAGGGTTAGGGTTACACAGAGTCGGTTACAATGGTAGGAGATCTACATATCCGTATCACCAAGCTTGCCTTCCTCGCCAAGGAAAGTCCCATCCGGACACGGGACGAAGTCTTCAATCTTGTATCTTCATAGTCCAGAGTCCGCCAACGGTGATAGTTCGCTATCCGGAGACCCCTAATCCAGACTCCTCAAGAGTCTCTCAACCAGGCTCCAATGACGATGAGTCCGCGCGAGATTGTCTTCGGCATTGCGAGGCGGGTTCTTCTCCAAATTCCATATACTTGTCGAATAGTGTCCGCTTTTGATAAATGCTGCGCCCTTGGCTTCCACGCCCAATAATGGCCATCTTCCACGTGTTTGAATGAACGCTAAAAGCCGGGTATTTATACACTTATCCCCTAGCTGCAAAATGAGCCGCCTATAAAAGGGATGAGGATCTAGATCTGAGTCACACCAACCCCCTCCATGAAGCTTTCATCGAGCGCCTTCGACAAAAATCCATTCCATCATGGATACCGACGCGGCTCCTCCTTCAAGGCCCCAGCCCTCACTCGAAATTGGGAGAGATGCTCAGTCCCGATAGCGAGCTAGTGACACTCCAAACCAAGGGATTTCTTCCCCGCCTTCATGGTTCCGGTTCGAGCTGACTTGCCACCTACAAGGGCGGAAAGCAAGCGGAGAGTGTCCCCGATCCTCTAAAGGAGAGCGGCTATGCTTTGTCTCTTATCTAGTAAGAGGACTCGGATTTCCAATCCATCCGCTTCTCCGGGGCTCTTGGAGTTCTACGGCCCAGTTGCACCACTTACGCCGCCTCCATTTTGCACATCGCGGGCTTCGTGGCCCTTTGCGAACTGTTCTTGGCGCCGAGGCTCATCTTGCGCTGTGGAAGAGATTATTCTGCCTTGTACCCCGCTCTCATGAGGGGTCAATATGTCAAGTGGGCGGAGTCAACTATGGCGATCGCCGGACCGGATATCTATCCGAAACCCGAAGAAGGCGTCCAAGACTGGCCTTCGGAATGGTTTTACATGGAGGACGCCCCGCTGCGGATCCTGCTCGATCGGCCTTCCGGAGTTTAGCAACGCCTCTCGAAGAAGCGCCTAAGCCGGGCGCCCGGATCCCTGTGAGGGAAAATGACCGACGCCCTTTAGTTGATGAGCCGAATAAGATTACTGGCTCATGCTGGATTGACCATGGTTGGAGTCATGGCAATCTGCATTATGAGGGGAGTGCAGCTGCTCGAATATAGGGGCCACCCCATGTGGGACTTCAACAGGGAGGACGATGCCACCCGCCATGGCTGCAAAGGGCCGGGATCGGTCACCGAACTGGTGAAGACCTTGTCCGCCATGTACAAAGGGGAGGAGGAGGATTATCTCCGCGCCAGTCCATTGAACGGGTTTTCATTGAATAATCCTCGAAGTTGGGTAAGCAAACATCTTTGTGGCCTGTCCGATCCATGTTCCCGTGGTTAAATATCTCATTTCATGGTTTCTACGCAGGAACTGCGTCGGGCCGTGGAGAAGATACACAGCCCGCCCCCACAACCCGAGGATCCGGAACGGTCCCTCGATCCGGCCTCCGAAGAGGACCCGGATATAAAAGTGGAGCTGATCGACGGGGTGTTCCACCAACTTAGCATTGACTATGCTTTGGTTGCCATTACGGCCGACTACCCCGGATTATTTCCGCCTCCCTGTAACCGTGACCAAAGTCCGGATACCATGACCCACCCGCGTTTTACTTCTAATCACCACGATTTGATGGTGTTTCGCAGGGGTGCCTTCGTAATCGGAAGCCGAGCTCGCCGCTGCCGCCCAACAAGGCAGCTCGCCCAAAAAAGGAAAAGAAGCGCGGTACGACTCGAGACGCCGCGCAACGGTATGATTTGCCATTGTGTTTTAAGGAGAGGTTCTGGGAGGCACACCGACGCCGTGGTTTTTTCGTGAAAAGGAGCGCAAGCCGGATCGAGTCCGAGAAGTTGCTAATCGGACCCCGCCAACCAGGCTCAAAAGCCGAGTCCGAAGGGGTACAAACACGAGGCGCAAGGCCGGATGCTCCTCCAACGGAGGATGCCGACAGACTGTCCGCCACCAAATCGGAGGTGGAGAGTGCCATGAATCATAGGCGCCACGACTATTCTACGTGACGCATGTTTCTCCCAAGAGGCGCTACGCCTTTAGTTCGGGAGAAGCGCACCTCCGCGCCGCCAAGATGGCCTAGCCAGAGCCATCGAGCAAAGATGTGAAAGACATACGGTAAGGAATTTTGAAAGTTATATATGCCAATAGCCCCGAGACTTAAAATAGTTAGGATAACTGATTTAAGGATCATTTGGAATGCAGGTTCTTACCAAAAGAATACCCATTTGTCCTGTGAGCTTGAAGAGTGCAAGGCCCAACTTGAGGTCAAGATCGCCGCGACCGGGAAGCCATGAAGACTCCTCCGTAATATATGCCCTTCAAAGTAGAAGTAGTTTCGCAAAGTGCGGCGGTGCATAAATCTGATATTAACATTGCAGATAGCGCCGAGATGGATCCGGACAAGCAACAGCTCCCTGTGCAGCCTAAAGGCCAGCGAGAGCGCTTACGAGGGTGCGGCAGGAGAAAAATAACCTCCAAGATGCCAACACCCAACCGGGTGAGGAACTAAAGGATGTTCGTGCTCAGTTGTCCGACCAGAAGGAGAATCGGCGGCTTCGTCATGGCATTTTCAAGAAGTGCTTAAACGAACTTTGAAAGAGTTCGGCGAGGAAGGCGACTAACATAAACATGTATGTAGGTTTGCTCACAGGTCATCCTGAGGAGGAGATGCCCAGTTCTTCGGGTGATCTTCTTCCCGAACTGCATCAGCTGCACGACGAAGTTCGGCAGGTGATGAAAGGCGCCGCCTGTGCCTTGTGGCTATCTATCTCCCCGCCTCAAGGCATTGGGGAGCTGGCAGAGCGGCTTCAAGGAGCACGGCGGCGCTCCGACTATGGAAGATATCGGCCTGCCGGCCAAGGCGCCAGGAGGCCTGGGCCATGGTAAAGACGCTGCACACGGTTGTTGACCCAAACCACATGGCCGAGGTCGGACCTGTGGGGCCTGATGGGAAGGAGATCCTCAGAAGCTTAGTGTAATGCCAAGTAGAATTGGCCGCCAAGTATTCCCAGAAGATTGTAAATTAGATAGCCTATTAGATGGCATTGAGGAGGAATACAATTACTCGAGTTGAATATGTAATTGAATATGACATGAAAAATGTCTTCTAGCCGGATTGTAGATCGCTTGTCATAGCGGACCTTTTCGCTTCACCTCGGGACCCAATAGTCCGAGTGTGTCCGAATACCCTTATGTTATGTAAGAACCGGGCATGCATGGAGACAAGGCGAGGGGTCATTATTGCTGTATCGCATAAGTGCCCAACTAGTTATGTTATATTACATGGATAATAAGAAACATCTTCCAGGAGAATAGTTCCGCTAAGGGTTCCTTTCTCGGGAGGCATGCCCTAAAGTGCATGTCCAAACTACTAAGAAAGTAGAAAATCATCCGGGGCAGATGGATAAATAGTTAAAATCATCTTTCAGTTCACCAAACCAATATTCCCTTAAGAACGCTTAGCTTTCGGCTTCACCTAGTCTCGAGGTACACATCCGCTGACCCGGCAAGAATAATCGCAGAGGTGCTCCTTTACCACCTAGCCGAACAATCGGGAACGAGGGTAAGCACAGAGCCATGCAACCCAGCTTGGCCAAAACTTAAGTCATATCGATGCATATAATGGTGAGTAAAAGGTACATGTGGAAGTTTGACATGTGTTGGGCATGAAGCTCAGATAAATAAGCTTCGTTAAAGAAGCCCTGTGTATAATGAGCGGACAGGCGCCAAGTATGTGCGTAACAAAGTGCAAACGAGCCTCTAAAGGCTTCAAGAAGAAGGAGGAGGAAGGAGAGAAATAAAAGACAGCAAAATAGAAAATGTGGACGGAGGAAGGAGACGAACTCGAGTCCGCGCTTAGGCGAGAATCTTCAGAGACGGGCTGCGCTCCATGGGTTCGCTCGAGTCGGTTATCCGATGTTTCGCAGACGGTATGCTCCGCCGTCGACCTGGTCGATGATGAAGGGACCTTCCCATTTGGGCTTGAGTTTGTCCTTTTCTTGTCCGCAGGCATAGAACTAGTTCGCCAACATTGTAAGCTTTGGCCCGCATTTCCTCGCTTTGATATCTTCGAGCTCGTTGTTGATAAAATGCGGAACGAAGCTTTTGCCACGCCGCGCCTCCTCCAATGCGTCCCAACTGTCCCGCCGATCGAGCTCGGCTTCTTTCTTCATACATGCGCACGCCGAGGTGAGTCATGCATTATGTCGCAGGCAAGATTGCTCTCGCGCCGCACACCATAAAAATGGTGTGAATCCGTAGTACGATTCGGCGTGGTCCATAGCCCCCAGAGTACGGAGTCGAAGCTCCTCAACCCAAAGGCGTGTTAGGTTCCTTGAGGACCGCACTAGTCCGGGTTTAATGCCGCCATGATTAGACTGTTTGCTCGCCGACTTGATCGCTGGTTTGGGGTGATAGACCGAGGCGAATCGAGCTTGATGCCCATGTTTTTGCACCATAATTTGACCTCATCGGCCGTGAAGTTGGTGCCGCTATCGCGATGATACTGTGGGGACGCCGAACGTGCACTACCCCCGATATGAAGTCTATCACCGCCCGGATTCGCCGCTTTAACAGCTTGGCCTCTATCCATTTGGTGAATTTATCCTCCATGACCAATAGGTATTTTTGCTTGTGGGTTCCTCCCTTAAGGGGTCCAACCATGTCAAGCCCCCAGACCGCGAACGGACATGTGATGGGTATAGTTTTGAGGGCGGTGGGTGGCATGTGGCTTTGGTTAGCAAAAAGCTGGCAACCGACGCATCGTTGGACTAAATCATGCGATCTTCCCGGTCGCGTCGGCCAATAAAATCCTGCACGGAAGGCCTTGCTTACAAGGGCCGGGCTGCAGCGTGGTGCCCACCCAGTCCGCATGAATTTCAGCTGGAGGTTTCGCCTTCCTCTTCGGAGATACACCTTTGAAGGACTCATGTTGTGCTTTTCTTATAGAGCTCTCCCTCATGGACTTTATATGCTTTGGATCGCCGTACTATGCAGCAAGCCTCCTTTTGGTCTTCAGGGGGTTCCTGCCTAGTTAGGTAGGCTAGGAATGGTTCCATCCATGGGGCGATAACCGCCATTATTTCGTGGGCAGAGGGTGTTATCTCGGTGGCAGAGCCTCCGATTGTGTCAGAGTGTTCGGTGTCAGGCAGTGCGGTTGGGTCCGGATTATTATTTCCGGACTCCCCTTCCCATAGTACGGATGGCTTGAACAGCCGTTCCAGGAAGATGTTGGGCGGGACGGCATCGCGTTTTGCGCCGATGCGTGCCAATACGTCCGCCGCCTAGTTGTTATCCCGGGCTATATGATGAAATTCGAGCCCTTCAAACCATGCTGACATTTTTAGGACCGCATTGCGGTACGCTGCCATTTTCGGATCTTTGGCATCAAAGTCTCCGTTTATTTGAGATATCGCGAGGTTCAATCTCTCGCAACTCTAGGCATTTAATGCCCATGGAGATCGCCATCCGGAGGCCGTGCGTATGGGCCTCAGATTTGGCTGTGTTGTTGGAGTCCGTAGACATTATCTCAAGGACGATGGATTGTGTCCTCGGTTGGGGACGCCAGACGACGCCAGCCCCCAGGCCGCCAACATTTTGGAGCCATCAAAGTGCATGATCCATTGAGTATGCGCCGCACTTTAGGGAGTTCGCCGTCCATTCGCCACGAATTCCGCCAAAACCTGCGACTTAATAGCTCGCCATGGCTTATAGGTTATGTCGAATGGAAGGAGCTCTATGGCCCATTTAGCAATCCGCCCGTCGCGTCATGTTGTTTATAATGTCGTTAAGAGGTACTTTGAGGCTACCGTTATCGAACACTCTTGAAAGTAGTGTCGCAGCTTCCGATGCCATGAACACCGCTGTGATGCTATCTTTTGATAATATGGGTACCGGACTTGCATGGAGTTAGGACAAGGGACACATAGTAAACCGGTTTTGAAGAGGGAACGGTGTCCGTCTGCTTTCGCTCGATGACGAGCACCGCTACCGACAACTTGATGTGTTGCGCGATATATAATAGCATTGGTTCGCCCATGTTGGGCGTGGCCAGACCGGATTTGTTGCCAATATGGCTTTTATTTCTTCGAGTCCGCCATGGCGCATCCGCCCACTCAAGTGTTCGTGCGTACGGAGGAGGCGGTAAAGGGTAACGCCTTTTCTCCCAAA
The DNA here is from genome assembly GCA_021605205.1 of Aegilops longissima. Taxonomy (NCBI): domain Eukaryota; kingdom Viridiplantae; phylum Streptophyta; class Magnoliopsida; order Poales; family Poaceae; genus Aegilops; species Aegilops longissima. The sequence goes on along the minus strand of CM038681.1, from coordinate 108,951,331 downwards.
CGGAAATAAAGCGCTTAGAGCCGCTATGCATCCAAATAATTTTTGTATTTGTTTGAGGTCTTTGAATATCCAATTGTGACAGAGCTCGATCTTGGCTGGTTTGTTTCAATTCTCTACCGGACACAATGAAGCCCAACAGCTTTTCCTACTGGAACGCCAAGACGATTTTTCCGGATTGAGCTTAATGTCATATTTTGGAGATTGTCGAATGTGAGCCTCAAGTCATGTACTAGAGTTTTACATGCTTGATTTGACGACAACGCCATCTACATATGCTTCCACCGTTTTGCCGATCTGGTTTGCCGACATGTCCGAATCATGCGCTGATATGTTGCGCCGGCGCTTTTGAGCCCGAAGGGCATTGTGTTGAAGCAAATGGGCCGATGGAGGATGAATGCTGTTGCTATGCTTGGTTTGGCTCCGCCATCTTGATTTGGTGGTAGCCGGAGTACGCTACGAGGAAGCACAATGAGTCATGTCCCGTTGTAGCATCGATAATTTGATCAATGCGAGGGAGGGGAAGGGATCCTTGGGCAAGCCTTATTAAGGTCTTTGAAATCAACACATAGGCACCAGGATTTATCCTTCTTGGTACCATCACCAGATTTGCTAGCCACCGATGTTTTATATCTCGATGAATCCGGCCTCCGTAAGTTTGGCTAGCTCCTTCCCATGGCCTGTCTCTTGGGTTCTAAAAGCGCCAAGAGCCTGCTTGACCGGCTTGAATCCTTTTAGGTATTTAGGCTTTGCTCGCCAGCCTAACGGGATTCGGCATGTCCAAGAGTGCTGTGCAAAATGTCCTAGTTTTCGAGAAATTCTCGAAGTGCAAGCGCCTACATCAGGATTTAATTGTGCCCCAATGGAGGCCGCTTTGCGGTGGTCCGCTGGGTGGACTTGAATTTGACTATTTCATCCGCTGGTTTAAAAGAGGTGGACTTGGATCTTTTATCAAGTATCACATTGTCCCCTGTTCACCGTGGAGCGATCGCAGTGAGTTCCTCGGCCGCTAGGGCTTTGATAGTGCCTCGAGGGCTAGTGCGGCTGTCTTGTTTTCGCGCTGAGTGCTATGTTCGGATCACTAGCGAGAGTGATGATTTCGTTAGGTCCGGCATTTTAAGCTTCATGCACCCATAATGGGGTATAGCTTGAAAATTGTGAATGCATCTCGCCTAATAAAGCGTGATATCCGCTGCTGAACGGGCCACTTGAAATGTGACCTCCTCGACCTGTAATTGTCCGGGCGAGCCAACACTACGCCTAGTGTGATTTTTCCTGTGCAGCATGCTTCCCGCTAGGGATTATTCCTCTAAAGGTTGTGCTGCTTCGCCAATGCGTTCCAGCCTATTTCCATTTTTCGGAGGGTTTCCTCGTAGATGAGGTTTAGTCTGCTGCCGCCATCCATGAGTACCTTAGTAAGGCGAAAGCCGTCCACTATTGGACTGAGAACCAATGCGGCTGGTGCTCGGGCTGTTCGGAATTTGGGTTCGTCACTAGCATTAAAGGTAATAGCCGTGTCAATCCATGGATTTATTGTTGCTAATTGGTAGACTTCGGCAAGGTTGCGGAGTGTTCGTTTCCGCATGTTATTTGATGTGAAAGTCTCAAGACTGTTAATACCTGCATCGTGTTGCTAGGCTGGGATTCTGAGGCTAGAAGCTCTTCGCCACTTTTGGCCACCTGCCGTAGTATCCAACATGCTCGAAGGCTATGAGTTGGAGTGGCGCCCTCTGCGCTATGAATTTTGTAGGGTCCGTTTAGCCAACCCTCCAGTACGGTTCCGTGCCCTTTAGGGGGTTTTTGTTTTCTGATGTTTAACCCTGGTGCTTGGTGATGATGCACCCTTTTATTTCGGAATAGGGTTGTATTCGGGGCCGGATTATCCCAAAATTTACATTCGGTTTTCCAAGCACTCTCCATCGCACAATACTTTTGTATAATGGTCACCAAGTCAGCAAAGCGTGTAATTTCGCGAGGACTTATGGCGTTTAGGATTCCCTTGTCCGTGCAATTATTGCAGAAAAGTGAGATTTGCGTTCTCTCGGCAGTCCTTTATCATGTCCATAACCGTAGGAATCGCCCAAGAATGATGTACTATTTCAGCGGGCTCTTGCCGAATTCGGGATAGATCGCTAATGTTTGGGTGGGCGGTGGAACTAGATCCGAACCCCGCCCAATTTAAGACTCAGGGCCAAGGAGTTTCGAACTTGGAAGTTTGGATTTTGAATGCTATCCAATGAATCCAACCCGCCACCGACTTTAAGTTCAGGGCTTGATCGACATCCGCCCCTCCGGGAATCCGCATGGAGGGATCAGGAATCCGGACGTAGCTAGTCCTTAAGATAGAAGAAGAATCGCCAGATTGCTCCTCCGCCACAACAACATGATGGGTAGCCCGGGAGAGTTGATCTCTCGATCGGTTTTAGGTCCGATCCGGTCGTAGTCTCGTGGCGACTCCTGTATGGCGATGCGATCCAAGAGCTCGCTTACTGTGGAGAGCTCGATCGATCTAACTCTCGGCAAGTTCCGAGTTAAGGTGAAGATTGGTTTCATGACCCGAGAAGTCATCGTCGGCCAAGGTATGTTAACCGGGCGGTCATAAGAAAACTACCTAACCAAGAGTCCGACCAAAGGCCAAGGCCTTTGGTGATAGTATCGCCTTTAAAGACGGATGAGGCATCCTTCCCGACGGCGACGGCACAGAGGAACTCTCAATGAAAGCACCAATGTCGGTGTCAAACTGGCGGATCTCGGTAGGGGGTCCCGAATGTGCGCCTAGGGCGGATGGTAACAGGAGACAAGGGACACGATGTTTTTAACCAGGTTCGGGCCCTCTCGATGGAGGTAATACCCTACTCCTGCTTGATTAATCTTGAAGATATGGGTAGTACAAGAGTAGATCTACCACGAGATCGAGAGGCTAAACCCTAGAAGCTAGCCTATGGTATGATTGTTGTTCGGCCCCACGGACTAAAACCCTTCGGTTTATATAAACACCGAATAGGGTTAGGGTTACACAGTAGTCGGTTACAATGGTAGGAGATCTACATATCCGTAACGCCAAGCTTTCCTTCCACGCCAAGGAAAGTCCCATCCGGACACGGGACGAAGTCTTTAATCTTGTATCTTCATAGTCCAGGAGTCCGACCAACGGTGATAATTCGGCTATCCGGACACCCCCTAATCCAGGACTCCCTCAGGCAGGGAAATCAACATCGACCCATGTGCCACTGTTCCCACAACCCCTCATGTGCAGCCGCAGCGCCTGCGGCTGATCCAGCTCCATCTCCCGCGCAAACGGGGTCGAAAGGCGAAGGCGACAGCGCGGCGGATGGCGCAATCTAACAAAGAATTCGCAAGGGTTTTCCCCAGCGTGGCCCTCCATCGGAGGAAGGACTGCTGGAGGGGGCGAGGCAGATCTGCTGCCCCGTCCTCCTCTCCCTCGAGCACCGCGACGGCCTCGACCGCCTCCTCCCTCCCTTCTAGCGGTCGGCCCGGGCCGCCACGAGCTCTTGGGAGGAGCGACGCTGTCCGGCCGAAACCGCCGCCATCGATGAAGCGCCGCCACCGCCATGGCAGGAGAAGAAAGGAAGCAGGAATGGAGAGAGCCGGATGGCGAAGATTGAGGGCACCGCCCACCCGCCCCTCTTTATAAAGGGCGGGGGGCTCGGCCGCCTCTCGCCAATCCGACTTCCTGAAATGATAGCAAGCGGGCCATCGACCGCCTCCCCGCTCCATCAAGGCGCAGGGAATCGACCAAGACGCTGCGATTACCCACGCCCCATGCGCCTGTCACTTGCTCTGCGTTATGCATGCAGCGAACGTGGCGCAAGGGGGGGCGTAGTGGGACACGTGGAACGACGGTTCCCGAGCGAGGGCAGTGAATGGGAGGCGGCCTTGCGGTTTTGAAGAGGCACGCAAGCTGCCTCTTTACGGTCCACCACAAGGTGACGCCAGCATGCTTCCGTCATGCGCTACAAGCACGCACCCCCACACGCGCAGATTCAACATGGGTCGTGGGGAAGCACGGCCGACGGAACAGTGGCAGCGTAAAAATCCGCCTAACTGCCTCGCAAGCACCGCTATGGGCCTATCCCAACAACGTGTTGCGCCTATGTGTGGCCCAGGGCTGCCTGCCGGTGTACAAAAGTAGGGGCTCGCTTTTGACCCCTTTACTTGTGCACGGGCAGTCAGAGCCTCCCGCCACGACCACGCATAGACATAGCAAGAAAGGGGAGCTGGAGACAAGCCAAAGACACGAGGACAAACGAAGCAACGACAAGGACCAAGGCCACAAGGATCGGATGGGCGAAGCAGGTTTTCTCGGCAAGGACCCTTGACATGGCAGTTCAGCCGCCCCGCAAGACCCTTGTCGGGCAGCCCGCCCACACCAGCCGAGCGAGCCACCCTTGAGCCCACCAATGCTCAGACAAATGCGTTGGGACAGGGCTCGGGAGGCACCTCCGTGGTGGCATGCAGATCTTTGTGAAGACATAGAATGCTCAAGATCATATGAGGATTAGAAGACGACGATTCTCGGCAAGATCCTTGCCGAGGAAGGCCACTAGACCCCCGGTGTCGTGCATTTGTCACGGCAGATGTCCTTATTTTTAGGACTTAGTCGTGAGGTCAACACATCTATGTGGTAGCTTGAGAGGGGTTGAGCTGAATCGAGAGACGCAACCCTACATCATCCGGGTTTAGACAGCTTCGGGCCCCGGGAAACATCATCCGGTAACAACCCTACATGTTGTTTGTGGCTAGGTCTCATTATCATCACGAGGGAGACGCCGTAAACCGGCTCTTTGTGTCTAGCCCTAGAGATTGTTTCTTCTTGCTTGTAGCTTGTCCCTCTTTAGGGAGCCCTTCCCCTCCTTATATAAGTTGAAGGGGCGGGTTACATGTGGAGTCCTATTAGGATTAGGACAAATCTATCTCTAATACAAACCGGATACAAGTCCGGTCTTGACTCCTTGTAAGGGAAATATCCTTCTTGTTTTCCTCTTAAACCGCCCACCATTAACATAAACCGCCTTCGGGCCTTGGGCCTTGTCATCCGTCTCGACCCGCCTGGCCGGGTCACCAGTGAGTCAAAATAACCAGGCGGGTTGCTTGTAAACCGCCAGTCGTATGGTCGCCAAGAACTCGCCAAGTGTCAGCGGGGTCTTCAGATAAACCGCCAAGTCGGGCCGGGTTACAATTCCGGCCGGTTTACGCCACGGGGTATATCCCCGACATTAGCCCCCAGTTTGATTTGGATTTATCCATGTTAAACTGATCCTGTACAACAAACACAAGAACGAATTTGACAGATTATGCTCCGGGTTAAGAATTCTTGTAAACCGGCATCTGATCATCCTTATGTCCTTGTCATTTCCTCCTTCTAGAAAATCCGGGTCAACAAGCCAGCTTCATACTCAATTTGCTGACATTGGTTTCTCACAGAGAAAATTTGTGAAGAATAATCCACTTGAGTCGGCTTCCAAAGCGACGATTTAAGAAATATGGGTCTTGAAATACTCATCTGATATTCAACCGGTTTGAGGATGTAAAACTTGCCGGTTTATCATTGCCAAAATTGCCGGGTTATAAAAACTGATAATTCCGGGTCATGATTGTTGCCAACGCCGGTTCATGATTGTTGCCAACGCCAGTTCATGATTATTGATGACGCCAGGTTATGATTGTTGCAGACACCGGGTCATAATGATTGGTGATGCCGGGTCAATCTGGTTTGCTCAAAACTGAAAATCGGAAGATATTTCTCCCATATATCCATATTACCTGTAGCCCCCAAGTCTTGAACAGAACAAAGTGATGATTTGAGACTTGTTTCCATATAATTACTGCCACTTTGAAGAAATCCATGTTGTTCATCTCAGTCACTAAAAAACTGAATACTCCATATATGTAGCCCCCAAGTGCCGGGTTGTCATGCTTCAGCAACCTGGGACTTGAAATTGTCTTATACTCATAAAAACTTCAACCAGTGTAGCCCCCAAGGGCCGGGTCATTATGCAATAATGAGCAGGGACTTTGTAAATATAATCATGTAAACTTTGAACAGCAACGGTGTAGCCCCAAGGACCGGCTCAGTAAGATAACATTGAGCTGGGACTTGATATATACTTCAATGAAAAATAACATCATATGATGTAACCCCCATCATGGGGATTGAATCCACGTCCACACGGTTAAGATCCTTGTGCTTTACCAACTGAGCAGTGGACCCTTCAATATAATGAATAAAAAGCTTTGTACCTTGAATTGTTGACAAGATTAATTGGTAGCCCCCAAGGGCTGGCTCATTACGATGTGATGAGTCGGGTCTTTCAATAAGGTGAGCAAACAATGACTTTGCATTAGCCCCCAAGTGTCATGGTGCATGCTTGCAGTGACATGAGACTTGCATGTAATCTTAATTTGAATAATGTAGCCCCTAAGTGCCGGGTCGTAAGCCTGCAGCGACTCGGGACTATTCCTTCCATTGCAGAATAAATCATATTCATTGATAAAATAAAAAAATAGCCATTGCACTAAAGCGACTTGGAAAACGTCAATAATACCGGTTATTAATAACCATAATAAAAGTCCAGCCATGTTGGCTATTCAAGATAATATAATCCGGTATGAAAACCTTATTCATTCAATATCATAATGAAAATTCAGCCAAGTTTGGCTATTTGAATAATATAACCCAATGATTTATAAGCGCATGATTCCAATGGCGCAATCCAAATATATACTGGCAACTTATAGTCCAAAGCCATGCTGGGTTAACGAACACACGGATAATTTCTCATCACATACTGGCGACTTATCGTCTTAAAGCCAGGCTAGTTTAATAAACACCGGATAATTTATGATCATACTGGCGACTTATCGTCTTAAAGCCAGGCCGGTTTAATAAACACCGGATAATTTATCATCATACTGGCGACTTATAACCGAACGCCAGGCCGGGTTAGTAAACGCCGGTGATTTATAGTCATTCTTTATTCAACCTGTTTCTGTGACATTGAATCACATCGTTAGTTTACCAACTTTTTGTAGTAAGAGTGATAACCCCAATCTTGAGTAATAATAATTCCTTTCATACTGTGCCGGTTTATGATAAAACTGTATCGGGTTTGTGATAAACACTGGATTAACCATATAGAATACTGGTGACTTGTAGTCAAACCAAGCGTGAACCGGAGGCCGGTTTAGACCACTGGTCTTGGTATGCCTTCGTGCATATTTATCTTCAATTGATGCCTGTTTGAATCATATGTTTCCAAACTGTTTTCTGCAGTTAAGAAGCTTAAAAGGCCCTGCCACCGTCAGGCATGATGTTGGCTGGCCAATCTTGAAGCGGGGTTGAAATCCCAAACTTTGGAGAAAACAGCTCCTGTTAATATAAGGCCAGCTTTACAATGTAAACCGCCCGGTTATAATAAACACCGTTTACTCCATAATAGGATGGTAACGAGAAAATCAGACCGGGCAGTATAGTCTCCGGATTAAGATTTGATCGTGTCCGCCAATTTGTAATTGACAGTTGAACTGATTAACAATGTTGGTTTGAAAACGCAACAAAGAAATGTTTATCAAAAGAAAAACAGAATTCAAGCAAAGTCAAAGATAAAACCATTGCAAATGAGGCTTTGAGTCGATCAAGAGGCATTACCATGGTCGGACAAGACCATGCCCCCAAAAGGCGTAGCTATGGTTCAACTCAGCCAGGTCCCCAAATGATGCTTTGGCATTACGCCGATCAAGAGGTGTAGCTATGGTTCGGGTTCGACCAAGCCCCCAAGTGATGCTATGGCACTAGGACGATCAAGAGGCGTGACTGGTTCAGACGTGACCAAGTCCCCAAGTGATGTTGTGGCTTTCGCCTATCAAAAGGTGTTGCTATGGTTCGGACCCACCAAAGCCCCAAATGACATCGTGGCATTACGCCGATCAAGAGGCGTGGCTATGGTTCGGATACGACCAAGCCCCCAAGTGATGCTGTGGCATTGAGCTGATCAAGAGGTGTGACTATGGTTCAGACATGACCAAGCCCCCAAGTGATCAATAATATGATAAGCCAATAAGGCATGATACCCATGTTTGAACTGCGCATCATGGCAGCAGGTCCTTTTTGGCACCCTTAACTTTTTGCAAGAGATAAATCCTTCTTGAACCAGGATATTGAACCGGATATCGAGAGCTTCAAAGCTTTGTGGGAGACATCTTTCCCTTGAACCGGATTTTAAACCGGAATCTTCATTTTCAGCCGGAAATTTTCTGACGACCTTTAAGCTCGAACTTGCGATAAGTTAATTCCTTTTTGAACCGAACATTTTTTAAACTGGATTTGAGAGCTTCAGAGCTTTGCAGGAGAACAGATTTCCCTTGAACCGGATTGTAACCCGGATTTTTGAGAGCTTCATTGAGACTGACTTCCCTTGAGCCGGATTTTAAACCGGAATCCTTTCTGATGACCCGGGACTTCTTCATTGAGCCCGGATTTTGTAACTGCCATATACTTTCTAAGCCAGAAATTTTCTGACGGCCTTTAAGTTTCCATCAATATAACAGGAGCCTCCAGGACCGGGTTATCTTTCCCTCCATCGTCCTAGGGTTCTTAATTTTGCTGAAACTGGCAAGATTTGCTGAGTCATGTCATCATAGCCCCCGAGTCCCAAAGGTGACTCGAGGAGTTGGCTTGAGACTCTCCATATGTGACCGTGATGTAAACCAGCATAAGTTGTATATCATCGGTGTTGATAGCCCGATGTAAATCCATAGAAGATTGAGGTGACTGCGGCGGGTTATAAATGATCCCGTATGAGCCGTGTCAGCAACTCGGCCAATGGTTCCTTCCAACTGGTGATTTGGAGTTAACTAACTGTAATGGTGGCGACTTGTGCGCCTGCCCATTGAGCCATCCAGTGCGGGCGGCGGTTGATAGTATATGATAATTTTCCTCCATTTTGTTGAAAGAAAAAACCGGGCTACCCAAGCTGTGACTTGCTCATACTCAATAAACAGCTCATGCGGACAGGTGCGGCCCGGTGTGTTGATGTAGACCGGATCGCGAGAGATGGATGGTAAAGACGTCCGCCGTATCAGAGGCGACACGGACAGATGAGTCGGCCGCGGCGTTTTAAACCGGCGTGGACGGACGAATTAGCCACGTCATATTGATGTAAACCGGTCTGTAGAATGGCGGTTTGCATATATATTCATCGAGCTTGATGGCATGGTAAGATACTAGCGCATTCATAATGGTGGCGCAAGTTTATACATCCATGACACAGCCATAGCTTTTGCACTGAACAATTGTCCTGCATAAACAATATTGCAGACCAAGGCAAAGGTAAACTTGTTTTTTGACAAAAATAATATGTGTTAATAAAATATGTTTTAGATGGATATCACCGATGTGCTAGGGCGGAAATTATCTGCCATGGAGTTGATGATCACCAGTTGATGCTAAAATTAATCACGGCCGAGTTAAGCTGAGGAGCAGACAGATGAGTCGGCCCGGCGTTGTAAGTCGGTGCGGCCGAGCAATTTGTCCTCGACGTTGTAAGTAAGCTGCGTGAACCGTCGCGGGGCGGGCGGGCGAAGTCGTCTGTGGCGTTGTAAGGTGGTGCGGACGGGCGAGTCAGCCGGTACGGTGACGCAAACCGGACCGCGACACCCTGTCCATGAAGCCGCGCGATACAGCCGAACGTGCATCAGTGGTATAACACCACCCCTTTTTTCTTTTAATAGTTGCCATGCATAAAAATATTACAGGCCAGAGTAATTGTTGTCGGATGAATTAACATGTACTGGTAAAATACATAGAAAGGATAGCACCTGGTCTATTTTGCCGGATGCTGGCGCTGGATAATGCATAGTGTTGCTTTTGTTTTTGACAAAAGAGTTGATTGGTTCTGTGTCTTCTAGTGCCTGAGCTCTCCATATAACCCGGCCGGTACTTTTTGAGCTGGAATTTCTGGAACTAGAACTTCTTGATAATCCGGCCGAAACTTTTGATAATCCAGAACTTTTGAACCGGAAGCTCTTGATAATCCGGAACCTTTGAATCGGAACCTCTTGATAATCCGGAACCTTTGAATCGGAACCTCTTGATAATCCGGCCGGAACTTTTGATAATCCGGAACCTTTGAACCGAAAGCTCTTGATAATCCGGAACCTTTGAATCGAAAGCTCTTGATAATCCGGCCGGAATTTTTGCTAATCCGGAAGTATTTGATAATTCGGAACTTTTCTGTAGCCTAAATCAGAACTCTTTGACGACTCGGACAGAACCTTTTGGCGATGCGGTTGGAACCCTTCAATGGTTCGGACTGAACTTTTCGTCGAGGCGATAGGAACTCTTTGATGATTCAGACAGAACCTTTCGGCGATGCGGTTGGAACCCTTCGGTGATTCGGACTGAACTTTTCGTCGAGGCAATCGGAACTCTTTGATGATTCAGACAGAACCTTTCGTCGAGACGGTCGGAACTTTTCAATGATCCGGCCGGAACTTTCTGACGAACCGGCAGAAACTTTCGATGAGCCTGACGGAACTTTTTCGGCAAGCCCGCTGGAACTCTCTGATGAACCGGTCGGAACTTTTTCATTGAGCCGGACGGAGCTTCTCGATCCCTAGGATAGCGCCCTCCAAGAACTCAACACCACAGTGCGCGGGCCCCACGGTGGGCGCCAACTGTCGTGGATTTTTTACGGCAGATGTCCTTAGTGTCAGGACTTAGTCGTGAGGCCAACGCATCTATGTGGTAGCTTGAGAGGGGTTGAGCTAAATCGAGAGACGCAACACAAGACAAGGGTTTAGACAGCTTCGGGCCCCGGGAAACATCATCCGGTAACAACCCTACATGTTGTTTGTGGCTAGGTCTTATTATCATCACGAGAGAGACGCCGTAAACCGGCTCTTTGTGTCTAGCCCTAGAGATTGTTTCTTCTTGTTTGTAGCTTGTCCCTCTTTAGGGAGCCCTGCCCCTCCCTATATAAGTTGAAGGGGCGGGTTACATGTGGAGTCCTATTAGGATTAGGACAAATCTATCTCTAATACGAACCGGATACAAGTCCGGTCTTGACTCCTTGTAAGGGAAATATCCTTCTTGTTTTTCCTCTTAAACCGCCCACCATTAACATAAACCGCCTTCTGGGCCTTGGGCCTTGTCATCCGTCTGACCCGCCCGTCGGGTCACCAGTGAGTTAAAATAACCAGGCGGGTTGCTTGTAAACCGCCAGGTCAGGGCGGGTCGCCAGTAACTCGCCAAGTGTCAGCGGGGTCTTCAGATAAACCGCCAAGTCCGGATGGGTTACACTTCCGGCCGGATTACGCCTCGGGGTATATCCCCGACACCCGGCAAGATCCTTGCCGGGGACGACAGCACGCCACGGCAAGACCCTTGTCGGGCCACCCGGCAAGGCCCTCGCCAAGGACGCCGGCGGGGCAACCGCCAAGCCCACGTCAGCCAAACTTCCACCGCCGTTCACATGCAGCTGCCAGCCCAACCGGCTGGGCAGGCACCTGCGTGGCAACATGCGGCCCCAAGGCCAACTCATCAAGCGTCTGTGTGGCGGCATGCAGATCTTCGGGAAGGCTCCACCACCGCGCCAACTCAGCTGCCTGCCTGCCTGCCTACATGGCACCGCATGTATCCGTGGCCGAGGCGCGTGTCGAAGCAAGGAGGAGCGGCGGCGGACGGGACGGGCCTCGCCCCCGTCCCCGATAAATCAAGGACACCTAAGCAATGCATTAAATGCGTCTTATCCTGTAATACTAGCGATAGACTCGCGACACTGTAGCACTTTCCACCTCCTGTGTGCCACTGTGGCAGCCCCTTTCGCCTATAAAAGGAGGCCCACAGCGCACAGAGAAAGGATTCGGCTCTTTGGAACCTCGCAGCACCTAGAGCTAGTTCGGGAGCTCAAGAACACTAAATACATCCAGCAAAGCAGGACTGGGGTTTTACGTACCTTTGCGGCCCGAACATGGGTAAAATCCCTTTGTGTTGTCTGCTGGTCCCGCTCTTCTCACGATCCCCGCGCCCCGCAACCGTAGAAGGGATTCCAGTGATCCCATAGGTGTCGTCTCCCACCGACAGGACGCGATTTCAGTATTCTGCAATAATTACACGGATGAAGGGATCCTAAACACCCTCAACCGCCATTGCGTATTACACTTCACTGACTTGGCAACCATAGTACAGAAGTACTGCGCAATGGAAAGCGCCTGGAAAACTCAGACAACTCGCTGGGAACCACCGGCCTTCGCGCCACTTCCCGGGCGGGCAAAAAGGATGCACCCTCGCGGCGCACCCGACCCCGTGGGCCAGAAAATAAAATCCATTACGGGACGTGGAACCGTTCTTGAGGGATGGCTCGATAAGCCATGCAAAATACACATGACACCAGATACCGAACCAACCCACAGCCTTAGAGCATGTTGGATACTCCGGCAAGTGGCCAAGAGCGGCGAGGATATCCTCACCAAAAACATATCGGAGTAGTACTCTTCGGAAAACGACGACCTCAGAGTATTGACGGTCTTCGAGACTTTCGCTTCAAATAACCGGCGCAAGAGGGCACTCCGTGACCACACCAAAGTGTGCCAAGTCGTAGCAATGAATCCCTGGAACGACACGGCCATAACTTTTAATGCCGATAACGAACCCAAATTCCGGTCAGTCCGGGCTCTAGCCGCCTTGGTCATCAATCCAATTGTGGATGGCTTTCGGCTAACTAAAGTGCACATGGACGGCGGCAGTGGGCTGAACCTCATCTATGTGACAGCCTGGATTTTTTGCCTTCTCTCTTTTTACCGGACTTGCCTTCTCTCTCTTTCCGGACTTGGTTTTCATCGTGGTTTTTGCCCTGATTTGATTTGGATTTTTGGATCAATTCAAATGGACTTGTCACTTGGACATATCCTTGGATTTCACCCAAGTGACCTATCTACCTTATTCCTCCCACAAATTCCCAAATTAGAAAATGAATATTTTTCCTAAAAGGAGAATATTCATTTTTCTCTCTTAAGCTTATTTCAGAACTTTGTGCTCCAAAGCAACCTCAATTTTTCTTGCTCAGAAAAATCTGAGATAATTCCTAAATATTCTTAGGACCATGGCACATCTTCGCATGCAAGAATATTGCATCACTTTTTGTAATATTTTTTTTGTAGAAAATCTTTTCACTTCTGGACCATAAATGCACTTTGTACAACAAGTGCATTTTTCCTTAAGCTTTTGGCCTTGAGATTTCTTGAGCTTAAAGACCTTCCTAAGAAACCCTAAACCCCAGGAGATTAGCCCTAATGGCCTTCTAGAAGGTGGCCAAACTTGGCGACCAAGTTTCTGACCAGAAACTTGCCAGCTTGGTAGAGTCGCGTCTGGTCGGCCTTGGTATGATCCATCACCTCTCCTAGATGTAGCAATGCACGGTCGAGCTCGTAGACAAGGTTTGGCCGCTCCTAGCCATCGTTTTGGCCATGCCAGCTTGTGACCGCGCGAGGACATGGCGTCTGGCAGCGTCTCGACGCGCTCTGGCTGGCGCTTTGCGTTCTTTTTCGCGCGTGTGCATGCAAGCGCTCGCCTCTGAATGCCGCAACGTGCCACAACCCTCGACCCATCACCCATGACCCCTCCCTGGCGCTCGCCGACACTGGAGCTGCCACAGCAAGCCCGGTCAAGTCGCGGCCAAAACGGCACAGTGCGCGCGTGTGCTTGTCCCCATCTCAAACCGCCTCATGTGCTCGTCCGCGAGCGTGGGCAAGCGCCGGCGTTGACGCTGCACCCTGTCCCCTCGCGTTGGAGCCTCTTGTCGACGTTCGCCGCGTGTCCAAAGCGCTCCGGCGGCGACACGTTACCCCCCCCCCTCTGCTCCGGCTATATAATGCCACCCGACCTCCCTTGCTAGCCACGCACCACTCCGCACCACCTCCACGAACACGTAGACGAGCAGAAGCCCGGTCGGGCAGGCCTCTGGCCGTCGCCCCGACCCGAGGACTCCGGCGATCCCCGCAGGCCAGCTGCCGCTCTCTAGGGCCTCTCGAGCTCAAGCAGCTGCTTGGGCAGGGCCTTGGTGGTCTGATGGAGCTGCCTGGACCCCGCCAAGCACATGGAGCTGCCTCTAGCCACCATCTTCCACCTCTCCGGTGAACCCCGTCCGCGACCGAAGCTTGTGAGCTCAACTACGACCAGCTCCGTCCACCTTTCGCCAAGCCACGGGTACGGGCAGGTGCGCCGTGAGCCCCGCTTCCGATCTATCCCTCTAGCCTAGCCCCAAACCCCCTCGTCGCCGGCATGAGCTCCGGCGAAGCACCGCCTCCCCTCTGATCTCGATCCCCTTCCCTCTCTCCTGACTGGTGGGGCCTAGTGTCAGCCTCACCATTCGCGCCCGAAGCGGTACGAGTGGAGGCGCACTCCCACTTTACGCCTTCGACGTCACCCCCCCCCCCCAGGATTTTCTATTTATTAAGATTTAATTCAGAAATTTGACTAAACTTTGACTAGCCACCATTTCTAAACCATAAGTCCAAATGAATTGATTCTTTTTGCATTGTCTCTTTTACAGAAAGCTCTAGCAGCACACCAAAAGGTGGATTTTTCCTTGATGTCTAGAATTTTTGGTGATTTTCAGAATGTGTTTTGACATTTATTTTTGTGGTTTTAAAATATTTTCAGAAGGAGGATCTTGCCTTGAAGCTAACCAGGAGGAGTGTGACCCTCCTCTGCACTAAGGCAAGCCACAACATCATTTGATGGTGTTATTTCAATATCTATGATTTTCTACTTGAATATGAGTCTTTATTTGCATTTAAATTTTGATAAATTAATATGGTTAATTGCTAGTTGTTTTATGATGCTTGATATGCCTGTTTTAGCTTATGGTTGAGTTCATAGAATTGTTTGGCTAAGTAGAGTAAGATTTTGCACTAGATATTTTGTTATGGAAAGTTATGATAGGTATTTTGCTAGTAATAGTTTTCAACTAAATGATGAACTAATGAAAATGTTGTTTGTAGATAAAAATGAGTTATAACCAGAGAAGTTTCTGATCTTAGTATTGCCACTGAATCGGGTTTTTAATTCAGTGCGACCACATTTACCTAATGGGAAGGTCTTGATTCGGTACTTTGTCGTGGCTCTCACCGGTGCCTCCCGCGAGGGAAGGTTATGGGCGTGCATACTCTGGCCCGGTAGGCAGACCTAACCTTGTGTGCTCGTTTTGTTTTTATGGTACCTTGTCCCCGTTTGGGACCGTTTTGCCACGACGGTGGCCGTTGGTGTCTTTGGTAGACACGGGGCCACCCAAGACCTAGCCCTGAGAGGGAGATGGTCGGAGTGGCCGGGGAGAGTGCAAGGCAAAGGGAGGGTCTCGTCGGAATACTTTGGTCCACCCGAATGGGAGTACGAGGCCAGGTATTCCGTAGTGTGGGTAATGTGCGCTACCTCTGCAGAGTGTATTTAATCTATCGATAGCCAAGCCCTCGGATATGGGCAAGACTCAGGAGTAAGTCACACCATGGATATACCTTTTTTTAACTAATCTTGCAAACTAGTAATTGTTGTGATGCATTGTTTCGTGGTGAACCTTGAACACTCGAGGTGTTCATGAGTGATTGGTTTCAGGTGTGACCCCGGTGTGGTCACTGTTTGGTTACGAGGTAACCGTCTGGTAAGCGAGTCCACGTGACTCGGTGCGCTATTTGGTTGCTTTACATAGCTTTGCATTTGTAGTAATTTCTCGCATTAATTTAACTTGATTAATTATCATGGTATTGTCTTTCATCGTGCTTATGTTTGTTGTGAGCTTGCAAGTACATTCAATGTACTGACCTGGCGTGTCATGCCAGCTGCTGTCAGGCAAGTTGATTCGCATCGAAACGCATCTCGTGTCTAGGCCGTGTCCACGTCGGTGTCCCTGTGCCATGGAGTTCTGCTACGTCGTTCTTCCGCTGCCGCGTAGTTTCGTGTGATTGAGGCCCCAGCCATGTTCATTAAATAATGTACATATTGTCCAGCAGCACCATGTGTGCCGCTTGGCCTCGAATCTCGATGTAATATCAGACCTTTGTACCACGCTAGTATCAATAAAGCGGTTATTTCTGTACCATGTTGTTGTCTATTGCCAGAAGACTCGATCTCTGGGCTGGCAATGCAGGGTAAACCGGTTGCTCTGAGCCGGGGTGCCACAACGCTTGGTATCAGAGTCGCGCTGATTGTAGGACACGCTAGACCGGTAGTGCGTTAGTAAAACGGTAGATAGTTTTGTTTGAGTGCCGGTAGACATAGGAATTGGTTATTGCATTGCATGCATGACTTATTGTTGTTATTACTAACCGTATGGTTTGTGAGTGTAGATGGCACCAGTACCGATCTTGTACCATCCTGAGCCAGCTCCGTGCACATCACCGCACCTGCTTCAGAACATGTGGCGACGACTCTATCCAGAGGGTGCTGATCCAGAGTATCGGGTGTATCGCGAGCATCTGGCCGGTGCATTGTATGAGTATTATGCTGAGGTCACTCTACACCACAGTTCCCCATCCGGCGCTTACACTCGTTCGTCTAAGGGTGGTCTTGCTTTACGCCATCTCAAAGTGTTCAGCTTTGCTGCTATCGAGGCTCTTGTAGACTTGCGCTACAATGAGGTTCGCATGCCCACCCACCCTGGACTTTTCTTCTACCCATCTCAGCACGAGAATGGGCATATCCGCTTTCCTTTGATTAATCCGGCGTGTGATCGTCCCACTAGCCACCTTGCACGCTACACAACCGCTAGCTATCTCCTTAACTACGAGTTAGCTCGGGAGCTCTCCCGCGCTCGCACCACTCTCACTGATGCTCGTATAAGGAACCCTCTTCCCGCTGTCATCTACACTTTTGCTCCTTCCACCTCCGTTCTTACGACGACCTCGCAGGGTACCGTTAATCCTTTGATGGTGAACCCTCGCAGCGCTCCTGCTGCATGGTCTTCTCTTGTCGCTACTCCTGCCGTTCCTATGCTTAGATCCCATCCCCCGCCTGCCCCTCAGGGAGAGCCCTCACGGCTGCGCCAGCGCACCTCTCTTCCCCCGGAGGTCTCTACTATCAGTTTAGGATCTGGGTCCGGCTCAGGAGACGAGCCTGCAGCAGCACCATCCGAGTAGTAGATCGTTAGAGTATCATGGTAGTCATGAGCATGATGTATGGCTGTAATCGCACTTGTCATGATGCGTAGTTTCATGTACGAGGGTAGTAGACCCATTGCGATGTTTATTTTCATGTTGGGACTATGTATAATTATGTTGGACTCTTTTTCGACTTGGTTTTATTCACTGCTTTCTTCCGGGATTTGTCATTGGTTTTTCCCCCATTTTGGAATTTTCTCATCATGGTTGCTATGTATTGGGAAAACGAAAAATAGGATGCCGCATGGAGGCAGCAGCAGTCAAGCTGGTAAGGATGTCCCTGTCCGTCGTTCCGCCAGACAGGCAGGACATTCCCCTGAACCATACCAGCCACCTCCGCCTCCACCGCCACAACCGCCTTCCACCGAGCAAATCCTGCGAATGTTTGAAGAAAGAAGGAGCAACAATCTGCTGGAAATACTGAAAAGTGTACAAGTTATGGTTGGGCAGAATGGAAACCAGAATGGCCATCATTCCAAGCTATCAGATTTTCAGCGAGCCAAGCCTCCCAGTTTCAGCCTTGCTACTGATCCTTTGGACACTGACGACTGGCTAAGGACTATTGAAAGAAAACTGGAAATTGCTCGCACAGACGACAGAGACAAGGTTCCCTTCGCAATGCATTATCTCGAAGGAGCTGCCGCTATATGGTGGGATAATGCCAAAGCAATATGGCCTACCTACGAGGAAATTACTTGGACAAATTCAAGGATCATTTCCGCAAATATCATATTCCCATAGGAGTCATGAAGATCAAGCAACGTGAATTTCTCGCTCTCACTCAAGGCAGCATGACCGTCACCGAGTATCTGAATAAATTCAACCATGTGGCCTGCTATTCTCTCCATGATGTGGCCACAGAAGAGCAGAAGATCGACCGATTCCTTGGAGGCCTACATCAACATCTCCGGTGCACTCTCGGTATGTTTGATTTCCCGGACTTCCTGACTCTGGTGAACAAGGCCCTCATCACCGAGAGGGAACACAAGCTCCTGCATGACAACAATCCAGCTGCTAATGACCACAAGCGCAAATTCGAGCCCAAGAAGGATATGTAACCAGTGCAAAAGGCTCGTACATGGCAACAGACTCAGGTGGAACACAAACCCAATTGGCAGCAGACCGCCAACAAGACTACTACAAAAGTCAAGAATGTCGTGACCAGCCCGGTGAGGGAGTCCTGGATTAGGGGGTCCTCGGACAGCCGGACTATATACTTTGGCCGGACTATTGGACTATGAAGATACAAGATTGAAGACTCCGTCCCGTGTCCGGGTGGGACTCTCCTTTGCGTGGAAGGCAAGCTTGGCAATTCAGATATGTAGATCTCCTCCCTTGTAACCGACTCTGTGTAACCCTAGCCCCCTCCGTGTCTATATAAACCGGAGGGTTTAGTCCGTAGGACAACAATAGCAATCGTAATCATAGGCTAGCTTCTAGGGTTTAGCCTCTACGATCTCGTGGTAGATCAACTCTTGTAACACTCATATCATCAAGATCAATCAAGCAGGAAGTAGGGTATTACTTCCATCGAGAGGGCCAGAACTTGGGTAAACATTGTGTCCCCCGCCTCCTGTTACCAATAGCCTTAGACGCACAGTTCGGGACCCCCTACCCGAGATCCGCCGGTTTTGACACCGACATTGGTGCTTTCATTGAGAGTTCCACTGTGCCGTCACGGTAAGGCTTGATGGCTCCTTCGATCATCAGTAACAATGCGATCCAGGGTGAGGTTTTTCTCCCCTGACAGATCTTCATATTCGGCGCCTTCGTACTGCGGGCCCACTCGCTTGGCCATCTGGAGCAGATCGATAGCTACGCCCCTGGCCATCAGGTCAGGTTTGGAAGCTTGAACTATACTGCTGACATCCGCGAAGACTTGATCTTCGACGGATTCGAGCCCATGTCAGGTGCGCCGCATAGTCACGACGAGCGTGACTTAGCTCCGCCGTCGGACGGTGTTCGGGAGATCACACCCGCGGTTACTCCGTCCCTTAATCCGGAGCAGATCGTGCCATCCGAGGACGGGTGGATGGACCCCGCCACGGAGGCCGCCGTCGGTGTTCTGGGAACGGGGGTCCCCAGACTTGCCTGCCGCGCTGCCCTGGCGTGGCTAAGCAAAGAGTCGCACGCCCATCTTCATCAACAAGGCATCCAAGACCCTCGCGAGGGTCCAAGCCTCGCGAGGCGTATGGCGCAAGACCTCCTCTGGAGTGGCCTAGCTAGGCAGGCTCATGAGGAGCGGAGATATCAAGGCGGGGCAAACCTCACGAGGCTCTCGTGACGTGAGCCATGACGAACGGTGCCAGGCGGGTGCTAGGCGGGCGCTAGTGTGCACAGCGTCCTCATTTCCTCTTTGGTGCTAAGGAGGTAGGTGCAGACGAAGAGTACCGAGGCATCAGGCAAAGGTCGCCATATTGGTGCAACAAGACCAAGACCAGGAGGACGGCAAGGCGGAGGTCATCATGGAGCCCAAGACGGCGTCACCCTAGAGCTTTTTGCAGGCGAAGACTGCTTTTGTCAGGATAGCTTGTCAGGACCCCGATTCCAAGTCACATCGACCTAGCCGGTAACACCTCATATCACTTTGCGGCCTCACGCACGGTATTCCTACTCGGTGTCGCCTTACCATGGCCCGGGACCGCTTATGCCTTTTGGCTCACGATATGATAGTGTCGCTAGCATCCATATGACAGAGAACCCGGCCGACATGGCTAGTCGTGAACCCAAAGCGCGCTAACCCATGGGGACAGCATACATGAATCACATCGAGCATGTCGGTCATCAACGTGTGAATCCGGGCTGTAGCACTGGCTAACAGACTCCGTATCCCGGCTGTAGCAAGCTAGGCAGGACTCGGATGTCACCGTGACATTTCGAAGGGACGTATACAGAACGAAGTGAAACACATGTCGGCCAGTCAAGTGTCCAGCAGTAGTGTTGGGCTAGCAGGACTCCGTGAACCGGGTGTAGCGGACTACTATCGCTCAGAAGCACTAGACTACATTTCCCCATATGAGAGGCTGCCAAGGATAAACAACTAGATTGTTGGATCCCACATACCAAGCATTTCAAACATACACACAATATGCTCGATATGTGTAAATACAACATGGCATCACAACATAACTCTACGACTCAAATATTTATTCATTAGGCTCCGAGGAGCGAGATATTACAAATATGGGTCTCATGACCCAACATCCAGAGCATACAAGTCAAAACACAAGCGGAAGCTTAACATGTCTGGGTACAGACATCTACAAATGGAAAAGAGGCTGAGAAGCCCGACTATCTACGAGATCTGCCGAGGGCACAAGATCGTAAATGAGGTAACAAGCTAAACGTCAAGTCCAAGCGAACTACTAGCGAGACCGACGTCTCTCGCAAAACATAAAATAGCAAACGTGAGTACAAACGTACTCAGCAAGACTTACATCGAACTATCTACATATGCATCATTATCAACATAGGGGTGGTGGAGTTTGACCGCAGCAAGCCAGCTTTGACTCGGTGGCTATCCCGAACTACGACGCAAGTAACTCTTTTGAGGTGGCGCACACGAGTCCACATATTCACCATATAAATACACCACTATGGATCCGCCTCCCGTCTACCTACGAGAACGCCATCCATAGCACTCACGCTTATCTTATGAGTTTTAGAGTATCCACTTTCACTTGTCTATGAACTATGCAAGGGTCCAAGTTTCCATATCCGAGGAATCCGGCTATTCAATAGATAATGATAACCTGCAGGGTGTACTTCTTCACACACGCCTCGCCACTTATCGCCTCAGACACGCCATGTACCTCGGCAATCTTCAAGCGGAAGCTCGGCGAGGGAGTCGGCCACGACCGACTAACCACACAAGTCTCTCGCCCGTGTTTATCGCCTATTCGGGTTCCATCCGCAGGAGATCCGCCGGGTGTCGCCACGGCCCCAAACGATGTGAGCAAGGTTCCCAAGCCCACCAACCGGGTGCCACTTGGTACACCGTGCCACTATGCCTAGTCTGTCCCAAGCCCACCTGTACCGGGTGCCACTTGGTAGACTACTAACACTACCTACAAACACCAGAAACTAGTTGCAACTCCTGGACAGAGATCAAGTTGATTAATAAGTCGAGAGGGGTCGAGTTACCGGAACCCAATGTGTGGTAGTAACTGTTCATGGATCACAAACACAGAACTCACTTCCTGAGGACGGCTGCAATGAGACAACCCACCATGTACTCCTACATGGCCTCTCACCGCTACCTTTACCAAATCGTGTTCACACACTTAGCTCACACACAGTAGGAAATGTTCACCACTTTCCAATTCATTCCCGATGAATCAGACCTGACACAACTCTAAGCAATAGCAGGCATGACAACCAAGCATGAATGAGTAGGCACATCAAGGCTCAAACAACTCCTACTCATGCTAGTGGGTTTCCTCTAATTACTGTGGAATGACAGGCCATGCAGAGGATAAAGGGGTTCAGCTACCGCAGCAAGTAAGACATGATTCGTTGTTGTCCTAATGCAGTAAAATAGAGAAGGAGCGAGAGAGTGGGATTATATCGGAATGAACAAGGGGGTTTTGCTTGCCTGGCACTTCTAAAGATAACATTGAGTCTTCATCGGTGTCATCGATCTCAAATCTTTAACATCGTCTCATCGAGAGGGACGACACCGCAAAACATGTATGACACAATCAATGCAATGCGACAATATGATGCATGCTATGACATGGCAATATGATGTGTGATATGTCTAATGCAACTTGGGACAGAAAGGTTTGAGTCCATTTGAACCAAGGATTCAAATGATCACCCAAATAATAAGTGATATAAGTGCATTAGCTTGTTTCACCTAAACAGCAAGGTTAAAGTGTTCTGACATGCATGAAACTAGTACAGATGGAAAGATTGGATTTTTCTGATCATTTTTCATATATAAATCTTTGCATTTGGAGTTATGGATTAATTTCTATGAATTTTAGAAGTTTACACTATTTTTCGAATTTCCGAATAAGAATAAATCCAGAATCGAATTAATGCGCCAAGATGACGCCTTGGTGATGTCAAGAATCAACTGGGTCGGCCAGGTCAAACCTGACCAGTGGGACCCATACGTCATTGCCTCAGGCTGGTTTAGGTGGATGACATGTGGGACCACCAAAGCTGACTTGGCCAAAGTCAAACCGCACGTGGGGTCCACGGCATTAACACTAATTTAATGTAAAAATATACTAATCCTAATTGCGCTAGGGCCCACATGGCGGTGGCTCATGGGGTGATTAGCCCCAACTAAGTGGTTACGCCGGCCCGCCGGAGTTTGGCCGGGCGGCGACCATGTGACACGGCGGAGGCACGCCGGAATTGCTCGGGCTCGCACTACAGGCGGCGGTTTGCGGCGGGGTTTGGCTCTACGGAGGGCTGGCGTTCACGCGCATCTGCTAGGGCAGGTGGGAGGGGCTGGGACGACACAAGCTTGCCGGAATCAAGCTCGCAGCGGCGGACGGGTTTCGGGTGTGCACGGGGTTGCGGCTACGGTGCAGGGTAGGCCTAATGGGCGGTGATTCGAGCTCCCGGAGACTCCTCGAGGCGTTGACGTGCTCGAGGATGGCTTGCACGGTCAGAAGTCGCTGTGGCGGCATGGCAGCGGGAGGAGCTATCGGCCCGTGAACTAGGGCTACGTGGCGCAAATGAGGCGGGAAGAGAGGGTTCGGGCGGAGCTCACAGAGGTCACGTGGGGAAGCGCAGAGGGCTCGGGGAAGGGCTGGAGGGTCGGGGCAGCGAGGCGATCTCCGTGGCCGGAGGTGAAGACGATGTTGATGGCGGCGCACGGCGCTACTGGTTGCTTGACTCTGCCGAGGACGATGTAGGCGACGAGGCGGAGCTCTAGGGCGTGGAGACAGTCGAGGGGATGCGGTGGCTACGGTGAACGGCGTCGGTGCCGACGAGCGGGTTCGGGTCTGCTCGGGAGAGGGGCTAGAGGCCAGGGGAGAGAGCAGAGCGAAAGGAGAGTTGAGGGGGTCTGCATGGCGCTCTGTGGGTCGCGGGAGCAAGCAGGAGGCAGGAGGAGGTGGAAGCAGGAGGTGGAGCTGGGCTGCACAAGCACGCCGACACGCCGACGCCCTTCCGGCGCAAGGAGGAGGGTGACTGCACGGCCTGTGGGCTGCCCAGCTGTAAGTGGCCTCCGGCCTTTCTCTCCTCTCTTCTTTTCATTTAGTTTGCTTTTCTATTTTCCTGTAATGTTGGGCTTTATTAAAATACTAAAACGTTTCCAAAAATCCTGCAAATAAATGTGGCTCTGTGGGGATTATTCCTAATAGCCCACACTTAAATTCAGAATTAATTGAGCACTTAAAATAATATATAGCATTTAAATGCCCAATTGCAAATACTAAAAGATTTAATTCAAGGACCAAATATGTCATGGAAAATGTGCAACACCTCTGGTTATTGTTTCCAAAGATTTCGTAAATGATGAACATTTTTGAAAGCCATTTGGATTATTGAAAATATTTTAGGTGAACCTAGTGAATTTCTGTGATGCTAGGGGTTTAGGCAATCCCCATTTCAGATTTCCATGAAAGTTAAACATGATGCAAGCAAGATGCAAACACTAGGCAGCACCAGAAGCTAGGGATGTGACATAGCTTGTACTAGTTGTCCCCCTTCAAATTCGCCCGCCGTTGTTGGGTCCCTTCCCGCTCGATATTTGGGAAGAGGACCAGGGCCTCTATAAATAGGACTAGCCACCACAGTAGGAGGGACGGATCCCGAACGGGTGGAGATCGAACCTTCACGCCACAAGTTCATACGCACAAGAACACCTCAACCTCAAGAGGTTGTTCTTCCCTTGTACTGTTCATCATCAGCCCGAGATGCAATCCACCACCACCACACTGGAGTAGGGTATTACACCACATCGGTGGCCCGAACCAGTATAAACCCCGTGTCTTCCTGTGTTGCAAGTTCGTCGGCAAGATCTTAGCGAGCTAGAGCGTAGATCAGTAGGGGGAAAAGACTTCACGCGCACCCCAGTGTTTGAACCTTGAGGGTTTGCCGGAACCCCACATCAGACATTTGGCGCGCCAGGTAGGGGTGCGCCGTAGTTTCCCTTCCGTCGGTTCGTTGCTCCATCGCTTCGTCGTTTCCATGGCGGACGCTTGCCATGCTCGAGCTGAGCGCGGGCTGCCCTCTCCGCCGTGTCGCCAGACGGCTCCCGTAGGCGGGCCACCTCGCCGTTTCTCGTCTCCGTCGCTAACGCTGCCACCGCCCGGTGGGGAACGAGCAGCAGCATCCTTGTTGCATCCTCGGCGCGGCAGACGCCGCACCGCCACTCACATCGACTTCGCCGGTTCTTCGTCCTCACAAGATCAAGGCCCTTGGAGGCACGGGCCGTGCTCCTCGCGGCGAACGAGCTCCTGCGGTACTGCCCTGTCGACGACGTCTATGAGGACTGGCTCGACCGCATCGCCGAGCTTGTCCGCGCTGCAGGGTGCTCCCCGGCGCCGTCCCACTCTATGCCTCCCCCTCAACCAGCCGCGTGCGACGGGGCTCATGGCGTGCCTCCACTACCTCAACCCCAAGACGGTGACTTGGCACCAAGGCGCGTGCCTCCGTGGCGTGATCCACCGTGCCCGGCGCCCGCGCGTGAAGAAAGAAGCTGCCAAGAAATCCTGCGGGCGTGAGAAGCTGCACCAGCGCTCCCCGCACCACCTCGTCAAGACCGCGTGCCGCCTGCGGTGGCACAGCGCGGACCTCGCCAAGATTAAGCTCTGCCTTAGAAGCGGGCCCCGGCGACCACGGGCGGCTACCGCGCCTTCACCTCTGAGCTACGTAGCGTCGCCTGGCCAGGCAAGTTCAAGCCAGACCTGCCTCATCGCTACGACGGCACCACCGACCCCGTGGAGTTCCTGCAGCTCTATGAGCTGAGCATCAAGCGCCAACGGCGCATTTAAAAAGTCATGGCGAACTGGTTTCCCATGGTTTCAAGGATGGGGCCCGCCTGGCTCCTGAACCTGCAGCACGGCTCGATCTCCTCCTGGGACGAGATGCGCGACCGCTTCATTGCCAACTTCCAGGGCAGTCGCGACCGCCCATCGGCCGCGCGTGACCTGCGCCCCATCAAGCAACAACCAGGAGAAAGCCTCCAGAAGTACATTCAGCACTTCAACAACACTCGCCTCAAGATCCCCAAGGTCACCGATGAAGCTACATCTCCGTTTCTCTGACGGCGTCCGTGACATCAAGATGAAAGAAGAGCTCGCCATCCACGAGGAGCTCTGCACATCTCAGGAGTTGTTCAACTTGGCGACCAAGTGCACAAGAGCTGAGGAGGGGCGCCTCTCTCTCCTTGAGTTGCCAGCTGCAGGAGTGGAGGAGAAGAAGGCCAAGGCCAAGGACGTGAAGCGCAAAGAGGCAGTAGTGCTCGTAGCGGAGCCCGACACCAAGCGAGGCAGAGGTCACCCTGAGTCGTCCAAGAATGGCCGACCGTTCTGCGCCTTCCACAACCTGAACACCCATAACACCAGCGACTGCCAAAGAGCTCAGAGCCATATGGGAAGGACACTACAGTTGACGTCCCGAGCGCAACGACCGGGGCTACGCCCGCGGAGGAGGACGCGGAGGCAGACGCTGGGACGACCGTGGCCCGCGCCAGGAGTGGTGCGACAGGCCTCGTGAGGACCGTTGGCAGGACCAACCTCGCGAGGGCGCCTGGAGGGACCCGAGTCGTGAGGATCGCCCCCAGGGCAACGCCGGTCTTCCCCAGCTGCCGCCACCAAGAAGGAACGAAGACCACCACCGGACGAAGCGGGTGGGGCTTCAGGAGCCGCGACCATCGCAGTATCTTGGGCGGCGACAGCCCTGACCTCTCGCCGCTTATTCAAACAGTTCGCTCAGAAGGTGAACGCGGCGCCCCAAGCTTGAGGCCAGCTACCGCCAGTGGTCCCAATGCGCCATCACCTTCAACTCGGCAGACCAGCTCAATCAAGACAGCCATCATTGGCGCACTCCCTATGCTATGCTCCCCAGCCATCAGCAATGTGCAAGTTACCAATACTCTCATCGATGGTGGTGCAGGGCTCAACGTCCTATCCATCGACACGTTCGACAACCTTCAAGTGCCCTATGAGCAGCTCCAGCCAACCAAGCCTTTCTCAGGAGTGACTGATGGTTCCACCACACCGATATGGCAAGTCCGCTTGCCTGTCACCTTCGGGAGGCGCAAGAACTACCGCACCGAGCTCATCGACTTCGATGTCGCACACATCTGCCTGTCGTACAATGCCATTCTCGGGTATCTAGCCCTGGCCAAGTTCATGGCAATCACTCACCACGGCTACAACGTTCTCAAGATGCCAGGAAGCGGGGGAATCATCACGGTCCCATCCGAAGAGAGGGATGCGGTGTGCTCCCTTGAGCTCGCCTTCCAAGCCGCAGCAATCGACAACCCTGACAGCAGAAGTGAAGGCCCTCCAGAGACTATCCCCAAGAAGAAGCTGCCACGTCGTGCAGGACCCCAAGAAGATGGCGACGCGTCAGGAGCCTCGTCAGGATCGGCGCCCGCTCCAGGGGTGCCTCCCTCCACCGCATAGGAAGACGCGCCCGGCGCCCTCCTCAAGCAGGGCTCGGGGGCTCACTTCTGAAGAGCCTTAGACCTTGCCAACCTCACGAGGGAGGCGCTTGGGCACCACTTGGAAGCGTGCTTCATGGCACACCTTCCTCAGGAGAACACAGGGCAAGGAGTGCCCACCACACAGGATTTCTTCAACAAGACCACCCAGGAACTGCAAGAAGCAAGAGCCATGCGCGGCCAGAGCCGCTCACAAGGCGCAGCCCCCCATCCAGGCGAGGATGCTGGGCTGCGAGTCTGCGTCGACGTCCCAGGGCTCAACAGGGCCGCATCTCGGGAAACGCTTATGGCCATCACGTGTGTGCCGCTGTGAGGGCCCACCACACAACTACGTTCGCATGCCCTTCGGCGTGCCGAGCGTGGCGTCGGCCTATCAGCGCAACATGCGGCAAGTCCTGGCGGCTCAGGAGGCCAGGTTCCATGCCGCTCGGAGGAGATGGAGACAGTCTTGTGGAACCTCCCGAGCCCCCGTGAGCCTCCCGAGGCTCGTGGTCCCGTGGCTCATGAGGAGCCATTCTTCAACAAGCACAGCTTTAGCTGCACCAACTCTACTTCGCCTACGTAACCAGGTGACATCTTCCAAGTTCGCTTAAGCTGGGAGCGCCTGGCTGCATCATCCCCAAGCCGCCGGGCGACTCCAGTGGCATGTATCTTCCTGCATTTATCCAAGTCGATCTGCTCTTTATGCTTAACTTGCCGACGGCTATCGCCTGCTCGATCGTCGCCTCCCCCGGGGTTTTCACACATGCACGACGCTGGTGCATGGGTCCGTCCCTGCCATGACCGACAAATCCGAGTGGTCGAGCTCTGGCTCACGGCATGCGCCGTGCACGTCACCTCACCAGGCCCTCGGTGCCTTCACCTCATCCAGAGCAACCAGCGGCAGGCTAAGAGCTGTAACGGTCAACCATGTTTCTTCTTGTGCCTGTTCACAGGGGTTCCGAGGAAAGGATAGCAGACGGCACCGCGAGCCTCCTTACCCTCGTGCGATTCGCTTGCGCGTTAAAAGGGGGGCTCCTGAGCATCGTGACTCAGGAGCTATTACTGGCTCTCCAGCCCTCACCCCCTGGCCTTGACCACGGCATCGCGACCTGGCATACCAGCGGCGGCTGAGCTCGCTCGAGGGCTGGGACCTGAGGACGTAGAGCACTAAGGAGAGCATGACGGGGGGAATCGAATGGGCCGACCTGGCTATGCCGCACAAATTGGCGCACAGCCCTAGTGCGACATCAGGAATCGCCATGAAGTTAGCAAGATAAGTTTCGCCCTAAGATCGGCTAAATATTTGAGCCTAGTGGTCACCTACTCCATGCCGCAGCTCCGTTGCGGCCAAGTATTTTTCCTCTCTTGCCTTACCATGGCTGCTTGAGCGCTAAGGGGGACCTGCTGAGCATCGCGCCTCAGGGGCTCTTACTGGACCTCGGGCCGCACACCTCCTGGCCTTGACCACGGCACGCGACCTGGCATACCAGCGATGGCTGTAGCCTGCCTGGGGACCGGGACCTGTCAGCGTAGAGCAACAAAGCTATCGCGAGGAAAGAAAGGAGGGGCCAAGCCTTAACGGGACATGCACTCACCAAGTTTTCATAACAAGGAAGATAAGCACCAAAGGCATTACAGACCCTTACATGCCCCCACGGGGTGGTTCGTGATCCTTCGCAGGAAACAAAAGCTGATACTAAGTGGAATCTTATCTACATCCTCCCGTGGCAGATGCCATCATCAATAGTGGGCCACGGGACACCGGCGCCAACTCCATCCAGATCAGCGGCGGCGACGGGCGGATGCCGCAGCCCTGCTCCGAGCGCGGCAAGAGCTTGGAGGGACGTAGCTATCATTGCTCGTCTCTGGAGTCTCGTAAAGCTCGGGAGAGCTGCCGGACTCCCAAGAACTGTTGCTGCTGTTGGAGCGGCCGCGATCGGAGTGCACGAGGGCCTGGCGCTCCTCTCCAGGGTGGCACTCCAGGTGGCGGCCCTCGGCGTCGAAGACCTTGAAGGAGAGCGTGGAGGCGTCGTCGTACTTGAAGTGGATCGCGAGGGCTCCCCTCGCACGGCAAACCCGCGCGATCTCGCCCCAGCCGCGAGTCATGAAGATCTTGCCGGAGGGGACCGCTTTGATCTCCGCTCCGGTCACCAGAGTAGTGCAGTCAGCATGCTGCAGCCAGAGCTCGAGCGGCCCCCTCGGCGGAGTCACGTCGGAGAAGAACCGCGGGAAGCGGATCCAGGATCTTGGCAGTAACGGCGCCCACAGCACCAACTCGCGCGAGGAGTCGGCGGCATGGACCCCAGGGGCAACGGCACACGGCGCCGTGGCGCGGTGACCCCGGATGCAGCGTGGGCGGCGCTGCTCGTCGCTCTGACCTCCCGAGCCCTCGGCTCGGGCGTATAAGGGTAGCGGGTACCCCGGCGGAGGCCGCTCTCACCAAGGCCTCGTCACCACCTGCATCGCCGCTTCATCACGGCGATGGATAAAACTTTTCTTCTGCGGAAGTGGCCCCGGGTCGTCGCGAGGAGCTTTTCCTTTCTCCTCAGTGGAAAACCTTCTGATGGGCGCCATTGATTTCAGCAGTGGAGCAAGGAGGAAGAAATGAGCAAGCAAGGAAGAGATGGGCAATGGGGGCTCCGCCCCTCTCCCCATTTATAGCAAGAGAAGGCCAACTGGCATATCCCACGATCGCAGGTAATGATGGTTTTCCTTGCATGTCGCAGGGACTTGTCAAGTCGTGCAGTTGCCGAGGCAGCGTGGAGAAGCGGAGACGCCCACGTCAATCAACCGCCACGCGTTGACCCAGGCCGCAGGCTTTTGGGGTTCAAGGTGTCGAACTTGACCCTTGGCTTCGCCATGGCTGCCGAGCGCATCTTGGGCCTGGGGGCTACTGTCAGCGTTCTGGTAACGCGGGTCCCCAGACTTGCCTGCCTGCGGCCCACAGCGTGGCTCAGCGGTAGGCCATATGGCCCATCTTCATCAACAAGGCATCCAAGACCCTCGCGAGGGTCCAAGCCTCGCGAGGCGGACGGTGCAAGACCTCCTCTGGAGTGGTCTATCTAGGCTGGCTCACGAGGAGCGGAGATATCAAGGCGGGGCAAACCTCACGAGGCTCTCGTGACGTGAGCCATGATGAACGGTGCCAGGCGGGCGCCGGTGCGCGCAGCGTCCTCATTTCCTCTTTGGTGCTAAGGAGGCAAGCGCAAACGAAGAGTACCGAGGCATCAGGCAAAGGTTGCCATATTGGTGCAACAATACCAAGACCAGGAGGACGGCAAGGCGGAGGTCATCGTGGAGCCCAAGATGGCGTCACCCCAAAGCTTTTCGCAGGCGAAGACCGCTTTTGTCAGGTTAGCTTGTACTAGCTGTCCCCCTCCAAATTCGCCCGCCGTTGTTGGCTCCCTTCCCGCTCGATATTTGGGAAGAGGACCAGGGCCTCTATAAATAGGACTAGCCACCACAGTAGGAGGGACGGATCCTGAACGGGTGGAGATCGAACCTTCACGCTGCTACCTCTTGAGCACTGTGTTTGATTTCCTTGAAGCCACTGGTGAAACCTATGGCCCCCGGGTCTATTTTCCATTATATTTAATCTTCCGACAACAAGCTATTTTTGGCACCGTTTTTATTTTTCTTTCTTTACTTTCCATCTTTATCATAAAAATATCAAAAAATATTATCTTATCATATCTATCAGATCTCACTCTCGTAAGTGACCGTGAAGGGATTGACGACCCCTTTATTGTGTTGGTTGCGAGGATTTATTTGTTTGTGTAGGTGCGAGGGACTCGTGCGTGGCCTCCTACCGGATTGATACCTTGGTTCTCAAAAACTGAGGGAAATACTTACGCTACTTTACTGCATCACCCTTTCCTCTTCAAGGGAAAACCGATGCAGTGCCCAAGAGGTAGCAGTCATGGTCGATAAATTCACTAAGTGGATAGAGGCCAAACCGTTTAAAACGGCCGAAGCCGGACCAGTGATAGACTTTATATCCAGTGTCGTACACCATTATAGTGTCCCACAATGCGTCATCACCGATAACGGCTCCAACTTTACGGCCGACGAAGTGAAAACCTGGTATGCTAACCTAGGCATCAAGCTCGATTATGCCTCCGTCTATCACCCCCAAACAAACGGTCAAGTTGAACGAGCTAATGGCCTTATCATGAGCGGCATTAAGCCTAGACTCCTGCGGTCTTTAAAGGAGTCAGACAAACACTGGGTCGAGGAGCTCGACTCCGTACTCTGGGGGCTGCGGACCACACCGAATCGCACTACCAGTTACACACCATTCTTCATGGTGTACAGTGCAGAGGCTGTTTTGCCCTGCGACATCATTCATGACTCACCTCGAGTGCGCATGTACGAAGAGAGAGAAGCCGAGCTCGATCGGCAGGATAGTCTAGATGCCATGGAGGAGGAGCATGACATCGCAAAAGCCCGTTCACATTCTATCAACAACAAGCTCGCTGCTACCTCTTGAGCACTGCGTTGGATTTCCTTGAAGAGGAAAGGTGATGCAGCACAATAGCGTACGTATTTCCCTCAGTTTTTGAGAACCAAGGTATCAATCCAGTAGGAGGCTACGCAAGAGTCCCTCGTACCTACACAAAGCAAATAACTCCTCGCAGCCAACGCAATAAGGGGTTGTCAATCCCTTCACGGTCACTTACGAGAGTGAGATCTGATAGATATGATAGGATAATATTTTTGGTATTTTTGTGATATAGATGCAAAGTAAAATAAAAGAAAAGTAAAAAAGCAAAGGAAATAACTAAGTATTGGAAGATTGATATGGTGAAGATAGACCCGGGGGCCATAGATTTCACTAGTGGCTTCTCTCAAGAGCATAAGTATTTTACGGTGGGTGAACGAATTACTGTTGAGCAATTGAAAGAATTGAGCATAATTATGAGAATATCTAGGTATGACCATGTATATAGGCATCACGTCTGAGACAAGTAGACCGACTCCTGCCTGCATCTACTACTATTACTCCACTCATCGACCGCTATCCAGCATGCATCTAGAGTATTAAGTTCATGAAAACAGAGTAACGCCTTAAGCAAGATGACATGATGTAGAGGGATAGATTCATGCAATATGATAAAAAACCCATCTTGTTATCCTCGATGGCAACAATACAATACGTGCCTTGCTGCCCCTACTGTCACTAGGAAAGGACACCGCAAGATTGACCCAAAGCTAAGCACTTCTCCCATTGCAAGAAAGATCAATCTAGTAGGCCAAACCAAACTGATAATTCGAATAGACTTGCAAAGATAATCAATCATACATAAAAGAATTCAGAGAAGATTCAAATATTTTTCATAGATAATCTTGACCATAAACCCACAATTCATCGGTCTCAACAAACACACCGCAAAAAGAAGATTACATCGAATAGATCTCCACGAGAGAGGGGGAGAATAGTGTATTGAGATCCAAAAAGAGAGAAGAAGCCATCTAGCTACTAACTATGGACCCGAAGGTCTGAGGTAAACTACTCACACTTCATTGGAGAGGCTATGGTGATGATGTAGAAGCCCTCCGTGATGGGTGCCCCCCGCGGAGCTCTAACAGGCCCCAAGATGGGATCTCGTGGGTATGAAGGTTGCGGCGGTGGAATTAGGTTTTGGCCCAGATCGATCGCTTGGGGGCGTGAGGTATATATAGGAGGAAGGAGTACGCCGGTGGAGCAACAGGGGCCCATGAGGGTGGAGGGGCGCTGGGGGAGGGCGCCCCTCACCTCGTGGCCTCCTCCTTGTTTCTTGACGTAGGGTCCAAGTCTCCTGGATCTTTTTCGGTGAGAAAATCACGTTCCCGAAGGTTTCATTCCGTTTGGACTCCGTTTGATATTCCTTTTCTTCCAAACTCTGAAATAGGCAAAAAAGAACAATTCTGGGCTGGGCCTCCGGTTAATAGGTTAGTCCCAAAAATAATATTAAAGTGGATAATAAAGCCCAATAATGTCCAAAACAGTAGATAATATAGCATGGAGCAATCAAAAATTATAGATACGTTGGAGACGTATCAGGCATCCCCAAGCTTAATTTCTGCTCGTCCTCGAGTAGGTAAATGATAAAAGAGATAATTTTTGATGCGGAGTGCTACTTGGCATAATTTCAATGTAATTCTTCTTAATTGTGGTATGAATATTCAGATTCAAAAGATTCAAGACAAAAGTTTAATATTGACATAAGAATAATAATACTTCAAGCATACTAACAAAGCAATCATGTCTTCTCAAAATAACATGGCCAAAGAAAGTTATCCCTACAAAATCATATAGTCTGGCTATGCTCTATCTTCACCACACAAAGTATTTAAATCATGCACAACCCCGATGACAAGCCAAGCAATTGTTTCATACTTTTGACATTCTCAAAACTTTTTCACTCTTCACGCAATACATGAGCGTGAGCCATGGATATAGCACTATATGTGGAATGGAATGGTGGTTGTGGAGAAGACAAAAAGGGGAAGATAGTCTCACATCAACTAGGCATATCAACGGGCTATGGAGATGCCCATCAATAGATAACAATGTGAGTGAGTAGGGATTACCATGCAACGGATGCACTAGAGCGATAAGCATATGAAAGCTCAACAAAAGAAACTAAGTGGGTGTGCATCCAACTCGCTTGCTCACGAATACCTAGGGCATTTTGAGGAAGACCATCATTGGAATATACAAGCCAAGTTCTATAATGAAAGATTCCCACTAGTATATGAAAGTGACGAAATGAGAGACTCTCTATCATGAAGATCATGGTGCTACTTTGAAGCAAAAGTGTGGTAAAAGGATAGTAACATTGTCCCTTCTCTCCTTTTCTCTCATTTTTTTATTTGGGCCTTCTCTCCTTTTTTTATGGTCTCTTTTCTCCTTTTTTTTATTTTTCGTCCGGAGTCTCATCCCGACTTGTGGGGGAATCATAGTCTCCATCATCCTTTTCCTCACTTGGGACAATGCTCTAAAAATGAAGATCATCACACTTTTTTATTTTCTTACAACTCAACAATTACGACTCCATACTTAGAACAAAATATGACTCTATATGAATGCCTCCGGCGGTGTACCGGGATATGCAATGAATCAAGAGTGACATGTATGAAAGAATTATGAACGGTGGCTTTGCCACAAATACGATGTCAACTACATGATCATGCTAAGCAATATGACAATGATGGAGCGTGTCATAGTAAACGGAATGGTGGAAAGTTGCATGGCAATATATCTCGGAATGGCTATGGAAATGCCATGATAGGTAGGTATGGTGGCTGTTTTGAGGAAGGTATATGGTGGGTGTATGATACCGGCGAAAAGTGCGCGGTATTAGAGAGGCTAGCAATGGTGGAAGGAAGAAGAGTGCGTATAATCCATGGACTCAACATTAGTCATAAAGAACTCATATACTTATTGAAAAAATCTACAAGTTATCAAAGCAAAGTATTACGCGCATGCTCCTAGGGTGATAGATTGGTAGGAAAAGACCATCGCTCGTCCCCGACCGCCACTCATAAGGAGGACAATCAATAAATAAATAATGCTCCGACTTCATCACATAACGGTTCACCATACGTGCATGCTACGGGAATCACAAACTTTAACAAAAGTATTTCTCAAATTCACAACTACTCAACTAGCATGACTCTAATATCACCATCTTCATATCTCAAAACAATTATCAAGCATCAAACTTCTCTTAGTATTCAACACACTCAAAAGAAAGTTTTACAAATCTTGAATACCAAGCATATTAGGATTATTAAAGCAAATTACCATGCTATTTAAGACTCTCAAAATAATCTAAGTGAAGCATGAGAGATCAATAGTTTCTATAAAACAAATCCACCCCTGTGCTCTAAAAGATATAAGTGAAGCACTAGAGCAAAACTATATAACTCAAAAGATATAAGCAAAGCACATAGAGTATTCTAACAAATTCCAAATAATGTATGGCTCTCTCAAAAGGTGTGTACAGCAAGGATGATTGTGGTAAACTAAAAAAGAAAAGACTCAAATCATACAAGACGCTCCAAGCAAAACACATATCATGTGGTGAATAAAAATATAGCTCCAAGTAAAATTACCGATGGAAGTAGATTTAAAGAAGGGATGCCTTCCGGCATCCCCAAGCTTTGGCTTTTGGTGTCCTTAGATTATCTTGGGGTGCCATGGGAATCCCCAAGCTTAGGCTCTTGCCACTCCTTGTTCCATAATCCATCAAAATCTTTCACCCAAAACTTGAAAACTTCACAACACAAAACTCAACAGAAATCTTGTGAGTCCGTTAGCTAAAGAAAACAAAATACCACTTCAAGGTACTGTAATGAACTCATTCTTTATTTATATTGGTGTTAAACCTACTGTATTCCAACTTCTCTATAGTTTATAAACTATTTTACTAGCCATAGATTCATCAAAATAAGCAAACAACACACGAAAAACAGAATCTGTCAAAAACAGAACAGTCTGTAGTAATCTGTAACTAACGCAAACTTCTGGAACTCCAAAAAATCTGCCAAAATAGGACGTCCTAGAAAATTTGCTTATTGATCAGCAGCAATTGGAATCACTATTTTATCACGTTCTGGTGATTTTTAATAATTGTTTTCGTGAACAGAAAGTTTCTGGAAATTACAGCAAGATCAAATAACTATTATCCAAGAAGATCCTATAGGTTTAACTTGGCACAAACACTAACTAAAACATAAAAACACATCTAACCAGAGGTTAGATCAAATATTTATTCCTAAACAGAAGCAAAACGCAAAAAACTAAAAATAAAATTGGGTTGCCTCCCAACAAGCGCTATCGTTTAACGTCCCTAGCTAGGCATAATAGCAAGGATAGATCTAGGTATTGCCATAATAGTGGTATGGCAAGTCATGAAAACTTTTATCATATTCTCTACGTTCAGCAGCAAGTTTTCTTTGAGGCAAGCAAAAATAATCAAAAGGGCTAAATTTAATTGGACAAAAGTCCCCAAGATCAATCTCGGGAGGTATGGGGTCCTCCCTAGGCCCTTTGTATTGCACAACCAATTCATCATTAAGAGCATTCTTTTGGCAAAAAGTCACAAGCCTTTGTTCAAGTGAAAAAACCTAATCCATTATTCTGAATAGCAAAATCATCATTAAGCTCGGAAATTCTATCAACTAGAACATCAGCGGGAACCTTTTTCCTAAGATTTTCGTTATATGCAATATGATCCAAAGATTGTAAACGCATCATGTCTTCTTGATTAAAAAGGATAGCTTCAATGGGAGGATGACTAGCATCTACCTCTATAATGCACAAAGATTTCTCTGGCCTCTTTAATTATGAATCTAAACTCATGAGCCAAAAAGATAGTAGCGGCACGCTTAATAGAGGAATGCTCAATATTAGAGAATTCTAGGAAAATTCTTTGTATACAAGGATGCATGTGCATAAATTGCCTTTCAAGTTCAACTATAAGCATGGCAATAGCGTCCGCAAGATTACTAGTTCTATGGAGAATAGAACCGCCCATAGAAGGCAAAGCACCAACACAAGTAAAGAAATCTTGAATAACTCCTTTTCCAATAATATTACCACTACCAATTCAAAATC
This sequence comes from Aegilops longissima, assembly GCA_021605205.1. NCBI lineage: Eukaryota > Viridiplantae > Streptophyta > Magnoliopsida > Poales > Poaceae > Aegilops > Aegilops longissima. The sequence continues at coordinate 108,914,945 of CM038681.1, read as the reverse complement.
TTTTTGTATGCAAGGTAGGGGGTTCTTCAGCAGGAGCATCAGAATTTTCTATGATATTATTATTGTCCATATCGGCAATAATTTCCCCAAATTCAAACATAATGACAGAGAGAGCGAGGGGCAAAAAAGAAGGAGGCAACGAAAAAGAGAAGGTGAATAAAACGGCAAGGGTGAAGTGGGGGAGAGGAAAACGAGAGGCAAATGGCAAATAATGTAATGCGGGAGATAAGGGATTTGTGATAGGTACTTGGTATGTTGACTTTTATGAGACTCCCAAAGAACGGCGCCGTAAATTCTTCTTGCTACCTCTTGAGCACTGCGTTGGATTTCCTTGAAGAGGAAAGGTGATGCAGCACAGTAGCGTAAGTATTTCCTCAGTTTTTTAGAACCAAGGTATCAATCCAGTAGGAGGCTACGCGCGAGTCCCTCGTACCTGCACAAAGCAAATAAGTCCTCGCAACCAACGCGATAAGGGGTTGTCAATCCCTTCACGGTCACTTACGAGAGTGAGATCTGATAGATATGATAGGATAATATTTTTGGTATTTTTGTGATAGAGATGCAAAGTAAAATAAAAGCAAAGTAAAAAGCAAAAAGGAAATAACTAAGTATTGGAAGATTGATATGGTGAAGATAGACCTGGGGGCCATAGATTTCACTAGTGGCTTCTCTCAAGAGCATAAGTATTTTACGGTGGGTGAAAGAATTACTGTTGAGCAATTGACAGAATTGAGCATAATTATGAGAATATCTAGGTATGATCATGTATGTAGGCATCACGTCCGAGACAAGTAGACCGACTCCTGCCTGCATCTACTACTATTACTCCACTCATCGACCGCTATCCAGCATGCATCTAGAGTATTAAGTTCATGAAAACAGAGTAACGCCTTAAGCAAGATGACATGATGTAGAGGGATAGATTCATGCAATATGATAAAAAAACCATCTTGTTATCCTCGATGGCAACAATACAATACGTGCCTTGCTGCCCCTACTGTCACTAGGAAAGGACACAACAAGATTGAACCCAAAGCTAAGCACTTCTCCCATTGCAAGAAAGATCAATCTAGTAGGCCAAACCAAACTGATAATTCAAAGAGACTTGCAAAGATAACCAATCATACATAAAAGAATTTAGAGAAGATTCAAATATTGTTCATAGATAATCTTGATCATAAACCCACAATTCATCGGTCTCAACAAACACACTGCAAAAAGAAGATTACATCGAATAGATCTCCACGAGAGAGGGGGAGAATAGTGTATTGAGATCCAAAAAGAGAGAAGAAGCCATCTAGCTACTAACTATGGACCCGAAGGTCTGAGGTAAACTACTCACACTTCATTGGAGAGGCTATGGTGATGATGTAGAAGCCCTCCGTGATGGGTGCCCCCTCCGGCGGAGCTCCAGAACAGGCCCCAAGATGGGATCTCGTGGGTACAGGAGGTTGCGGCGGTGGAATTAGGTTTTGGATCCGATTCGATCGCTTGGGGTGCGAGGTATATATAGGAGGAAGGAGTACGTCGGTGGAGCAACAGGGGGCCCACGAGGGTGGAGGGCGCGCCTGGGGGGGAGGGCGCGCCCCCTACCTCGTGGCCTCCTCCCTTGTTTCCTGATGTAGGGTCCAAGTCTCCTGGATCTTGTTCGGTGAGAAAATCACGTTCCCGAAGGTTTCATTCCGTTTGGACTCTGTTTGATATTCCTTTTCTTCGAAACTCTGAAATAGGCAAAAAAAACAGCAATTCTGGGCTGGACCTCCAGTTAATAGGTTAGTCCCAAAATAATATAAAAGTGGATAATAAAACCCAATAATGTCCAAAACAATAGATAATATAGCATGGAGCAATCAAAAATTATAGATACGTTGGAGACGTATCACACGCCACAAGTTCATACGCACAAGAACACCTCAACCTCAGGAGGCTGTTCTTCCCTTGTACTATTCATCATCAGCCCAAGAGGCAATCCACCACCACCACACTGGAGTAGGGTATTACACCACATCGGTGGCCTGAACCAGTATAAACCCCGTGCCTTTCTGTGTTGCGAGTTCGTCGAGTTCATCCGCAAGATCTTAGCGAGCTAGAGCGTAGATCGGTAGGGGGGAAAGACTTCGCGCGCACCCTAGTGTTCGAACCTTAAGGGTTTGCCAGAACCCCACGTCCGACAGCCACACACTTAGCAGCGATAGAGCCGAATACTGACTTCACCTCCTATAAGACCTGTGTCACCGGACCCTTGGATTTGTGCCTATCGAATCTGATGGGGCACCGATCATGGAGTTTATCTCCGCGGATATCTTTCAGCACTCGCCCTTGGGCGACGTGCTAAATTCATTGAGGTCTCTCTCTATCAGGAGACCCTCGGCCAAACTATGTCCGGCTTGAATGGGAAGCGGACGGCGAAGAAATTCGTTCCCCACCCACTTAATAGCCACTGTCGATGACTTAACCGACATGCTCGATTTCGGCTCCGAAGACATCGACGGTATGGACGATGATGCAGGAGAAGAACAGGAACCACCGCCCATAGGGCGATGGACAGCCACCTCATCATATGATATATATATGGTGGACACCCCCAAATAAAGCGATGGCAATAAGGCAACGGAGGATAATCCCCTCGAGAAGCAATCTAAGCACCGGCGTCATCGGCGCCGCTCTGAGCCCCGCCATTGCAAAAGCAGCGATACCGGCACAAGAGACAATAACGCTGCGGATGGTGCCGAAGACGAAGACAATCCCCCTAGCTAGGCTTTGAGCGGGAGGATGGGCAAGGTAGCCCTAAGGAACAGGCGACAGACGGAGAATCATAGGATGACAATTACATACCCCTCTCCGAAGACGAGGTGAGCCTCGGCGATGAAGAATATCGTGCCTGAGGATCCCGTCGAGCAGGAGCGCTTCAGGCGCCGGCTTATAGCCACAGCAAAAATCCTGAAGAAAAAGCAGCAGTAGCTTCAAGCTGATCAATATCTGCTAGCGGATAGATGGACCGAGGTCCTGGCAGCCGAGGAATACGAACTCGAGCGCCCAACCAAAAGTTACCCAAAGCGCAGGTTGCTACCCCAACTCGAGGAGGAAGCATTAAAGCCTACACTACCAGCGTATCATGTGGCTGACCGGCCACCTCGTGGCCGAGACAAAGAGGCATACCAGCCCGAAGTCCAGCCCGCACCCCGTCGCCAGTCAAACAAAAACACCAAGGCCCGGGGCTACATGCAGGACCTGTGAGACGTATTGGAAAACAAAGCAGGACATACAAGATCGATCTACGGATCATGGGGGCGCGCCCCAACACGTAACGACGACCATCACACCGGATATACTAAAAGCAAATCCGGCTGGGCCGAATACAGCAGACCAGACTCGTATGAAATGTGTCGTGATATAGCCCGACACAGAGGCACCGCACACCCCCTATGCTTCACCAACGAAGTAATGGATCACGAATTCCTAGAGGGGTTTAAACCCGTGAACATTGAATCATATGATGGTACAACAGATACTGTGGTATGGATTGAAGATTTCCTTCTCCACATTCACATGGCCCGCGGTGATGATCTACATGCCATCAAGTACCTCCCACTAAAACTCAAAGGGCCAGCCCGACATTGGCTGAATAGCCTGCCGGCAAACTCCATTGGCAGTTGGGAGAACTTGGAAGACGCATTCCTTGACAATTTCCAGGGCACTTATGTGCGAGCATCGGATGCTGATGACTTGAGTCATATAACCCAACAGCCCGGGGAGTCAGCCAGGAAATTCTGGACTCGGTTCCTAACTAAAAAGAACCAAATTGTCGACTGTCCGGATGCCGAGGCCTTAGTGTCATTTAAACATAACAGCCGTGACGAGTGGCTCGCCCGACACCTCGGCCAAGAGAAGCCGAAGTCCATGGCAGCCCTCACGACACTCATGACCCGCTTTTGTGCGGACAAGGACAGCTGGCTGGCTCGCATCAACAACACATCAAGAAATCCTAGCAATTCAGATGCCAGAGATAGCAACGGCAAGCCACGTCGCAACAGACACAAGCGTCGCGACAACGGCGACAATGCCGAAGACACGGCAATCAATGCCGGATTCAGTGGCTCCAAGTCCGGTCAGTGGAAAAAGCCGTTCAAAAGAAGCAATCCGAGCCCGTCCAGTTTGGACCGCATACTCGATCGCTCGTGTCAAATTCACGGCACCCCCGATAAACCAGCCAACCACACCAACAGAGAATGTTGGGTGTTCAAACAGGCCGGCAAGTTGAATGTCGAAAACAAGGAAAAGGGGCTGCATAGCGACGACGAAGAAGAGCCCCGGCCGCCGAACACAGGAGGATAGAAGAAATTTCCTCCCCAAGTGAAAACGGTGAACATGATATACGCAACACATATTCCCAAGCGGGAATGGAAGCGTGCGCTAAGGGACGTCTATGCGATGGAGCCAGTCGCCCCAAAGTTCAACCCATGGTCTTCTTGTCCGATCACTTTCGATCGCAGGGACCACCCTACCAGCATCCGTCATGGCGGTTCTTCCACATTGGTCCTTTACCCCATCATTGACGGATTTCACCTCACTCGAGTCCTTGTGGACGGTGGCAGTAGCCTGAACCTGCTCTATCAGCCTGAACCCCTCGAGGATAAAACCCACGAAAACCACCTTTAAAGGCGTCATACCAGGTGTAGAGGCCTGCTACACGGGCTCAATCACACTGGAAGTGGTCTTCGGATCTCCGGACAACTTCCGAAGCGAGGAGTTAATCTTCGATATCGTCCCCTTCCGTAGTGGCTATCACGCACTGCTCGGACAAACCGCATTTGCCAAATTCAATGCGGTACCGCATTATGCATACCTCAAGATCAAAATGCCAGGACCTCGCGGGGTTATAACAGTTAATGGAAACACATAGCGCTCGCTCCGTACGGAGGAGCACACTACGACCCTCGCAGCAGAAGTACAAAGCAGCCTTCTTAGGCAAACCGCCAGTTCAGCGATAAAACCCCCGGACAGCTTCAAGCGAGTCCGGAGTACCCTGCAACAGGATCGCCCGGCACATCCAGAGCTCGCCTAGCAATTCGGCCTCCGTCCTAGTCCCAGTCAAGCGGCGAAATTTGTGCCGCGCGTACATAATTACGCACTCAAAATACCATGGGCATAGGCGGAGGCACGGCTATGGCACGACCCACAATGTGGCTCAACCGCCTCAGGGCCCGTATATCTTTACCATTTTCTCTCTTTCAGGACCCTATTCGCTGGAAGCCCTTTCCGGTAGCCTGATTATCGGACCCATCACGGGAAGGAAACACCAAGGAAGCAAGAAGCACTGACGTACAAGGGAATCCCCAGGTGGTCTCTGATAACAATCGCTATACCTGTTTTACATACGCACATGCAGCTTGCCCTTGGATAGGACATGTCAAATATTCCTATTTTTTGCTTATTACACTACTTGCATACATACGCTTTGACGTATCATTTAAATAACAATGTGCATCGTTAGCTTATTATTACATTTCTTCATCTTTTTCCTTGTCTGATTATTTACGACAAATTGCACCCGTACATTCTGGTACGTCCAGTGCGCCAGGGGCTTCAGTGTACCCCATAACACGGCAAGAAAAGTCCGAACACTTTCGACAATGCGGCACCCCGAACTTATAGCATTATATGCATCAGCTCCGAATCATGTCTTGGGTCAATAGTTGGGTTTTCCCGGCTCCCATGTTTTGGTGCCTTACTTTCCGCTATATCGGCTAAGGTAGCACTGGGAGAACTACTGCGATTGTGTCCCGGTTCTTCCGGACGAACACCTCAGTAGAGAAAGCTGAAAACTCACTATCATGATGCGGCGAGAGCTGGTCGCTGTTCGAGAGGTCTCAAATCCTTAAAGATTTTTTCCGCTTCGGGCGAGGAATCGGCCTTGTTCGGCCTTCCAAATACTAGGGGCTTCGCCAAAATTTAAAATTGTAGACTTCTATGGCTAAGTGAGAGTGATAAAGTTGTATAGCCCGATTGCCTTGTTCGCTGCGCTAAACACCTCCTTAAAGGACCAAAAATTTGGATAAAGAGTGTTTAAGATTTATCCCAAACACGTCAGTACTAGTTACATGGGGGCACAAGCCGACGACTGGCCAACTCTCAGATTTTATAAACAGCCGCACAGAAGGTAATATTTTAAATCGACAAGCGTTATATAGCGCACATGAACTCGTTTTCATATTACAGGGTCCCATGAGTACATTCATTCAAATATTACATCCTTAGTACATTCCTCCGCCACAAGGCGGGCACCCTTCAGGATACTGTCATAGTACTTTTCGGGGTGGCGATGCTCCTTGCCCTCCGGTGGCCCCTCCTTCACCAGCTTTTCGGCATCCATCTTCGCCCAGTGCACTTTGCACAGGCAAAGGCCCTGCGCGCACCTTCAATGCAGATGGACCGCTTTATTACTTCAAGCCGGGTGCAGGCATTCACAATCCACTTTACCAAGCCGAAGTAGCTGCCGGGCAGGGGCTCACCAGGCCACATCCGGACTATGAGACCCTTCATGGCCAGTTCGGCCGCCTTGTGAAGCTCGACCAGTTGCTTCAGCTGGTCACTCAAGGGCATCGGATGTTCGGTCCCAACATATTGAGACCAGAACAACTTTTCCGCCGAGCTCCCTTCCTCGGCCCGGTAGAACTCCGCGGCATCCAATACGCTGCGCGATAAATCTGTGAATGCTCCTGGAGAGCTCCGAATTCGGGTAAGTAAAAGGAAAGTCTCCTTCACATGCTTGCTTTGCATAATGAATGCCTTACCCGCCGCTATCTTCTTGACCGCCTGCATCTCCTGAAGGGCCTTTTGGGCTTCGGCCTTGGCATTTTGTGTGTTCTCGAGGGCCTTCGCAAGCTCGGACCCTTACGTCTTAGAGTCACGCTCCAAGGACTCGTATTTCTTGACGAAATCCCGGAGCTCTTGCTGGACCTCGCCGACTCGGTCCTCTTGCTTCTCGCGCTCGATGCGCTCCTTGGTCGCTCTGTCTTCGACCTTGGACAACGCCTTTTTCAGGGCCGCCACTTCGGTTGTGGCCCCTATCAAAATTCATGATGATCCCATGATCTAAAAACCACCTTTTCTTTATCAATATACAGACGGGGTATCACTTACCTTTGTTCTCTTCCAGCTACCTATTGGTAAGGCCAAGCTCTTCCTCGGACTGCTCAAGGTCCCGCTTCAGTCCGGAGACCTCCGTAGTACGAGCGGCAGCGGCCAGCAGCGAAGCATGCTTATTCACATAGACATATTATGGTTAGACTCCTATGGTTGTTATTTGATCCTCTGTTCGGCCTTTCTTTCCAAACACCAAACAGAGCATCAGGGGCTACTGTCTATGCTGTGATAATTTCTCATAATTTGATTACTTACCTCAAAGCCTGTTAGTAGGCTGGCACATGCTTCGGTCAATCCGCTTTTGGCGGACAGAACTTTCTCGACCACCGCACTCATGATGGCGCGGTGCTCTTCATCAATGGAAGCGCCGCGAAGCGCTTCCAGCAAGTTGTCTGATGCCTCTTGATGGACAGAGGCCATCGGCACAGATGGCTCGCCCTCCTTAGCAAGGGGTCGCCTGTCAGAATCCGGAACCACTGGAGGTTCCGGCGAGATCCGGGGCCAAACTCGGCGCGCCCCGCCATCGAACCCGTGGGAGTCTTACCCCCCACGCGCCCGTTGTCTGGGATGTCGCCTTGGGGCGCCTCCAGAATTGTCTCCCCTTGGTTTGGTATCCTGTGATACAGCACCTCGGTGTCGTCCGTGGGCCGGAGGGAGGTGGCTGTCAGGAGTGAATCGTTGTTCATCGCCGACTGGCCCAAAGACCCATCCGAAGAGGATACGTCGATGTGGGCTTTGGATGGACTACACGATCATGTTTGACATGATATAAGAAGCAATAAAAAAAAACATACCAGAACTATTATAGTATCCGGATACTTACGACTTCGCCAGGGGCTTGTCCCTGGGCAACCACTCCTCGTCGCTGTAAGCGGCTGTTGTGGAGTGGTCCGGAGGGAAGGTCCTTCCCTTCATGGACCCTTTGGCCTCCCCAGATGGGGCGGCCTTCCTTTTCTCCCCCCCCCCCTCCCTCGGTTGGGGGGAGAACTCTCCTCTTCCTCCTCGTCATTTACGTGGGAGGAGTGCGCCTCGGCGTTTTCGGACGATGAGTCTGATATAACCTTGCGCCGGAGACCTTTCCTGGTCCCCACGGCTGATGTCTACTACACAACCTTCTTCTTGTAGACGTTGTTGGGCCTGCAAGTGCACAGGTTTGTAGGATAGTAGCAAATTTCCCTCAAGTGGACGACCTAAGGTTTATCAATCCGTGGGAGGCGTAGGATGAAGATGGTCTCTCTCAAACAACCCTGCAACCAAATAACAAAGAGTCTCTTGTGTCCCCAACACACCCAATACAATGGTAAATTGTATAGGTGCACTAGTTCGGCGAAGAGATGGTGATACAAGTGCAATATGGACGGTAGATAAGAGTATTTGTAATCTGAAATAATAAAAACAGCAAGGTAACTAATGATAAAAGTGAGCGTAAACGGTATTGCAATGGTAGGAAACAAGGCCTAGGGTTCATACTTTCACTAGTGCAAGTTCTCTCAACAATAATAACATAGATAGATCATTAACAATCCCTCAACATGCAACAAAGAGTCACTCCAAAGCCACTAATAGCGGGGAACAAACGTAGAGATTATGGTAGGGTACGAAACCACCTCAAAGTTATTCTTTCGGACCGATCTATTAAAGAGTTCGTACTAGAATAACACCTTAAGACACAAATCAACCAAAACCCTAATGTCACCTAGATACTCCATTGTCACCTCAAGTATCCGTGGGCATGATTATACGATATGCATCACACAATCTCAGATTCATCCAACCAACACAAAGTACTTCAAAGAGTGCCCCAAAGTTTCTACCGGAGAGTCAAGAACGTGTGCCAACCCCTATGCATAGGTTCATGGGCGGAACCCGCAAGTTGGTCACCAAAACATACATCAAGTGGCACATGATATCCCATTGTCACCATAGATAAGCACGGCAAGACATACATCAAGTGTTCTCATAAAAGACTCAATCCGATAAGATAACTTCAAAGGGGAAACTCAATTCATCACAAGAGAGTAGAGGGGGAGAAACATCATAAGATCCAACTATAATAGCAAAGCTCGCGATACATCAAGATCGTGCCATAGAGGGAACACGAGAGAGAACACGAGAGAGAGAGAGAGAGAGAGAGAGAGAGAGAGAGATCAAACACATAGCTACTGGTACATACCCCCAGCCCGAGGGTGAACTACTCCCTCCTCGCCATGGAGAGCGCCGGGATGATGAAGATGGCCACGGTGATGGGTTCCCCCTCCGGCTGTGGTGCCGAATGCTCGAGAGGTTTTGGTGGCTACAGAGGCTTGCGGCGGCGGAACTCCCGATCTATCTTCTGTTCTGGAAGTTTTTCAATAAGTAGGTATATATGGGCGCAGGGGGTACGTCGGTGGAGCTTCGGGGGCCCCACGAGGCAAAGGGGCGCGCCCTAGGGGGGTGGGCGCGCCCCCCACCCTCGTGGCCAGCTCCCGTATCTTCTGAGTAGAGTCCAAGTCTATCCGGTGGCTTTCCTTCCAAAAATAACTTCTCTGGTTGATTTCGTTCCGTTTTGACTCCGTTTGATATTCCTTTTCTTCGAAATACTGAAATTGGCAAAAAACAGCAAATCTGGGTTGGGCCTCCTGTTAATAGGTTAGTCCCAAAAGTAATATAAAAGTGGAAAATAAAGCCCAATATTGCCCAAAACAGTTGATAATATAGCATGGAGCAATCAAAAATTATAGATACGTTGGAGACATATCAGCGGCCTTCTTCTTGGCCTTCTTCTTCGGCGCCTCATAGGGCACCGGAACCAGCATCTCCTTTAAGAGAGCCGTTGATGGATCTTCGGGCCGTGGAGCCGGACAATCGATCTGCTCCGCTGTCACTACCCAGTCCTGTTAAAATGGCGTGGAGGTTCAGATCCCTCGCACGATTTTACTGGGGAAAGGAATATCTTGTGAGATATAAAGAGCTTACCGAATTGGCAGGGCGCTTTGCGCTGAATCCGCGATCCTCGGTAAGGGAGGGAGGTACCTCGGCGGCCTTGAACAGCACCTTCCAGACGTCCTTGTGCGTCGTGTCGAAAAGCTCTCACAGTGTCTGGTGCTTGGCCGGGTCAACTCCCACATATTGAATGCCCATCTTTGACACGGGAGGATTTGGCGGAAGAGCATGACCTGGACCATGTTGACAAGCTTGATTTTCTTGCTTATCATATTCTTGACACAGTTCTGTAGTCCGGTTAGCTCTACCAACGAACCCCAGGACAGGCCCTTCTCTTTCCAGGAGGTAAGCCACATGGGGATGCCGGATCGAAATTCGAGGGCCGCCACCCAGTTGGTGTCGCGCGGCTTGGTGATGTAGAACCACCCCGATTGCCACCCCTTCACGGTCTCCACATAGGAGCCTTCGAGCTAGGTGATGTTGGGCATTCTGCCCGCCATGGCGCCTCCGCACTCATCTTGCTGGCCGACCACCACCTTCGGTTTCACGTCGAAGGTATTCATCCATAGGCCGAAGTGGGGCTTGATGCGGAGGAAGGCCTCGCACACGACGATAAACGCCGAGATGTTGAGGATGAAATTGGGGGCCAGATCGTGGAAGTCCAGCCCGTAGTAGAACATGTGCCCGCGGACAAATGGGTGGAGCGGAAATCCTAGTCCGCGGACGAAGTGGGTGAGGAATAAAACCCTCTCATGGGGTTCTGGAGTAGGGACGATCTGCCCGGCGTCTGGGAGCCGGTGCGCGATATCTGCGGCCAGGTATCCGGCTTCCCGGAGCTTCGTAATGTCCTCCTCCATAACGGAGGAGACCATCCACTTGCCTCCCGCTCCGGACATGTTTGGAATGGCTTTGCGGAGAATATGAGAACTTGGGCGCTGGAGCTCGAGTGCGAGAGAATGGATGGGAAGGGGAAGGAGAAGGCGTGGGTGAAAAAGAGGAATCCTTATCCCTTTATAAAGGCAGTAGAAACTGTGCGCCTCCCCACTTGCCCCGTAAAATCGCTTATTCCCCAAGCGCCGCGATTGATGGCATGGTTGGGTTACCCATACCCGTATTGATGAGAATCCCATGATAAGGGGACACAATCTCTGCTTCGACAAGACGTGCCAAGAAAACTGCTTCGTAACATGTGCAGCAGCTGGTTAAGGGAAATGGTTCGAATAAAGACCGGGTCGTGGCGTGATGTCACATTATGAAAAGTTGTCAGCGGATTAGATTTGTGGAATATTGTACTCTCTACGTTGGTATGTGGAATTTGTTTTGCAGAGCCGGACATGATCCTTGTGTTCAAAATCTTCTATGGAGTATTTGGAGAGGGAACCCACCTTGCAATGCCGAAGACAATCTACGCGTCGGGCTCATCGTCATTGAAGCCTGGTTCAAGGGCTACTGAGGGAGTCCTGGATTAGGGGGTCCTAGGATAGCCGGACTATATACATTGGCCGGACTGTTGGACTATGAAGATACAAGATTGAAGACTTCGTCCCGTGTCCGGGTGGGACTCTCCTTTGCGTGGAAGGCAAGCTTGGCAATTCGGATATGTAGATCTCCTCCCTTGTAACCGACTCTGTGTAACACTAGCCCCCTCCGGTGTCTATATAAACCGGAGGGTTTAGTACGTAGGATAACAATAACAATCATAATCATAGGCTAGCTTCTAGGGTTTAGCCTCTATGATCTCGTGGTAGATCAACTCTTGTAACACTCATATCATCAAGATCAATCAAGCAGGAAGTAGGGTATTACCTCCATCGAGAGGGCCCGAACCTGGGTAAACATTGTGTCCCCCGCCTCCTGTTACCATTAGCCTTAGACGCACAGTTCGGGACCCCCTACCCGAGATCCGCCAGTTTTGACACCGACACCCGGTGCGCGACGATTGCCAGCGCAACAATTCGTGCTTCAGCTATGGTCAAACCGGACACTACGCCCGACAGTGTCCCAAGAACACCAAGCACGTCACTCCATTTCAGCCGCAAGTCAACTACATGGAGCAGTATTCCGCCCCGGATATAATCCAAGGGCAAGTTCATCACGTCTCCGCAGACGAAGCCCAAGAGGACCCGGAAGTCATCATTGGTATGTTTCTCATTAACGACATACCCGTCGTAATTCTATTTAACTCTGGGGCTTCCCACTCTTTTATTTCATAGAGTTTTGCTTCCCAAAACAATTTCTCTTGCTCGATTTTGGGAAAACACATGCTGGTACAATCCCTGGGGTCCCTCCTCAGAAGCAATCTCGTCTGCCGAAATTTGGAGATTGACATCAAGGGCGTCAAGTTTCCAACATCGTTGATAATCATCGATTCCAACAAATTGGATGTCATTCTAGGCATGAATTGGTTAACCCAATACCAAGTCTGCATCATTGTGCGACCAGAGAAGTTACCATGAAAAATATGGAAGGTCGCACTACCAGTTTTTATGCCCGCAAGCGCATCCCCATGAAGGATATGGTTTTCGCAGCCGTGACAGAAGAGGTGGAATCAATCCCAGTGGTCAGTGAGTATCCAGATGTATTTCCTGAAGAATTGCCCAGCATGCCACCAGACCGGGAATTGGAGTTTTCTATTGATCTAGTGCCTGGAACCACCCCGATACATAAGAAATATTATCGAATGCCCTCCTCAGAATTGGTGGAATTGAAGAAACAACTGGATGAGATGCTGCAAAAAGGATACATTCGTCCAAGATCTTCCCCATGGGGATCACCAGCAATCTTCATGGACAAAAAGGATGGTAGTCTACAAATGTGTGTAGACTACCGACAGCTGAATGACGTCACCATTAAAAACAAGTATCCACTGCCGAGGATTGACGATATGTTTGATGAACTCAGTGGGGCCAAAGTATTCTCAAAGATTGATTTGAGGATGGGATATCATCAGCTCAAGATTAAGAAGGAAGATATTCCTAAGACCGCATACACCACTAGGTACGGTCTTTACGAATACACTGTTATGTCCTTCGGCCTCACCAACGCTCCTGCATACTTTATGCATATGATGAACAAGGTGTTTATGGACTTCTTGGACAAGTTTGTGGTGGTGTTCATTGATGACATCCTCGTTTACTCCAAAAGCAAGTACGAACATAAGGAACATCTTTGCGCAGTTCTACAACGGCTTCACGATCATCAACTGTATGCCAAATTCAGCAAGTGTGAGTTTTGGCTCCAGCAAGAGGGATTCCTCGGACATATCCTCTCGGCGGAAGGAACCTCGGTGGACCCAAGCAAGGTAAAAGATGTACTTGATTGGTCCGCACCCACCACCGTCTCAGAAATACGGAGTTTCCTTGGACTGACCGGATATTATCGCTGTTTTATCGAAGGATTTTCCAAGATCGCCAAGCCAATGACTGAGCTCCTCAAGAAGGACAAGAAGTTCGTATGGACTGAAGACTGCGAACGGAGCTTCAATGAGTTAAAAAACAGACTGACATCAGCACCCGTATTAACTCTTCCAGATATCAGTAGTTTCAATGTTTACTGCGACGCCTCCAGAAAAGGACTGGGGTGTGTACTCATGCAAGATGGCAAAGTGGTGGCCTATGCATCTTGCCAACTGCGACAACATGAAGGAAACTATCCTACTCATTATTTGGAATTGGCCGCAGTGGTGCATGCTTTGAAAATCTAGAGACATTATTAGATTGGAAAGAAGTGCCAGATATTCACCAACTGTCGGTGTCAAAACCGGCGGATCTCGGGTAGGGGGTCCCGAACTGTGCATCTAGGCGGATGGTAACAGGAGACAATGGACACGATGTTTTTACCCAGGTTCGGGCCCTCTCGACGGAGGTAATACCCTACTCCTGCTTGATTAATATTGATGATATGGGTAGTACAAGAGTAGATCTACCACGAGATCAAGGAGGCTAAACCCTAGAAGCTAGCCTATGGTATGATTGTTGTTCGCCCCTCTGAACTAAAACCCTCCGGTTTATATAGACACCGGATAGGTTAGGGTTACAGAGTCGGTTACAATGGTAGGAGATCTACATATCCGTATCGCCAAGCTTGCCTTCCACGCCAAGGAAAGTCCCATCCGGACACGGGACGAAGTCTTCAATCTTGTATCTTCATAGTCTTGGAGTCCGGCCGTGGCGATAGTCCGCTATCCGGACACCCTAGTCCGGGACTCCCTCAGTAGCCCCTGAACCAGGCTTCAATGATGATGAGTCCGGCGCGTTGATTGTCTTCGGCATTGCGAGGCGGGTTCCTCCTCTGAATACTTCAAAGAAGATTTTGAACACAAGGATAGTGTCCGGCTCTGCAAAACAAGTTCCACATAACACCGTAGAGAGAATAATTTTTGCACAGATCTGCTGACGTATTCCGCGGCGTGACATCACCACGGCCAGGCCTTTATATGAATCATTTTTTACTGTTCCACCTCAGCGTGTTTAGCGAGGCGGTTTCCTTGGCACGTCTTATCAAAGCATAGATCGTGCCCCCTTATTCCGGGATTCTCATCAATATGGACGTGGGTAACCCATCCGCGCCATTGATTACGGCGCTTGGGAAATAAGCGAGTTTTACCAGCTGGTGGGGACACATAGCCGTCCGTCCATATAAGGGATAAGGATCCACCTTTTCACCCTCGCCTTCTTCCTCCTTTGCTTATCCATTTCAAGACTCGAGCTCCAGCGCCCAAGTCCGCACATCCCACCTCAACCTTTCTCCAACCATGTCAGGAGCGGGAGGCAGGTGGATGGCCTCCTCCGTCACGGAGGGGCACATCACAAGACTGCGGGAGGCCGGATACTTGTCCGGCAACATCGCGTACAGGCTTCCCGACTAGGGGCAGCTCATTCCGACCCCTGGGCCCCATGAGAGGGTGGTGTTTCTCCCCCACTTCCTCCGCAGACTAGGTTTTCCTCTTCACCCATTTGTCCGGGGGCTCATGTTCTACTATGGCCTGGAATTCCACGACCTGGCCCCGAATTTCATCCTCAACATCTCGGCGTTTATCATCGTGTGCGAGGCCTTCCTCTGCATCCAGCCCCACTTCGGCTTATGGCTGAAGATCTTCAACGTCCGGCTGAAGGTAGTGGGCGGCCGTCAAGCGGAGTGCGGAGGCGCCATGGTTGGCAAGATGGCCAAAGTCCCATGGCTCGAAGGCGCCTTCGTGGAGACAATAAAGGGGTGGCAATCGGGGTGGTTCTACATCACCGAGCCCCGCAACACCGAATGGGTGGCGGCCCCCAAATTCAGATCTAGCTTCCCCACACGGCTCTCGTCATGGAAAGAGACGGTCCTGACGTGGGGGAATTTGGACGAGACATCGGGACTTCAAACATGCGTCCGAAACCTGGTGGCCAAGAATCTTAGGCTTGTCGACGTAATCCAGGTGATGCTCATCCGCCGGATTCTCCCATGCCAACAACGGGCCTTCAATTTGTGGGAGTTCGATCCAGCACAGCACCGAACCTTGAGCCGGCTCTTCGACACTACGTACGAAGACGCCTGGAAGGTGCTGTTCAAGGGCGCCGAAGCCCCAGCATTCGCGGATACAGCTCGCAGCGTCAAGCCGGCGAGGTAAGTTATTTTACCCTTTACGGGACTCTTTTTTCATAGATTGACTCTACGTGGGATCTAAAACTCCTTAATCTTTGACAGGACTGGCTGAAGACGTCCGGACAGATTAACTGTCCGGCTCCTTTGCGAAGAAGATCCGGAGGATGCCCGATTGACGGGGCTCTTGGCTCCGGCGCCGACGTGGTGCCGGAGAATAAGGCTAAGAAGGAGGCCACGGAACTCGAAGGAGCTCCCGGCGCCAGTCTTGTCGATTTCAAGCGAATCTTCTCCGAAGGCGAGGAGGAAGAAGAAGAGGCTCCTCCCAGCGGGGAGGAGAAGAAAAGGAAGGCCGCCTAAGCGGGAGGCCGGAGGGTCAGAAGGAAGAACCCTTCCTCCGGACTTCTCCACCAACGTCGACAACGACGAGGAGGATTGGCCTACAAGGGCCAAGCCCCTGGCGAGATCGTAAGTGTCCGGACACCCATGGCTTTTTATTATTGCAGGGTGTTCTCTAATGTCGAACAACCGTGCAGCCCGCCTAAGGGCGAGTTCGCCGATTCATCGAGCGGGTCCCTGGGCTCATCGGAAATGGAGAGTACTTCGCTTCCGACCGCCTCCTCGCCTCACACTGCGGATGACGCCACGGTGGGGCCCCAAGGGGGGCTTGGTCAAGAGGAGGTAGCGCCGGAGGTGCCACAAGGCAACCTCCCGGACTCCAGGCGGGCGGGGGGCAAGACCCCCAGGGGCTCTAAGCCCGACCCTCGTCCGGACTCCATGCCGAAACCATGAGCGGTTTCGAAGTCCGGTCAGCGGATCCTTCGCAAGAAGGGTAAGACGCCGGTGTCCTCTGACCAACCGGAGGCACCAGATAGCTTGCAGGAGGCGCTTAACAGCGCTTCCATCAAGGAGGAACACCGCACTGTTATGAGTGCGGTGATCCGACGATTCAGATCCGCCAAGAGCGGATGACCAAGCCTATACCAGCTTCTAACGAGCTTTGAGGTAAGTTTTAGAATATGTAAAAATATTACCGCATAGACAGTAGCCTGATGCTTAGTTCGGTGTTCGGAAAGAAAAGCCGGACTAAGGATCTGAAAAGATATCGCAGGAGTCTAACATAAGTATGTCAATATGGGAATGCAGGCTGCGCTGCTTGACCTCTCCGCCTTGACTGATCGGAGGTCAATGCATTGAAGCGAGAACCTCGGCGTTCGAGCGAGCTCGGACAAGCCAAGAAGCAGCTCGAGGACAAGGAAGGTAAGTAATACCTTATTAAAGAAGTACCTTATAGAAAAGGTTTTGGTTGCAAAAATAACAGGAATAACTTGGGTACTCTGAGGGGCCACGAGCGAGGTGGAGACCACGAAGAAGCGTGTCCGTGGTCAAAACAAAGCGGCTACTGAACGCACCGAGCGAGAGAAGGGGAGGCGCAGCTGGCGGAGGTGCGGCAAGAGCTCCAGATTCTCGTGAAAAAACACGAGGGTTTGGGCGTGACTCAAGACCGAGAGTCCGAGCTTGCCTCGGCTCTTGAGAGTGCCAAAGCTGCTAAGGCCGAGGCCCAAAAAGCCCTCTAAGAAATTGAAGCACTAAAGAAGATAGCGGCAGGTAAGGCATTCTTTATGCAAAGCAAGAATGTAAAAGTCAATTACCTATTACTTACCCGGATTCGGAGCTCTCCAGGAGCATTCGCAGATTTGCCCCGTAGTGCGTCTGATGCTGCCGCATTATACCGCGCCCAGGAGGGGAACTCCACAGAGAAGGTGTTCTGGTCTCAATATGCTGAGGCCGGACATCCGGTGCCCCTGAGCGACCAGCTGAAGCAGTTGGTCGAGCTCCACAAGGTCGCCGAACATGCCATGAAGGGCCTTATAGCGCGGCTGTGGCCATTGGAGGCCATGCGCTGAAGCTACTTCGGCTTGGTGCAGCGGCTGGTGGACGCCTGTCCACGGATTGAAGTCGTCAAGCGCTCCGTCTGCATTGAAGGGGTCCGTCGGGCCCTTGCCCGTGCTAAAGTGCACTGGGGCAAGCTGGATGCAGAGAAGCTTGTGACGGACGGGCCACCGAAGGGCCATGAACATCGCACGCCTGAGATGTACTATGAGGGCCTCCTGAAGGGTGCCCGCCGAATAGCGGATGAGTGCTCTAGAGATGTAATTTTTGAATAAACTCGCATTTGTTATCCTATACGCTGAAAACTTGTTCATATGCGCTAAGCAACGCTTGTTAATTTAAAATATTACCTTCTGTGCGGCCGTTTATCAAATTTGAGAGATGGCAACTCGTTGGCTTCAGCCCCCATGCCACGAGTGTTGGGGTGTTCGGGATAAACTTGAGCACTCTTGTTACCATTCTTGGGTCCGTCTAGGGAGGCGCTCAACACAACGAACAAGGCAACCGGACTTATAATGCTTGAACACTCTCACTTAGCCATAGAATTCTATAATTTTAAATTTCGGCGAAGCCCCTAGTATTCGGAAGACCGAGTTCGGGGCGCTATCCACGCCTTGGCCGGACAATTCCGGTTCCTCGCTCTAAGCGGCATAAGTCTTTAGGGACCCGAAAAAACCTCTCGAACAGCGACCGGCTCTCGCCTTATCATGACGGTCAGTTTTAGCTTTCCATCGAGGTGCTCGACCCAGCATAAGCTGGGGCACAATCGCAGATGGTTCTCCGTGATACCTTAGGCGATATAGCGGAACGTAAGGTACCAAAACACGGGGCCGGCAAACCCAACTATTGACCCAAGACATGATTCGAGCCAATTCATATAATGCTATAAGTTCGGGGTGCCGCACTTGTGAAAGTGTTCGGACTTATCACACCATAATTTTGGGATACTTAAGCCCCTGGTGTATTGGCCGTACCAAAGTGTACGGTTGCAACATGTCGTGAAATGAACATATGTATATATAAAGGAAGTAGAGCAATAATAAGCAAAAGCTATGTATTGTTTATTCAAAAAGGTACTGCAATGGGAGCAGAAAGATACAAATAGTGCGATAAGCAAGGGATGGGACTATCTAACATGTCCCCCTCCAGGGGTAAGCTGCGGGATGGTATGTAAAACAGGTATAATGCTCGTAATAGAGACCACCTGAACACTCGACGTGGCTTTCCGCTTCCCTGGCTGTTGCATCGTGAGTTCGGCGATTCAAGTGCGGACAGGACTTCTCAAAGGCGGAGTCCCGAAAGTAAAAAAGGAAGAAAGAGGAAAAGAAAAAAGAAATGACACAAGCGGGGCCACAGTGCGGTCGAGCCGCATTCTTGGCGTGCCGTTGTCTTGCCCCTCCCCATATGCCCATGGTATCTCCAGAGCGTAATTATGTACGCGTAATACTAGCTTCGCAATTTCGCGAGGGCTGGGGTTGGAGCCGGATTGTTACTCGTGCTTGAATCGTACCAGGTGGTCTTGTTGTAGGTTACTCCGGGCGCGCTTGACAGTGTCCGGACGCTTAGTGGCCGGACTCAAGAATTGCTGTGAGAGGTTGCTTTGTACCTCCGCCACGAGGGCTGCCGTGTGCTCCTCCATTCAGAGAGAGCGTTCGGTATTTCCATTGACCGTGATTACTCCTCGAGGGACTGGCATCTTGAGCTTGAGGTATGCGTAGTGCGGCACCGCATTGAACTTTGCAAATGCGGTTCGTCCGAGCAGTGCATGATAGCCGCTGCGGAATGGGACGATGTCGAAGATTAACTCTTCGCTTCGGAAGTTATCCGGGGATCCGAAGACCACTTCGAGTGTAATTGAGCCCGTACAACTGGCCTCTACACCCGGTATGACTCCTTTAAAGGTCGTCTTTGTAGGTTTAATCCTTGAGGGGTCAATGCCCATTTTGCACACTGTATCCTGATAAAGCAGGTTCAAGCTGCTGCCGCCGTCCATTAGGACTCTGGTGAGGTGAAATCCGTCGATAATTGGGTCAAGAACCAATGCGGCGAAGCCGCCGTGACGGATGCTAGTGGGGTGGTCCCTTCGATCGAAGGTGATCGGGGAGGAAGACCATGGGTTGAACTTCGGGGCGACTGGCTCCATCGCATATACGTCCCTTAGTGCACGCTTCCGCTCCCTTTTGTGTATGTGGGTTGCGTATATCATGTTCACCGTCCGCACTTGTGTAGGAAAACCCTTCATCCTTTATTGTTCGGGCGTCGGGCTCTTCCTCGTCATCGCTATGCAGCCCTTGTCATTGAGTTCGCCACTTAACTTGCCTTGCTTGAACACCCAACAGTCTCTGTTGGTGTGATTGGCTGAGTTTTCGGGGTGCCATGTATCGCAAGCGATCGAGTATTCGGTCCAAGTTGGACGAGCCCAGGTATTTCTTTTGAATGGCTTCTTTCGCTGACGGGTTTAGAGCCTCGAATCCGGCATTGTGATCTTATCTTGATATTATCGCCGTTGATGCGGCGCTTGTTCTTGTTGCGACGCGACCTGCCATTGTTGTCCTTGGTATCCGGACTATGAGGATGTTTGGCCAAGTTGTTGCTTCGAGCTAGCCAGCTGTCCTCTCCCGCACAAAAGCGAGTCATGAGGGTTGTGAGGGCTGCCATAGATTTCGGCTTTTCCTGTCCTAGGTGCCGGGCAAGCCACTCGTCATGGATGTTATGTTTGAAGGCTGCAAGGGCCTCTGCATCCGGACAATCAACGATTTGATTTTTCTTTGTTAGGAACCGAGTCCGAATTGTCCGGCGATTCTTATGGCTGCTGAATTATGTGGCAAAGGTCATCGGCGTCGGTGGTCGCACATATGTGCCCTGGAAGTTATCAAGGAATGCGGCTTTCAGGTCCTCCCAACAACCAATTGATTCTTTGGCAAGCTATTGAGCCAATGTCGAGCTGGTCCTTTAAGCTTGAGTGGGAGGTATTTGATGGCATGTAGATCATCACCGCGGGCCATGTGGATATGGAGGAGATAATCCTCGATCCAGACCGCAGGATCTGTGGTACCATCGTATGATTCGATGTTTACGGGTTTGAAGCCCTCGGGGATTTGATGATCCATTACTTCATCTGTGAAGCATAGTGGCTGTGCGGCGCCTCTGTATTGGGCTATATCACGACGCAGCTCAAATGAGCTTTGTCTATTGTGTTCGGCCTGTCCGGTTTTGCTTGATCCGGCGCGACGGTAATCATCCCGCGTTGCTGGGCGCCCACGCGATCCGTAGATCGATCTTGTATGTTTGCCTTATCCTCCAATATACCTCGCAAGTCCGGCGTGTTTTCCCGTGCCCTGGTACTTTTAGAACGGCGTCGGGGTGTGGCTTGAACGGAGGGTCTAGAGGCCTCTCTATCGCGGCCACGGGGTGGCCGGTCTGCCATGTCGTGCGCTGGTGACTTCGGTGCTTCCTCCTCTAGTCGAGGCAACGACCTGCGTTTGGGGTAGCTTTTGGAGGGGTGTTCGAGTTCATACTCTTTGGCTGCAAGGACTTCAGTCCATCTGTCAGCTAGCAGGTCTTGATCAGCTCTAAGATGTTGCTGCTTTTTCTTGAGGCTGCTTGCCGTGGCTATAAGCCTGCGTTTGAAACGCTCCTGTTCGGCGGGATCCTCAGGCACGACAAACTCGTCGTCGTCGAGGCTTGCCTCATCTTCGGAGGGAGGCGCATAATTATCGTCCTCAACCTCTCTTTCTGCCGCACTGTCATGCGGGCTTGCTTCTCCCTCCTCCTGCGCTGAGTCCTGCTGGAGGGGGTTCTCTTCGGCACTGTCTGGGGTGTTATTATCTCCTGTGCCGGAATCACCGTTTTTATTGTGGCGGGATTTAGAGCGGCGCCGCTGATGTCGGCGCTTCGGCTGTTTCTTGGAGGGGTCATCCTCCGTTGTTCCATCACCGTTCCCATCTTTTGGGATGTCCACCATATATATGTCATATGACGAGGTGGCCTTCCAGTGCCCTGTAGGCGCTGGGTCTTGGTCGTCTCTGGCATCATCGTCCATACCGTCGATGTCTTCGGAGTCGTAGTCTAGCATGTCGGTTAGATCATCGACAGTGGCTACAAAGTGGGTGGAGGGTGGGCGTTGAATTTCTTCGTCGTCCGCATCCCAACCTTCCTGTCCGCAATCCGGCCAGGGCTCTCCGGATAAAGAGAGAGACTTTAGTGAATTCAGAATATCACCAAAGGGCAAGTGCTGAAAGATGTCGCGGCAGTGAACTCCATAACAGCGCCCAATCGGATTCGATTGGCGGCGCTGGGGTTGAGTCCGGAGAGGAGTCCGACACCTTGGAGTCGAGGTCTTCGCAGCGACAGGATGGAGTTCGCTCAATCGCCATAGAGATCGCAGCCCCGAGGCGGTGTCCAACCACTCGTCCTCGATCGGGAATCGGCCCGGATCAAGGGCGGGAGCGGTGCCGGTGCGGCCTCGGGACACCGTTCGGCTGCGAGCTATATCATGCCCATCGAAACAGTGCGGCGCGCTTGGCTGCGGCTCGAATCCGTCGAAGATCAAGTCCCTGCGGATATCGGCCGTATAGTTCAGACTTCCAAATCTGACCTGATGGCCAGGGGCGTAGCTTTCGATCTGCTCCAGATGGCCAAGCGAATTGGCCCGCTGTGCAAAGCCGCCAAATACGAAGATCTATCCGGGGAGAAAAGTCTCACCCTGGACCACGTCGTTGTTGATGATCGAAGGAGCCATCGGGCCTATCGATGACGACACAGAGGAACTCTCAATGAAAGCACCAATGTCGGTGTCAAAACCGGCGGATCTCGGGTAGGGCGTCCCGAACTGTGCGTCTAGGCGGATGGTAACAGGAGACAAGGGACACGATGCTTTTACCCAGGTTCGGGCCCTCTCGACGGAGGTAATACCCTACTCCTGCTTGATTAATATTGATGATATGGGTAGTACAAGAGTAGATCTACCACGAGATCAAGGAGGCTAAACCCTAGAAGCTAGCCTATGGTATGATTGTTGTTCGTCCTACGGACTAAAACCCTCCGGTTTATGTAGACACCGGATAGTTTAGGGTTACACAGAGTCGGTTACAATGGTTGGAGATCTACATATCCGTATCGCCAAGCTTGCCTTCCACGCCAAGGGAAGTCCCATCCGGACACGGGACGAAGTCTTCAATCTTGTATCTTCATAGTCTTGGAGTCCGGCCGTGACGATAGTCCGGCTATCCGGACACCCCTTAGTCCGGGACTCCCTCACCAACCATAAAAGTTTCAAGTATATATTCACTCAGCCCGACTTGAACCTTCGACAGCGAATATGGCTCGAGTTGGTTAAGGACTATGACCTCGGAATAAATTATCCCCCGGGCAAAGCTAATGTGGTGGCTGACGCCCTCAGCCGCAAACGAGCCAACCTCAATGCCCTAATGGATTCCTTGCCTCTAGAGCTCTATGATGAAATCATGCAGCTAAATCTGGTAATCACCGACGCCCGTATTACCAATATATTGGAAGTTGCTCCTACTCTCGAAGAAGAAATCCGCAGAGCTCAAGCAGATGATAAGGTGTTACGGATATATGTTCAGAAGCTGCACCAAGGGCAAGCACCTGATTTCACTATGGATCAGAAAGGTTCGCTAAGGTTCCGAGGAAGACTTTGCGTAGCCAACCAAGACAGTCTGAAGAAGAAAATATTGGCAGAAGCACATGAAGCACCATACTCAATTCATCCCTGTGGTACCAAGATGTATGAGGATCTTCGTCAGATATTTTGGTCAGATGGAATGAAGAAATACATCGTGAACTTTGTGGCCTGCTGCGATATCTGCAATAAGGTAAAGGCGGAACACCAAAAACCCGCCGGACTCCTCCAGCCTCTTTCGGTATCCCATTGGAAATGGGACGATATTTGCATGGATTTTATTAGCAGATTACCAAGGTCTCATCGAGGAAACGACGCGATATGGGTCATAGTGGACACTCTAACCAAGGTGGCACACTTCCTACCCATCCGGACCACATACCGTGCAAATCAACTTGCACAGCTGTATGTATCAAGAATCGTCAGTCTGCATGGAGTACCCAAGACTATCACCTCCGACAGGGGATCTCTATTCACATCCTTATTTTGGTCCCGACTTCATCAAGCCATGGGGACCGCTCTGAAGTACAGCACGGCTTACCATCCTTAGACAGATGGACAGACTGAGCGAGTAAATCAAATACTCGAAGATATGCTCCGGGCACATACATTGGCCCAAGGAACCCAGTGGGAAGACAGTCTGCCCTACGCTGAGTTTTCCTACAACAACAGTTTCCAGGCCAGCTTAAAGATGTCACCCTATGAAGCCCTGTATGGTCGGAAATGCCGCACCCCATTAAATTGGTCTCAAACCAGAGATAGCCGTATTTTCGGGATTGATTTAATGCTCGAAGCAGAGAAGCAAGTCAAGGAAATCCGAGACAAACTACAACTGGCCAAATCCTGACAGAAGAGTTACTATGATGCCAAACATTGTCAGATCAGCTTCGAACTCGGAGAACACGTATATCTCCAAGTCACCCCTATGAAAGGAGTCAAGAGGTGTCAGACCCGAGGAAAATTGGCACCCAGATATATCAGTCCATTCCCCGTCATGGCCAGAGTCAGAACAGTTGCCTACCAGTTGGAATTGCCACCAGAATTGTCAGAAGTACACAACGTGTTTCACATCTCACAGCTAAGAAGATGCATATCACCACCGGAGAAAAGAATTGATATGTCAGAGATAGAATTGGCTAAGGATTTGACTTATGAGGAAAAGGCAATCAAAATATTGGATCAGACAGAAAGGGTCACTCGCAGCAAAGAGATAAGATTTTACAAGGTTCAGTGGGAGCATCACACAGAAGAAGAAGCAACCTGGGAAAGAGGGGAATTTTTAAAGACTGCATACCCAGAATGGTTTTACCAAGCAACCGAATCTCGAGGACGAGATTCATCCTAAGTGGGGGAGGTTTGTGATAGCCTGGATTTTTTGCCTTCTCTCTTTTTACCGAACTTTCCTTCTCTCTCTTTCCGGACTTGGTTTTCATCGTGGTTTTTGCCCTGATTTAATTTGGATTTTTGGATCAATTCAAATGGACTTGTCACTTGGGCATATCCTTGGATTTCACCCAAGTGACCTATATACCTTATTCCTCCCACAAATTCCCAAAATAATAAAATGAATATTTTTCCTAAAAGGAAAATATTCATTTTTCTCTCTTAAGCTCATTTCAGAAGTTTGTGCTCCAAAGCAACCTCAATTTTTCGTGCTCCGAAAAATCTGAGATAATTCCTAAATATTCTTAGGACCATGGAACATCTTCCCATGCAAAAATATTGCATCACTTTTTGTAATATTTTTGCTGTAGAAAATCTTTTCACTTCTGGACCATAAATGCACTTTGTACAGCAAGTGCATTTTTCCTTAAGCTTTTGGCCTTGAGATTTCTTGAGCTTAAAGACCTTCCTAAGAAACCCTAAACCCCAGGAGATTAGCCCTAATGGCCTTCTAGAAGGTGGCCAAACTTGGCGACCAAGTTTCGACCGAAACTTGCCGCCTTAGTAGAGTCGCGTCAGTGCGCGGTATGATCCACCACCTCTCCTAGACGTAGCACTGCACGGTCGAGCTCATAGACAAGGTTTGGCCACTCCTAGCCATCGTTTTGGCCATGCCAGCTTGGTGACCGTGCAAGGACACGGCGCCTGGCAGCGTCTCGACGCGCTCTGGCTGGCGCTTTGCGTTCTGTTTCACGCGTGTGCATGCAAGCGCTCGCCTCCGACTGCAGCAACGTGCCACAACCCTCGACCCATCACCCATGACCCCTCCCTGGCGCTCGCCGACGCCGGAGCTGCCGCAGCAAGCCCGGTCAAGTCGCGGCCAAAACGGCACAGTGCGCGCGTGTGCTTGTCCCCATCTCAAACCGCCTTCTGTGCTCGTCCGTGAGCGTGGGCAAGCGCCGGCGTTGACGCTGCACCCTGTCCCCTCGCGTTGGAGCCTCTCGTCGACGTTCGCCACGTGTCCAAAGCACTCCGGTGGTGACATGTTCCCCCCCCCCTCTGCTCCGGCTATATAAAGCCACCCTGCCTCCCTTGCTAGCCACGCACCACTCCACACCACCTCCATGAACACGTAGACGAACAGAAGCCCGGTCGGTAGGCCTCTGGCCGTCGCCCCGACCCGAGGACTCCGGCGATCCCCGCAGGCCAGCTGTCGCTCTCCAGGGCCTCTCGAGCTCAAGCAGTTGCTTGGGCAGGGCCTTGGTGGTCTGCTGGAGCTGCCTGGAGATGCCTCTAGCCACACCAAGCCCTTGGAGCTGCCTCTAGCCACCATCTTCCACCTCTCCGACGAACCCCATCCGCCACCGAAGCTTGCGAGCTCGACTGCGACCAGCTCCGTCCACCTTTCGCCAAGCCACGGGTACGGGCAGGTGCGCCACGAGCCCCGCTTCCGATCTATCCCTCTAGCCTAGCCCCAAACCCCCTCGTCGCTGGCTTGAGCTCTGGCGAAGCACCGCCTCCCCTCTGATCTCGATCCCCTTCCCTCTCTCTTGACTGGTGGGGCCCATTTGAATTAATATGGTTAATTGCTAGTTGTTTTATGATGCTTGATATGCTTGTTTTAGCTTCTGGTTGAGTTCATAGAATTGTTTGGCTAAGTAGAGTAAGATTTTGCACCAGATATTTTGTTATGGAAAGTTATGATAGCTATTTTGCTAGTAATAGTTTTCAAGATGAACTAATAAAAATGTTGTTTGTAGATAAAAATGAGTTATAACCAGAGAAGTTTCTGATCTTAGTATTGCAAGATAGTTATGTTGCTTGTTTTGATCCATGTTTAAGAGTTGCTTGCTCTGTGTGACGAGTAGTTGAATGATTTCCGGTATGATGCCATGTTAGTAATAAAAAGTTTTTCTGAAAGTTAATACTTGATTAAGTTCAACCTGAATATGATGTTGATCACATCATGGTGCCACTGGATCAGGTTTTTAATTCAGTGCAGCCACATTTACCTAATGGGAAGGTCTTGATTCGGTCCTTTGTTGTGGCTCTCACCGGTGCCTCCCGTGAGGGAAGGTTATGGGCGTGCATACCCTGGCCCGGTAGGCAGACATAACCTTGTGTGCTCATTTTGTTTTTATGGTACCTTGTCCCCGTTTGGGACCGTTTTGCCACGACGTTGGCCGTTGGTGTTTTTGGTAGACATGGGGCCACCCAAGACCTATCCCTGAGAGGGAGATGGTCGAAGTGGCCGGGGAGAGTGCATGGCAAAGGGAGAGTTTCGTCAGAATACTTTGGTCCACCCGAGTGGGAGTACGAGGCCAGGTATTCCGTAGTGTGGGTAAAGTGCGCTACCTCTGTAGAGTGTATTTAATCTATCGATAGTCGCGCACTCGGTTATGGGCAAGACTTAGGAGTTAGTCACACCATGGATCAACTTTTATAATTAATCTTGCAAACTAGTAATTGTTGTGATGCATTGTTTCATGGTGAACCTTGAACACTCGAGGTGTTCATGAGTGATTGGTTTCAGGTGTGACCGGTGTGGTCCTTTGTTTGATTCTGAGGTAACCGTTCGTAGCGAGTCCGTGTGACTCGGTACACTATTTGGTTGCTTTACATAGCTTTGCATTTGTAGTAATTTCTCGCATTAATTTAACTTGATTAATTATCATGATATTGTCTGTCATCGTGCTTATGTTTGTTGTGAGCTTGCAAGTACATTCAATGTACTGACCTGGCATGTCATGCCAGCTTTTAGGCAAGTTGATTCGCATCGGAGCGCATCTCGTGTCTAGGCCGTCTCCATGTCGGTGTCCCTGTGCCATGGAGTTCTGCTATATCGTTCTTTCGCTGCCGCGTAGTTTCGTGTGATTGAGGCCCCAGCCATGTTCATTAAATAATGTACATACTGTCCAGCAGCACCATGTGTGCTGCTTGGCCTCGAATCTCGATGTAATATCAGACCTTTGTACCACACTAGTATCAATAAAGCTGTTATTTTTGTACCATGTTGTTGTGTATTGCCAGAAGACTCGATCTCTGGGCTGGCAATGCAAGGTAAACCGGTTGCTCTGAGCCGGGGTGCCACAATCTACGACGACACGCTCAATAAAATGCAAATAGACAGGAGCCGCATCGAGCAAAGTAATACGACCTTTCGAGGAATCATTCCCAATCGGGAAGCAAGATGCACAGGAAAATTCACACTCGACATGGTATTCGGCATGCCGAAGAACTATCGGTCCGAAGAGATATCCTTCCAAGTGGCCCCTTTCAATAGTGGATATCACGCCCTGTTGGGGCGAGACGCATTCACATGCTTTCAAGCCATACCTCATTACGGGTATATGAAGCCCAATATGCCCGGGCCCAATGGAATTATCACTCTCACCAGTGACCCGGACATAGCACTCCACACCGAAAACAAAATCGCATCCCTGGCCCTTGAGGCACTATCCGAAGCCCTCGCGGCCGAATAATTAACCGCACTACGCTCCACGATGGATAGGGATGACGTAATCCCTGATAAGCGGCCCAAATCCACCTCCTTTGAACCAGCAGACAAGATAGTCAAATTTCAAGTTCACCCGACGGACCCCAAGAAAACAGCTTCCATTGGGGCACAGCTGGTCCCGACGATCGACGCCGCATTACACGTGTTCCTGCGTGAGAACTGGGACATATTTGCCTGGCACCCTTCTGATATGCCAGGAATCCCACGCAGGTTGGCCGAACACAGCCTCAATATATTGAATGGATACAAGCCGGTCAAGCAAACACTGCGGCGCTTTACCGAACCCAAATGACAAGCTATTGGAGAGGAGCTAGCCAAGTTGGTTGAGGCCGGGTTCATCAAAGAAATAAAACATCCGGACTGGCTAGCAAACCTAGTGATGGTACCAAAGAAGGATAAATCATGGAGCCTGTGTGTCGATTTCAAAGACCTCAACAAGGCCTGCCCTAAGGATCCCTTCCCCCTCCCTCTCATCGAGCAGATCATTGACGCCACTGCAGGACACGACTCACTGTGTTTCCTCGACGCATACTCCGGATACCATCAAATCAAAATGAAGGAATCTAATCAAACCGCAACGGCATTCATTACCCCATACGGGCCTTTCTGCTTCAATACTATGCCCTTCGGGCTGAAAAACACCGGAGCCACCTACCAACGCATGATTCAAACATGTCCGGAGAAACAAATCAGCAAAACGGTCGAAGCGTATGTGCATGACATCATCATCAAAACCAAGCACGTCGAGTCACTAGTAGATGACCTACGTCTCACATTCGACAACCTTCGTACATATGACATCAAGCTCAATCCGGAAAAGTGTGTTTTCAGCGTCCCCGCCGGAAAACTGCGTGGCTTCATCGTTTCCAATAGAGGAATTGAGGCAAAGCCAGCCAAAATCTGAGCTTTCTCACAACTGGCCACACCAACGTACCTTAAACAGGTCCGAAAGCTAGCCGGATGCGTGGCAGCTTTAAGTCACTTTATATACAGGCTAGGAGAAAAGGCACTGCCACTATATCTCCTGCTCCGACGCACCAACCACTTCGAGTGGACGGACGTGGCAACGGCCGGACTGGAAGAAATAAAAGCTCTTTTAGCAAGCAACACAATCCTGGCAGCGCCAAACGTCGGCAAACCCATGTTATTATACATCTCTGCAACACACCAGGTGGTGAGTGCGGTGCTCGTCATCGAGCGGGAGGAGGACGGACATAAATTCCCACTTCAGAAGCCGGTATACTATGCATCCACTGTCCTCACACCATGAAAATCCCGGTACCCTCATTACCAAAAGATAGCATATGCGGTCTTCATGGCATCCCGGAAGCTACAGCACTACTTCCAAGAGTGCTCGATCACTGTGGCTTCTGAAGTACCACTCAATGACATAATAAACAACCACGAAGCTACAGGCCGGATTGCCAAGTGGGCCATTGAGCTCTTGCCATTTGATATAACTTATAAAGCCACGCCGAGCCATCAAATCCCAGGTATTGGCCAACTTCGTAGCCGAATGGACAGAGGCGAACTCCCTAAAGAGTACGGTACCTATTCCAACTGGGTCATGCACTTCGATGGCTCTAAAATGATGGCCAGTTTAGGAGCGGGCATTGTCTTAACGTCCCCCACAGGAGATACAGTCCAGTACGTACTCCAAATATTATACACAGACTCCAATAAGGCAGCCGAATACGAGGCCTTATTGCACGATCTTCGGATGGCTGTCTCCATGGGCATACAATGCCTGGAGGTGCGTGGGGATTCAAATCTCACAATATCCCAAATAAACAGAGACTTCGACGCTAAAAATCCAAAGATGGCGGCCTACCGTAACACCATACTCAAAATATCAGCTCGGTTCGAGGGACACGAGTTTCATCATGTGGCTCGAGACAGTAATCAAGCAGCGGATGTCCTTGCTCGCATGGGCGCCAAGCGTGACCCCGTCCCGCCTAATATCTTTTTGGAAAGGCTCTTCAAGCCATTCGTGGTGTGGTAGGATGAGAGCGGCAACACTAGTCTGGATCCGATTATACCCCCAGACTCCGAACACAATACTGATATCATCGAGGGCTCAGCCATCGAAATAACAACATCGCCCATCTAATAATGGCAGTAGTTGCCCCATGGACCGAACCCTTTTTGGCCTACCTCAATAGGTGAGAGCTCCCTGAGGATCAGAATGAGACTCGATGCATCGTTCGGCGTTCGCAAGCCTACAAGGTCCATCAAGGAGAGCTCTACAAGAAGAGTCCTACCGGAATACTTCAAAGATGTATCTTCGAAGAAGAAGGACGACAGCTCCTGGCCGAAATCCATGTTGGTCTTGGCGGTCACCACGCCGCGGCTCGGGCTCTTGTAAGTGAAGCCTTCCATACCAGTTTCTTTTGGCCGACGGCCCGAGCATATGCACAGGACCTTTTCCAACTTTGTGTAGGATGCCAGCTTTTCGCCAATCAAAGCCATATGCCGCCTACCGCCCTACAAACAATCCCTATTACTTGGCCTTTCGCGGTCTGGGGGCTTGATATGGTTGGACCCCTTAAAGGTGGAAGCCATAAGAGAAGATATCTGCTGGTCATTGATACGTCTCCAACGTATCTATAATTTTTATTGTTCCATGCTATATTATATTCAGTTTTGGACATTATTGGGCTTTATTATACACTTTTATATTATTTCTGGGACTAACCTATTAACCAGAGGCCCAACCCAGAATTGCTGTTTTTTGCCTATTTCAGAGTTTCGCAGAAAAGGAATATCAAGCGGAGTCCAAATGGAATGAAACCTTGGGAGCGTGATTTTTGGACTGAGCGTGATCCAGAGGACTTGGACCCTACGTCAAGACATCAACCAGGAAGGCACGAGGTAGGGGGCATGCCTACCCCACAGGCGCGCCCTCCACCCTTGTGGGGCCCATGTTGCTCCATCGGCGTACTTCTTCCTCCTATATATACCTCGTACCCCCAAACTACGGATCACGGAGCCAAAACCTAATTCCACCGCCGCAACCTTACATGCCGTGAGATCCCATCTTGGGGCCTTTTAGAGCTCATTTGGAGGGGCATCGATCACGGAGGGCTTCTACATCAACACCGTAGCCTCTCCGATGATGTGTGAGTAGTTTACCTCAGACCTTCGGGTCCATAGTTATTAGCTAGATGGCTTCTTCTCTCTTTTTGGATCACAATACAATGTTCTCCCCCTCTCTTGTGGAGATCTATTCGATGTAATCTTCTTTTGCGGTGTGTTTGTTGAGACCGATGAATTGTGGGTTTATGATCAAGTTTATCTATGAACAATATTTGAATCTTCTCTGAATTCTTTTATGTATGATTGGTTATCTTTGCAAGTCTCTTGAATTATCAGTTTGGTTTGGCCTACTAGATTGATCTTTATTGCAATGGGAGAAGTGCTTAGCTTTGGGTTCAATCTTGCGGTGTCCTTTCCCGATGTGATGAGGGGCAGCAAGGCACGTATTGTATTGTTTCCATCGAGGATAACAAGATGGGGTTTATATCATATTGCATGAATTTATCCTCTACATCATGTCATCTTACTTAAAGCGTTACTCTGTTCTTTTGAACTTAATACTCTAGATGCATCTTTGGATAGCGGTCGATGTGTGGAGTAATAGTAGTAGATGCAGGCAGGAGTCGGTCTACTTGTCGCGGACGTGATGCCTATATACATGATCATACCTAGATATTCTCATAACTATGCTCAATTATGTCAATTGCTCAACAGTAATTTGTTTACCCACCGTAATACTTATGCTCTCGAGAGAAGCCACTAGTGAAACCTTTGGCATTGTTTAAGTTGGTTAAACGGAAAGAGGGTTTCGAGACGAAACTCTAGGCGCTTGAATCGCCTGATTCCGATAAACGAGCAAAAAGTTATACTAAAACGAAAATCGGATCAGAAATCGCGATCGAAAATAATCACGGAAAATCCGAGAAAAAAAACTGACGAACAGGCTAACCAACGAATGTTCGCTGTCTGTGACTAAACGGTGAAACCCGTTCTTAAGAACGAACGTACGGACAAATGTCCGCTAAAAACTAAACCAAAAAAAACCCGAATCGGATCTAATAAAAAACGCCCTAGGGTTTCGAAAAAAAACCAAACGGTTTTTCTCGCGAAAAACCGAGGCGGCCATCTCGGGTCCGGTGGGGTTCGTGTGGTGGCGGCGGTCGGGGCGTGGGGCGGCGGGTCAGCGGTGGGGGCGGGCTGGAATGGCGGGGGGCGGCGGGGCATGGCGCGGGCGGTGGCGAGGCGAGGCGGCGGCGGCGCGAAGGGCGGGCGGCGGCGGCGCGATTCCCGAGGCAGGGCGGTGTGTCTAGGGTTTCGGGTGGGCTGGCGGCGCTAGGGGCTCCGGGGTCGCGGGCTTTAAAGGCCGGCCCGAAGAGTCCTGGCCGAATACGGCCCTAAGTAGGTTGCGCGTTTTTTTAAATAATTCGGACGTGCAGAAAAAGAAAGAAAAGAAATACTAAACGGACTCCAGAAATCCCGAAATAAATTTTCCCCGTCCTCTAAAAATAAGCCGGACAAGATGAATATTTATTTGGGCCTAAAATGCAATTTTGAAAAACGCATATTTTTCCTAATTCAAATAAAGTAGCGATAAAACTCTGAATAAAAATCTTATTTGATTTTAATATTAAACCTCTGATATTTCTTTAGTTTAAGGAAGTCATTTTATCCTCTCTCTTTTATTTTTAATAAAAGAAATATTTCAGAGAAATAAAAATTAAAATCAAACGATCCTCTTTCCATAATTCGAGAAAAACTCAAATATGAAAATAACGAAATCCCCAACTCTCTCCGTAGGTCCTTGAGTTGCTTAGAATTTCTAGGATCAACCAAAATGCAATAAAATATGATATGCAATGATGATCTAATGTATAGATTCCAAATTGAAAATTTGGGATGTTACAAACCTACCCCCCTTAAGATGAATCTCGCCCTCGAGATTCGGGTTGGCTAGAAATTAGGTGAGAGTGATCCTTCCGTAAGTCTTCCTCTCGTTCCCAAGTGGCTTCATCCTCAGTATGGTGACTTCACTGAACCTTGCAAAACTTGATAACCTTGTTGCGCGTAACTCGGCTGGCAAACTCTAGTATCTTGACTGGTTTCTCCTCATATGTCAAATCACTATCCAACTGTATCGCTTCAAGCGGCAATGTATCTCTCAGAGGAATATCGGCCATCTCCGCGTGGCACTTCCTTAATTGCGAAACGTGGAACACATCATGAACTCCGGAAAATCCTTCGGTTAATTCCAACTTGTAAGCCACTTCTCCCATACGTTCCAAAACTCTGTATGGTCCCACAAAACGTGGCGCTAACTTTCCCTTAACTCCAAAGTGCTTCACTCCTCGAAATGCTGATACTCGAAGATACACTCTGTCTCCGACTTCGTAAACTGTCTCCTTGCGTTTAGAATCCGCATAACTCTTCTACCTTGACTGGGCTACCTTGAGCCTATCGCGAATCAGCTTAACTTTCTCTTCAGACTCTTTAATCAAATCTGGTCCAAACAATTGTCGGTCTCCAACTTCGTCCCACAACAACGGTGTTCTGCACCTCCTTCCATCTGATTGCTTGAAGGGGCCATCTTCAAACTGGCTTGATAACTGTTGTTATAAGAGAACTCTGCATAAGGCAAATTATCGTCCCAACTAGATCCATAGTCTAGTGCACAAGCTCTCAGCATGTCCTCTAGAATCTGATTGACTCTCTCAGTCTGTCCATCTGTCTGCGGGTGAAAGGCTATACTAAACTCTAGCCTAGTTCCCAAAGTTTCATGCAACTGATTCCAAAACTTTGAGGTAAACTAGGTTCCTCTATCTGATACTATGGTCCTCGGAACTCCATGCAGACATACGATCCTGGTCATATATATCTTTGCCAACTTAGCACTGGTGAAAGTGGTCTTTACTGGGATGAAATGAGCTACTTTCGTCAATCGATCGACTACAACCCATATCGATTCATAGCCTGAACGAGTCCTGGGTAATCCCGTGATAAAATCCATGCCTAGTTTATCCCACTTCCATTCGGGTATAGGCAATGGCTGTAGCAATCCTACTGGCTTCTGATGTTCTGCCTTCACTCTCTGACATACATCACAAACTGCTACATACTCCGCAATATCCTTCTTCATACCGATCCACCAGAAACTGTCCTTCAAATCCAGATACATCCTGGTATTTCCTGGGTGAATCGAATATGGCGAATCATGGGCCTCTTGAAGAATCAACTTCCTAATCTCCTGATCATTTGGCACATATACGCGGTCTTCGAACCATAAGGTATCGTGCTCATCCTCACGAAATCCTTTGGCCTTTCCTTTACTCATCCTTTCCTTTATCTCAGCAATCTCCTTGTCTGTCTTCTGAGCTTCTCTGATCTTATCCATCAAGGTAGACTGAATTTCCAATGCTGCTACATAGCCTCTCCGAACTATCTCCAAACATAGCTCGCGAAGGTCTTCTGCTAACTCCTTGGGTAATTCTCCGGTCATTAGAGTATTTACGTGACTCTTGCGGCTCAACGCATCGGCTACTACGTTAGCCTTTCCGGGATGATAATGCAATCTCATATCATAATCCTTGATGAGTTCCAACCATCTCCTCTGTCTGAGATTCAACTCCTTCTGCGTGAAGATATACTTCAAACTCTTGTGATCCGTGTATACCTCACAATGGTTTCCGATGAGAAAGTGTCTCCATGTCTTGAACGCATGCACTACGGCTGCTAACTCCAAATCGTGCATGGCATAGTCTAACTCATGGGGTTTAAGCTGTCGTGAGGCATATGAAACAACTCTTCCCTCCTGCATAAGTATGGCTCCAAGTCCTCGACGAGAAGCGTCGCAATACACTTCATAATCCTTGCGTTGATCTGGCAGAATCAACACTGGTGATGTAACCAAGCGTCTCTTCAACTCCTGAAAACTGGCCTCACATTCCTCAGTCCAATTGAACTTGGTGTCCTTCTTCAACAACTCCGTCATAGGTTTTGCAATCTTTGAGAAATTCTCAATGAACCTCCGGTAGTATCCTGCGAGTCCAAGAAAACTCCGGATCTCTCCAACTGTCGTGGGTGATTCCCAGTTTGTCACGGTGACAACTTTGGTGGGGTCTACTGCTATTCCTTCTCCGGATATAACATGTCCAAGAAATCCAACTTCCTTCAGCCAAAACTCACACTTGCTGAACTTGGCGTATAACCGGTGTTCCCTAAGCTTACCAAGTACGAAACGCAAGTGTTCTTTATGTTCCTCTTCATTCTTCAGTAAACCAGAATATCATCAATGAACACTACGACGAACTTATGCAAAAACTCCATAAACACTTTGTTCATCATGTTCATAAAATAGGCAGGTGCGTTAGTCAGACCAAATGACATAACGGTATACTCATACAGCCCATACCTTGTGGTAAAAGCTGTCTTAGGTATGTCCTGCTCTCGAATCTTCAACTGGTGATACCCTGATCACAAATCGACCTTGGAAAACACCTTAGCTCCTTGCAATTGGTCAAACAGATCATTAATCATCGGCAGTGGGTACTTATTCTTGATCGTCACTTCATTCAATCCTCGATAATCAACAACCATTCTTAACGATCCATCCTTCTTCTCCACTAGAAGTACTGGTGATCCCCAAGGTGACGAACTTGGGCGAATATATCCCTTATCCAGTAATTCCTTAATCTTCTTCTTAATCTCCTCCAAATCCTTTGCAGGCATTCTGTACGGTCTCTTAGATATTGGCCCTGTGCCTGGCAAAAGCTCGATCAAAAACTCAATGTCTCTATCCGGTGGCATGCCTGGCAACTCTTCTGGAAATACATCCGGAAAATGTTTTACCACCGGTACTTCCTCCTATACAACTCCTGATAAGGAATTTAATTGAGTCCTTTTCGGCACATGCCGGGATACCTACTTGATCCTTCTTCCCTCTGGGGTGGTGAGTAAAATCGTCTTACTGGCGCAATCGATGTCTCCTCCATACATCAACAGCCAATTCATACCCAGAATCACATCCAAACCTTGCGACTCCAATATTATCAGATCGGAAGGGAAAACATGCCTACCTATGGCTAATGGCATCTAAAAACATCCATGGCTTGCCATATACTCTGCTCCGGGTGAGGTTACTAGCATGGGTGTCTTAAGAACTCTAGTGGGCAACTTATACTTATCCACAAATCCCCTTGATATGTATGAATGCGATGCACCAGTATCAAAAAGTACAACTGCAGTAAATGACTTAACCAAAAACTTACCTATTACTGCATCTGGCTGTGCTTCAACCTCCTCCACGTTAACGTGGTTCACTTGTCCCCTTTTGAAAGGGTTGGGCTTCTTCCCATAGCTTCCATTGCCATTTCCATTCTTAGCTTCAGGACATTCATTGGCGTAATGTCTGGTCTTCTGGCACTTGTAGCAAGTAACATGGCTTAAGTCCTTAGCGGGTGTTGCTAGGTTGGATCGGGTTTGTCC
The DNA here is from genome assembly GCA_021605205.1 of Aegilops longissima. Lineage (NCBI taxonomy): Eukaryota > Viridiplantae > Streptophyta > Magnoliopsida > Poales > Poaceae > Aegilops > Aegilops longissima. The sequence goes on along the minus strand of CM038681.1, from coordinate 108,878,346 downwards.
GCTACTTCCTCCATTACCATTACCATTTTTGTGGCCACTATGGTTGTGCGAACTTCCTCCATTATGAGTGTGGCCTCCATGGTTATGAACAAGTCCTCCCGAGTTCGGGGTATAACGGGGTCTCTGCTGGGCTCTAGAATTATACTTCCCCTGTCCATACTTCCTCTTGCGGTTGTCAATATGCCGCTGCTTCCCTTCAAGCATGAGAGCTCTATCTACCAACCCCTAGTAGTTATTGAAATTTGCCACCATCAACTGCATGCTCAGCTCATCATTCAGTCCCTCCAAAAACTTCTCCTTCTTAGCAGCATCTGTAGCAACGTCATCTGGGGCATAACGTGCTAACTTACTAAACTCATCCACATATTGGCCAACAGTGCGCCCTCCTTGGCGTAAGTTGCAAAACTCACGCTTCTTCATGGCCATAGCTCCTGCTGAAACATGGGCAGTGCGAAAAGCCTGCTGAAACTGGTCCCATGTCACAGTGTCAATAGGGTAAGTGACTATGAAATTCTCCCACCAAGATGCTGTGGGTCCATCAAGTTGATGTGCGACAAAATGCACTCTCTCCGCATCTGTGCATCCTGCAGTGGTCAACTCCCTTTCAATCTTGCGGAGCCAATCATCTGCAACAATCGGCTCGGTGCTACTGGAAAACACCGGCGGATTCAACCTAAGAAAACAGGCTAAGTGGTCAACTGGTGGGGTTGGTGGGTTGTTGTTGTTGTTCCCCTGGTTCTGACTAGTATCTACATCAATGCATTATACTGCTGGATCAACTGAGTGAGCTCCGGTGGGAAAGCAAATCCATTGTCACGTCTCGGAGGCATCTGCTGGGTTTAGAAAAGATGAGAAAACAGAATAGAATGAGGTCTAGGGGAAAACACTACCCATATGCACATGAGACAAACACAAACATATCACTCAATCAATCAAACAAAGCATACAATCGGTCTAGAACTATCGTTACAAAAGTGCTTGGACTATGCTATATAGATGGTGGAATACTACTACTGATTTGGTGGTCTACTAGAAAAATTGATCGGTCGAAGACTCCATGATATCTGCTCCAGCTTCGTCAACATAATCATCATCACTATCGTCAGGGTCCGAGTCGGTGTCGTCGATGATGATGTAGTTCTCCGGGCAAGTGGAACTGTCATCTTCTCCTCCTGGCGCAAGGTCTCCCATGAAAACTCCTAGCTTCCTGGTCAGGTCGTCATTCTTCTCCACTAGAACGACGATTTCTTCCTCATAATCTTCGCGTGTAGCCTTGAGTTCTTCCTCCAGTTCCGTAATCCTCGTCATTGCTTTCTTCAAATCCATCATGCCTGCGCACGTCTGGTTTTCCTGGCGACGAATGTGCTGGTTTAACTCTTGGATGAAAGAGGCAATCGATCTATCCTTCCTGGTGTTGATCATCTCCCATTGCTCATCTCAGCACCCACAAATCCGGTAGATGGTGTCCTTGAGATCATTGTGGTAGACTTCTCCAATGCGCCCCATGGTGATGTGAGCTGCCATACTCTTTCCTAGACTCCAGGTGGGTGCATCAAAACAAAACTCTATGGGCTCAGTGACTGGCGTGAATGTCCTTCCTGGAACTTGAACTTGAATCATCCAGCACTCCTCTTCTGGTAATGTAGCATTGTAGGTCCCGGTGAAGCATGGTATTCCAATGTTCAGGTACCTAGTAACTTCCTTCAAGTGGCGTCCAAAAGGGGTGTCTTCATCTGGTTGCATGAACTTGATCCTTGCATCTACCATCCTAAAGAGTAGAAAATGGAGAGGAGTCAGAAATGAGAAGAGAATGGTGATCTAGGGCTTTAGCTTAGTGGTCGTGTCCTACAGTCGGCGCGTGCTCTGATACCATCTTTGTAGCGACCAGACCTCAGACAGTCTGATCTCTGTGCATAAGTGTCATCCCTGGATCGATAATGCTGACACACACTATACTTGAAGGATTTATAACAGAGTAGCAATCACACACTTATTACATCGAATGTCTCAAAAGAGAACTTATTACAATAAATATGGCTTAAGGCCAACTAATACGATAAAAGCGGAAGGCTTGGAAGATAAAGTGAGTCCATCAAATCCAACGGCATCACTGAGTGAAAGACCACGACCTAAGGCTCCTTACTCGTTGTCTGAAAAGTCTGCAACATGATACGGAAAGAATCCAATCAAACGAAGCAACAAAAATCAAACGGCAAAAGAAACAAGCTTCGTTTACTATTCTAAACTAAAGTCAAATTTTACAGTAGAAAAACTTGTTTAAGTTGGTTAAACGGAAAGAGGGTTTCGAGACGAAACTCTAGGCACTTGAATCGCCTGATTCCGATAAACGAGCGAAAAGTTATACTAAAACAAAAATCGGATCAGAAATCATGATCGAAAATAATGGCGGAAAATCCGAGAAAAAGAAAAAACTTACAAACAGGCTAACGAACGAACGTTCGCTGTCTGTGGCTAAAAGGTGAAACCCATTCGTAAAAACGAACGTACGGACGAACGTCCGCTAAAAACTAAACCAAAAAAAATGAACCGGGTCTAATAAAAAAACGGAACTAGGGTTTCGAAAAAAACCAAACGGTTTTTCTCGCGAAAAACCAAGGCGGCTACCTCGGGTCCGCGGGTCCCATTGGCGGCGGCGGGTCGGCGGCGTGGCGGCGGCGGCAGCAGAGCGGGGCAAAGCGGCAAGCAATGGCGGGCGGCAAAGCGAGGCAAGGCTGCGGTGGCGCGAAGGATCGAAGCGACAGACAGCCAATGAAAAGGCGGCGGCGACGCGATTCCCAAGGCGGGGCAGCGCGGCTAGGGTTTCGGGTGGGCTGGCGACGCTGGGGGCTCTGGGGTCGCGGGCTTTAAAGGCCGGCCCGAAAAGTCCTAGCCGAATACGGCCCTAAGTCGGTTGCGCGTTTTTTTAATAATTCGGACGTGCAGAAAAAGAAAAAAAAGAAATACTAAATGGACTCAAAAAAATCTCGAAATAAATTTTCCCTGTCCTCTAAAAATAATCCGGACAAGATGAACATTTATTTGGGCCTAAAATGCAATTTTGAAAAACGCATATTTTCCTAATTCAAATAAAATAGTGATAAAACTCCGAATAAAAATCTTATTTGATTTTAATATTAAATCTTTGATATTTATTTATTTTGAGGAAGTCATTTTATCCTCTCTCTCTCTTTTATTTTTAATAAAAGAAATATTTCAGAGAAATAAAAATTAAAATCAAACAATCCTCTTTTCATAATTCGAGAAAAACTCAAATATGAAAATAACGAAATCCCCAACTCTCTCCGTAGGTCCTTGAGTTGCTTAGAATTTCTTGGATTAACCAAAATGCAATAAAGTATGATATGCAATAATGATCTAATGTATCACATTCCAAATTGAAAATTTGGGATGTTACATAGAAGCCCTCCGTGATGGGTGCCCCCTCCGGCGGAGCTCCGTAACAGGCCCCAAGATGGGATCTCGTGGGTACAGAAGGTTGCGGCGGTGGAATTAGGTTTTTGGCTCCGTATCGATTGTTTGAAGTGCGAGGTATATATAGGAGGAAGGAGTATGTCGGTGGAGCAACAGGGGTACCATGAGGGTAGAGGGCGCGCCTGGGGGGGAGGGCGCGCCCCCTACCTCGTGGGCTCCTCCCTTGTTTCTTTACGTAGGGTCCAAGTCTCCTGGATCTTGTCCGGTGATAAAATCACGTTCCCGAAGGTTTCATTCCATTTGGACTCCGTTTGATATTCATTTTCTTCGAAACTCTGAAATGGGCAAAAAACAGCAATTCTGGGCAGGGCCTCTGATTAATAGGTTAGTCCCAAAAATAATATAAAAGTGGATAATAAAGCCCAATAATGTCCAAAACAGTAGATAATATAGCATGGAGCAATCAAAAATTGTAGATACGTTGGAGACGTATCAAGCATCCCCAAGCTTAATTCCTGCTCGTCCTCGAGTAGGTAAATGATAAAAAAGATAATTTTTGATGCGGAGTGCTACTTGGCATAATTTCAATGTAATTCTTCTTAATTGTGGTATGAATATTCAGATTCGAAAGATTCAAGACAAAAGTTTAATATTGACATAAAAATAATAATACTTCACGCATACTAACAAAGCAATCATGTCTTCTCAAAATAACATGGCCAAAGAAAGTTATCCCTACAAAATCATATAGTATGTCTATGCTCTATCTTCACCACACAAAGTATATAAATCATGCACAACCCCGATGACAAGCCAAGGAATTGTTTCATACTTTTGACATTCTCAAAACTTTTTCAATCTTCACGCAATACATGAGCGTGAGCCATGGATATAGCACTACATGTGGAATAGAATGGTGGTTGTGGAGAAGACAAAAAGGGGAAGATAGTCTCACATCAACTAGGCGTATCAAAAGGCTGTGGAGATGCCCATCAATAGATATCAATGTGAGTGAGTAGGGATTGCCATGCAACAGATGCACTAGAACTATAAGGATATGAAAGCTCAACAAAAGCAACTAAGTAGGTGTGCATCCAACTCGCTTGCTCATGAAGACCTAGGGCATTTTGAGGAAGCCCATCATTGGAATATACACGCCAAGTTCTATAATGAAAGATTCCCACTAGTATATGAAAGTGACAAAATGAGAGACTCTCTATCATGAATATCATGGTGCTACTTTGAAGCACAAGTGTGGTAAAAGGATAGTAACATTGTCCCTTCCTCTTTTTCTCTCATTTTTTTTATTTGGGCCTTCTCTCCTTTTTTTATGGCCTCTTTTCTCCTTTTTTTTTATTTTTTGTCCGGAGTCTCATCCCGACTTGTGGGGGAATCATAGTCTCCATCATCCTTTTCCTCACTTGGGACAATGCTCTAAAAATGAAGATCATCACACTTTTTTATTTTCTTACAACTCAACAATTACAACTCGATACTTAGAACAAAATATGACTCTATATGAATGCCTCTGGCAGTGTACCGGGATATGCAATGAATCAAGAGTGACATGTATGAAAGTATTATGAACGGTGGCTTTGCCACAAATACGATGTCAACTACATGATCTGGCTAAGCAATATGACAATGATGGAGCGTGTCACGATAAACGGAACGGTGGGAAGTTGCATGGCAATATATCTCGGAATGGCTATGGAAATGCCATGATAGGTAGGTATGGTAGTTGTTTTGAGGAAGGTATATGGTGGGTGTATGATACCGGCGAAAAGTGTGCGGTATTAGAGAGGCTAGCAATGGTGGAAGGAAGAAGAGTGCGTATAATCCATGGACTCAACATTAGTCATAAAGAACTCATATACTTATTGCAAAAATCTACAAGTTATCAAAGCAAAGTATTACGCGCATGCTCCTAGGGGGATAGATTGGTAGGAAAAGACCATCGCTCGTCCCCGGCCGCCACTCATAAGGAGGACAATCAATAAATAAATCATGCTCCGACTTCATCTCATAACGGTTCACCATACGTGCATGCTACGGGAATCACAAACTTTAACACAAGTATTTCTCAAATTCACAACTACGCAACTAGCATGACTCTAATATCACCATCTTCATATCTCAAAACAATTATCAAGCATCAAACTTCTCTTAGTATTCAACACACTCAAAAGAAAGTTTTACAAATCTTGAATACCAAGCATATTAGGATTATTAAAGCAAATTACCATGCTATTTAAGACTCTCAAAATAATCTAAGTGAAGCATGAGAGATCAATAGTTTCTATAAAACAAATCCACCCCCGTGCTCTAAAAGATATAGGTGAAGCACCAGAGAAAAACTATATAACTCAAAAGATATAAGCGAAGCACATAGAGTATTCTAACAAATTCCAAATAATGTATGGCTCTCTCAAAAGGTGTGTACAGCAAGGATGATTGTGGTAAACTAAAAAAGAAAAGACTCAAATCATACAAGACGCTCCAAGCAAAACACATATCATGTGGTGAATAAAAATATAGCTCCAAGTAAAATTACCGATGGAAGTAGACGAAAGAGGGGATGCCTTCCAGGGCATCCCAAGCTTAGGATCTTGCCACTCCTTGTTCCATAATCCATCAAAAATCTTTCACCCAAAACTTGAAAACTTCACAACACAAAACTCAACAGAAATCTTGTGAGCTTCGTTAGCGAAAGAAAACAAAAGACCACTTCAAGGTACTGTAGTGAACTCATTCTTTATTTATATTGGTGTTAAACCTACTGTATTCCAACTTCTCTATGGTTTATAAACTATTTTACTAGCCATAGATTCATCAAAATAAGCAAACAACACACGAAAAACAGAATCTGTCAAAAACAGAACAGTCTGTTGTAATCTGTAACTAACGCAAACTTCTCGAATTCCAAAAAATCATAAAAAATAGGATGACCTAGGAAATTTGTTTATTGATCAGCAGAAATTTGAATCACTATTTTATCACGTTCTGGTTATTTTTAATAATTGTTTTCGTGAACAGAAAGTTTCTGGAAATTACAGCAAGATCAAATAACTATCATCCAAGAAGATCCTATAGGTTTAACTTGGCACAAACACTAATTAAAACATAAAAACACATCTAAAAATAGGCTAGATCATATATTTATTCCTAAACAGAAGCAAAAAGCAAAAAAAAAACTAAAAATAAAATTGGGTTGCCTCCCAACAAGCGCTATCGTTTAACGCCCCTAGCTAGGCATAAAAGCAAGGATAGACCTAGGTATTGCCATCTTTGGTAGGCAATCCATAAGTGGCTCTCATGATAGATTCATATGGTAATTTTATTTTCTTCCTATTGAAGTGTTCCATGCCCTTCTTTAATGGAAATTGGAATCTAATATTCCCTTCCTTCATATCAATAATTGCACCAACCGTTCTAAGGAAATGTCTACCAAGAATAATAGGACATGAAGGATTGCAATCTATATCAAGAACGATAAAATCTATGGGCACATAATTCCTATTTGTAACAATAAGAACATCATTAATTCTTCCCATAGGTTTCTTAATAGTGGAATCCGCAAGGTGTAAGTTTAGAGAGCACTCATCAAAATCACGGAAATCTAGCAAATCGCACAAAGTTTTGGGAATAGTGGAGACACTAGCACCCAAATCACATAGGGCATAAAACTCATGATCCTTAATCTTAATTTTAATAGTTGGTTCCCACTCATCAAAAAATTTTCTAGGGATAGAAACTTCCAACTCAAGTTTTTCTTCATAAGATTGCATCAAGGCATCAACAATATGTTTGGTAAAAGCTTTATTTTGACTATAAGCATGAGGAGAATTTAGCACGGATTGTAACAAGGAAACACAATCAATCAAAGAGCAACGTTCATAGTTAAATTCCTTGAAATCCAAAATAGTGGGTTTAGCAACTTCTAGGGTTTAGATTTCTTCAATCCCACTTTTATAAATTTTAGCATCAAGATCTAAAAACTCTGAATTCTTGGAACGCCTTCTAGGTAAAGGTGGATCATATTCAGTCCCATCATTATCAAGATTCATATTGCAAAACAAAGATTTAACAGGGGACACATCAATAACTTTTAGATCTTCAACTTTATTTTCATAGAAATCCGGTTTACCGGCCATCTTATTAACTAAGGTGGCCTGCTTATCCGATATTTCAGCAGTCAACTTCTCAAGACGAGCAATTTGGGATCTTAAACCATCAAATTATTTAGACATATCATCAAGCTCTTTATTCATATAACTCATAAAACTTTTTTGTTCCTTAAGCTCGTTTCTGAAGAAATTATTATGCTCATATTGCAAAACCATAAAACTCCTGACATTGCTTTCGATCTCTTCTAACCTTTTAAGGTGAAGATCACTAAATCTAGGTAGAGCCAACGTGACAAGAAAGCAATCCAACACACGAGCAAACAAAAGGGGAGCGAAAAAGAAGCAAACGGAAAAGAGAGGGCAAATAAAACGGCAAGGGTGAAGTGGGGGAGAGGAAAACAAGAGGCAAATGGCAAATAATGTAATGCGGGAGATAAGGGATTTGTGATAGGTACTTGGTATGTTGACTTTTGTGTAGACTCCCCATGAACGGTGCCAGAAATTCTTATTGCTACCTCTTGAGCAATGCGTTGGATTTCCTTGAAGAGGAAAGGTGATGCAGCACAGTAGTGTAAGTATTTCCCTCAGTTTTTGAGAGCCAAGGTATCAATCCAGTAGGAGGCTATGCGCGAGTCCCTCGTACCTGCACAAAGCAAATAAATCCTCGCAACCAACGCGATAAGGGGTTGCCAATCCCTTCACGGTCACTTACGAGAGTGAGATCTGATAGATATGATAGGATAATATTTTTGGTATTTTTGTGATAGAGATGCAAAGTAAAATAAAAGCAAAGTAAAAAAAGCAAAGGAAATAACTAAGTATTGGAAGATTGATATGATGAAGATAGACCCGGGGGCCATAGATTTCACTAGTGGCTTCTCTCAAGAGCATAAGTATTTTACGGTGGGTGAGCAATTCTTGTTGAGAAATTGACAGAATTGAGCATAGTTATGAGAATATCTAGGTATGATCATGTATATAGGCATCACGTCCAAGACAAGTATATCGACTCCTGCCTGGATCTACTACTATTACTCCACTCATCAACCGCTATCCAGCATGCATCTAGAGTATTAAGTTCATGAAAACAGAGTAACGCCTTAAGCAAGATGACATGATGTAGAGGGATAAATTCATGCAATATGATAAAAAAAACCCATCTGGTTATCCTCGATGGCAACAATACAATACGTGCCTTGCTGCCCCTACTGTCACTATGAAAGGACACCGCAAGATTGAACCCAAAGCTAAGCAATTCTCCCATCGTGAGAAAGATCAATCTAGTAGGCCAAACCAAACTGATAATTCGAAGAGACTTGCAAAGATAACCAATCATACATAAAAGAATTAAGAGAAGATTCAAATATTGTTCATAGATAATCTTGATCATAAACCCACAATTCATCGTCTCAACAAACAGACCGCAAAAAGAAGATTACATCGAATAGATCTCCACGAGAGAGGGGGAGAACATTGTATTGAGATCCAAAAAGAGAGAAGAAGCCATCTAGCTACTAACTATGGACCCGAAGGTCTGAGGTAAACTACTCACACTTCATTGGAGAGGCTATGGTGATGATGTAGAAGCCATCCGTGATGGGTGCCCCCTCCGGCGGAGCTCCGGAACAGACCCCAAGATGGGATCTCCTGGGTACAGAAGGTTGCGGCGGTGGAATTAGGTTTTGGCTCAGATGTCGATCGTTTGAAGTGCGAAGGTATATATAGGAGGAAGGAGTGCGTCGGTGGAGCAACAGGGGGCCCACGAGGGTGGAGGGCGCCCCCCTACCTCGTGGCCTCCTCCTTTGTTTCTTGACGTAGGTCCAAGTCTGCTAGATCTTGTTCGGTGAGAAAATCACGTTCCCGAAGGTTTCATTCCGTTTGGACTCCGTTTGATATTCCTTTTCTTCGAAACTCTGAAATAGGCAAAAAAAACAGCAATTCTGGGTTGGGCCTCCGGTTAATAGGTTAGTCCCAAAAATAATATAAAAGTGGATAATAAAGCCCAATAATGTCCAAAATAGTAGATAATATAGCATGGAGCAATCAAAAATTATGGATACGTTGGAGACGTATCACTCGCAGATGCCAAAGCAGAGAAGTGTGGGCCAAGACTTACAATGTTGGTGAACTCATTCTACGCTTGCCAGAAAAGAAAAAGGACAAACTCAAGCCCAAATGGGAGGGTCCCTTCATTGTAGATGAAGTTCTAACTAGAGGTGCGTACCGCCTGCGTGGTGCATCGGATAATCGCTTAGAGCCGAACTCGTGGAATGCTGCCAGACTCCGTAGATTCTACGCCTAGAGCCGGACTCTTTGTTCGTTTCCTTTTCTTCTTTTTCCCATTTTTTCTCTCTTTAAATTTTTCTTTAGCTCTATAGCACTTGGGACAGCTCTTGCAGCAGATCGCCTTGATATCCGGACATTTCCTCTTCAGGCGGCCAGTCAGTATACCTACATACATAAATCTGTTAACTCATTTCTTTACCGCATTACACAAAGGTAAGTTCAAACGCATACAGAATATGCCGCCCCGTAGCCTTTTGTTCTCTTTTACAGCGTCCGCTAGCTGGGCTTGCACGTCTTTTAGCTCTTCGCCCAGCAGGGTGTTGGAATCCTGCAATTTGTTCTTATCATCCACTACAAAAAAGACACATCCGTGACATTTTGGGCCGAACGAAAATCTTTTCTGTCATACTTATGACACTTCTATGACGATAATTGTGACAAAACACGGTATCATCATAGGTGGTGGGGTCTTACTTCTATGACAAAAATTCATGACAGAAAATGGGCTTTTCGTCCTGGGCGGGCCGGAGACGCAGTTGCATGACATTCTTTGGGCCGTCCATGACGGAAAAAATCGTGGTAGAAGCGAGGGCGAGGAAAATATTAGGGTGTCCCCGGTTACGGTGCGTGGTCGGGGGCCGAGCGATGCGTGTTTCTCTCGTATGTACGCGCGTGTGTGCGAGGCGTTAGGCTCTAACTCTACCCGAGCGAGGCGTTGGGCTCTAACTTAACCCGAGCGATTGCACTGCAGGCTACGCGTTACTGAACCCGAGCGATCGATCGATGGTTGTTAACTGAACCCGATCGAGCGATTCCTTCGCTACTGCTGCTAACTGAAGCCGATAGATCCTGCCTCTGGATGAACAGTGAGCATTGCTGGGGGGTTGGATGAACAGTTCCCGGTGGGGGTGGATGAACAGGACCCCGTGGCGTTGCCTCTGGATGAACAGGACCCCGATCGTTCGAGCCGGTTGGGGCTGGATGAACAGGACCCCGTGGAGGGCAGGATGAATAGTAGACGGTGGAGGGCTGGATGAACAGTAGCCCGTGGAGGGGTGGTTGAACAGGAGCCCATGGAGAGGGCTGGTTGAGCGATGGCCGGTGGAGAAGCGCGATGGAGGCTGGATGAGCAGGAGCCCGTGGATGAGCGATCGCGGTGGAGGTGGAGGAGGTCGACGGTGGATGAGCAAGATGGCCCGTGGAGGTGGAGGGTTGGCGGTGGAGATGAACGATATCTCGTGGAGTCCCGTTTTGCGGTATGCCACACCCCTCCCGATGAACAGGTCCCCATTTCGACCGTAGCGCTCCAACACAAGTCCGTTTCCTCCGCTTTGCAGTACGCCACACCCCTCCCGGTCAACAGGACCCCCGTTTCGACCGTAGGAGGTCCATTTCCTTCGTTTTGCGGTACGCCAGACCCCTCCGATGAACAGGATCCCGTTTCGAACGTGGCCGGTCGAACACAAGGCCGTTTCCTCCGTTCTACGGTACGCCAGGCCTCGTTTCCATCGGTTGTTCCGTCCAAGCCCTCCCAATGAACACGACGACGCATTCCGTTCCGACCCAGCCGGTTGGCTCCCCATGAACACCACGATGACGTTGTTTCTCCGTTCCGACCCAACCATGTACACGAGCCCTGGCTGTACATATGCGCGAGTAGGCGTTCGAGACCCTGCCCGTATGTACGTACGTGGCCGTATTTTCTTTCTTGCACCCTGGCCGCTGTACGTACATGTACATGCTACGTGCGCGCCTCTACTATGACACGTGTGCGCCTCTACAATGACCAGTATGTACGTACACGTTCGCGACCAGAATGAGAACGCTACGTACGCTTCGACCAGGTGGGTCCTGACTGTCATGCACTTCCTTGCCTGCGAAGATGTAGCTGGTGGGTCCCAGCAGTCAGGGGTGCGAATCATTTTTTTTTGCCCGGACGCACTTCCTTGCGTGCGAAGATGTAGCTGGTGGGTCCCAGTAGTTAGGGGGAAATGTTTTTTTTCATGAAATATGATGGCCCGTCCGGTGGGTCCCCGCTGTCAGGTGGAGGAATAATTATTTTGCGTGTAATATGGAGGCGCTTCCTTGCTGCGGCCGTGGACCCAGCTGTCAGCCTCTCCATGTACAGTTCACATCCGATGGAAGACGTTCCTTTACCACGTTGACCACGCCGCGCCGAGATCACCAGGGCGGTGGACGACGGCGAGGCCTAGGAAGGGGACGACGCGGAGCCGGGGAAGACGCGGCAGTGGATGCCCACGTGTAGAGGAGTATGAGGGTTCACTGGTTCGCTGCAGTGTGAGGCTGTCGTCGCCGCAGAATAACAGGGGCTGTGGGTGAGTAGAGGGATGGCCTGGCCAGCGGTGGGAGTAGTAGGGGGTGGTGAGGCCTCCACGGCATCGCAGCCGGCCACGGGAGGCAGGAGCACGAGGCACGACCGGCGTTGGTTTGGGCGGCTGGAGCAAGAAGACCATAGGTTGAAGAAGCACTACGGCCGTTGGATGGACATCGTACGGTCACTGGAGCTAGAATCGTGCATATTGACTAAGTTGACAAAGCCCTCTGTCCCCGTCAACTTAGAAGGCCCACAAGTCAGCCTGCCACTATACTGGGTCCCAGCTAGCAGGGGGAGTATTCATTTTTTGTGCGTAATAAGGAGGCACTTCCTTGCGTGCGAAGATATAGCCGGGAGGAGGGAGCAGGCAGTCCCGCCGGCGCTTGTTTGAGCGGCTGGAGTAGGAAGAGCAAAGATTGAAGAAGCACGACGGCATTGGATGGAAATCCAACAGTCACTATTTGTGCGTCAACCTTTTTTTTAGGAAAGCCTCAAATCTGTGGAAAACAACATATAACCCATCTGCCATTATTGCTAATAATTTACATCCCATTTGGTAATTCTTAAGGTTTTTTTTCGAGCTCATATTCTTTTTGTTAGCATTACAGCCATATTGTGGCCACGGTTAAAACAATATACGAAATTTTGCATATTTCGGTGCGGTCCGAACTGTTTTTAATCCCGAAATTTTGAGTCACATTCAAACTGATTTTAAAAATAAATGTGAATCAATACAAAATCCAACAAATTGTCCACGCATAAAAATCAATGCAATTTAAAATCTCAAAATGAAAAAAAAAGAAATTTGAAACTAATTGCCGGTTTGATGTGTTTTAAAAATGTACAACCCATTTCTCATTACTGATAGACCATTTTCTCAGCCAGCCGAATGAAGCTCTCCTCGTCTTGAAACATTTGCAGCCCAACAGGCCTAACAAAGCGACTTACTTGGCAAATCACAAAAAATCTGGGATGTGGCCGTGGAACCAGCTGCGGCCGTGGACCCAGCTGTCAGCCTCTCCACGTACAATACTCTTCCGATGGAAGTCGGTCGTTGACCACATTGACCACGCTGTGCCGAGAGCACCCAGGCGGTGGACGACGGCGAGGCCTAGGAAGGGGACGACGCGGAGCCGGGAAAGACGCGGCAGTGGATGCCCACGCGGAGAGGAGTACGAGGGTTCACTGGTTCGGCTGCGGCGTGAGGCTGCCGTCACCGCAGAATAACAGGGGGTGTGGGTGAGTAGAGGGACGCCCTGGCCAGCGGTGGGAGTAGTAGGGGCAGTGAGGCCTCCGCGGCATCACAGCCGGCCACGGGTGGCAGGAGCACGCGGCACGACCGGCGCTGCTTTGGGCGGCTGGAGCAAGAAGACCAGAGGTTGAAGAAGCACTATGGCCATTGGATGTACATCGTACGGTAACAGGAGCTAGAATCATTCATATTGACTAAGTTGACAAAGCCCTCCGTCCCCGTCAACTTAGTAGGCCCACAAGTCAGCCACCCACTATGGTGGGTCCTAGCTAGCAGGGAGGTATTCATTTTTTTGTGCGTAATAAGGAGGCACTTCCTTGCGTGCGAAGATATAGCTGGTGGGTCCGACCTGTCAGCGGGGGGGACGTTTTTTTCGCGAAATACAGAAGCCCTTCCCACGTACAGTCCACATACAGTGTGTAATAAGGAGGAACTTTCCTTGCGTGCGTCCATGGACTTCGTGGGTTCCAGCCGTCAGGCTCTCCATGTACAGTCCTCTTCCGATGACTCTCATATGTTGACCACGCCGCGCCGAGCGCACCGAGGCGGTGGACGACGGCGAGGCCCCAGACTGGAACGACCCGGAGATGGGGAAGACACGGCAGTGGAGTCATGAGACGGAGAGGTGGGAAACTTGACTGGTTGGTGCGGGTGGGCCTACACTCGTGAGAGAATAATAGGAGGTATGCAGTGGAGGGATGGCCTGGCCGTCGGCGGGGTAGCGTTTCGCTGAGGAGCGTAAAACAACGCCGCTGGATGCCAGAGGCTGGAGCAGGCAGTCCCGGCAGCGCTGGAGGAAGAAGACGAGAGATTGGAAAAGAATGCCGGCCGTTGGATGTAAGTCCAACGCCTTCTTAGGCTTCGACCTACTGGCCCACATGTCAGCTAGTCCATTTGTTTTTTTAGTCCATTTGGTGGGCTGGGTGAAACAATGATGTAGCATCTATGCAGCCTGTTTATATGTATGGTAGAATTTAAAGCCCATTTGCATTTTTCTCGAAATCCATGGACTTGCTGGGCTCGGTGAAAATATCATGTTAGGCTAGACGGAGAAATGTTATGAAAACATAAACACATGATTGCACGTCTATTACTGCATTGGTCAGTAAAATCTTTGCAAGCTTACGTACGCAATCACTAGGAGTTAACTTGCCAAGTTATATATAAACAATTATTTTTTTTTGTAAGAACTTTCAACTTACAAAATAAAATATCATTTAAATTTGATGAGTTAATAGTACGTGGGGTATTATTATTTTTTAGGCTAGACGTGGGACAGTTGAGTTGGTTCTAGGGAAAAGTACTGGGAGAAAACTCAGTTTACATCGAAAAAGAAAGTGGGAGAAAATGCAGATATAGGATTAATGAAAACAAAAAATAGAACTGGGTTGTATAGGAAGAGGACGAAAGATTGAACAAAATAAAGAAATACAAACGGATAGGTGGTTGGTCCCATATGTCTGTGTACGAGACCTGCTGGGTCCACCTGAGGAGGGGAATATGTTGGGAGGAAGGAGATTCAGAGCATGGCAGCCGAGTGAACTAGTTTTTTTAACGAACAAGTGAACTAGTTACATACATAAGCAAATAGCCACTAAAAAAGCAAACATGTTAATGGGTTCTTAAAAGAAAATTTTCAGACAAAACAGATAATTACGACACTTAGGCTAATGCATGAAACACTCAGATGATAAAGGTGCTTATAAATAAATAAAGTACAGCATCTAGACCTTCCTGGCATGCTTGATCATAACGCTGCCGCTGTTCCTGTACTCGTCGGTTACGGCAAGCAGACACGCCCTCATGTCCAAGATCTGCCTGTACATGTCGTAGCATGCGTATGCGTCCTTAGCCGCGTAGGTTATGTAGGCTAGATTCAGAGGTACCTCCCACGTGTTCAGGTCCTTGGTATCGTTGTCTTCTTTCATGTTGGCGTATCAGGGGTCGATGATGGTCTCGGCGAGGTCAACCACGGAATCCTTCTCCTGCCCATTGCTGATGATCTTGTATTGCTTCTGGATGTCGACAAGCTTGTTGCGCCAGATGGACAAATCGTCGCATTCTTCCTTCTCTCCACCGTAGCGATGGTGCAGTCGGCGTTGCCGATGAAACGGGCGAATGCTCCAGAACCTCTGATGGCCCTACAGAATTGGTAGATGAGAACCTCGTCCCGCACACATACCTGGGCGACGGTGATCCGCTGGTCCCTATCAGGAGACGAATGGATGGGCACAAGGTCTAGTCCTGCAACCTTGTGCTTTCTCGTCCTATAGGTACTGCTTGAACTCGGCGAGGCAGAGCTTCACCGAGTCCGGATCATTGGTGTACATCACATTCAACTTGGTGCAGCCATAGGACTGAACGGTGAACTCAAAGGGGAACTCCTTGCTGAAGTCCATATCCAGCAGTCTCACCCCTCGGATCGCCATTGGAGTCTCTTCAAGTGAACGAGTGTGTGGCGGCGGCAGCATTCGCTTTTTCAGCTCTTGGGAACTGGATTCAACGATGAACCGAGTGTTTACATGCGACAACAGTTACTACCCCTCCCTCGTCCGCTGCACGCCCGGCAGAAGATGCACCCTCGGCGCATTCAAACGCCTCCATTAAGAAACCTACTCCGGCCACACGTCGGTTCACGAGTGGGTCTGTATTGGTACTGTAATAACAGGAGTTAGTGGTCACTTTACTTAAATTTAATTAGCTTTAATAGAAATTTATACTTAAAACAAGCAATGCATTGGCTCGTTCTATCAGTGCCACAGGATCAACATGCACAACAATTAGAATTATTATTCTCAGGACACACACGATTAGCACATTTGTCGCACTTTCACAAAGATAATACTACCAAGTTTGAACTGTTTGTTATGGTTGTTGTCCTCTGCATCATCATGCCGTGTTTCCCAGCTTGCAAGATTCAGAACCTACAAATAAGATCCAAATAATAAGTACAACAAAGATGCCTACACATCTCATTGATTCCCAGCTTGCAAGATTCAGAACCAACAAATAAGATTCAAATAATAAGTACAACAAAGATGCCTACACATCTCATTGATTCCCAGCTTGCAAGATTCAGAACCAACAAATAAGATTCAAATAATAAGTACAACAAAGATGCCTACACATCTCATTGATTCCCAGCTTGCAAGATTCAGAACCAACCCATTAGAGCCTTTTGATAAAGTGAATATCGGGAATCCATCTTGGCTAGCCATGTCATACAATCGAAGAACTTGGCGAATGCTCTTGACCGTCACAACATCTGTAGTTGAGTATTCCTGTTTGCACACCACAAACCAGGAGAGCATGATTTCATTTTAATAGTGGCCTCCTTTACTCAACCGGCAGCTCCACTAGGCTGAGGCCTGCCTGGAGTTCCATGATTCAATTCATGTGCCTTTTTCTGTAGTTCACCTGAAATGAAGCAAAGATTGCATCATTCAGCTAGCAAGAAGTACTTGCTCTCGTGAGCTGGCAGGTTCTTCTTTAGTAGTTGCACTAAAATTGAGGAACATTAAGGTTGGTTGTCTGGCTCATGTAAGGTGCAACTATAATTTTCTTATCCTTTTGTGCAGTTCCACTAAAATAAAGTGCCATTGTGGTCACAGTGACGGCTCATCTTGCAAAGGCTAATAAAATGTTGCACGAGATTACCAGCAGAACTTGACAGAGATTTTGGAAACTCCAATCACCATTTTGTGCAGTTCCACCAAAATTGAGAGATGTTGCCCACGTGAAATTTTAGTTGAACTGCACAAGACACTCATTCCAAAAAAAAGTGTTTTGTGCAGTTCACCAAAAGGTCACAATAGCAACAAGGTGAAATCGATATCCCTATCTGCACAAAAAGATAGAAAGTAAACAGTTGCTGGTCAATAAGAATATACGAAACATATACGAAATGAAAAGAAGCATCTTAATTATGTTCATGGCAATCACGCAAGGACAGTAGAAATTTAAAATGTCGGCAATGCTTCATGTTACCAGAAGCATTACGATCAACAATGAGATTCCTCAAATATGGGATTACTTTAATGGTGGCATTGCTTGTTTACGGATCTGATAAATCAACAACAGCTAAAGAGTTGGTTTAAGGGCATGGGACCGTGGGGACACCAGGACACTGAGCAGCGTAAAGGAGCAACTTACTTATCATACTAGGGAAAACAGCAGAAGTGCCATTTATAACACGATTTAATTGCATCTTATCACTGGAGGCATTAGACTAACAATAACACTGGTTAGACATGTCCCTAAGGTAACAGTGTGATCGCTTCATTTCACATGCGCCCTTACAATAACACTGGTTAGACATGTCCCTAAGGTTGGTATAAGGACATGCGACAGTGGACGCATCAGCACAATGTACCTACAAGGAGGCATAAAGTGGTGATGCAGAGTTTGTTCATGCTATGTGAGGTAGCAAATCTAATCCTGGAGACCTTTTACTATGTGAGGGCAGCAAACCTAATCTTAGAGACCTTGTACTATGTGAGGGCAGCAAATATAATCCTGGAGACCTTTTACTATGTGAGGGCATCAAATCTAATCCTGGAGACCTTTTACCATGTGAGGGTAGCAAATCTAATCCTGAGACCTTTTACTATGTGAGGGCAGCAATTCTAATCCTGGAGACCTTTTACTATTTGAGGGCAACAAATCTAATCCTGGACATACTTTGTTGACTTGTCCACCAGCTGCCACTTTCTATCCTTTTTTTAACCAATAATAGATATGTTCCTTATCCAGTTTGTACTGCGTTTTCCCATTATTTCCCTTTTCAACCAAGAGACCGGTTGGGTATCCGGTCTCTACTAATTTCACCATATTATTTCCTCTTTGAATCAAGTCCTAGATTCATGCTACAACTTTCCCCCCTTTCTTCGTTGTTTGAACAAAGCCCTAGATTCGAATGCATGAAGTAGCTTTACCTCCAATAATACTAAAAATTTAGGTGGCTTTGGAAGAGCTGATGGGAGTAGAAAAAGATGCACATGCAGACACGTGGGGATCTGGGGCAGTAGAGCAAGGCCGCTTTCGAAGAACTTATACCTGAGGGTCGTCGGGATGTCGGCGGCAGGAGGTTGAATCTGCGGACAATACGGCAGGGAGGAAGAAGGGTCGAAGGACCTCCCGAGCCGGCGCTGTGTCGGAGAGAACGGCACGGGCAGAGGATCGGGCCCGTCCGGAGCTGTGGGTTTCCTCCCTCGCCGGTGATGACCGCATGAACGATGCACCTAGTCCTCTACACACACCAGCCGAAGGGATCCGGCCGGATCTGTGCCCAGCGGTGAGCAGAGAGAAAATGTCGCTACCGCTGTCTTGTTTATATCTGGAGAGGATGAGAGAATGAAGAGAGCAACCCTAGTAAAGCAAGTGCTCAGGCCCCTGCGTACATATATAGTGGAGTGATTATCTTTTTCTCTCCACAACAAGCGTTTCAATTTGTGTACGTGGCATTAAAGAAAAGAAACTCCCTATTTAAGGTGACTACCTGTACGACTCCTACTTACTAGTACGAGTAGTAGTATTGTTCACTTGTGCTCCCCGGCCCTCCATTCATTGAACAACCCCACGGGTGAATAAATATACAGTACTAGTATTTATATAGAACGAACAAGCTTGAACTATTTTCGCGTAGATAAAGTAGAGGGCAGGGCTTTTCCCGGGAAGTACGTGCGGCAGTTTTCGTGTAGGCGGTTTGACAGAGAGGCAAGGAGGGTGAGGGAGTAGTGGATTCAACTTACTTACTGCTGGAAAGGTCGAGCTGTGCGATTTGAACTCAACTAACCCAAAAGTTTCCAAACAGGAGGGTTAGTTTGAACTCAACTAACCCAAAAATATCCAAACAGGAGGGTTAGTTTGGGTTACTGTTTGGATCCACGTGTTAGAGTTAGTTTGGGTTAGTTTGAACTCAACTAACCCAAAAAAAATCTAACCCACCCAAGAGGTGCTTATTTGGGTTAGTTCTTCTTGGGACACTAAAAAACACATTTTATCTCGCTCTCCCATCAGCAGATCCCTCCTCACTTCCACGAAGCTTCTTGTCCTCTCCCTCCCTCCCTCCCTCACTTTCTCACCGCCCATGAAGGCACCTCGCCGTATCCGTGCTCCATCTAACCCTGTCATCCAAACACCTCTTTCGCTAGAGTTACTTCAGGGTTAGTTCAGGATTAGAATCTAACTCTAACCTTTAACTAAGTTAGAGTATCCAAACAGGGCCTTTGAGAGAGACGAGGAGGGAGAAGCGATACGGCATGCTGGATTACTACAGATAGGTGTCGCACGGAAGCCAAGGAATATGGTGATAGCGTGGGTTAGCCATGTACTAGTATGATGTAACTACACTGGGCTGCCGTGTTTCGTACTCTTCCAGTCCACTGTGGAGATGATTGGTTGATTTTATATCGCTGAATAATATAAAATATTATGAGTGCAGACGCTCCACCCCGAGGTCCCTTGCTCCTTCTCGGTCGTCGAGAATCTATGTTTGTGGCACCTCGGCTCAGAGAAAACCGGAACGCCCCGTATTCCAGCCCAAAGATCGAGAAGAAGTCTTCTGGAATACGGCACTGCTTAGCATAGAACAAACCAGACTTCTATTATTACACGAATATGAATACAAGGTCTCCGATATTACAATGAATAAAATCGCACGGCGACACTACGCCATCCTCAGTTGCTCTACACAAGCAGCAGAACACAATGAAGCAGCGGAAGAACTCTAGCAGCGGAACAACGATGACGGTGGTGAACTCCACTCCACAGGGACTCTGGCTGGAACGCTTATCCCAGCTCGCACGAATGGAAACCACGACAAGCAAGCAATCAAATCCGGAATGACCTGCAAACTGGCATGACACGCCAGGTCAGTACATTGAATGTACTTGCAAGCTCACAATAACCAGAAGCATTCAAGACAGACAACAGCATGGCAATTATAGGTTAAACAGGAGTTAACATGAGATCATCATAGCATCATGGCATGACCAACATAAACATGATACAGCTATCTCAACATGAACATGGCATGAACATATTAATCCGACAATACTAGCATGCAACATGATGACACTATATGCACCACTTATTATGCTCGGGTTACCTCGTAACCATCACATGCATCACTTACCAACCTCGGACCTCATACGGTCATCTCAGGATCAAATCAAGCTTGGTATAAACAATACCGTAGCGATCAGTAAAGGACCACAAGGAGCTTGACATTTACCCACGATTCTCGTACAACATCACGAATATACAACAACTCGGTATCATCTATACCACCATGATCCTTACGGCGATCACAACCCGATCAAAACTTGGCCCGTGATCCTTACGACGATTACAACCCGACCAATACATGGCCCGTGATCCTTACGGCGATCACAACCCGACCACTACATGGTCCGTGATCCTTACGGTGATCACAACCCACTTATCTCACTGTTATGAAGCACATTATTCTTATTACTGTTGACTCATGGTGTGACCAACTTTCGACCTGGGCCCTTATCTGTGGGTGCGGCTACCGATAGGTTTAATATACACTCTGCAGAGGTTAGTACACTGTACCCACTCTACGGAGCCCATGGCCTCACACTCCCATTCGGGTGGACCAACGGCGTTCCGACAAAACCGTTCTATTGCCATGACACTCTCCCAGCCACTCCGACTCACTCCCCACTGGGCTAGTCATGGGTGGCCCCGTGTCTACGTCCAAACACAACGACCACCGTCGTGGCCCGATCCACTCTAGGACCCTCGCACAAAATAAAATCAAAACCGGGCACACAAGGCTTATGTCTGCTTACCGGGCCAGGGTACAACACGCCCATAACCTTCCCTCGTTGGAGGCACCGGCGAGAGGCACGACAATAGACCCAGTTAGGACCGTCCCATACCGGTAAGCGTGGTTGCACTGGCAGCATCGATTCAGCGGCACCATGACTCAGCCAACAGTTGTTCAACTTCAATTTAATCCGGTTAACTTGAATGCAAATATGCTGAGCCATGATAAAATGCATGAACATGATATCAACATCATCATGAGAGTATCACATAACTTTCCACCATATCAACAATAAATCATATCCACTGAACATCGCATACTGACTAGCATGACCATCTCAAACATCAACATGTACTACTAACAAGCATAAACATATGAAAGGTAATACTAGCAGGTATAACATGATCACAGAGTACAAAACAACATAGCACAGAAGTGAACATGCAAATCTAAACATCACCGGAACAACGATAACCATCTTTTCAACAAGCAAATATTTAATAAAGATTCAAGTTGAAAACCATGGCTACTGCATGACTATCATGCAAGTGGGTATTGTGGCTTGCCTGGGGATGAAGAAGGCACCGGGGAGAAGTGCGGTGAAGCCGCGGAAAGTTTGCCGGAAAATGTTCTCTCTCGGAGGGGGCTTATCCATATGAACAGTGGCGGGGCTGACGCGTGCGGGTCCCACGGGTGGGGCCCGTTACTTATCCACGTGGGCTGGGCTGGTCAACGGCCAGAGGCCGACAAGTGGGGTCGAGAGGGGCATGGGACCCACTGGCAGGGGCCAGGCTGGAACGTCGTTGTCTTCTTCCTCTCGTCCTGTTCCTCGCGCGAGGCAGAGGCAGAGCTGGGGAGGGAAGCGGCGAGGGGGCCGGCCGGCTCCGGCCGTCTCCGGCTGAGCTGGAGGCACCGGAGGGACCGGGGCGACGAGGGGGTCCCGTTCAGAGGGGGCACGGCCGCCGGGGAAGGGAGAGCTGGAGGGAAGACGCGGCACCACAGGAGGGCAGAGGTGGCTCGGTGGTGGTGGAGTTCATCGGATCAGGGCGCTCCAGCAAGGGCTGAGGGGTCGGGGCGGCTCGCGGGGACGAGGGGGAGGCCGTGGTGAGGTCGGGGAGGCACGAGGAGGCTCGGGACGGTCGGCTGAGCTGGAGGCCGAACGGCAGAGGCAGCGGCCGAGCTCCGGGAGGCGCGGCCAGAGGCACTCTGGCGAGGGGGCAAGTGGTTTGGGCGAATCGCGAGGAGGTGGGGGAGCTTGTGGACAACACCAGGGGAGGAGAGGATGCTCGAGCTCGCCGGAACCAAGGAGGAACCGCGGCGCCGAGGCGAACAGAGGCGAACTCCAGTGAGATGCCGTTGCTCCGGTGGGCTAGGAGGGACGAGGAGGGGCTTGGGAGCTGCGGGAGAGCCTAGGGGTCCTTATATAGGCAGAGGAGGAAGGCTCTGGAGCTCACGGGCGAGCTCCCGACCAACCATTAATGAAGGGCAGAGGCTGGACATGGCACGGGCATGGCGTTTGCTAGGGGTGGAAACGGATCGGATGCGGATCGGATAGTGCTCTTACCACTTCCGTTTTCATATTTTCAAAACGAATACGAATGCGAATACGGATGTTATCGGATACGGATGCGACTCGGATGTTATTCGAATACGGATACGTATCGGATGTTTTCTTGATTCGGAGTGGATACGAATAATAGTAACATCTTGCTTAAGTATATGAGTCAATAGCTATGTGGCACGAAATAATCAACTTGTGACATACAATAAGTCAATGATAAATAGTTTTATAAATAAATACTATTGTAATGCATAATAGTTTCTAAGTTTAATCATGCAAAGAGTAAAATTTGACCACTTATTTGGCATTTATGTTGGGTAAATGGAATCTTTGGGGCAACAATTTTGAAAATTACCTCCCATAATATTATTGAATACGGATATATCCACTTCCATATCCATATTTGTGTCAAAATCTCATGCCATATTTTATTTTTATCTCATTAAATAAATTCGGATACAGATAATTTCCATTTCCATTTTGATTCGGATGCGGATGTTTCGGATATGAATAGGCATTTTCTCGAATACGAATATCGGATATTTCAGATTATCCGCTACCACTTTCCACCCCTAGCGTTTGCGACGCATTTAAGGAGAACGACGACGAGCCATCGATGCAGGGCGATGCAGGGAATCACGGGGAAGCTCCAGGATATGAATGGAGGTCGAGACGAGCACAATGGCCGGACCGATCCAGAGCTTGCACTGTGCATGACGCCAGCGTGATCACCACGGGCTCTGGTGCAAACGGCGAGTTACGGCGGGCCGACCATGCCCAGTGGAATGACCCTAGTGACCTAAGTATAAATGATGAAACAAATCGTTCCAGGGGCAAAGAAGTGATTTGCACTTAGCTCCAAAGTAAACCAGCAGCCAAGTGTTTGTGCAGTGCAGTGGGGACACCAGCTAGGTAACTCAGTAACTAGCTTGTCTGGGAGGTTTATCTATCGAAGGACTTTCATCATGGAGGTTTTGAGGGTAAAAGGATCAAGATTTACTGCAGTTGCTTCAAAACTGACCAAAATGGTCCAGAAACTAGATCATGATGGTGCACTCACATGGTGTGTCCACTTGAGCTCAAATTGGGCAAGGCTTAGTCATTTGGTCATATTAAGATGTTGTAAAAAGCTCATGCCAAATGGCCAAGCCAAAATGGCACTTGCTTCACAAACATCTCCTCCAGACAGAAACTTAGAATAATATTGGTGATCAAATGGATCAATGAAATGATGCCAAAATGGGTGGAGAGATGTTTTATGGGTAGAATAATGATCTGGTAATTTATCAGGATTTTTTAAGCAATATAAAATATACTTGCTTCACAACCTGAAAATATTGCCAGAAACAAAGAGTTGCTCCTGTGCTCACATAGATGATTGTATGGGGCTGAAAATGGGTGGAAGGGGTTAATATGAGCACATTAAGGAGTATGAAAAAGTTTAACTCATTTGGATCTCCTAGCTAGTACTTCCTTCACAAAGCCTTCTTTTTGACAGAAACTTTGAAACTTCACTGAGGAAGATTGGCTAGGCAAATAAATTGGACTTGTGCATGGCGCAATTATTTGGACATATAAACATGCCCAAAAAGGTTTGGAGTCAATAGGAGAAATATAAATGACACTTCCTTCAGAAAGTGCCATTCAGGGCAGAATAGGAATTGAATTATTGGAGGATTATTTTTGAACATGGCAATGAAAAGTTTTGACATATTTGATCAAGATATGACCCAAAAAAATTATGAGAATTATTTGGGAATTTTAGGAGTGAGGGAAATATAGGTTGCTTCACAACCTAGGGCAATATGAGTTATTCCTTTAATAGAAAAGGAATATTCCCAATAAAAGAATATTGGGATTTGGGCTAGGATGGAAATGACAGGGTCTAGGGAAGGATTTTTTTTGACCGTAAACAGTACGGGAACCCCCCACTGTGAAAGAATCAATTAAATGAGGGTGATAAAGTTACATGGTTACTTACAAATCCATTTCCCTTTGGGAAAGGACAGAAAGGCTACTTTATTGGAGTGAGGACAGAAGCAAAGGAATAAAGTTTTTGTGCTTCTCCTTAACTCTATAAGCTAGGAGTGAAAAATCAACCTTGAATCTACTAAGCCAAGCAGACGGGACGGTGCAATCCCTCTAAAGTGTTTGTTGTTTCTTTCTTTCCATATGCTCCACGCCGCGGAAGGAAAACTTCCATGAAGAGTGGTCTCCCCCAAGTGTCTTTCGTCCTTGAGATTTTGGAAAGACAAGTCCCCCCTTGTTGCCAGGCAATACCTAGAGTGGCCCAACATTGGGTGCTGATAGAACATCCAAAGAACAAATGCTCTAGGGTTTCCTCAATGTGCTGCCCGCATAGAATGCAATCATGATTGTTCCCGATGTTGTAGTGGCGTCGTTTAAGCATATTCCTTGTGTTTAAACGGTCCGAGAGCAATAGCCAACCAAAAACTTTGATCTTCATGGTTGATTTGGATTTCCAGAGCCAATGAAAGGCACGATGACATTGGATGTCTCGAAAGCTGAAGGCATAGAATTTGTGAGTGGTATAGTCCTTATCTCCCCAAACATACGTTCAGATGTCCTTGTGTTGTGAAGCATTCAACAAAATTACATCCCTGGTGTCCTGTTGAATTTGTCTTACTTCATCATATGCTTGTGGGGATAGGGGTAGATGAAACGCCTCATGCAGTGACGTAGTGGCCAAGAAATCCTTTATCAAGATGTCCTCCTCAGTGGTGTACGAGAAAGCACGTGGGTAAGTATCTGCTAGGATGCCATTACACCAGTCATCTTTCCAAAAGAGGACCATGGTACCAGTTACCACCTGGACTTGAGTGATTCCACGAAAAACCGGCATGAGCTTGGACACGTCTCTCCACCAGAAAGAACCGCAGGGATCGGTTGCATGTGGGATCCGGCCACCATAATAGGTATCCTTAATAAGCTGAACCCAGGGCACATCCCAGTTGTTGTAGAATTTATGAAGAATTTGGGAATGACAATCCACTCTGGAAGAAAAGAAGAGGTCATCTTCTTCAGTTTACATACCACAAAGCCACGGAAAAAGAAAACTCGGGCAAAAACCTCGGAAAAACAAAAGAAAAAGAAAGGGCCAAAAATCAGGCTGTCACAAAC
The DNA here is from genome assembly GCA_021605205.1 of Aegilops longissima. Taxonomy (NCBI): domain Eukaryota; kingdom Viridiplantae; phylum Streptophyta; class Magnoliopsida; order Poales; family Poaceae; genus Aegilops; species Aegilops longissima. The sequence goes on along the minus strand of CM038681.1, from coordinate 108,852,417 downwards.
CTTACCCCCTTAAAGAAATCTCGTCCTCGAGATTTGGTTGCTCAGGGAACTAGTATGAATATTCTGACTTAAGGAAACCGTTTCCAACTCGGGTATCCTTTTTTCCTTCATTGTTGTTCCCACTAAATTTTTATCTGACTAGCCTTGGGGTGATTGATTCACTGTATCCTCCTTCTGGCAGATCTTACCTTGCTTGTTCATGCTTATATAGGCTCCAATTTCTTTTTAGATCTGCTGACTAGCTGAGTGTGATTTGATTATCACGACTGAAATATATGTCCGTCTCACAAATCCAAAAATGATTTCCGCTGGGTGTGCCATCGGGCACTGACAACCTTTCATGTAATAATGATTAGAATTTTCTGATGAAAACTCAAGCTCTGACTCATTGCATTGGGTTTCTCCACTAAATGCAGGTCCTTTGGGTTCCAATCAGTGAGTTGAAGCATAACCGTTTCCTGAAAGATTCTGACTCATCGCAGAAGTTTTTGAATCATCTTAACTGGTTCAACTGTCGTGAGTATCGGATCCGTACCAAATATTTGATTGACTCCTATCGCGGCTAGCATAAAGGGTTTTGGCCTGTATGATAATATCTGTAGACTTGGCTGACGGTGGTTCCGAGGGAAAATTTTTGTTCACGACAGGCCATCCATGATGATTCATATAAGTGAGGACTCAGGCTTCCAAATTGTTATTCCTCATGCCGACTACTCATGCTGTAGGCATATCCATGTGGCTCAATACTGACTTAAACTGTCCGGGGGATCTACACCATGGGGGGTCTGACACGTCTCCAACGTATCTATAATTTTTGATTGCTCCATGCTATATTATCTATTGTTTTGGACTATATTGGGCTTTATTTTCCACTTTTATATTACTTTTGGGACTAACCTATTAACCGGAGGCCCAGCCCAGAATTGTTGTTTTTTTTCTATTTCAGTATTTCGAAGAAACGGAATATCAAACGGAGTCCAAACGGAATGAAATCTTCAGGGACGTGATTTTTTTCATCAGATAATATCCAGGAGACTTGGACCCTCGGTCAAGAAAAGAGGGAGGCGGCCATTAGGGTGGAGGGTGCGCCCCCTGCCTCGTGGCCCCCCCTGAAGCTCCACCGACGTACTCCTTCCTCCTATATATACCTAGGTACCCCCAACAGATCAGATACGGAGCCAAAAACCTAATTCCACCGCCGCAACTTTCTGTATCCACGAGATCCCATCTTGGGGCCTGTTCCGGAGCTCCGCCGGAAGGGGATTCCACCACGGAGGGCTTCTACATCATTATCATAGCCTCTCCGATGAAGTGTGAGCAGTTTACTTCAGACCTTCAGGTCCATAGTTAGTAGCTAGAAGGCTTCTTCTCTCTTTTTGGATCTCAATACCATGTTCTCCCCCTCTCTCGTGGAGATCTATTCGATGTAATCTTCTTTTTGCGGTGTGTTTGTTGAGACCGATGAATTGTGGGTTTATGATCAAGATTATCTATGAGCAATATTTGAATCTTCTCTGAATTCTTTTATGTATGATTGGTTATCTTTGCAAGTCTCTTTGAATTATCCGTTTGGTTTGGCCAACTAGATTGGTAGTTCTTGCAATGGGAGAAGTGCTTAGCTTTGGGTTCAATCTTGTGGTGTCCTTTCCCAGTGACAGTAAGGGCAGCAAGGCACGTATTGTATTGTTGCCATCGAGGATAACAAGATGGGGTATTTATCATATTGCATGAATTTATTCCTCTACATCATGTCATCTTGCTTAAGGCGTTACTCTGTTTTCATTAACTTAATACTCTAGATGCATGCTGGATAGCGGTCGATGAGTGGAGTAATAGTAGTAGATGCGAGGTGAGTCGGTCTACTTGTCTCGGACGTGATGCCTATATACATGATCATACCTAGATATTCTCATAACTATGCTCAATTCATCAATTGCTCAACGATAATTCGTTCACCACCGTAAAATACTTATGCTCTTGAGAGAAGCCACTAGTGAAATCTATGGCATCGGGTCTATTCTCATCATATTAATCTTCCCACGCTTTATTATTGCTTTGCTTTTTACTTTGCCTTTTTGTTTTACTTTGCATCTTTATACCAAAAATACCAAAAATATTATCTATCATCTCTATTAGATCTCACTTTCGTAAGTGACCGTGAAGGGATTGAGAACCCCTATTCGTGTTGGTTGCGAGGAGTTATTTACTTTGTGTAGGTACAAGGGACTTGTGCGTGGCCTCCTACTGGATTGATACCTTGGTTCTCAAAAACTGAGGGAAATACTTACGCTGCTCTGCTGCATCATCATCTCCTCTTCGGGGAAAACCAACGCAAGGTCAAGACATAGCAAGAAGGATTTCTGGCGCCGTTGTCGGGGAGTCTACGCAAAAGTCAACATACCAAGTACCCATCACAATCCCTTATCTCTCGCATTACACTATTTGCCATTTGCCTCTCGTTTTCCTCTCCCCCACTTCACCCTTGCCGTTTTATTCGCCATCTCTTTTCTTTTTGCCTTTTTCTCATTCGCTTGTTTGCTCGTGTGTTGGTTTGCTTGCTTGTCACTATGGCTCTACCTAGATTTGGTGATCTTCACCTTAAAAGGTTGGAAGAGATCGAGAGCAACGTCAGGAGTTTTATGGTTTTGCAATTTGAGCATAATAATTTCTTCAGAAACGAGCTTAAGGAACAAAAATGTTTTATGAATTATTTGAATAAAGAGCTCGATGATATGTCTAAAGAATTTGAAGGTTTAAGATCCCAAATTTCTCGTCTTGAGAAATTGACTACTGAAATATCTGATAAGCAAGCTACATTGGTCAATAAGATGGCTGCTAAACCTGATTTCCATGAAAATCAAGATGAAGATCTAAAAGTTATTGATGTGTCCCCTATCAAATCCTTGTTTTGCAATATGAATCTTGATAATGATGAGATTTAATATGAGTCACCTAGAAGGCGTTCCAAGAATTCGGAGTTTTTAGATTATGATGCTAAAATTGATAAAAGTGGGATTGAAGAAAGTAGACCCTAGAAGTTGCTAAGCCCACTATTTTGGATTTCAAGGAATTTAATATGAAAGTTTCTCTTTAATTGATTGTATTTCCTTGTTGCAATCCGTGCTAAATTCTCCGCATGCTTATAGTCAAAATAAAGTGTTTACTAAACATATCGTTGATGCCTTGATGCAATCTTATGAGGAAAAACTTGAGTTGGAAGTTTCCATCCCTAGAAAACTTTATGATGAGTGGGAACCAACTATTAAAATTAATATTAAGGATCATGAATTTTATGCTTTATGTGATTTGGGTGCTAGTGTTTCCACTATTCCCAAAACTTTGTGTGATTTGCTAGATTTCCGTGATTTTGATGATTGCTCTCTAAACTTGCACCTTGCGGATTCCACTATTAAGAAACCTATGGGAAGAATTAATGATGTTTTTATTGTTGCAAATAGGAATTATGTGCCCGTAGACTTTATCGTTCTTGATATAGATTGCAATCCTTCATGTCCTATTATTCTTGGTAGACCTTTCCTTAGAACGATTGGTGCAATTATTGATATGAAGGAAGGGGATATTAGATTCCAATTCCCATTAAAGAAAGGCATGGAACACTTTCCTAGGAAGAAGATAAAATTACCATATGAAGCTATTATGAGAGCCACCTATGGATTGCCCACCAAAGATGGCAATACCTTTTTTTTTAGAAAAGGAGGATGACCCCCGGCCTCTGCATCTAGAAGATGCATGCGGCCACTTTATTGATTATTCTCGAGGACCTTACAAAGTATTACAACAATATGCCTGAATCCGCCATCTTGGCATCATATGCCACTACTCCTCCTATCCAAATGATGAAGGGGCGCTAGCTGGGCCAAATACCTAGTCCACTCACCTAAGTCTATCATCAAAAGTCAGCAGCCCCAGCCGAGCCACATACCAGGTCTGGGGCATGAACTGGTCTGACGCACTCACATGTGTCGTCGCCGCCATTTTCCACTGGTCTGTCTTTAGAGCAGATATTGAGGCTACTGCCTTGTCAGGCCACTCAGCCATCGACGCCACCATGACGCCAGACAGCAAACCCCTCCTGCGTGTGTCCAGCACCACGCATCGGGCACCGAGTCTCCACTACACCACGCCGCCGAGATCCGTCGTCATCAATATGCAGGATGAAGCACCGCTCCACCAAAAAAGCCACCCACTGGTCCCTCGAACCCATGTACACCTCCAAGAATGACGCCCCCAAGGAGGAAACGACACCAACGCACTGCCGTCATCTGATCTACTGATCTAGGGTTTCCCCCGGAGGTAGCAGATAGAGGTCTGGAGCTTCTCCACGGTGAGGCCTTCAAGAAGGTAATGACACAAAAGAGTGCCGCCAACGCCGGTCTTGGCAAAGCCGAGAACTAGGTTTTCACCCGGATCCACTGAAGTGACCTCCATCAAGCATCATGTGCACGGGTCGCCGCCGGTCTGAGTCGCCGCACATTAAGGTCCCATCGGCCAGATCAGATCTGTCCGGAGGGCAAACCACACATGGCGCCGACCCAACCACCAGGTCCTCCATGCCGCCACCACACCTTGCTGCCGTCGAAGCCGGCCAGAAGACACAGCGGTGAGCGGATCTGGCCGATTGCGGACCCAGCAACCCTCCTCCGCAGGGCAGCCACAAGAGGCGACAAATCCGGCCAGCAAACTGCGGGTAGCGGCGATCGCTGAAAGCAGAGGTGGGAGGGCCGCCACTAACCCAACCATGGCGGATCTCGAGAAGCGGCGAGTCGCCGCCTCGAGACCGGAGGGAGCGAGGCGCCATCCTGCAGTAGAAACCGGAACCAGGGGACCACCGGAGGAGCCACCCTCCAGATCCGCGGTCCTGGCCACCGGAGCGCCGCAACGTGGGGCCACCGAGCAGGACGAGGGAGCGACCTCCCTCCACCAGAGATGCGCTCCATCGCGCGGGGAACGCACCGCCGCCGCCGTCCACGGCGCGGGCTTAGCCCGGCCACATCCTCCGGCAGCGGCGAGGGGGAGAAGGGTTGGCGAAGGGGGGCGCCGCCGGCCGACGATTGGGGTTCCCCCGAGCCGCCCAGGAGCGACGCGGGGGTCTGGCAATACCTAGATCTATCCTTGCTTTTATGCCTAGCTAGGGAGGCAACCCAATTTTATTTTAGTTTTTTGTTTTTGTTTCTGTTAGGAATAAATAATCCATCTACCTTCTGTTTAGATGTGGTTTTATGTTTTAATTAGTGTTTGTGCCAAGTTAAACCTATTGGATCTTCTTGGATGATAGTTATTTGATCTTGCTGTAATTTCCAGAAACTTTCTGTTCACGAAAACAATTGTTAAAAATCATCAGAACGTGATAAAATATTGATTCCAATTGCTTCTGATCAATAAACAAATTGCCTAGGTCGTCCTATTTTTTCTGAATTTTTTGAGTTCCAAAAGTTTGCGTTAGTTACAGATTACTACATACTGTTCTGTTTTTGACATATTATGTTTTTCGTGTGTTGTTTGCTTATTTTGATGAATCTATGGCTAGTAAAATAGTTTATAATCCATAGAGAAGTTGTAATACAGTAGGTTTAACACCAACATGAATAAATAATGAGTTCATTACAGTACCTTGAAGTGGTCTTTTGTTTTCTTTCGCTAACGGAGCTCACGAGATTTCTGTTGAGTTTTGTGTTGTGAAGTTTTCAAGTTTTAGGTGAAATTATTTTGATGGATTATGGAACAAGGAGTGGCAAGAGCCTAAGCTTGGTGATGCCCATGGCACCCCCAAGATAATCCAAGGACACCAAAAATTCAAAGCTTGGGGATGCCCCGGAAGGCATCCCCTCTTTCGTCCACTTCCATCGGTAACTTTACTTGGAGCTATATTTTTATTCACTACATGATATGTGTTTTGCTTGGAGCGTCTTGTATTATTTGCGTCTTTGCTTTTTAGTTTACCACAATCATTCTTGATGTACACACCTTTTGAGAGAGCCATACATGAATTGGAATTTGTTAGAATACTCTATGTGCTTCACTTATATCTTTTGAGCCTTATAGTTTTGCTCTATGTGCTTCACTTATATCTTTTGAGATTTATAGTTTTGCTCTAGTACTTCACTTATATATTTTAGAGCACGGTGGTGGATTTGTTTTAAAGAAACTATTGATCTCTCATGCTTCACTTAGATTATTTTGAGAGTCTTAAATAGCAGGGTAATTTGCTTAATAATAATATGCTAGGTATACAAAAATAATAAAAACTTTCTTATGATTGTGTTGAATACTAAGAAAAGTTTGATGCTTGATAATTGTTTTGAGATATGGAGGTGATAATATTAAAGTCGTGCTAGTTGAGTAGTTGTGAATTTGAGAAATGCTTGTGTTGAAGTTTGCAAGTCCCGTAGCATGCACGTATGGTAAACATTATGTAACAAATTTGAAACATGAGGTGTTATTTGATTGTCCTCCTTATGAGTGGCGGTCGGGGACGAGCGATGGTCTTTTCCTACCAATCTATCCCCCTAGGAGCATGCGCGTAGTGCTTTGGTTTTTGATGGCTTGTAGATTTTTGCAATAAGTATGTGAGTTATTTATGACTAATGATTGAGTCCATGGATTATACGCACTCTCACCCTTCCATCATTTCTAGCCTCTTTGGTACTGTGCATTGCCCTTTCTCACATTGAGAGTTGGTGCAAACTTCGCCGGTGCATCCAAACCTCGTGATATGATACACTCTTTCACACATAAACCTCCTTATATCTTCCTCAAAACAGCCACCATACCTATCTATTATGGCATTTCCATAGCCATTCCGAGATATATTGCCATGCAACTTTCCACCATACCGTTCTTCATGACACATTCATCATTGTCATATTGCTTAGCATGATCATGTAGTTGGCATAGTATTTGTGGCAAAGCCACCGTTCATAATTCTTTCATACATGTCACTCTTGATTCATTGCATATCCCGGTACACCGCCGGAGGCATTCACATAGAGTCATATTTTGTTCTAAGTATTGAGTTGTAATTCTTGAGTTGTAAGTAATAAAAGTGTGATGATCATCATTATTAGAGCATTGTCCCATGTGAGGAAAGGATGATGGAGACTATGATTCCCCCACAAGTCGGGATGAGATACTGGACTAAAAAAGAGGCCAAAGAAAAGAAACAGAGAAGGCCCAACAATAGAAGTGTGATGATCATCATTTAATAGAACATTGTCCCAAAAAAAGAGAAAGGCCCAAAGAAAGAGAAATGAAAAGGGGCAATGTTACTATCTCTTTTTCCACACTTGTGCTTCAAAGTATCACCATGTTCTTCGTATAGCGAGTCTCATATATTGTGCTTCAAAGTAGCACCATGTTTTTCATATAGAGAGTTTCATATGTTGTCACTTTCATATACTAGTGGGAATTTTTCATTATAGAACTTGGCTTGTATATTCCAACGATGGCCTTCCTCAAATGCCCTAGGTCTTCGTGAGCAAGCAAGTTGGATGCACACCCACTTAGTTTCTTTTGTTGAGCTTTCATACATTTATAGCTCTAGTGCATTCGTTGCATGGCAATCCCTACTCCTTGCATTAACATCAATTGATGGGCATCTCCATAGCCCGTTGATTAGCCTCGTTGATGTAAGACCTTCTCCTTTTTTGTCTTCTCCACATAACCCCCATCATCATATTCTATTCCACCCATAGTGCTATGTCCATGTCTCGCGCTCATATATTGCATGAAAGTTTATAGGTTTGAGATTACTAAAGTATGAAACAATTGCTTGGCTTGTCATCGGGGTTGTGCATGATGAGAGCATTCTTGTGTGACGAAAATGGAGCATGACTAAACTATATGATTTTGTAGGGATGAACTTTCTTTGGCCATGTTATTTTGAGAAGACATAATTGCTTAGTTAGTATGCTTGAAGTATTATTATTTTTATGTCAATATGAACTTTTGTCTTGAATCTTTCGGATCTGAATATTCATAACACAATTAAGAAGAGTTACATTGAAATTATGCCAAGTAGCACTCCGCATCAAAAATTCTCTTTTTATCATTTACCTACTCGAGGACGAGCAGGAATTAAGCTTGGGGATGCCTGATACGTCTCCAACGTATCTATAATTTTTTATTGCTCCATGCTATATTATCTACTGTTTTGGACTATGTTGGGCCACTTTTATATTACTTTTGGGACTAACCTATTAACCGGAGGCCCAGCCCAGAATTGCTGTTTTTTGCCTATTTCAGTATTTCGAAGAAAGGGAATATCAAACGGAGTCCAAAGCGGAATGAAATCTTGAGAACGTGATTTTCTCATCGAGATAAGATCCAGAGACTTGGACCCTCGGTCAAGAAAGGAGGGAGGCGGCCACGAGGTGGGCGCCCCCTAGGCGCCCCTTGACTCGTGGGCCCCAAGCTCCACCGATGTACTCCTTCCTCCTATATATACCACGCACCCCAACAGATCAGATCTGAGCCCAAAACCTAATTCCACCGCCGCAACTTTTCGTATCCACGAGATCCCATCTTGGGGCCTGTTCCGAGCTCACGGAAGGATTCCACAATGGAGGGCTTCTACATCATCATCATAGCCTCTCCGATGAAGTGTGAGTAGTTTACTTCAGACCTTCGGGTCCATAGTTAGTAGCTAGATGGCTTCTTCTCTCTTTTTGTATCTCAATACAATGTTCTCCCCCTCTCTCCTGGAGATCTATTCGATGTAATCTTCTTTTTGCTGTGTGTTTGTTGAGACCGATGAATTGTGGGTTTATGATCAAGATTATCTATGAGCAATATTTGAATCTTCTCTGAATTCTTTTATGTATGATTGGTTATCTTTGCAAGTCTCTTCGAATTATCCGTTTGGTTTGGCCAACTAGATTGGTAGTTCTTGCAATGGGAGAAGTGCTTAGCTTTGCTTTCAATCTTGCATTGTCCTTTCCTAGTGACAGTAAGGGCAGCAAGGCACGTATTGTATTGTTGCCATCGAGGATAACAAGATGGGGTATTTATCATATTGCATGAATTTATTCCTCTACATCATGCCATCTTGCTTAAGGCGTTACTCTGTTTTCATTAACTTAATACTCTAGATGCATGCTGGATAGCGTTCGATGAGTGGAGTAATAGTAGTAGATGCAGGCAGGAGTCGGTCTACTTGTCTCGGACGTGATGCCTATATACATGATCATACCTAGATATTCTCATAACTATGCTCAATTCTGTCAATTGCTCAACAGTAATTCGTTCACCCACCATAAAATACTTATGCTCTTGAGAGAAGCCACTAGTGAAATCTATGGCCCTCGGGTCTATTCTCATCATATTAATCTTCCTATGCTTTATTATTGCTTTGCTTTTTTATTTCGCCTTTTTATTTTATGTTGCATCTTTATACCAAAAATACCAAAAATAGTATCTATCATCTCTATTAGATCTCACTCTCGTAAGTGACCATGAAGGGATTTGTCGTGGTTTTGTCACGGCAGATGTCCTCGTGAAAGGACTTAGTCGTGGAGACATCGCTACGGGTTAGCTTAAAGGGGTTAAAGCGGACACAAGGACGCAAGAGAGTTTATACTAGTTCGGCCCCTTCGATGAAGGTAAAAGCCTACATCTAGTTGTGATGGAATTGATGGGGGTTTCAATGACTAGGGAGCAAACAAGCTTCGCCTAAGTCTCGAGTTGTTGTCTGTCGTCCTGAATCGCCGCCGGGTCGTCCCCTTATATACATGGGTGACACCCGTAGGTTTGCAGAGTCCCGAGACCGGCTCATAGACGTGTCCGGTTCTGTCTCTAGTATTTCTAACTTACAACACAAGTTACATACTAATGCCGGTTCACGGCTACAAGCCTTAAACCGGTTCTGGGCCTTGGGCCCTTATAGAATATCCTCACGGGCTTCAAGCATACTTGACTACTGATGAAGTTAACCCGGCCTCTCCTGGCCGGTTTACGCCCAGTAGTAATATCCCCAACATTAGGCCCCAGATTGATTTGAACAGGTTCATGTCAATCCTTAGTAAAAACTTCGTCTTCAACATCTTCTTGGTTGAACCGCCGTGACGTCATCTTCTCAGATTGTGGTGAACCGGCATGACGTCATCTATCATAAAGAACTATATCTAACATATTTTCATTAATGAGTCTGCAACAATCGAGGCAACAGCTCCGCTTCCAAACTTGCGGCCCCTTGATTTTCGCGCCTGACACACATATCTCTTGCCTTTATAAATAGACCGAAGGGTCATTTCTTTTTTTCCCTTCGTGCCCCTCTGCTTCGTCTTCCTCGCGCCGCCCAGCTTCGGAGCTCCGCCGCCCCGTCAAGTTCTGCACCAACCTTGGCCGCTGCATCACCCTGAACGTACCAGAGCATCGCGGCGACCTTCCGCTTCTTCCTCAGCCCCGGTAAGTTTTCTATCCTTTCACCATAGATCTGTTCTAGGGTTTCCATGTTCTTCGGTGCTCATCGCTTGCTTCTTGCTCATATGATAACTTTTAGTTAAGTTTGTGAATCCTTGTTCTGCGTAGCGGTAGTTTTTTAGCATCCGCTGTCACCTGCGCATCTCAAGGTCATATATCTCCCCGCGTCCTTGCTCATTGATTCGGTACCGCTCCGTTTTAGACCTTGAATATTTATTTCTTTTCTGAATATGCTCCAGATCCAAAACTGTGACAAGCTTTTGTGAAACCTGTTTTCACACATCCACTCTTGATTCATCAATGTTTCAGACCAGGCGGTTTAACTTTGTAGAGAAATTGACAACTCGGCATATACCATTAGTCCCCTTGTTGAACCGCCAAGGTTTTCCGGTTATGTATTGCCACCTTGCATAACTCTGGTTTATAAGCAACTTCTTCCGGTTTAACAATGAATGTATCAATATATAGCCTTCCAACATATTCTTGAACCGGTATTATTGCCTTGCAGATTGCATCATGGCAAAGCAAGTGTACGAGTGTAACTGGGTTCCTTCTCGAGTGACTGAAACTCAACTGGATAACTTAGTCCGCACCGGCGCTTTAGGCAAAAAAGACGTCATTCACTGGAGGGTCCCTGGCCCGGAGAGTCCTCCAGAACCCAAGGATGGAGAAGTTGTTGTTTTTGCTGACCACTTAGCCCGGGGCTTCCGTCCGCCCGGTTCAAAGTTTTATCGGGATGTCTTGGCCAACTTCCAACTGCGTCCACAAGATATTGGCCCCAACTCCATAACCAATATCTGTCATTTTCAAGTGCTCTGTGAGGTGTTCTTTCAGGAGGAGCCCATAGTTGAATTGTTCAGAGATTGCTTCCATCTAAACCGCCGCACTGAATTTTCTGACGGTCCCAACACCGAGTTGGGTGGTGTGGTGATCCAAAAACGGAAAGAGGTCACTTACCCTCACGCCAAACTGCATAGCCATCCCAAAGAATGGAACTCAACATGGTTTTACTGTAAAGATACCTCTCCTGAGGGAGAAAATCCTTTACCGGGTTACCGTCCAGAACGGCTAAGCAACACACATCCTCTCCCTCACAGACTAACTTCTAAGGAAAGAAGCAAATATGCCCCTCAACTATCCAAGCTCTGGGCCTTCATGGCCAACGGGTTGACAGGAGTTGATCTTGCTCGCTGCTGGATATCTTGGAGTATACTGCCCCTGAGCCTGCGCTCCGGTTTGATGTGCAAATACACAGAAGATGTGAAAGACCCTCTACGGCATATTGAGATCCAACTAATAGACGATGAAGTTACTGAGGCTGTTAAGAGGATGTTAAACAAACCGGAAGCTGCTTGCGCCCAAACCGGCCTGGCTCCCTTTTCTGCCATTAACAAACCGCCAGCCGTAAGACTCATATCTTATGCCTTTATAAAATCTGACTATGTTTAAGTACTCTTTGTTGATATTAACATCTTTCAGACAGGGTGATGATCCATTTTGGAGTAGGAAGACTCCACAAGAGAAACCAGTGGCAATAACCCGGCCCAAGACTAAGGTTGTGAAGAAACCAGCAAATAGAAAGAAAACCACTGCCTCCTTCGATCCACCAGCTGACGATGATGTGGGTAATCCGGATCTTGTGGTAGAACTTGACTCACTTGGTCTATTTTTTACACGCCTTATTGATAATGATTATTGCCAGGATGACGCTGAAGCTAGTCATGCTGATGTTGTAGAGGTAATCGCTCTTTCTTCCGATTCTAACCCTTTACCTTCAGTAAATATCCGTCGGGCAAACCGGAAAGTTAAATTTTCTCATCCTCTTGCTTACTTGGATCGAAACTTTCTTATGAAGACACAACAACACGAAGCTCGTCGCGCAACCCGGCACAGCGGCGAGGTAGTCACCTCCACCGGTTTACCGATCAGTCCGGTTCAGAAACGCCGTTTAGAGGTCTCTAACTATTTTGTCAATGCTTATCCTAAAGCGGGTTGCATTCATCAACCTCTTAATCCATCTGACTCCGATTATCAGGTGACTTCTCATTCTTCCTCTGGCGAGTCGACAGGCACCCAACTCCCACCACTCAAGACAGTGCTTGGGTGAGCCATATTCCTGATAATGCTGTTTGGTATACCACTTTCAATGTTCATTGGACTGATCCATCTTTTTCCTTTCGGGGCCAAGCCTAGGCCAAGCAAGAAAGCTCGCTGGACAAAGCGGCAAAAGACGATGCTCTGAACCGACCCAAATACCAAATCTCGAGGAACACATCCAGATGATATGTCGACCGACCCACCATTGCAAGATCATGATGTTCTTGTTGAAGAGGTACATGTTGATACCACCGCCCTTCAAATCAACCCACGAGTCCTGCTCGAATCGACAAGACAATGAGTCCACCAAAGCATACGGATAAACCGCGACCCTAAAGGCGAACCGGCGAAGCCAAGGATGACGATGTTGTTATTACTGGCTTTGGCCATTCCGAGCCAGGTAATCATGTCGCCTTGTCCAAGCACACTACAAAGGATGAATTTACTGCCTTTGGTAAAGGCAAGTGGAATGCCGATTTGGCAACTTATGCCGCTTTGAATCCCCAAGATCTTCATTCCGGTTATCTGAACCGGCTATATACCAGCCGTGATTATGAAGCCGGTCTGGTGAGTATGATGAAGGACAAATATGAGGTAAATTCCATATGACTCTCTGCTTGTATATTGCAAATTGTCAACTCTGATAGCCCCCAAGTGACGGTTTTAAGATGTCAACTTAAACCGGGACTTCCCAATGTAATCCTGAACACAGCTGTACTTTTGGAAAGTAGCCCCCAAGGGCTGGTTCAACTTAATGTAGTTAAACCGGGACTTGAATAACATAAGAATTCCAGCATTACTTAATGATAGAGAAAATAGGCATTAGCCCCCAAGTGCCAAGTTGAATACTTGTATTGAGCTTGGGACTTTATATATAAATTGTAGGATGAAAAGCAAATATGCATTAGCCCCCAAGTACCAAGGGCATAACTTGTTGTGGGGTTGGTACTTCAACTCTTCACCTTTACCCTTATCAAATGATTATCTGTATGTAGGCTGATCTGAGCAAGAAAGACAGTCAAATCGCTGATCTTCAAGAGAACTTGAAATCCCAGCAAGCTGAAACCTCCAAAGCAAAGAATGAATTAATCAGTGCTTAAAGCGTCATGGAAAAGCTTAAGGAAGGTTTCAACAAGGAGTGGGCTGATTGGGCCACTGAAAAGGCCGCTTTGACTCAACGGGCAGAGAATGCTGAAGCCGCACTCAAACCGGTGGTTGATGAACTGACCAGTGTAAAGCGGCAAGTGCATGCCATGACCGTTGTTGTCTTTGGTAAACCTTTTTGACTTCTGCTGTAATGAGGCCTTCTCATGAAATTGCCGGTTTATTAACCCTTTGAATGATACAGGGACACGTATTGGCCACCTGGGATCAGACGTGCAGAAGAAATTGAAAGCCTCTTATACATTGATAGAGCAACTCTATACCGGCGCGCAATGGATCGTCAGCACCGCTTCTCACAACAACCCGGCCCCGACCTTGATCCAGGACACCCTTAAAAGGTTGTCAATGCTTCCTGCCCGGTTTGAAGAATTAAAGAAATCTGCTGCTAGAACTGGTGCCATAAATGCCTTAATCCGGGCCAAAGCGTGGGTGCCGGATTTTGATCCTGTTGAAGCGGCGCAGGGCTTCCCAAGCTTGAAGGAAGACGGGACAGAATTCAGCGAAGAGTATCTCCAAACGATAAACCGGGAAGTGCGCCCTTTGGCTTGCCAATTGGTTGAAGAGGCAAATCTGTCTCACTATCAAGCCCAATATGATGGAGAAAATAAACGAGTGTCTGCACCGATTCCTGAAGCGGAGAACCTTATACCGCCAATCCGTAAGCATACTTACGCTCCTGATATTGAACCGTTGTTGCTATTCAATGATGAAGCCGTATTCCAAGCATTAATGGGAATCGACTGGACAATTGTTGATTTCCAGCCGCTGGGTAGGGAATCATAAGTTGAAGCGGCGCAGGATGACCCGCAACCATCAGGCCAAGCTGGCGATCAAGCATAAACCGGAGGCCGGTTTACATTACTGCTTCCTTATGTTATGCCAAAAAACAATTATCTTATATGGGCATTGTGTTTCCTTGTAATAGACTAGCTGCCACACTTTGTGTTGATATGCCTTCGTGCATATTTATTGCAATTTTATGTTTTTGTTGACTCATCAACCTTAAACTGTTGTCTGCAGCAAAAAGCTTAAAACGCCATTGTGGTTGTACCACCAGGTGGGTCATCATATCCATGTATATGAAACTAAAGATAATACTTTAGATTAAACATATGATAAAATATGGGAATATATGATACCTGCCATCGTAGGGCATGAAGTTGGATGTGCCAATTCTTGAAGCGGAGTTGTAAGAAACCCACTCTGCTGAAGAAAATAGCTCCTGTGTATATAAGGTCGGTTTACCAGGTAAACCGTTCCGGGTTAAGATGAACACAGGTGTTACTCCATAATAGGATGTTTATCAAAAATCAAACCGGGCAAAGTGTCTCCGGATGAACAACAAACCGTGTCCCGTCAACTGACAGTTGAATCGGTTTAATATTTGTCGGTTTAAGAACACAACAAGAGAAATATGCAAAAAAGACAAACAAATTTCATGCAAAGACAAAATCTTTTGCGAAAAGAGGCTGTTTGAGCCGATCAAGTGGCATTACCATGATCGGACACAACCAAGCCCCCAATAGGCGTAGCTATGGTTCATGTCAGCCAGGTCCCCAAATGATGCAGTGGCATTACGCTGATCAAGAGGTGTAGCGATGGTTCAGGTTCGACCAAAGCCCCCAAGTGATTCTGTGGCCTTAGGCCGACCAAGAGGCGTGACTGGTTCAGACGTGACCAAGTCCCCAAATGATCTCGTGGCTTTCGCCTGCCAAAAGGTTTTGCATTGGTTCGGACACGACCAAGCCCCCAAGTGACACAATATAAAGCTTTGTTAAAAAGCTAACTCAAGGGGTAAACCAGAGACCGCTTTAAGATAAAAACTCTGTGTAACCACTCATGATGTAAAAATAACAGAGACCCCGCTTTAGCTAAGGCTCCGGTTTATTGTATTGATCATAATATATATACTGTCATAATATGTACATAAGTAGAGCCTATGACTCAAGTATAGTAGGGCCTAAGATGAGCTATGTTCCACGGCCTGTTGGTCTCCTCCTCTGATGTACGTGAGTCTTTATGCTCTCGAATATCAATCAGATAGTATGACCCGTTGTGCAGATTCTTGCTGACAACAAAAGGTCCCTCCCAAGGTGGGGATAGCTTGTGCATATCAGTCTGGTCTTGGATGAGCCGGAGCACCAAATCTCCTTCTTGAAAGGTTCTGGTTCTAACTCGGCGACTGTGATAGCGACGAAGATCCTGCTGGTAGATCACCGAACGGGCAGCTGCAATGTCACGCTCCTCATCCAACAGGTCCAAAGCGTCTTGCCGTGCTACCTCGTTGTCCGGTTAAACATAAGCTGATACACGAGGTGAATCATGGCGGATATCACTGGGGAGAACTGCCTCCGCTCCGTAGACCATGAAGAACGGTGTGTATCCTGTCGATCTGTTGGGCGTAGTATTGATGCTCCATAATGCAGATGGTAACTCTTCAACCCAACAACCCGGCATCCGCTGCAAAGGAACCATAAGCCGGGGTTTGATGCCTCGTAAGATCTCTTGGTTAGCTCTCTCTGCCTGGCCATTGGACTGTGGGTGAGCCACTGATGAAACGTCAAGCCGGATGTGCTCACGTTCACAGAACTCCTTCATAGCACCCTTAGATAGATTGGTACCATTATCAGTGATGATACTGTGTGGAAAGCCAAACCAGAAAATCACCTTTTTAATGAATTGAACCGCCATGGCTGCATCACACTTGCTGACGGGCTCCACTTCTACCCACTTTGTAAATTTGTCAACCGCCACCAAAAGGTGGGTCTTATTGTCCTTGGACCGTTTGAACGGCCCAACCATATCCAGCCCCCAAGTCGCAAACGACCAAGTAATTGGAATCATCCTCAATTCTTGAGCTGGCACATGAGCACGTCTTGAGAACTTCTGACAGCCGTCACATCGCCTAACCAGGTCCTCCGCATCAGCATGAGCAATCAACCAATAGAAATCGTGACGAAACACCTTAGCCACCAGAGATTTTGAACCGGCGTGGTGACCACAATCTCCTTCGTGGATTTCGCGCAAGATCTCATAGGCTTCCTCTGGCGATACACAACGTTGAAACGCTCCTGACACACTGCAATGATGCAACTCACCATTGACAATAGTCATGGACTTGGATCGCCGGATTATCTGTCTGGCCAGCGTCTCATCCTCTGGTAACTCGCCCCGGTTTATGTATGCAAGATAAGGAACCGTCCAATCCGAATGACATGCAAAGCCGCCACCAACTGAGCCTCCAGATCAGGAATAGCCAAATCCTCTTTGCCAGGGAGCTTGACCGACGGGTTATGCAGGACATCCAAGAAGACATTAGGCGGGACCGGTTTACGCTGAGAGCCCAGCCGGCTTAAAGCGTCCACCACTTCGTTCTTCCGTCTGTCCATGTGATCCACCTGATATCCCTTGAAGTGGCCTGCAATAATATCCACCTCACGACAATATGCTGCCATGAGCGGGTCCTTAGAATCCCAAGTGCCAGACACTTGTTGGGCCACCAGGTCCGAGTCACTGAAGCACTTAACTCGGCTAAGATTCATCTCCTTAGCCATCCAAAGACCATGGAGTAAAGCTTCGTACTCAGCTACATTGTTAGTACAAGGGAACATTAAGCAAAGAACGTAACAGAACTTATCACCTCGTGGGGAAGTTAATACGACTCCAGCCCCCGA
Source organism: Aegilops longissima (assembly GCA_021605205.1). Lineage (NCBI taxonomy): Eukaryota > Viridiplantae > Streptophyta > Magnoliopsida > Poales > Poaceae > Aegilops > Aegilops longissima. The sequence goes on along the minus strand of CM038681.1, from coordinate 108,835,045 downwards.
GCCCTCCAATTGCCTGGACCCATCGAAATGAATAGTCCGAGAGGTGTGATCCGCTTTTCTTGGTGCTTGCAGTTCCGCCCAATCATTGATGAAATCCACAAGTGCTTGAGATTTGATCGCCGTCCGAGGCACGTATTTCAAACCGTGCGGCCCAAGCTCTATAGCCCACTTGGCAATCCGGCCAGTTGCCTCCCTGTTTTGAATTATATCTCCCAAAGGAGCAGAGCTGACCATTGTGATGGGATGTCCCTGGAAGTATTGCTTGAGCTTCCGGCTTGCCATGAAAACTCCATACACCAGCATCTGCCAATGCGGGTACCTTTGCTTGGAATCAATAAGCACCTCGCTGATATAGTAAACCGGACGATGAACCGGATAATCCTTGCCCGCCTCCTTGCGCTCTACCACAATAGCTACGCTGACTGCACGAGCATTAGCTGCCACATATAGTAGCAATGGTTCTTTGTCAATCGGAGCAGCAAGAATAGGCGGATTGGCTAGTTGCCGCTTTAAGTCCTCTAATGCTTTATCAGCGGCCGGACTCCAGACAAAGGGGTCTGCTTTCTTCAGCATCTGATACAAGGGGATCACCTTCTCACCGAGGCGGCTGATAAACCGGCTCAACGCAGCAATCCAGCCTGCCACGCGCTGGACATCATTGATACATTTCGGTTTAGCCAGGGAGTTGATAGCTGTAATCTTCTCCGGATTAGCCTCAATTCCCCTGTTGGACACCAGAAAACCCAATAACTTGCCTGCCGGTACACCAAAAACACACTTGGCCGGGTTGAGCATCATCTTGTTTGTCCGTAGGTTGTCAAAGGTTTCCTTCAAATCATCAAGCAGAGTCTCCTTCTCCCTTGACTTAACCACAATATCATCCACATTGGCATGTACATTACGACCGATCTGCTTATGAAGGCAATTTTGTACACACCGTTGATAAGTTGCCTGGGCACTCTTGAGCCCAAACGGCATAGATACATAGCAGAAGGCTCCGAAGGGAGTTATGAACGCCGTCTTCTCCTGGTCCTTAACTGCCATCTTGATCTGATGATAACCAGAATATGCATCCAGAAAACTCAAACGCTCACAACCCGCCGTAGCATCAATAATCTGATCGATGCGGGGGAGGGAAAAAGGATGTGCTGGACAAGCCTTATTAAGATCTGTGTAATCCACACACATGCGCCAGGTGCCATTCTTCTTAAGGACTAGCACCGGATTAGCCAGCCATTCAGGATGGAACACTTCAACAATAAAGCCAGCCGCTAAGAGCCTGGCCACCTCCTCTCCAATAACTTTGCGCCTTTCTTCGTTGAACCGGCGAGAAACCGCTTCACCGGTTTGTACTTAGGATCAACATTAAGAGTGTGCTCACGAGTTCCTCGGTACACCTGGCATGTCAGAAGGCTTCCATGCAAAAATGTCCCGGTTCTCACGGATGAACTCGATGAGCGCGCTTTCCTATTTCGGATCCAAGTTGGTGCTGATACTAAACTGCTTGGATGAATCGCCAGGTACAAAGTCAACAAGCTTAGTCTCAGCTGCCGATTTGAACTTTAGAGCCGGATCATGCTCTGTGGTTGGCTTCTTCAACGGAGTCATGTCCGCCGGATCAACATTATCCTTGTAGTACTTCAACTCTTCCGTGGCACAAACCGACTCTGCATAGGCCGCATCACCTTCTTCACACTCCAAGGCAATCTTGCGACTTCCATGAACGGTTATGGTCCCCTTGTGACCCGGCATCTTGAGCTGCAGATAAATATAACAGGGTCGTGCCATAAATTTGGCATAAGCCGGCCGCCCAAATAAAGCGTGGTATGGGCTCCGGATCTTCACCACCTCAAAAGTCAATGTTTCGACACGGAATCATGATCATCTCCAAAGGCCACCTCCGAGCTATCTTGCCAACGGATATGCTGACTTACTGTGTACCACACCATGGAATACCGTATTGGACGGTTTAAGATTCTTGTCTGTTAACCCCATACAGCGGAAGGTCTCATAGTATAAGATATTAATGCTGCTTCCTCCATCCATGAGCACCTTGGTGAACTTATAACCTCCCACCTGAGGTGCCACCACCAATTCTAGCTGACCCGAATTGTCAACCCGGGGAGGGTGATCCTCTCTGCTCCATATGATTGGCTGTTCGGACCAGCGTAAATAACGAGGCACGGCCGGTTCTACAGAATTCACTGCTCGCTTGTGAAGCTTCTGGTCTCGCTTATCCAAGCTAGTGGTGAATACATGATATTGCCCACTATTCAACTGTTTTGGATTGCTCTGATAACCCGACTGCTGCTGCTGGTTGTAACCACCCTGGCTACTCTGATTGTTTTGATTGTTATGTCCACCCTGATCTCCATTGAAGCCTGAACCGGCATTTCCTCCACCGTGACCCGGCCCATGGAATCCGGATCCTGAGCCACCACCTGATCCGTGATCATACCGGAAAGCATTAGAATTTTTGAACTCCTGCATAATATAGCAATCCTTCCAAAGGTGGGTGGCTGACGCCTCCTTCGTCCCGTGCTTTGGACAGGGCTGGTTTAATAGATAAGTCAGGCGGTCCGGATTGGGGTTTGGAGCTCCACCACGATTCTGCGGTTTACCCTTCCGTCGCTGACCCCTGTCCTGTGCGCTAGTATTAGCCACAAAGTCCATGCTGCCATCCGCTTTACGCTTGCCTCCATTACCATGACCTGCCGTGTTGTGTTGCTGCCCCTTGGAGTTGTTGTTCTTCTTTCCCTTCCCTGTCTTGTCATCATCAGACTCGGGATCCTTGGTACCATCAGAATCAGCATACTTCACTAACGCAGTCATGAGGGTCCCCATATCGTTACAATGGCGCTTCATCCGTCCCAATTTCAACTTCAGAGGTTTAAACAGGCAGTTGCTTTCCAAGGTTATAACCGCGGAGTCGGTGTTGATACGGTCTGATGAGTGCAAAATTTCCGAGACTCGGCGTACCCAGCGGGTTGTTGACTCTCCTTCTTCCTGGACACAGGCCGCTAAGTCCACTATCGACATGGGCTGCTTACATGTATCCTTGAAATTATGGATAAACCAGGCTTGCAACTAGGCCCATGAACTGATAGAATTGGCTGGTAAGCTCTTTAACCAAATACGGGTTGTCCCTTCAAGCATCATGGTGAAATACTTTGCACACGCCGCTTCATCTACGTCAAGCATCACCATGGCCATCTCATAGCTCTCCACCCATGCTTCCAGAGACAAATCGGCCGTGTAATTTGGCACCTTGCATGGGCCCTTGAAATCTTTGGGCAGACGCACATTGCGTAAAGCGGGAACAAGACAAGGCACTCCCAAAGAACTAGAAGTAACTCCTGGCTCGATCGAGGTGGTTGGACGAACCGGCGTAAGCTGACGAGCCTCATGTTGCGCTGCTAGCTCGGCATCCTTCGCGCTCGGCCCGGTCCACCACTTCACGAGCATCACCCGCGGGTTATGGCCACGGGCGCTCGGTTCCGTGCATTACTGGATCGGCGGTTCATCCATCCGCTTTCTTGTAACTCCGGCTTGGACGGGGGGTGGAATGAATTCGGTCACGACTGTATGAATATGCTTCCTGCTGAACCAAAGTTGTTCGAAGAAGTTCCTTAACCCGGCGCGTCTCCACCGTTTGCGGAGAATCACCTTCAATCGGGATGGCCTCCAGCCGTGAAGCGGCGGCGATAAGATTGTCCATTAGATTGGAATAATGACCTGGAGGTGTCTGGACAGGCTGAGGTACGATGTTATTCTGTCGAGGCGGCTCCATCAGGTGAGGCTGAACCGGCGCACCCGTCCCAGGTGCCTCCGCCCGGTTTAGCCACGGCGGGTTACTAGTCCCTGCTCCTGGGGTGTTAAAGAGGTTTCTGCCATCGAAAACCGTCAGCAGGCAAGACCGATGCTTCCTTTTCAGGACTTCATGCAACGTGTTCTGGTCCAGCATAAGCCTATAGGCCTACGCGTCCAAAGCGGCCCGCTCTGCGGCCATCCTATTGTTCTCGGCTGCTAAGTCGGCCTTGGCCTGAGTGATCTGTTCCCTCACCTTTGCAATCTCCGTGTTGTGGGCGTCCTGATCCGCCGGGTTAGCCTCCGCCATAAGCACGGCCACAAGCATCAAGCAGATCGAGATAAGACTTGAGCCGCGGGTGCATTGGGCCTCCTGCCCGCCGCCGCTGCTGACCGGAGAACATTGCTGCTGCGGTCGAAGAGTGGACCGCCGCCTGTGTACCGGCCATGAATATCCCAACCCGGTTGGGTAGATCAGAGGGGTCCGGAATACTGTCGCCATTGGAACAGCCCCCAATCTGGTCGTCCTGTAGCTGATACAATGATTCATTTCTCCGGTCGAGGACTCATCGCTGGAATAAACGACGGTCTCGCCACCAGATGCCGATCCACCTTCATATTATCCTCCGTGGATGACTCCCACGAAGGCACGCTTCACGGCCGGTTTAACCTGGGCAGATCTCGCATGCTGAGCCGTTTCGACGAGGTTGGTGCAGATGTCCGGCTCAGGGCCCGGTTCACCGATCTTGCCAATGAAGACGTGTATGCCACCAAAGGGGACCCGGTACCCGTACTCAATCGAGCCGGCCTCGGGGCCCCAGCCTGAATCGTCGATGTAGAGCTTCCCGCGACGACTCTTGGTCATCCGGCCCACAGCGTAACCCTTGAGTCCTTCGAAGTTGCCCTCCAAGAACTTGAAACCATCGTGCGATAGCCCCACGGTGGGCGCCAACTGTCGTGGTTTTGTCACGGCAGATGTCCTCATGAAAGGACTTAGTCGTGGAGCCATTGCTACGGGTTAGCTTAAAGGGGTTAAAGCGGACACAAGGACGCAAGAGAGTTTATACTAGTTCGGCCCCTTCGATGAAGGTAAAAAGCCTACGTCTAGTTGTGATGGAATTGATGGGGGTTTCGATGACTAGGGAGCAAACAAGCTTCGCCTAAGTCTCGAGTTGTTGTCTGTCGTCCTGAATCGCCACCGGGTCGTCCCCTTATATACATGGGTGACGCCCGTCGGTTTCTGAGTCCCGAGACCGGCTCATAGGCGTGTCGGTTCGGTCTCTAGTATTTCTAACTTACAACACAAGTTACATACTAATGCCGGTTCTCGGCTACAAGCCTTAAACCGGTTCTGGGCCTTGGGCCCTTATAGAATATCCTCACGGGCTTCAAGCATACTTGACTACTAATGAAGTTAACCCATCCTCTCCTGGCCGGTTCCCAGTAGTAATATCCCCAACAGGATTGACAACCCCTATTCGCGTTGGTTGCGAGGAGTTATTTTCTTTGTGTAGGTACGAGGGACTTGCGCGTGGCCTCCTACTGGATTGATACCTTGGTTCTCAAAAGCTGAGGGAAATACTTACGCTACTCTATTGCATCATCCTCTCCTCTTCGGGGAAAACCAACGCAAGCTCAAGACGTAGCAGGGTCGTGTACAATTTTCATACCTGCATCACTGGTCTTGCTCCTTCATTATTGTTTTCTTGGTCTGGATCTTTGGCTGAAAGAGCTGGGCCATATTCTTTCTTCGTATGACCATAGGTACTGTCGGTGCAATTTTTCGGCAATTGTAGTTTATCCTCATACTCCTTTATCACACTGTGGTGTATACTGGCTTTCTTCTATTAATCATCCTCACGTGGTTATCAGATCTTCATCCGAGTGACTTGAAAGATCTTGATGGTATGCTCATTGCATATATATGAGGACCTGATTCCGAGACAGACGTGTATTCTGACTGATTCTTGATTTTGACCAAAATGTTGCGGATCTGATTCTTGGGATTCACTGCCATATGTTGTCAATTCACAGCGTACTACCTTGTACCAATGTCTTACTGAGGAAGATTAGTTGGCTTGTGCTCGAAACTTTCATCGGACAGCTTGCTGAAGAAGACTGGGTATCGTGCTTCAGAAGCTTACCCCCTTAAAGACTTTGCTGGGGAAAGACTCAGTACCTTATGCTGGAAGCTTTTGCGGTTGCTTACTGAAGAAGGCAGAGTACCTTGTACGGATAATCATCCATGTATCGTACTGAGGAAGATAGATGAACCTTGCCTTGGAAACTTCTCTGGTATTTTGCGAGGGAAGATTGGGTTGCTTACACCAGAAGCTTCTTGTGATATGCGGACCGATTTCCACATATATAACCATCTGAATATTTTTGTTGTTGATTTCTTGCATGAAAAGGGGTTTTGCAGGACTATCCTCCTTTCTGAGTATATGCCGTATTTTTGCTTGCTTCCAGGTACATCGAGTTCCAAAATCATCCTCAACAGAAAATTAAACTTGTATCTAAGCCATACCTTTGATAATATTCTGTCAACCTTGCACACAATTTATCTTCTTGCTGATTTAATCATTTTGTTGTGATGAGTGCACGCTAATGCAAACTTGATACTGACGGTCCATCCAGGATTTCTTCTGCATCGAGACAAGATATTCCCAATTTCACTGCAGTCAGCTGATAATTCCATTCTGTTTAGCTGAGTTTCCAAATATATGCATTTCTTGCTGACTCTTCGGGTCCGGTGTCGGTTGACGAGCAACTTTAATAGGGGAAAAATTTGTAACACCGAAGGCCCAAAGAAAGGAACAACGGAAACGACTAAAACAAAAGCACACAAGCATTCTACTAATATAATTAATCAAGAAATCATCACATATTACTGCAACTCACACTATAATATGCATGCACACCTAAGCACACAAATCTCGCGGAAACTGCGGTATTACGATCTAGCATGCTGTGACGATGTGCACGAGGACAAATAAATGTGTGGAAGAATTGGTGTAAACAGCGCTACACCAAGTGCTAGCTTAGCCAGGTGGCAACCTGAACTAGCTCGGAGGCGAGGACGTACTCGGTAATCATGCAGTGGGACATGAAGGTCGCAACCACATTATTATCAAGCGGATGGAAAAAGATCCGTACTCGTCCAGGAAATAGGATAGCGGGGAAAACTGAGGCTGCTGACATTGCCCTTTCTTGATAACTAAGATCATTAAGGGTTGCCAACACGACGAAATAAAAGAGCGATCCGGGATAGACGCATGTCCATCACCGAAACGATAGACGGGACTGAAAGAAAGACATCGGCGCGATACCTGAGCACCATTTTTGCAAACAGTGTCGGGATCACTTGGCATCACTCTGCTGGGACAGAAATGACACCAAACACCGAAAGAAAAAGGGAACTGGTGAAATGCAAAGGTTGAGCTGTAGTGGATCCGAACCGATGCCAGCTACACTCACCAGATAAACCATTAGTACAAATACTAAGGCTATATGCATGCTATGCGGCAAACAAATGCAGCAATCAATTGCAACAAACCAACTGGGGTCTATACTACCGCTTTCTAACGTTCGCGCGGTCTAGGGCGTCCTACAGCCAGACCTGCTCTGATACCAAGCCTGTGGCACCCCGGCTCAGAGAAAACCGAAACGCCCCTTATTCCAGCCCAGAGATCGAGAAGAAGTCTTCTGGAATACGGAACTGCTTAGCATAGAACAAACCAACCTTCTATTATTACACGAATATGAATACAAGGTCTCTGATATTACAATGAATAACATCGGCACGGCGACACTACGCCATCCTCAGTTGCTCTACGCAAGCAGCAGAACACAACGAAGCAGCGGAAGAACTCTAGCAGCGGAACAACGATGACGGTGGTGAACTCCACTCCACAGGGACTCTGGCAGGAACTCTTATCCTAGCTTGCACGATCGGAAACCACGACAAGCAAGCAATCAAATCCGGAATGACCTGCAAACTGGCATGACACGCCAGGTCAGTACATTGAATGTACTTGCAAGCTCACAATAACCAGAACCATTCAAGACAGACAACAACATGGCAATTACAGGTTAAACAGGAGTTAACATGAGATCATCATAGCATCATGGCATGACCAACATAAACATGATACGGCTATCTCAACATGAACATGGCATGAACATATTAATCCGACAATACTAGCATGCAACATGATGACACTATATGCACCACTTATTCTGCTCGGGTTACCTCGTAACCATCACATGCATCACTTACCAATCTCGGACCTCATACGGTCATCTCAGGATCAAATCAAGATTGGTATAAACAATACTGTAGCGATCAGTAAAGGACCACAAGGAGCTTGACCTTTACCCACGATTCTCGTACAACATCACGAATATACAACAACTAGGTATCATCTATACCACCGTGATCCTTACGGCGATCACAACCCGATCAAAACTTGGCACGTGATCCTTACGACGATCACAACCCGACCAATACATGGCCCGTGATCCTTACGGCGATCACAACCCGACCACTACATGGCCCGTGATCCTTACGGCGATCACAACCCACTTATCTCACTGTTATGAAGCACATTATTCTTATTACTGTTGACTCATGGTGTGACCAACTTTCGACCTGGGCCCTTATCCGCGGGCGCGGCTATCGATAGGTTTAATATACACTGTGCAGAGGTTAGTACACTGTACCCACACTACAGAACTCATGGCCTCACACTCCCATTCGGGTGGACCAACGGCGTTCCGACAAAACCATTCTATTGCCATGACACTCTCCCAGCCACTCCGACTCACTCCCCACTGGGCTAGTCATGGGTGGCCCCGTGTCTACCTCCAGACACAACGACCACAGTCGTGGCCCGATCCACTCTGGAACCCTCGCGCAAAATCAAATCAAAACCGGGCACACAAGGCTTATGTCTGCTTACCGGGCCAGGGTACAACACGCCCATAACCTTCCCTCGTTGGAGGCACCGGCGAGAGGCACGACAATAGACCCAGTTAGGACCGTCCCATACCGGTAAGCTGGTTGCACTGGTCAGCATCGATTCAGCGACACCATGACTCAGCCAACAGTTGTTCAAGTTTAATTTAATCCGGTTAACTCGAATGCAAATATGCTGAGCCATGATAAAATGCATGAACATGATATCAACATCATCATGAGAGTATCACATAACTTTCCACCATATCAACAATAAATCATATCCACTGAAAATCGCATACTGACTAGCATGACCATCTCCAACATCAACATGTACTACTAACAAGCATAAACATATGAAAGGTAATACTAGCAGGTATAACATGATCACAGAGTACAAAACAACATAGCATAGAAGTGAACATGCAAATCTAAACATCATCGGAACAACGATAACCATCTTTTCAACAAGCAAATATTTAATAAAGATTCAAGTTGAAAACCATGGCTACTACATGACTATCATGCAAGTGGGTATTGTGGCTGGGGATGAAGAAGGCACCGGGGAGAAGTGCGATGATGCCGCGGAAAGATTTGCCGGAAAACGTTCTCTCTCGAAGGGGGCTTATCCATATGAACAGTGGCGGGGCTCACGCGTGCGGGTCCCACGGGCGGGGCCCGTCACTTATCCACGTGGGCTGGGCTGGTGAACGGCCAGAGGCCGACAAGTGGGGCCAAGAGGGGCACGGGACCCACTAGCAGGGGCCAGGCTGGCGCGTCATCGTCTTCTTCCTCTCGTCTTGTTCTCGCGGGCGAGCGAGGCAGAGGGGAGGAAGCGGCGAGGGCGGCCGGGCTCGGCCGTCTCCGGCCGAGCTGGAGGCACCGGAGGGACCGGGGCGACGAGGGGGTCCCGTTGAGAGGGGGTACGGCCGCCGGGGAAGGGAGAGCTGGAGGGGAGAGGCGGCGCCACGGGAGGGTAGAGGCGGCTCGGTGGTGGTGGAGTTCGTAGGAGCAGGGCGCTCCGGCGAGGGCTGAGGGGTCGGGGCGGCTCGCGGGGACGAGGGGGAGGCCGTGGTGAGGTCGGGGAGGCACGAGGAGGCTCGAGACTGCCGGCTGAGCTGGTGGCCGAACGGCGGAGGCGGCGGCCGAGCTCCGGGAGGTGCAGCCAGAGGCACTCCGGCGAGGGTGCAAGTGGTTTGGGCGAACCGCGAGGAGGTGGGGGAGCTTCTGGATAACACCAGGGGAGGAGAGGATGCTCGAGCTCGCCAGAACCAAGGAGGAACCGCGGCGGCCGAGGCGAACAGAGGCGAACTCCGGCGAGATGCCGTTGCTCCTGTGGGCTAGGAGGTACGAGGAGGGGCTTGGGAGCTGCGGGAGAGCCTAGGGGTCCTTATATAGGCAGAGGGGGAAGGCTCTGGAGCTCACGGGAGAGCTCCCGACTAACCATTAATGGAGGGCAGAGGCTGGGCATGGCACGGGCGTGGCGTTTGCGACGCATTTAAGGCGAACAACGACGAGCCATCAATGCAGGGCGATGCAGAGAATCACGGGGAAGCTCCAGGACATGAATGGAGGTCGAGACGAGGAGGGAGGAGACGAGCACAGCGGCCGGACCGATCCAGAGCTTGCACTGTGCATGACGCCAGCGTGATCACCACGGGCTATGGTGCAAACGGCGTGTTCTGGCCGGGCCGACCATGCCCAGTGGAATGACCCTAGTGACCTAAGTATAAATGATGAAACAAATCGTTCCAGGGGCAAAGAAGTGATTTTCACTTAGCTCCAAAGTAAACCAACAGCCAAGTGTTTGTGATGTGCAGTGGGGACACCAGCTAGGTAACTCAGTAACTAGCTTGTCTAGGAGGTTTATCTATCGAAGGACTTTCATACTGGAGGTTTTGAGGGTAAAAGGATCAAGATTTACTACAGTTGCTTCACAACTGACCAAAATGGTCCAGAAACTAGATCATGATGGTGCACTCACATGGAGTGTCCACTTGAGCTCAAATTGGGCAAGGCTTAGTCATTTGGTCATATTAAGATTCTGTAAAAAGCTCATGCCAAATTGCCAAGCCAAAATGGCACTTGCTTCACAAACATCTCCTCTGGACAGAAACTTGGAATAATATTGGTGATCAAATGGATCAATGAAATGATGCCAAAATGGGTGTAGAGATGTTTTATGGGTAGAATAATGATCTGGTAATTTATCAGGATTTTTTAAGCAATATAAAATATACTTGCTTCACAACCTGAAAATATTTCCAGAAACAAAGATTTGCTCTTGTGCTCAATAGATGATTGGATGGGGCTGAACATGGGTGGAAGTGGTTAATATGAGCACATTAAGAAGTGTGCAAAAGTTTAACTCATTTGGGTACTCCTAGCTAGTACTTCCTTCACAAAGCCTTCTGTTTGACTGAAACTTTGCAAATTCACTGAGGAAGATTGGCTAGGCAAATAAATTTGAACTTGTGAATGGGGAAATTATTTGGACATATAAACATGCCCAAAAAGGTTGGGAGTCAATAGGGGAAATATAAATGACACTTCCTTCAGAAAGTGCCATTCAGGGCAGAATAAGAAATGAATTATTGGAGGATTATTTTTGAACATGGCAATGAAAAGTTTTGCCATATTTGATCAAGAGATGACCCAAACAATTTATGAGAATTATTTGCGAATTTTAGGAGTGGGGGAAATATAGGTTGCTTCACAACCTAGGGCAATATGAGTTATTCCTTTAATAGAAAAGGAATATTCCCAATAAAAGAATATTGGGATTTGGGCTAGGATGGAAATGACAGGGTCTAGGGAAGGATTTGGGAATTACAAGCCACTCTGGAAGCAAATAAGAGGTAATCTTTTTCAGTTTCCAGACCACTAAGCCACGGAAAAAGAAAACTCACGCAAAAACCTCGGAAAAACAAAAGAAAAAGAAAGGTCCAAAAATCAGGATGTCACAATGTTCTTCCACTCTTTTTTTAGTGAGCTTTGTTCATCCTTTTGCCAACACGCGACACATCTAGCATCAAGGTGCATGTGTCATGCAAGGATTGTTCCATCTATATGAAGAACACGTGGGATTTGGAACTCTGAGGCGGACATGTACCCGAGAGTGGATGTGCGAACCTGTAGTAACGTAGCGCGATGAAGTGAAGTAGAAAGGCACAAATAGTATGAACATGCGTGGCATATAGGCATTTGTCTCTTACTACCACTAAATGTTATGCGTGCAATGCCGGTGATGTTATGGAGTACGTGACTAAGTACTCTACTACTACTATATTAATTTGAGGCACATATTAGGTTTTATATTTGTTTACGTGTATGCCCCGAGACCTTCCAACTAGACGTGGCTTTCTCTCCGGGTCGCACTTTGTATCGTTCATACCACTAGTACAGTAGTAGTACTACTACGTGTGGTCTCCGACCCAGAAGTGGAGACGCTCTACCACGCTGTTCATGTCCCACTCCTTTCGCTGACGTGTGCGACATCCAGCACGTGCCGTGTGTTTGGCACTCCTTCATCGTAAGAGTTGAAACACTAGCATTCATTAGAAATAAAAAATAAATATATACCACGCGGTTTCCTTGCTCCTCGATATCAGAAAGAATACTTACACTCGCCGATATGTGGGACTTCGACCATCCTGGTCCACTTGCCATGCCCGCAGAACTCCAAGGGAGACTCACCCGTCGTCGTCGCGCATGATAATTACTAATGAGCCGTCAAATCACAGGCCCAACCTTACCTTTGTGAAGTTGCTCGGACGAAGGAACCATCATGACTTTGAATTCGCTTCTTGAAAACTCTTGTACCAGCGATCTTGCTAGCTATGGTAGTTACTCTAGCAGAGCCCTCCTTTGGTTCATAGGATAGGAATTTTATAGGAATATGAAAATCACAGGAAGTGAGATGACATGCATCTCAATTCCTATAGAGAAAGATATGCCATTTGATGCATAGGATAGGAATTTTTCCATTGAGTCTAGGCTAATGTACTGGTAATTTGCTCTAAAAACTATAGTAGTAACTAGTAGTACTGTTACATGCTCGTAATTAATTAAACAAACGTACGGGCGGCACACACTAACTACTAGTACTACTACTTCTCACATGCTAGCCAGACGTCGTCGTTCTCCTTCCCGGCTTTGTCGACGACACCCCATCGTGCTTGGATCTCCGCTGACCTCTCCGCAGCAGCGCGTGCGTCCTCTTCTTTCTTGTGGCGGCGAACCTCTCTTTTCTTGAGTGCTTTCTGACTTTTCTGCTCCCTCTGTGCGACTTTGGCCGCCTCTTGCTCTACCGCACATTCGGCCTTGGCAGCTTCAAATTCCGCCCACATAGGTGTGAGGTCGCGAGCGGCGATGAACTCGGCACGGCGGGATGCCACCGCTTGCCTACCATTCTGTGTGCAGTCGTGGGCGGCGAGGAACTCGGCGCGGCGGGATGCCATCGCTTCCTTACCGGTTAGTGTGCAGCGCGGTGGCATGAACGACACTTAGTGACAGCTCTGGGGTGGAGTGGCCGGACAACCGTAAAGTGCATTGGTTTGTCAAGAGCTCAAGGACAAAAGACGAAGGAAATTTGGATTCGCCTTCAATCCTGTTCATTTATTACCGAGTAAAATGCATTGGCGGTCATTGAACTTGTCTTGATAGCTCACTTTGATCATTGTATACGAGATATGGTGATTATACGGTCACTGGCTCAGCGTATAGCTCCGTATTTGTCTGGTTGACCAGTCAAACAGTCCGCATGCGCCTCATCAGCTCATGTTCTTTATCTATCTATCTATGCGGGCCTACCTATCAGTGGAGAAAGAAATAAAAACCAAAATTATGCGTATGTGACATTACTGTTTAGACGTTTGCTGGACGCCTCCGCAAACACCGAGCATGTATTCACCTGGATCAACACCAACGGTCATACTCGTGACTCGGCCCATTGCTCATTGAGGGAGTCCTGGATTAGGGGGTGTCCGGATAGCCGAACTATCACCGTTGACCGGACTCCTGGACTATGAAGATACAAGATTGAAGACTTCGTCCCGTGTCCGGATGGGACTTTCCTTGGCGTGGAAGGCAAGCTTGGCGATCCGGATATGTAGATCTCCTACCATTGTAACCGACTCTGTGTAACCCTAACCCTATCCGGTGTCTATATAAACCGGAGGGTTTTAGTCCGTAGTACAAACAACAATCATACCATAGGCTAGCTTCTAGGGTTTAGCCTCTCCGATCTCGTGGTAGATCCACTCTTGTACTACCCATATCATCAATATTAATCAAGCAGGAGTAGGGTTTTACCTCCATCGAGAGGGCGAACACAGGTAAAAACATCGTGTCCCTTGTCTCCTGTTACCATCCGCCTAGACGCACGATTCGGGACCCCCTACCGAGATCCGCCGTTTTGACACCGACATTGGTGCTTTCATTGAGAGTTCCTCTGTGTGGTCATCCTTAGGCCCGATGGCTCCTTCGATCATCAACAACGCGCGGTCCGGTGAGACTTTTCTCCCGGACAGATCTTCGTGTTGGCGGCTTTACTGCTGCGGGCAATTAAGCAGCCATCTGGAGCAGATCGAAAGCTACGCCCCTGGCCATCAGGTCAGATTTGGGAGTTTGAACTACATGGCCGACATCCGCGGAGACTTGATCTTCGACGGATTCGAGCCACAACCAAGCGCGCTGCACTGTCTCGATGGGCATGATCTAGCTCTGCCCGCGAGCGATTGCCACGGAGGCCGCACAGCGTCGGTCCAACCTTTAGCTCGGAGCCGACTCCCCCTATCGAGGACGAGTGGTTGGACACCGCCTCGGAGGCTACGATCTCTACGGCGATTGAGCCGAACTCCATCCATGTCCTTTGTGAAGACCGTGACTCCAAGGTGCCGGACTCCTCTCCGGACTCCGAACCCTCCGCGCCCCTGCCAATCGAAACCGATTGGGCGCCGGTCATGGAGTTCACTGCCGCGGACATCTTTCGGCTTTTCGCCCTTTGGCGACATCCTGAATTCACTAAAGTCTCTCTCTTTATCGGGAGAGCCCTGGCGGACTACGGTCGGGAAGGTTGAGATGCGGACGACGAAGAAATTCAGCGCCCACCCACCACCCACTTTGTAGCCACTATCGATGATTTAACCGACATGCTCGACTTGACTCCGAAGACATCGACCGTATGGACGATGATCTTTGGAGACGACCAAGAACCAGCGCCTACTGAGGGCACTGGAAGGCCACCTCGTCATCGACATATACATGGTGGACATCCCAAAAGATGGGAATGGCGATGGAACAGCGAGAGGATGACCCTCAAGAAACAGCCCAAGCGTCGGCGTCAGCGGCGCGCTCTAAATCCGCCACAGCAAAAATGGTGATTACGGCACGGAGATAATAACACCCGGATAGTGCGAAGACAACCCCTCCGGAGGATTCAGCACGGGAGGAGGAGAAGCCAGCCCTCATGATAGAAGCGGCGAGCGGGGAGGTGGAGGGCGACAATTATATGCCTCCCTCCGAAGATGAGGCAAGCCTCGGCGACAGCAATTTGTCGTGCACGAGGATCCCGCCGAACAGGAGGCGTTTCAAGCGCGGGCTTATGGCCACGGCAAGCAGCCTCAAGAAAAAGCAGCGACTTAGAGCTGACCAAGACTTGCTAGGTGACGGATGGGTGAAGTCCTCGCAGCGAAAATCTGAACTCGAGCGCCCTCCAAGAGATACCCAGAATGCAGGCTGCTACCCAAATTAGAGGAAGCAGCACCAAAACCTACATCAACAGCGCATGATGCGGCCGACCAGCCACCCCGTGGTCGCGACAGAGAGGCCTCTAGACCCTCCATTCAAGCCGCACTCCGGCGTCGCCGAAAAGTACCAAGGCATGGGGAAGCGCGCGGACCTGCGAGACATATTGGAGGACAAGGCAAGGCAAACAAGATCGATCTACGGATCGCGTGGGCGCCCACGACACGTGATGATAACCTTCACGCGGATACAGCAATTCGGCGGGCTGAACACTGATGAACAAAGCTCATTTGAGCTGCGTCGTGATATAGCTCAATCTGAGGCGCCGCACACCCACTATGCTTCACGAGGCGAAGTGATGGATCATCAAATCCCGAGGGTTTCAAACCCGTAAACATCGAATCATACGATGGCACAACAGATCATGTGGTTTGGATCGAGGACTACCTCCTCCATATCCACATGGCCCGCGGTGATGATCTACGCCATCAAATACCTCCCACTCAAGCTTAAAGGACCAGCTCGGCATTGGCTTAACAGCTTGCCGGCGAGAATCAATTGATTGTTGGGAGGACACGGAAGCCGCATTCCTTGATAACTTCCGGGCACATCGATGCGACCACCGACACCGATGACCTCAGCCACATAATTCAGCAGCGGAAGAATCGGCGGACAATTACGGACACGGTTCCTAACCAAGAAAAATCAAATCGTTGATTGTCCGGATCGAGAGGCCCTTGCAGCCTTCAAACATAACATCATGACGAGTGGCTTGCCCGGCACCTAGGACAGGAAAAGCGAAATCCATGGCAGCCCTCTGGCGCTCATGACCCGCTTTTGCGGCGGGAGAGGACAGCTGGCTAGCTCGTAGTAACAACTTGACCAAAAACCACGGTAGTTCGGATACCAAGGACAGCAATGGCAGGTCGCGTCGCAACAAGCACAAAGCGCCGCGTGCGGCGATAATGCTGAAGATCGGCAATCAATGCGGATTGAGCTCTAAACCGGTCAGTGGAAAAAGCCGTTCAAAAGAAATACTCGGGGCCGTCAATCTGGACCGAATACTCGATCGCTCGTGCCAAATACATGGCACCCGAAAAACCAGCCAACCACACCAGCAGAGATTGTTGGGTCTTCAAACAAGCGAGGCAAGTTAAATGCGAACTCAATGACAAGGGCTGCATAGCGATAATGAGGAGGAGCCCGGCCGCCCGAACAATAGAGGACGAAGGGCTTCCCCCACAAGTGCGGACGGTGAACATGATATCGCAACCCACATACCCAAAAGGGAGGCGGAAGCGTGCACTAAAGGGCGTATATGCGATGGAGCGATCGCCCCAAAGTTCAACCCATGGTCCTCTGCCCGATCACCTTTGATCGAAGGACCACCCACTAGCATCCGCCACGGCGGATTCGCGCATTGGTTCTTGACCCAATCATCGGCAGATTTCACCTCACTAGAGTCACGATGGATGGCGGTAGCAACCTGAACCTGCTATATCAGGATACGGTCGCAAAATGGGCATAGACCCTCAAAGTTAAACCCACAAAGGCGACCTTTAAAGGCGTCATACCAGGTGTAGAGGCCAATTATGCAGGCTCGGTTACACTCGAAGTGGTCTTGGATCCCGGATAACTTCGAGCGAAGAGTTAATCTTGACATAGTCCCGTTCGCGGCGGCTATCACGCCTTTGCTTGGGCGAACCGCATTTGCAAAGTTCAATGCGGTGCCGCTTTCGCATACCTCAAGCTCAAGATGCGAGGCCCTCGAGGAGTAATCACGGTCAATGGAAACACGAGCGCTCTCTCCGAGCGGAGGAGCACGGCGGCCCTCGCGGCGGAGGTGCAAAGCAACCTCTCACAGCAATTCTCGAGTCCGGCTATTAAGCGTCCGGCCATAGTCAGCGCGCCGGAGTAACCTACAACAAGACCGCTGGCACGATCCGAGCGCGCGTAGCAATCCGGCTAACCCCAGCCCCCGTCAAATTGCGAAGCCGATTACTACGCGTACATAACTACGCTCTGGAGATACCATGGGCATAAGGGGAGGGCGACCACCACTGCGCCAGAATGCGGCTCAACCGCACGGGGCTCCGATTGTGTCATTCTTTTCTTTCTTCTTTTTTCTTACTTTCGGGACTCCGTTTTCCGAAGCCTGTCCGGCACTAAATTGCCGAACTCACGATGCAACAGCCAGGGAAGCGAAAGCTTCGTCAGTGTCGGTGGTCTCTACTACGAGCATTATACCTGTTTTACATACCATCCGCAGCTTACCTGGAGAGGACATGTTAAATAGTCCCATCCCTTGCTTATCGCACTATTTGTATCGTTCTGCTTTCATTGCAGTACCTTTTGAATAAACAATACATAGCTTTTGCCTATTATTGCACTCCTTTCTTTATCTATATATATGTTCATTCATGACATGTTGCACCCGTACACTTTAGTGCGGCCAATACACCGAGGGCTTAAGTACCCCAAAAATATGGTGTGATAAGTCGAACACTTTCACAAGTCGGCACCCGAACTTATAGCATTATATGCATCGGCTCGAATCATGTCTTGGGTCAATAGTTGGGTTTGCCGGCTCCCATGTTTTGGTACCTTCGTTCCGTTATATCGGCTAAGGTAGCGCTGGGAGAACCACTGCGATTGTGCCCCGGTTGAGCTGGGTTGAGCACCTCGGTGGAAAGCTAAAACGGCCGTCATGATAGAGGCGAGAGCGATCGCTGTTCGAGAGGTTTTGGGTCCCTAAAGACTTATGCCGCTTAGGCGAGGAGTCGGCATTGTCCGGCCAAAGGCGTGGATAGCGCCCGAACTTCGGTCTTCGAATACTAGGGGCTTCGCGAAATTTAAAATTATAGAATTCTATGGCTAAGTGAGAGTGTTCAAGCACTATAGTCCGGTTGCCTTGTTCGTTCGTTGGCGCCTCCTCGAAGGACCCAAGAATGGGAACAAGGCGCTCAAGTTTATCGAACACCCCAACACTCGTGGCATGGGGTTGAAGCCAACGACTTGCCATCTCTCAAATTTGATAAATGGCTGCCTGAAGGTAATATTTTAAATTCACAAGCATTGCTTAGCGCATATGAACAAGTTTTCAGCGTACAGGATAACAAATGCGAGTCTATTCAAAAATTACATCTTTGGAGCATTCACCCGTTATAAGGCGGGCACCCTTCAGGACGCCCTCATAGTACATTTGAGACTTGCGATGCTCCTTGCCCTTGGTGGCCCGTCCGTCACAAGCTTCTCGGCATCCAGCTTGCCCCAGTGCACTTTAGCGCGGGCAAGGGCCCGACGGGCACCTTCAATGCAGACGGAGCGCTTGATGATTTCAATCCATGGACAGGCGTCCACCAGCCGCCGCACTAGCCCGAAGTAGCCCCCAGGAATGGCTTCCAGTGGCCACAGCTGAACTATGAGGCCCTTCATGGCCTGTTCGGCGACCTTGTGGAGCTCGACCAGCTGCTTAAGCTGGTCGCTCGAGGGCACGGATGTCGGCCTCGACATCTTGAGACCAGAACACCTTTTCCGTCGAGCTCCCCTCCTTGACGCGGTAGAACGCGGCAACATCATACACACTACGGGGCAGATCTGCGAATGCTCCTAGAGAGCTCCGGATCCTGGTAAGTAATAGATAATTCACTTTCACATGCTTGCTTTGCATAAAGAATGCCTTACCCGCGCTATCTTCTTTAATGATTCAATTTCTGGAGGGCTTTTTGGGCTTGGCCTTAGCGGCTTTGGCACTCTCAAGAGCCAGGCGAGCTCGGACTCTCGAGTCTTGAGTCACGCTCCAAACTCGTGTTTTCCACGAGCACTGGAGCTCTTGCCGCACCTCCGCCACCCGCCTCCTGCTTCTCTCGCTCGGTGCGCTCATGGCCGCTTTGCTTTCGGCCGTGGACACCGCTTCCTTGAGGTCGCCACCTTGTTCGTGGCCCCTACAATACCCATGTTAGTCTGTCATTTTGCAACCAAATCCTTTCTATAAGGTATTACTTTAATAAGGTATTACTTACCTTCCTTGTCCTCGAGCTGCTTCTTGGCAAGGCCGAGCTCGTTCTCGGACCGCTCGAGGCTCTGCTTCAATGCATTGACCTCCATGATCGGTCTTGGCGAGAGGTCAATGGCGCACTGCATTCCCATATTGACATACTTATGTTAGACTCCTGCGTATATCTTTTTAGATCCTCAGTCCGGCTTTTCTTTCCGAACACGAACTAAGCATCGAGGCTCTGTCTATGCGGTAATATTTTTACATATTCTAAACTTACCTCAAAGCCTGTTAGAAGGCTGAGTACAGGCTTGATCAGCCCGCTCTTGGCGGACTGAACTTCTGGATCACCACACTCATAACGGTGTGGTGCTCCTCATCGATGGGCGCCGTTAAGCGCCTCCGGCCAAGCTATCTGGTGCCTCCGGATGGGCCGGAGGTCACCGGCGTCGATCTTACCCTTCTTACGAAGGGCCGCTTGCGGACTTGGAACCATGAAGGTTCGATGCGGAGTCGGCACGAGGGCGGACTTAGAGCCCTCTGGGTTTCGCCCCTTTGCGCCCGAGTCAGGAGGTGCGCCTTGCGGCGCCTCGAGACCACCTCCTCTGGCTGGGCCCCTTTGGGACTCCACAGCGGTGTCGTCTGCGTCACGAGGAGGAGGCGGTCGGAAGTGAAGTGCTATTCACATCCAAGCGAATCCGAGGGCCGCTCGGCAAGCGGCGAGCTCGTCCTTAGGCGGGCTACATGGTTATATTCGGCGTTAGAAGACACTATCGACAAATAAAATTCATGAGCTATTCGGAGTCCGGACACTTACGATCTCGCCGAGAGCTTGGCCCTTGGTGGCCCTCCTCCTCGTCGTTGTCGGCGTTGGTGGAGAAGTCGGAGGAAGGTCCTTCCTTTCTTGGACCCTCGGCCTCCCGGTCAGGCGGCCTTCCTTTCTTCTCTCCCCCTGGGAGAGGCTTCTTCCTCCTCCCCATCCTCAAGGAGGATTCCGCCTCGAGTTGTCGGACGATGAGTCCGGCAACACCTGGCGTCGGCGCTCCTTGAGTCCCGTGGCCTCCTTCTTGGCCTTCTTCTCGGCACCACGTGAGGTGCGAGCCAGCTGGCAACCCAATCAAAGGCGTCCGCTGGGTCTTCGGCAAGGGGCGGACGGTTAACCTGCCGGACGTGTTCGCCCGATCTGTCAAAGGTAAGGAGTTTAGATCCCATAGAGTCAAACTATGAAAAAAGAGTCCCGTAAAGGGTAAAATAACTTACCTCGGTGGCTTGGCGCTGCGAGCTGAATCCGCGATCTTGATGGCGGATGTAGAACCTCGGCGTATGAACAACACCTTCCAGGCATCTTTGTACGTAGTGTCGAAGAGCCTTTTCAGAGTTTGGTGTTGTGCCGGATCAAACTCCCATAATTTGAAGGCCCATTTTTTGGCATGGGAGGATCCTGCGGATGAGCATGATCTGGATTACATTGACAAGCCTGAGATTCTTGTCCACCAGAGTCCGGACGCAGGTTTGGAGTCTGGACAGCTCCTCCGAATCACCCCACGTTAGGCCCGTCTCTTTCCATGATGTGAGCCGTGTGGGGGAGCCAGATCGGAATTCGGGGGGCGCCGCCCATTGATGGTCGCGCGGCTCGGTGATGTAGAACCACCCCGATTGCCACCCCTTTATGGTCTCCACAAAGGAGCCCTCGAGCCATAGGACTTTGGCCATCTTGCCAACCATGGCGCCTCCGCACTCCGCTTGGCGGCCGCCCACTACCTTGACTTGACATTGAAGGTCTTCAGCCATAAGCGAAGTGGGGCTGGATCTGAGAGGAAGGCCTCGCACCACGACGATGCGCCGAGATGTTGAGGATGAAGTTGGGGCCGGATCGTGGAAGTCGAGCCGTAGTAGAACATGAGCCCCGGACAAATGGGTGAAGTGGAAAACCTAGTCCATGGAGGAAGTGGGTGAGAAACACCACCCTCTCATGGGGCACAGGGGTGGGAATGAGCTTCCCTCGTCGGGGAGCCCGTCTGCGATGTCGCTGGACAAGTATCCGGCCTTCGCAGCTTTTGACTTGTCCCTCCGTGGCGGAGAGACCATCCACTGCCTCCGCTCCGGACATGGCTGGAGAAGGTTGAGGAGGGATGTGCGGACTTAGGCGTTGGAGCTCGAGTCTTGCGAAATGGATGAGCAAAGGAGGAAGAAGGCGTGGGTGAAAAGGTGGATCCTTATCCTTATATGGATGACGAAGCTATCGTCCCCGCCAACTGGTAAACTCGCTTATCTCCCAAGCGCCGTAATCAATGGCGCGGTTGGGTTCTACGTCCGTATTGATGGGAATCCCGGAATAAGGGGCACGATCTCCGCTTTGATAAGGCGTGCCAAGGAAACCGCCTCGCTAAGCGCTGAGGTGGAGCAGTAAAAGCGATTAGTATAAAGGCCTGGCCGTGGTGTGATGTCACGCGCGGAATCGTCGGCAGATCTGTGCAAAAGTTATTCTCTCTCGGTGGTATGTGGAACTTGTTTTGCGAGCGGACACTATCCTTGTGTTCAAAATCTTCTATGAAGTATTGGAGGAGAACCCGCCTTGCAATGCCGAAGACAATATCGGCCGGACTCGTCGTCATTGAAGCTGGTTAGAGGGACTCTTGAGGAGTCTGGATTAGGGGTGTCGGATAGCGAACTATCACCGTTGGCGGACTCTGGACTATGAAGATACAAGATTGAAGACTTTGTCCCGTGTCCGGATGGGACTTTCCTTGGCGTGGAAGGCAAGCTTGGCGATCGGATATGTAGATCTCCTACCATTGTAACCGACTGTGTAACCCTAACCCTATCCGGTGTCTATATAAGCCGGAGGGTTTTAGTCCGTGGGACAAACAACAATCATACCATAGGCTAGCTTCTAGGGTTTAGCCTCTCGATCTCGTGGTAGATCCACTCTTGTACTACCCATATCATCAATATTAATCAAGCAGGAGTAGGGTTTTACCTCCATCGAGAGGGCGAACCTGGGTAAAACATCGTGTCCCTTGTCTCCTGTTACCATCCGCCTAGGCGCACGATTCGGGACCCCCTACCGAGATCCGCGGTTTGACACCGGCAGTCATGTATATCGTCCATCTAGCGACAATCTATAAAACAGCCTAGCTAGAGAGGTACTATGGTGCATAGTATGTACTATTGTGAGCAACGATCGTAGTGCCCACTACCACGCAGTATGGTTGTGTGGTGTCTAATAGTGGTGCGTCGAATGCTAGCTAGCGACAAGAAGCGGTTGCATGGGCCGCTGGTTGTCAATACATGCCGCATCGCTTGAGGCTCGTCATCCATGAGTTCACATTTTACCACACGCGATGTCGACCGCATACAGCCTATCAAAACCCTTCCATCACTAGCGCTTCCGCTGAAATGATCACCATCTCTCCGAGCGTCAATGCCGCATTCACCGGCCTTAGCTGCGAGTGCGATTGGTGTATCAGCGACATGCGGGCCTGATGCCCGTTGGTCCCACATGTCGGTGAGACCAAAGCACATGCGGTTAAGTCCTGGCGGTGTCGCATTCACGCCCGATCGACCTCTCCTTGGCGCCCGGCATTGCAGCAACCTGACGGCGAGAAGCGCCACCAGCGGACATCCTGGTGCAGCGATTGCTCCACATTACACCACGGCTACAGCGAACCTACTCGGTGCGGCCGTCCATCCGTCTGCCCGCGGCTCATTGCCATTCGCCGCTATATTAACGAGCCCCAACTCCAGCCATAGCCAAAGACCACACTAATTCTCCTCCGATCCCTTCCTTACATTGCACCACTCAACCATGGCCTCTGGGCACTCAAAGCTCTCTTGGGCGTCTTGCCGCGAGGCGGGCGAAGGACATCGGTGGCTCCGCTCGGCGTGCTCAAAGCTCTCTTGGGCGTACTCTTGCATGGCGAGCGAAGAGATCGCCGGCTCCCCGAGTCGCCCTCCGCCGCCACGACCATAAAGCGGTAGCGCGTGCCTTGGCAGCCGGCGAGGAGGAAAAGTAGTACATGGTAGTCGCCACGCTCTGGTCCCGGAAGGCCACCGCTCCTCCACTCGATCGGCGCCAAGCTTGGTGGGATAAAAATCGGCGACCAATTAGCAGCAGCGGCGGCGTGGAAGCGAAACCTACATAACCTTGTGCTCGGGAGGAGGAGGTTATCGAGGCGGATAAGGAGGAGGCAAAAGACAATGGTCGGCTTTCTCGGGTTGAGAGGCAGAACATGGTGGTGGAGGGCCTGGCGATCATTTAGATTAGGTTTCTGATAGGTTTAAATGCGGTTTGTGCGAAATATGTAATGAATTTCATCAGTTTATAGGAAAAGTTCTCGAAATGTAATGAATTTCATCGATCAATTTGAAATTTGCTTTGTTTGCGAATTTCATCCGGTTAGTTCATATAGTTGTCGAAAGGTATGCGGGCAGCATTGGATGGCATCCACCGGTGTCCTCGGACGAGATCTTTGGTGTAAATTTGAGGCCAGCGCTGGAGATGCCTAACTATCATGCTATAATCGCTAATGAGCTCCATTATTTCACGAGGACAGTTATCCCTTAATCAAAATCAGATCCGCCGTGTTTCGCACTCCTCCCACGTAAGAGTGTAGACTCTTGCTTACATAAAAATGGAGCAAGTGGACGGCACTATAGCACGTCATATCACTCAAACTAGCCCGCCTAACACACGGGAAAGCACCGCCCTCGTCATTTTGTTCTGGATTTTTATCAATCGATCGCACGAAAATGTTACGCTTTGCAAGTTTAAAAGGAAAAGGTGGCACACTTACAACTCGTCTGGCGTCGCGTTCATACTTTTTGACAGCGGCCAGCCGCTTCGCCGCCGCTCACGGAGGACACACATTGTCTTGCATTTTCACTGACATGTGGGACTGAAATTGAATAAACCGTCGATAGCCGAAATCTAATCGCTCGATGGGCGTCGACTGAGAGGAGAGAGATGAGGGAGGGAGAAGAGATCGCCCGCCCGCCGTGCACAGACTCCAAGAAATATGTGGTGATAATGTGAGGTGGGCCATGTGGGAGTCTGCACCGCTTCCAAGCCCGCTTCTTACCGCCCTTGCCCACCAGAACCCCTCCCCCACCCCACCACCTCCTCGTGCGCGCTCCCCCCTCAAAGGCCAGCTGCCCGCATTCATAGCAAGTACTACCAGTAAAATTCTGGGCTATAAAGGGCATGTACAATGGTTGATAAGATAGTCTTATCATAAGTCTTGCATGTAATTTAGAGATGACAAAAAAACATGTGTACAATGGATCATCACTTAGCCTTATCTTCAATAACTAGTTATTCCTAAAAACTTGGTGAAACATATTGTGCTAAGAGATCATCTCTTGTCTTCTCGACAAGCCCGCTTATGTGGAGGAGGGAGAGGCATTGACAAAGTCAAGGAGTGGGGTATGCATGAGCTCGTCTCTACACGTGCTCCTAGGTATAAAAAAACTAATTCTAAAAAAAGAGGCATAAAAAACAATTGTGTCTAAAAAAGAAAGGTAAAAAACATTTGAGAGGAAATAGAGAGAGAGAAAGTGAGAAAAAGTTGTAACCTTATAGTCAACACTATGGTAGTGTTACATGAGGAAGGAGGAGTGGTGCACATGCCAAGTTCTTTGGGCTGCCGTGTTTCACACTCCTCCGTCAATAACGATGAAGACAATAGGTTTCATCAAAATAAAAATGAATACTCATTGCTAAAGTCTACTATATCAGAAATAATACTTTCATTAGCCGACATGTGGGGCGTCGACCATCACAGTCCACACGCCATGCACAAAATTATCTGGTCCACCCGGTGCGTGGCGCATGTCGGGTGTTAGAAGCAGGGGTCCCAGGACTTGCTGCCTGCGGCCTGCGGCGTGGCTCAAGGGGACCCATCATGGCCCATCTTCATCAACACAAGCTCAAGACCCTCGCGAGGCCAAGCCTTGAGGCGGACAGACAGGGGCTTCCTCGAGCCTGAGCCTCATCGAGTGGCTCGCGAGGCGGAGAGATCAAGGCGGGGTACCTCACAAGGTGCCCATGGCCTTAAACCATGGCGACCAAAGGCGCCCGGTAGGCGCCAGGCCATGCAGTGTCCTCCTTTCCTCTTTGGTGCAAAGGGAAGCAGCGTGGCGAGGGCATCAAGCAAAGCGTCCATTTCGGTGCAACAAGACCAAGACCAGCCCATGGCAGGAAGGAAGTCATTGTGGAGCCCAAGCGGCGTCACCACGGAGCTTTTGATAGGCGAGGACCAACTTTAGCCAGGATAAGTGTACCAGATGTTCCCCTTCAAAATGGCCAATTGTTGGCGCCCTTCCCGCTCAATATTTGGGAAGAGGCCCAGGGCCTTCGCCTATAAATAGGACTAGCCTCCCACAGGGTAGAGGCAGCTTGATCTGAAAGGCGAGAGCTTGATCTTGAATCAAGAGAGAGAGAGAGAGAGCGAGTGAACTCCTCCAAGCAGTTCATCGCCCGGCCAAGAACAAACCCTCGCGAGGCTGTTCTTCCTTGTATTGTTCGTCACCATCAGCCCAAGAGGCAATCCACCACACCACAAACTAGAGTAGGGTATTACACCACAATGGTGGCCCGAACTAGTATAAATCTTGCGTCTCTTGTGTTGTTCCTTTAGTAGTTTAGATCCAGCGGCGGCGAGTGCAGGAGGTAGGTAGAGGCGAGATCTCCGCGCGCAGTGTTCAAACCTCAAGGTCTGCGGAACCCGAAATCCGACATTTAGCGCGCCCGGTAGAGAGTCTTGGCCGGAATTAAATCTTCGCCGCCCTATTCTCCGTCGACCACGCATCCATGTCGGCGCTTCATGGGGCCCGCATGCGGCCCGAGCCTCGCGTCTGCGTCGCCCGAGGCGGCTCCCGTCGTGGCGCCCTCGTCGTTCCATGCTTTGCCGTCAACTCCGCCACCGTCCCGGCAGGGGAATGAGCAACAAGCATCGTCCCGCATCCCTCCGTGAGGCAAGGCAGTCGCACTACTACCCCCTCACTCGCCCGGCTGGTTCTTCATCTCGCGCATTCCAGCGCCCATGGAGAGCTCGAGCTGCGCTCATCGTGGCAAGCAGGCTCTGTGCTACCCATGAGTTTCTCCAACTCTCACGGCTGGGCATCGAAGCCGCCAGCAGGCGAGAAGGTCATGGCGAACTGGTTTCCCATGGCGCGCTCAGGGCGAGGCCGCTTTTGGCTCCTAAACTGGCTCGAGCGATCTCTTCTGGGGCGAGATGCGCACCCTTCATCGCCAACTTCAAGGTACTGCGTGACCGGCCACCGCCGTGGCGACATCGCTGCATCAAGCAGCAACCAGGAGACCTGCGAGAAATACATCGGTAGCTTCAACAACGCCGCCTCAAGATTCCAAAGGTGACGGGAGGCCATCATCTCCGCCTTCTCCGGCGGTGTGCGTGGCGTCAATATGAAGGAGGGCTGGCGATGCATGAAGACTTGTGCACTTCCTTGGAGCTGTTCAACTTGGCGACCAAGTGCGCCGGGGCGAGAAGGCGTCTCTCCTTCCTCGATCTGCACTGCGGACCGAAGAAGAAAATCAAGGCCAAGGATGTGAAGCGCAAAGGGCTGCCGTACTCGGCGAACCCGGACACCAAGAGGCGGAGATCAGCCGAGTCTTCCAAGGGCAGTTTGTGCTGCGTGCACCACGACCTCCACCCACAACACCAGCGAATGTCAAGAGCTCCGAGCCATGCGAGAAGGGAGGATCGACCGGCGTCCCGACCGCAGCTGACGAGACTCTGACGAGGAAGGAGGAAGGAGCAGGGCGCTGGGAAGACCGCGGCCCTACGCCAAGGTGGCGCGACCAACCTCGCGAGGATCGTTGGCGGGACCCACCTCGAGAGGGAGGTGGAGGATTAGCCTGCAAGGATCGCCCGCAAGGCAGCATGAGCCTCCCTCCTCGCCACGCAGCCAAGGAGAAATGAAGACCATCATCGGGGCCCGAGGGGCTGGGGGCTTCCAGGGCAGCAGCGTCGCTGCATCTGGGCGGAGCTCAAGCTGACCTCTCAGCGCATCTTCAAGCAGTTCGCTGCGAAGTGAATGCAGATCCTCCCAAGCTCGAAGCCACCACGCCCCTCGGTGGTGGCGTGCGCCATCACGTTCAGCTCGGCGGATCAGCTCAAGTGTGCAGCCACGGCGGAGTCCTCCCGATGCTTTGCTCCCAATCATCGACAGCGTGCTAGTCACCAAGACCCTCGCCGATGGCGGGGCAGGGCTCAGCGTCATGTCGTGAAAGCGTTCAACAATCTCCAAGTGCCTTACAATGAGCTTCAGCCGACCAAGCCTTTCTCAGGGGTCACCAAGCGGCTCCACCGGTCCCGATTAGGCGGATTCGCCTCCTGTCACCTTGGTGTGCGACAACTACCGCACCGAGCTCATCGACTTTGGCGTCGCCCACATTCGCCTGCCATACAATGCCATCCTCGGGTACCCAGCGCTGGCCAAGTTCATGGCCGTAACCCACCACGGCTACGCGTCCTCAAGATGCCAGAAGTGGCGGAGTCATCCACGGTGCCTGTGAAGAGAAAGGCAGCGGTGTGCTCACAGGCGAGCCTTTGAGCAGCGTCCTTTGGAAAGACCGGATCAGCAGGCAGAGGCTTCGAGACTGCCCCAAGAAGAAGAAGACATTGTCGGCCCGACCCCTCGGGGAGGCAGGCACCTCAGGGTCCGCGCCTGCTCAGGGGGAACCTCCCTCTATCACATAGGAAAGCGCGCCCGGCGCTCTCCTCGGCGAGGGCTCGGGGCTCCCCCACGGAGGCCACCGACCTTGCTAAGTCCTGAGGAAGCGCTTGGGCACCACTTGGGCGTGTTTGAAGCACGTTTCCATCAAGAAGGAGCAAGGCAAGGAGGGCGAACCCTCGGGGAGTTCGTCGGCCAAGATCATTCGGGAGCTGCAGAGTCAAGAGTCATGAGTGGCAGCCGCCCACCCTGCCGTAACTCCCCATCCAGGCGAGATGGTGGGCTGCGCGTCTGCATCAACATACAGGGGCTCAGCAGGCCGCCTCTCGAGGCGCCTCTGGCCCTCTCGCGTGGGGCGCTGCGAAGGTCCACCACAGCTATGTTTGCATGCCTTACGGCTTGCCGAGCAGCGCCGCCGCGGCGCCTCATGAGAGCATCCTGGAGGCTCAAGAGGCCAGGCGTTCCGCAGCCTGGCGAGAGATGGAGATGGTCCACGAGGCCACAGCGCCTCCCGGGCCTCCGAGGCCCTGAGCGGGGGCTCATGAGGATCGGCTCCCGCAGCCCACGAGTCTACTACACCAACACCCTTCGTCTTCAAGCGCTATCGGTGACATCTTTCAAGTTTCATTTCCAGGTGTGGGGCGCCCCAGAAGCTGCATTATTCCAGGTCGCGTGGGTCCGTCCCTGCGTGATGTATCCCTTTTACTTCATGTTTTGAGGAGTCTGGATTAGGGGTGTCCGGATAGCGGACTACCATCATCAGCCGAACTATCATTGGCGGACTATCATCATCCGGACTCCAAGACTATGAAGATACAAGATTGAAGACTTCTCCCGTGTCCGGATGGGACTTTCCTTGGCGTGGAAGGCAAGCTTGGCGTCTGGATATGTAGATCTCCTACCATTGTAACCGACTCTATGTAACCCTAGCCCTCTCCGGTGTCTATATAAACGGATGGCTCTAGTCCGTGGGACTAACAACAACAACAACCCTTACAATCATACCATAGGCTAGCTTCTAGGGTTTAGCCTCCTTGATCTCGTGGTAGATCCACTCTTGTAAACATCCACAATATCAATATCAATCGAGCAGGGCGTGGGTTTTACCTCCATCAAGAGGGCCCGAACACAGGTAAAACATCGTGTCCCTTGTCTCCTGTTACCATCCGCCTAGGCGCGCGATTCGGGACCCCCTACCGAGATCCGCGGTTTGACACCGACATTGGTGCTTTCATTGAGAGTTCCTCGTGTGCGTCACCGATAGGCTTGATGGCCTCTTCAATCAACAACGGCGCGATCTGGGTGAGACTTTTCTCCCGGACAGATCTTCGTATTGGCGGCCGCGCTGCGGGCCAACTCACTTGGCCATCTGGAGCAGATCGAAAGCTTCGCCCCCGGCCGTCGGTCAGGTTTGGAAACCTAAACTTCACGGCCGATATCGCGGGGACTTGATCTTGATGGATCTGAGCCACAGCCGGCGTGCGCGCTGTCACGATGGGCATGACCTAACTCTGCGCGGACAGCACCTTGGAGGCCGCTGCGAATCCGCTCCGACCCATAGTCGGGCCGATCGCTCGGATCGAGGGCGGATGGCTGGACACCGCCTCGGGGCTGCAACTTCTCTGGCGATGGGCGAACACTTACCTTGTCCGCATAAAGCTCATGACTCCGGTGCGGACTCTGCGGACTCCGAACCTCCTGCGCCCCCCGGTCGAATCCGATTGGGCGCCGATCATGGAATTCACCGCTGCGGACATCTTTCGGCTTTTCGCCCTTGGCGATATCATAAATTCACTGAAGCATCTCTCGCTATCCGGAGAGCCTGGCGAACTACGGCCGGGATGGTTGGGACAGCAGACGGCGAAGAAATTGAGCCCACCACCACCCGCCGTAGCCACCGTCGGCGATTTAACGGCGTACTCGACTACGACTCCGAAGACATCGGCGGTATGGGCGGCGATGCGGAGACTACCAGAACCGGTGCCTACGAGGACCTTTGGAAGACCACCTCGTCATCGACATATACATGGTGGACACCCCAAAAGATGGGGGCGGCGAAGAAGCAGCGGAGGCCGATTCCTTAAAGAAACAGCCCAAGCGCCCGGCGTCGTGGCGCCGCTCTAAATCCGCCACGGCAAGAATGGAATTCCGGCACGGAGATAATAACACCCGAGAAAGTGCGAAGACAACTCCCTCGGCCACGATCCAGCGCGGGAGGAGGCGAAGCAAGCCCTCACGAGAGGCGGCGGGCGAAAGGTCGAGGATGACAATTACTTACCTCCCTCCGGAGGCGAGGCAAGCCTCGGCGGCAGCAATTCGTCGTGCACGAGGATCCCGTCGAACAAGAGCGTTTGAGAGCGCGGGCTAATGGCCACGGCAAACAGCCTAAAGAAAAAGCAGCAACGACTTCAAGCTGATCAAGACCTCTTGGCGACGGATGGACCGAGGTCCTCGCGGCGAAAAGTATGAACTTCGAGCGCCCCTCAAAAGTTACCCAAAGCGCAAGTTGCTCCCCGATTAGAGGAGGAGGCATACAAACCTGCATCACCAGCGCTGTCTGGCAGACCGGCCACCTCGTGGCGCGGCGAGGCGTGCAAGCCCTCCACCAAAACCGTACCCGGCATCGCTCAAAAAGCATGAGCCCACGGGGAGCAGCGCGGACTTGCGGGATATATTGGAGGACAAGGCAAGACAATCCAGATCTATCTATGGATCACGTGGGCGCCCCAAGACCCACAGCGAATACCGTCGCGCGGATACAACTACTCGGCGGGCGAACACAGCGGAACAACGCTCTCTCGAGCTACGTCGCGATATTGCTCAATCTGAGCGCCGCACACCACTATGCTTCAGCGGCGAAGTAATGGATCATCAAATCCTGAAGGGTTTAAACCCGTTAATATCGAATCCTCGATGGCACAACAGACCCAGCGGTTTGGATTGAGGATTATCTTCTCCATATACACATGGCCCATGGCGGCAATCTTCACGCCATCAAATATCTCGCTCAAGCTTAAAGGACCAGCTCGGCATTGGCTTAACAGCCTGCCCGCGAGTCAATTGGATCTTTGGGAAGACACGGAAGCCGCATTCCTCGACAACTTCGAGAACGCGTATATGCGACCACGGACCTTGAGATGACCTAAGCCACATAATCCAGCAGCAGACGAATCGGCGAGCAATTCGGACACGGTTCTTAACAAAGAAAAATCAAATCGTCATTGTCCGGATGCGAGGCCCTCGCTGCCTTCAAACATAACATCCATGACGAGTGGCTGGCCCGGCACCTAGGGCGGGAGAAGCGAAATCCATGGCAGCCCTCACATCACTCATGACCGCTTACATGCGGGAGAGGATAGCTAGCTGGCTCGCGATAACAACCTCGGCAAAAAGCTGGCAGTCCGGATACCAAGGACCGCAATGGCAGGTTGCGTCGAAACAAAACAAAGCGCCGCGTGCTGGCGGCAGCAATGAGGATCTGGCAGTCAGCGCGGATTCGAGGCTCAAACCGGTCAGCGGAAGAAGCCATTCAAAAGAACCACTCGGGCCCGTCCAATTTGGACCGAATACTCGACCGCTCTGTCAAATACATGGAACCCCGAAAAGCCAGCTAACCACACCAGCGAGAGATTGTTGGGTATTCAAGCGAGCGAGCAAATTAATCGCGAAAACAGTGACAAGGGCTACAGCGATGGCGAGGAAGAGACCCGGCCGCCCGAACAACGAGAGGACAAAGGATTCCCCCTCAAGTTGGACGGTAAACATGATATCATAGCGCATATTCCCAAGAGGGGGCGAGCGTGCACTAAAGGGCGTATCTGCGATGGAGCGATCGCCCCAAAATTCAACCCATGGTCCTCTTGCCCGATCACTTTCGATCGAAGAGACCATCCGACCGATATCCGCCATGGCGGATTCGCGCGATGGTTTTAGACCCAATCGTCGATGGATTTCACCTCACGAGAGTCGATGGAATGGCGGCGTGCTGAACCTGCTTTATCGGGATACGGTCGCAAGATGGGCATAGACCCTTCAAGATTAAACCTACAAAGACAACCTTCAAAGGCGTCATACCGGTGTCGAGGCCAATTATGCGAGCTCGATTACTGGAAGTGGTCTTGGATCCCGGATAATTTCGAGCGAGAGTTAATCTTGACATAGTCCCGTTCATGGCGGCTATCACGCTCTGCTTTCGGACGAACGCGTTTGCAAAATTCAGCGGTGCCGCATTATGCATACCTTAAGCTCAAGATGCGAGGCCCTCGTGGAGTCATCACGGTCAATGGAAACACGGGCGCTCCCTCGAGCGGAGGAACATACAGCGGCTCTCGCGGCGAAATCTGAGCAGCCTTTTAAGGCAATTCTCGAGTCCGGCCGTTAAGCGACCGGACACGACCAAGCAGCGCCGGAGCAACATCAACCAAGACCACAGCACGTTCCGAACGCAGCGTAGCAATGCGGCCTCAACCCCAGCCCTCGCAAAATTGTAAGACAAACTCTCGCGTACATAATTCGCCTTGGAGATACCATGGGCATAGGGAAAGGCACAACCACAACAGACCAGTGCGGTTCGACCACACGGGGGCTCCCAAGTGTGTCGCTCTTTTTCTTTTATTTTCTCTTTTTATACAGAACTATGTCCGTGGCGAACCTGCCGAACTCATGATGCAACAGCCGGGGAAGGACAAAGGCGCGGCGAACACTCGGTGGTCTCCATCACGAGCATTAAATTTGTTAAATACAACATTCATGGCCTACCCACGGAGAGCGCCTTTAATTTCGTCAATCCCTTGCTTTCCGCACTATTTGTATCATTCCGCACTCATAGCATATCTTCTCGAATAAAATGCAGCACTTTTTGCCTATAATTGCATTACCTTATATATATATATATGTTCATTTACGACATGTTGCACCCGTACATTTTAGTGCGGCCAAATACACCGAGGGCTTATGTTCTCCGCATTATGGTGTGATAAAGTCCGAACACTTTCACAAGTCGGCACCCGAACTTATAGCATTATATGAATCGGCTCGAATCATGTCTTGGGTCAATAGTTGGGTTTGCCCGGCTCCCATGTTTGGCACCTTACGTTCCGTTCTATCGGCTAAGGTAGCCTTTGGGAGAACCACTGCGATTGCGCCCGGTTGAGCAGGTTAACGCCTCGATGGAAAGCTAAAACTATTTGTCATGATAAAGCGAGAGACTGGTCGCTGTTAGAGAGGTCCTTCGGGTCCTTAAAGACCTCGCCGCTTGACGAAGTTCGGATTATGTCCAAGCGAAGGCGTGGATAGCGCCCCAATTGGTCCTCGAATACTAGGGGCTTCGCGAAATTTAAAATTATAGAATTCTATGGCTAAGTGAGAGTGTTCAAGCACTATAAGTCCGGTTGCCTTGTTACGTTGTGTTGGCGCCTCCTAGATGGACCCAAAAATGGGAACAAGAGTGCTCAAGTTTATCCGAACACCCGGCACTTTCGTGGCATGGGGGCTGAAGCCGACGACTTGCCATCTCTCAGATTTAATAAGCGGCCGCCTGAAGGTAATATTTTAAATTAACAAGCGTTGCTTAGCGCATATGAACAAAGTTTTCAGCGCGCAGGATAACACATTGCGAATTTACTCAATAATTACATCCACAGGGCACTCATCCGCAATCTTGCGGGCACCCTTGAGGACAGCCTTATAGTACATTTGGGCGTCGATGTTCCTTGCCCGCTGGTGGCGCGTCGATGATTAGCTTCTCCGCATCCAGCTTGCCCCAATGCACCTTTTGCGGGCAAGGGCCCGGCGAGCACCTTCAATACAGGCGGGCGCTTGATAACCTCCACCCGAGGGCACGCATCCACCAGCCGTCGCGCGAGGCGAAGTAGCTCCAGGCATGGCCTCTCGAGGCCACAGCCGGACTATGAGGCCCTTCATGGCCTCTTTCGGCCACCTTGTGAAGCTCGACCAGCTGCTTGGCTGGTCGCTAGAAACACCGGATGGCGGCCTCGACATCTTGAGACGAAGACCTTCTCCGTTGAGCTCCCTCCTCGGCTCGGTAGAATCTGGTGACATCGAGACCGCTGCTGAGGCAGATCTGCAAGCGCCTGGAGAGCTCGAATTCGGGTAAGTAACACGTAATTTACATTCACATGCTTGCTTTGCATGAAAAATGCCTTACCGCCGCTATCTTCCTCATCAACTCAATCTCTGAAGGGACTTATGGGCCTCGGCCTTGGCAGTTTGGCACTTCGAGGCGAGGCAAGCTCGGACTCTCGAGTCTTTGAGTCACGCTCCAAACTCTCATGCTTTTCCATGAGAGCCTGGAGCTCTTGCTGAACCACCGCCACCCGCGCCTCCTGCTTTTCTCGCTCTGCCCGTTCCGTGGCCGCATTGCGTTCGGCCGCGGACACGGCCTCCTTCAGGGTCGCCACCTCGTTCGTGGCCCCTGCAGTACCCATGTTATCCTTGTTATTTTTGTTGCAACCTAAATCCTTTTCTGTAAGGTACAAGTTCAAAGTGGTGTTACTCACCTTCTTTGTCTGGAGCTGCTTCTGGGCGGCCGAGCTCTTGCTCGGACCGCTCGACTCTGCTTCAAAGCACCGACCTCCATGATCGGTCTGGGAGGTCGGCAGCGCAGCCTGCAACCCATATTGACATAATTTTTAGCAACCCTGCGTATATCTTTTTTCAGATCCTCGGTCCGGCTTTTCTTTCCGAACACGAACCGAGCATCGGGGCTCTGTCTATGCGGTATTACATTGCATATTTTAACTTCTTACCTCAAAGCACGATAGAAGGCTCTGCGAGCCGGTCAGCCCGCTCTTGGCGAGCTGCACCTTACGAATCACCGCACTCATAATAGTGCGGTGTTCTTCCTCGATGGGCGCTCTGCAGCGCCTCAACAAATTGCCGGCGCCTCGGTTGGGCCGGAAGCCGCCCGGCGTCCGCAGTCTTGCCCGCCGTTGAAGGGGCGCCCGGCGGACTCCGGAACCACTGCGGGTTCGATGTGGAGTCGGCGCAAAGTCGGGAGGGCGCCTTGTGGCGCCTCGGGCCTCCCCGATGGGTCCCTTCTTGGGATCCCACCTCGGCGTCCTCGGTGTCGCGAGGGGTGGGCGGTCGGGATGGAGTCTACATCCGGCGGAGCCAGCGACCGCTTCGATGAAGCGGGGAGATCATCACTGGCGGACTACAGGCAGCATGCGGCATTAGAATGACACTATGTGGCGCGAAAAAAAATTATAAATCATTCAGGAATCCGGATACTTACGATCTCGCGGAGGCTGGCCCTTGAAGGCCATTCTTCCTCGCCAGCGTTGATGTTGGCGGAGCTGTCGGGAATAGTCCTTCCCTCTTGGACCCTTGGCCTCCCTGTTGGGAAGCCTTCCTCTTCCTCTCTCCCTCCTGCGGGAGAGAGTCCTCTTCTCCTCCTCATTTTGGGGAGAGTCCGCCCCAGTCGTCGGACACCTGGCAGGCACTCTTCGAGCACCGTGGCCTCCTTCTTGGCCTTCTTCTCGGCACCACGTGCGGTGCGGAACCAGCAACCTCGCTAGGCGGCGTCTCTGGATTTTACGGCATAGGGCGGACGGGTAATCTGCTCCGCCTTCCTCATCCAGTCTGTCAAAGGAAAGGGAAATTAAAACCGCATAGAGTCAAACTATGAAAAACAAGTGTCCGTAAAGGGTAGAATCACTTACCTCGTCGGCTGGCGCTGCGGCGAAATCCGCGATCTTGATCGCGGATGCGAAACCGGCGCCCTTGAACAGCACCTTCGAGGCGCCGCCGTGCGTCGTGTCGAAGAGCTTGCTCAGCGCTGGTGCTGTTCGGATCGAACTCCACAGATTGAATGCCGCTCTTGGCATGGGAGAATCCGGCGGGACGAGCATGACTTGGACCACGTTAACCAGCTGAGCTTCTTCACGGCTTCGGATACGGGCTTGGAGTCCGTCGGCTCCTCGAACTACCCCAGCAAGCCCTTCTCTTTCCGGGAGGTGAGCTGCGTGGGGATACCAGATCTAAACTTCGGGGCCGCCGCCCATTTAAGTCCAGCGGC
Organism: Aegilops longissima; assembly: GCA_021605205.1. NCBI lineage: Eukaryota > Viridiplantae > Streptophyta > Magnoliopsida > Poales > Poaceae > Aegilops > Aegilops longissima. Next base: position 108,798,802 of record CM038681.1, on the reverse strand, counting down.
TCGGTGATATAGAACCACCCGATTGCCACCTTGGCGGATTCCACGAAGGCCCCTTGAACCAAGGACGTTGGGCATCTTGCCCAACATGGCGCCTCCGCACTCCGGCAGAGTGCCCTTCACTACCTTGACTTGACATTGAAGGTCTTGAGCCACAAGCGAAGTGGGGCTGGATGCGAGAGGAAGGCCTCGCACCACGACGATAAGCGCCGAGATGTTGAGGATGAAGTTGGCGCGGATCATGGAAATCAGGCCGTAGTAGAACATGAGCCCCGGACAAAGGGGTGAAGTGGAAAGCCCAGTCCAGCGGAGGAAGTGGGAAGAAAGCGACCCTCTCATGGGGCACAGGGGTGGGGATGAGCTGCCCCTCGTCGGGCAGCCGGTCTGTGATGTCGCGGAGAGGTATCGGCGCCCGCGCGGTTTGGCGATGTGCTCCTCCTTAGCGGTGGAGGCCAACCATTTACCTCCGCTCCGGACATGGTCGGAGAAGGTTGAGGCGAGATCTTGTGAACTTGGCGCTGGAGCTCGAGTCTTGTGCGGAGATGGATAAGCAAAGGAGGAAGAAGGCGTGGGTGAGAAGGTGAATCCTTATCCCTTATATGGCGAGGCGAAGTCTTCGCGTCCCCACCGGCCTGGTAAAACTCGCTTATCTCCCAAGCGTCACCATCAATGGCGCGGTTGGGTTACCCGTCCGTATTGATGAGAATCCCGGATTAAGGAAACACGATCTCTGCTTGACAAGGCGTGCCAAGAAACCGCTTCGCTAAATCGTTGAGGTGGTAAAGTAAAAACAATTCAAGTAATGGCTTGGTAGTGGTGTGGCGTCATGCCACAAAAAGCGTCGGCAGATTGAACTTGTATATATATATTATTCTCTCTACGGTGGAATGTGGAATTTATTTTGCGAGCGGACACTATCTGGTGTTCACAATCTTCTATCATTTGGAGGAGAACCCGCCTTGCAATGCCAAGCAATATCTGCGCGGACTTATCGTCATTGAAGCCTGGTTAGGGAGCTCTTGAGGAGTCTGGATTAGGGGTGTCCGGATAGCGGACTACCATCATCGGCCGAACTATCATTGGCGGACTATCATCATCGACGGACTCCAAGACTATGAAGATACAAGATTGAAGACTTCTCCCGTGTCCGGATGGGACTTTCCTTGGCGTGGAAGGCAAGCTTGGCGATCTGGATATGTAGATCTCCTACCATTGTAACCGACTCTATGTAACCCTAGCCCTCTCCGGTGTCTATATAAACCGGATGGCTCTAGTCCGTGGGACTACAATCAGAACAACAACCCTTACAATCATACCATAGGCTAGCTTCTAGGGTTTAGCCTCCTTGATCTCGTGGTAGATCCACTCTTGTAAACATCCACAATATCAATATCAATCAAGCGGGGCGTGGGTTTTACCTCCATCAAGAGGCCCGAACACAGGTAAAACATCGTGTCCCTTGTCTCCTGTTACCATCCGCCTAGGCGCTTGAGTTCGGGACCCCCTACCGAGATCCGCGGTTTGACACCGCGATCCTCGGCAAGGACCCGTGCCTTGCCGTCCAGCTTGACCTTCCTCGCCTCCAACTCTTGCTCCAGCATGCCTAGGCGTTCACGGCACTTCTTGAGCTTGGCGTCCCGATCCTTGACGGCCACCTCACGAGCTTTCATGCCTTCCTCCTGCTCTTGGCGAAGGCGGGCCTCCTTGGCGAGCTGGTCCCGCAGGCCCTGCAGCTTGCTCTCTAGCGCCTTGCAGCGACCTCGGACATCAGCTACCTCCCCCAAGGCAGCGTCGCGAGCAGCTTTCGCCCCAAGGACGGCCTGCTTCTCCTCGTCGCAAGTCGTCGAGGCCTGGACCAGTGCCGCCCGAATCGAAGCATCGGAGCGAATCCAGCCAGAAGCCAGCTCCAAGCGCACGGCCACTAGACGAGGGTCGGCGCCCAAAAGATCCTACCGCAGCCGGTCCAGTTCGGCAGCAGCACGATCCACAATGGTAGGAGGAGTCGGAGAGACAACAGTCGATGGGGTAGGAAGAGAAGGCGACAGTGTGACCAAAGTATCTGGGCGGAGCTGCTGCGCTAACGACCGTGGTGGCAGATCGGGCAAGGGCACCTCAGAGTCGCTTGGGCGTGGGGCTGAGCTCGCCCGGCCAGCTCAGCAGAGCCTCGTGAGGACAGCCGGGCAGGAGAGGCCCGTGCATTGCGGTCACCTTCTTTCACGGGCAGGCGCTGCCCAGACGGAACCTCGGGAGATCCCTTGACTTCTTTGCCGCAGCGCCAGCCTAGCCAAGAGATCTGACGTCAAGCCTCGGCTGACAAAACAATAAATAAGATGGGAATCGAGCACTTCTTGGTCGCCGCTCATGGCTCGAGCAACCTCCATTACATACTTGAAGCCCGAGAGTCGGCTGCAAGGATCAGCCTCAAGGAGCTCAGGAGCAGGAGGCGCGCCTGCGGATCGCCTCGGGGCAGGGCAGACCAGCGGGGATCAGCCCGTCCTGTCCTTCTTCGGGATCGGAGGCAAGCTCCGCCGCCCTGCTCGTCATACTTGTCGCCGCTGCCGCTCGGTGAGGCGGAGAAGCGCGGACTTGCACCGAGGGGAGGAGCCTCGACTCTCCATCGGTCGCCTCGGAGTCGAGCCCTCCTTCCCGCTCCCCTTCTCCCTTCTCTTCGCTGGAGTCGCCGGAGGACACGTCCACCGGGTCCTCAGGAACCTCCGCGGGCACGGGCCCGTCCCCGTTGAAGACGGGCATGGACTCCACTACCTGCTCCCAGTCGTCGCGGAGGAACAGGGGCGTAGGAGCGCCCTCCAACCTCGCCACGTCGCCCCCGACCAAAGATTGGAAAATCGCATCCAGGTCTTCGTCGACCAAGACCGCGGGGCTCGGGTGGGGCCTCCACATCGGAAGTGGGTACTGACGAAGCGGAGCCAGCTGGTGCTCCAGGAATTCCCTCAGCAGCGACACGCCGGTCAACTTCGCCACCGCCATGTTGGCCGGCCTCAGATCCATGTCCATCTTCTCCAACACCGGCCTCGCACGGGGGTCCACGAGCTCCACTCGAGACCAATCGTCGAAGTGTGTGGGGTGCTCCGTGGGTAAGATTAGCCGAGGGTGGATGCGCCCAACATCTACCAAGACCCACTTGCTCCTGAAGCCCTCAATCCTCTTCCCGGGGTTCGAAATGGCGATGGAGCTACCGTGACGTGACTAAGCTTCTCAGACACGAAGAAGGAACCACGAGAGGTCCGGAGGGAGAAATAGTGGCGCAGCAGGGCCACTCGAGGCTACACCCGACGTGAGCCTCACAATAGTAGGCGAAGATCGCTGTAAGGAGAACAGAGTTGGGGTGGAGATCTTTGAGCTTGTAGCTTGTAATGGCGGAGAACAGAGAAGAAGAACTCGAAAAGGAGGCATTAGACCGGCAACAATGGCGCTTACAAAGAGCGAATAGAAGGTGCTCCCTTGGCCTCGGGAGGGCGGAGCTGCCTTGAACACCTTCGCCCGTCGATGCCCTGCGCCGCGCCATCCGGCGACTCGGGCAAGGCTCGCCTCCGACACGTTCGGCGAGTCAGGCAGGCGAGTACCAAGCTCGGCCGAAGTGCGAGGCGCCATGCCTTGCTAGGGCGTGCAGTTGAAGTGGATCTGAAGATTTGAGGCGGAAGGAGAGGCGCAAGAAAGGGGATCGGCGGTAACTGAGAAAGCAAGGGAAGCAAAGCCTAGGGCAGCGCTGCTCCTTTATCAACTCGCGGTTGCTAAGGCACCCATGTCCAATCAACCGCCACGAGGCGCCTAAGGCCGCAGCTGTTAGGGCCATGGCGGCGCCGACTTGCCCTTCGCTTCTCTGCTCGGCCAAGTCAGGCGCGCCTTGGGCCGGGGGCTCTGTCGGCGTTTGGGAACGGGGTCCCAGACTTGCCTACCTGCTGCCTCTGGCGTGGCTCAAAGGGGGCCCATCACGGCCCATCTTCATCAACACAAGCTCAAGACCTCGCGAGGCCAAGCCTCATGCGGGCGGACGGCTGGGAGCTTCCTCGAGCACGGCCTCATCAGGTGGCTCGAGGAGGCGGAGAGATCAAGCGGGGTACCTCACGAGGTGCCCATGACGCAAGCCATGACGACCAAGGGCGCCCGAGGCGGGCGCCAGCCAGCAGTGTCCTCCTTTCCTCTTTGGTGCAAAGGAGCAGCAAGCAGCGAGAGCATCAAGCAAAGGCGTCCATTTGGTGCAACAAGACCAAGACAAGCCCAACGGCAGGAAGGAAGTCATTGTGGAGCCCAAGCCTGCGTCACCACGAGCCTTTTGAGACGAGGACCAACTTTAGTCAGGATAAGTGTACCAGATGTTCCCCTTCAAAATGGCCAATTGTTGGCGCCCTTCCCGCTCAATATTTGGGAAGAGGCCCAGGGCCTTCGCCTATAAATAGGACTAGCCTCCCACAGGGTAGAGGCAGCTTGATCTGAAAGGCGAGAGCTTGATCTTGAATCAAGAGAGAGAGAGAGAGAGAGAGAGAGAGAGAGAGAGAGAGCGACTGAACTCCTCCAAGCAGTTCATCACCCGGCCAAGAACAAACCCTCGCGAGGCTGTTCTTCCTTGTATTGTTCGTCACCATCAGCACAAGAGGCAATCCACCACACCACAAACTAGAGTAGGGTATTACACCACAATGGTGGCCCGAACTAGTATAAACCTTGCATCTCTTTTGTTGTTCCTTTCGTAGTTTAGATCCAAGCGAGGCGGCAGGGTGCAGGTAGGTAGAGGGCGAGATCTCCGCGCGCACCCCAGTGTTCGAACCTCAAGGGTCTGCCAGAACCCGAAATCCGACAGCGCGGGCTCAACCTTTCCCACTGTAAGTTAGTCGGACGAAGGAACCATCATGACTTCGGTGAATTACGCTTCTTCAAAAAAACTTACTCTACCCGCAGTACTGCTACCACACGCGAAGACTGGACGGCACTGTACCACGTCATATCACTAAAACCCACTAGGCCAAACTAGCCCGCCTAGGATCTGTACTCCCTCTATTTCAAAGTTAGTAGTACAAAGTTGACTCATCTATTTTGAAACGGAGGGACGTCTCTGTACTGCTATGATTTTGTGTTGTAGGTCTCTGTACTTTTGCTACGATTTTCCTAACCTATGAACCAAACAAGGCATGAATGTATCCGTGTCGACTATTGTCTGATCGATCGTTAAGCCTACAATTTTAGGATCTTGGGCTATCGGCCAATCGACAATGGGTCAGTACCACGAGCTCATCAGCCCCAAACTTTCTCTTTGGTGAGTGTTTTGTTTTGCAAGTACTATAGCTCGCACAGTAGCTAGACTACTAACACCAAGAATCATCAAATAAGCGCTACTGATATGATAAACAGTTCAAACTTACATCTAAGCATGTCATATATTACATCAAAAGCTGGTGAGGATACATCTGTTTCGATAACTCGGAGAGGGTTCGCATGATTCACTATCAAACAAAAGTACTAGCAAGTACCGCCCACACAAGACAGTACACTAGCCCTAAGATGGTTTGATAACACACATCGTTTTGGTAATTAAACACAGGGAAATGCAAACTACCCTGAAGGATTAGCGTGACCAACTATTTGTTGTCATCGATCTCGCGGGCAATGACCACAGCACGGACAGTGGCATGGGAATCGATCTCTGGGGCGATGTCCACAAGACTGACCGCGACATCGAAATCGATCTCTGGGGCTATGTCCACAGGATGTACAGCGGCATCGAAATCGATCTCCGAGGCGATGCCAACAGGACGGACCGCGACATCAAAAAGCGATCTACGGGCGTTGTCCACAGGGGCCAGACGCGACATCGGAATCATCAAGGACGTCCACCGGCACCTGCACAACCCTAACATATTAGCAAGCACATTGCAAATAATCAAAAACCACAACTTTCATTTTTTACCTTGTGCAGCTCGCCGGGGGATCCCATCCCTCCGGGGACCATCTCCTCGTCCTCGATGGGGGCCATCACCTTGCCAGGGGAATACTGCTTCTCAACGGCGACTATCTCCTCAAACTCGGCCTTGAGCCGCGCAAAGGTGGCCATCAGAGTTTCTAGGGTAGGCGCGGTGGGGCCCTTGCTGTTCTTCCAACTTTCTTTGAGGAGTTCGTCTGCCAACATCGTCAACTCTTTGGCTAGTGCTTGTTTCTTGGAGTTCTTCGTCTCCATGGGTTGGCCCGCCAACATGGTCAACTCGTTGGTTGGTGCTCGCTTCCTGGAGATCGATGTCTCCAGTGGGTTGTCCGTCGGCAACTATTTGCCTAGTGCTCCAGGATCCATCAATGAACTGACAAACAAAAAGCAATCAAAAGGAAACCACAATCACAATGAAAACGGGAAAAGAATAGGCTGTGAGAATCGGTCGGTGCTTCGCAAAAAGAAGAATCTTGGAATGAAAATATAGCAGCATCACTGATTGGCCCACCTTTCCTTCGTCGGTATAGAAGAAAAATGGTAGAAGTGAGTAGCCTGGAGTGAGGTTTTCTTCAAGAAAGGGGATAAAGGGCTTCAACGAGCGTTCCAGTGAAATGATGGTTGCTTCGTCCAATCCAACTTCGATACCACTTTACCACTGCTGGTAAAGGTGTGGGTTTTGTGATATGATTGGTCATGACGGCCACACGGGGTGACCGTGAGTTTCATTGTAGCACCTCGCCGTGATTTGGTGGATGGCGCAAGGGCCCGGATGCTTTGATGTCCCGCATGTAGATAGAGCGGCTAGTCATATAGGAGTGGTCAATATTGTGCACCGCGACGAAGGCGGAGAGGGAAACGAGAAAACTACGTTATTAATGCATGAGTTTAATTAGGGTAGTTTTGTAAAGTACGAGATACATTCCTCCAATCGCAAAATGCCTTTGTTGATGAGATTTGAGATTTGAGCCCTATAAACCAGAAGGGAGATTTGAGATTTGAGATACTGCACGCGGTGTAGTCTAGTCACTTGTTGGAATCTCTAGTATACCGCATGATTCTTTGCTTCTTCTTACTACTACGTACTACTTCGCCGACATGTGGGACAGCCAGCAGCATCCGGGTCGATGTAATACATGTCATACACCAGATTAGAGTGCGGAACGGAAGGGGGGCATCACCCCGGTCGATGGCCAGCCTCGACGCGGGGCAGTCGGTGCACCGGGAAGCGGCGCTCTCTCGGCCGTCGCGCTGCTTCAAAGCCAGCGCCAGTGAGAGGTCGCCTCTGCTCTGGCCGGGCATTAATGCGGCACTGACGCTCCAGGGCGACGCTGACCGTTTCACGTGGGAAGCGTGCGCTGGCAAGGGAGTATAGGTTTTGAACCGTTTCATGTGTAGTACTGGTAGTTTGCAAAACTACTCAATTATTGCACTCAGTTTCCTAAGAAATTGTGGTAAAAAATGTTACTCCACAGCCTGCTTCCCTTCTCCTTCCTCTTCCACCGCCCGCGCACGTCCACGGGAAGGGACCGGTCAACCCTTATATAGGAGTGGTAGCATAAAAAGATGCATGCATCACCACTGAAATTTCCAGATTAAACAGCCGCTCCGGCAGGAGTATGGCGTATGTTGTTACCTTCGGCCAGGCCATGGCTACCGGGCGACGGCGACCAGAGAAGAGGCAGCGGGAGGGGAATGAATGCAGCTACTGTTTGGGTTCGCCGTTCGGCTTAAATAAATGCGCAGCATCACGTGTACCCGCGGGTGCACAAATTGTAACATGCGTGTCTGCTTAAGTGGGTGTCACGTAACTGGTGTGTGTGTGAGATTCTGAGAGACAGAGTGCGTGTGTGCGACTCTACTCTTCGGACATGTACTCAACCTTTTGCATCGGGATATAAGTATAATGGTATTTACTTTAGCTGGTGATTTATGTGGCCATGTTAACGTGGTTGTGTAAAAAAAGTCACTTCCTACTCGTGATTTGCGTTATATAATTACAAGCAAGATGCTCGTGCATTGCACGGAACATCAATATGCATTTTTTTACAAAACACATGTTGTGATTTAGCCATGCAGGAGTAATCCCATGTGTAAAAACTAATGATATTTCGAGAATTTTATCGAAAAATTGGTATCTCGAGTATGTCATCGAAAAAATGAAAGATGAGAGATAAGGTGAGGAGGGTGGGCGTGGTGGTGGTGGTGGTGGAATGGGCGGAGGCATGGGGATGGGCCGGCGGCGGTGGAGCTGGCAGCCACCATGCTTGATTGTTCGGAGACTTTCTTTTTAATTGCTCAGCAATGAGGTGTGGGAGATAAGGATGTGAGAGAGGTGCGGCTATCTTTTGTAAAATTATCATAGTTTGCTTTCTATCCGTCAGATATAGATCAGACGGTCTATATTACAAGATGGCAGGCACACCATCATCGCCAACTCGGTTTTTTATAAGGGTACAAATGATAAGTTTGCTAACTACTAAAGTAAAGTGGAATTTGTCCATGTTATACAAGTAAATTAAGGTGATTGTTTATCATATGGGTAAGGGTGGATGAAGGGTGGTAGGAACAAATGCTCCGCCTAGAGCATGTGTGTGTGAGATGGAGTCTCTGTGTGTGGGGGGGAGAGAGAGAGAGAGAGATGGAGTCTTAGTGTGTGTGTGTGTGCGTGTGTGTGATGGAGTCTTCTGTGTGTGGGGGGTGGGTGGGGGTGCGTGTGTGTGTGTGTGTGTGTGTGTGTGTGTGTGTGTGTGTGTGTGTGTGTGTGTGTGTGTGTGTGGGGTCTTGATGGCGGATGTAATTTAAGTGTGCATGGCTTCATCATAGAGAGGTGATGTGTATGGCAGAGGCCACCAACGATGGGGTGCGAGAGAGAAAATGCACGTAGAGAGGGAAGAGAAGGTGTGTGCGCGTGAGAGTAGTCGACATCAAGAGAACGTGTTTGTTCGAGAGACACCAAGGAAGACTACTATGTATCGATGGTGCATGTACACGGGAATTAAACGAAGGGATGGTCTTATTGGTTTCGGGGATATAGCGGAAGAGTGAGAGGGGGGTAGCTACAAGGAGATTGTTAAGTGTGAGTGTGTGTTTTACCCATCCAGGCGGAAGTTATGTGCACACAAGAAGAGAACGTTTCGATGTGGCGTTAGGGTTGAGGGTAATTAACTACGTATGGAGACAAAGAGACCCTTCAACATGCATGTGTGAGAGGTATACATGTATATGTGGGATGTGTGTGTGTGTGTGCGTGCATGATCGAGATAAAAGAAAGAAGACATAAGTCATAAGCTAAGATCAACGACATGGGAGAGACGGATCGGTATGACAATATGCATGCATGCGAGAATGCAGGGAAGAAGGCCCGACAATTGAGCATGTGTTTTTGTGTTTATGTGATAGTGGCGTGGGCTGGAGCATGCATCTATGGTGAGCAGAGGGAGTGTGGCACAACGATTGTGCAAAAGAGATCAACCTGTAAATGAAAGAAGGTTGATGGAGAAACGGATAAATAGAAAGATAAAGATGCTAGCTAGTGTGCGTTAGAGATAGGAGTCGAGTGGGTCAGAAGGCTGAGTTATGGGTGTGGGTGTGAGAGAGATGAAGAAAGGGTGCATGTGACTCACATACAAACAAATATCGGAGAGAAATGAGATCCCGAGAGACGGAGTTTTGTGTCTGCGAGAGAGAAAGACATTTCAAAACGAGAGTGATAGCTAGAGAAACATATGAGGGAACGCAAGATATCTCTAGGGAGAGACACTGTGTGTGAGCGACATGCAAGAGAACAGTGGAGAAATATGAGACCCTGGGAGACAGAATTTGTGTTTGTGTGTGAGAAAGAGATATTTAAGAGGAAGAGTCGTAGGTTCTCATACCTAAGGAGCAAAAGACATCTCTGTATTAGGGGTGTGCGAGTTGCACACAGGGGAATAGTAGAGAGAAATGAGACCCTGGAAGACAAGGTTTTGTGTTTGTGTGAGAGAAAGAGATTCCACATGGAGAATCATAGTTAGACACATAGCAGAGAGCGAGATATACTTAGAGAGAGATAGAGTGATGAAGGTCGAGGGAGAGAGTACCGTCAGTGTGTTACGAAGATAAAAGATCATTGTCGACATACAAGTAGCACGAGAGATACCCGAGAGACGATAAACGCGTATAGGTTTAGAGAGATAGTCCTATATAAGCATGAGTGATAGTTATATGAGACGAATATCTGGATTAAATGGGATTCAAATATTTAAACTGGAGATCACGACATCGATAATATCATAACGCAAATTGGTGTATCAAACATACATATTCATTTGAATTTCGGGACACGTGTAATGTTATATAGTTTATTAATATTTGTGATCCATAGATTCTTTAATTAGAAACAATGCATGGTTTATATGCAATTAATGTCTAAACGGGATACACTATATATTGCGTGTGTGAAACACATTATACATGTTTGAGAAGTAAAAAAAACCGCATGAAACACACATTAATTGGAGACAGTTAGCGAGGAATGCATACATTGGATTTCAACATAAATTGGTTTCAAATATTTGAAAATCCATTGATGGATACAACCTTATGAATCTGAGATCATGCCATTTGTAAACCATATTTATGTATAAAGGGTGTTGTGCTTTTGAAAGTATATATAAAAAATGATGTACATAGAATTTTATTCCAATCGAAAATGGATCCCGTCCGAAAAAAAATAGAATACAAATGGGATTCGAATTGAGTTGGCACGGTAAACGTGCACTCTGCAAAATTTGAATGAAGCGGGGAAAGTCGCAGTAACTGTCGGTGTCAAAACCGACGGATCTCGGGTAGGGGGTCCCGAACTGTGCGTCTAAGGATGATGGTAACAGGAGGCGGGGGACACAATGTTTACCCAGGTTCGGGCCCTCTCGATGGAGGCAATACCCTACTTCCCACTTGATTGATCTTGATGATATGAGTATTACAAGAGTTGATCTACCACGAGATCGTAGAGGCTAAACCCTAGAAGCTAGCATAGGATTATGATTGTTGTATCTGATCTATCGACTAGCCTGGCCTCGGTTTATATAATGCACCAAAGGCCTAGGATAACAAGAGTCCTAGCCGAATACGCTGGTGAGGAGGAGTCCTTGTCTTGATCACCAAGTCTTGCGGAATCTTCCTTGTATGCGGCAACTGTCCGAACTGGCCCATGAGTATACGGCCATGGGGGTCCTCGGCCCAATCCAACTGATCGGGAGACGACGTGATGAGTATCCCCTAGCCCAGGACACCGTCAGTAGCCCCCTGAACTTGTCTTCAAGTTGGGGACGCTCCTCGATTCTTCCGAACTGTTCTTCATCTTCGGTTGTCGGTCTTGAAAAATGGTTCAACAAATCTTCTCATCTTCGATCTTGAGGATCGCCGAAGTGCATCCGACGAGTTTACACGTCGGGTATCCGAGGAGCCCCTTTAAGTTTCTGGCCTTTATCAATGCCTTGTTATTTTTATGCCACACCTTGGGTTTGAAGTTGTTCTCGGGCGGCAGTGTCCTCTTGCGTCCAAGCCCCAACGCCGAACTGTATTCGAGGTATCTTTTGCAGCCGGGTACCAACGTCGGGCTGTATCCAAGCTCCAACGTCAAACTATATCCAAGCTCCAACGCCGGACTATATCCAAGCTCCAACGCCGGACTATGTCCGAGCTCCAACGCCGGACTGTATCCGAGGTGTCATAGATCACCTTGGTTCTAAAAAGTTGAAGGAGTTTAGCCGAGCTCAATGCCGGAAATTCCCTCTATGGAGCCAGCCACTGGCGCCTGAGCTTTATGCCGGACTACTGCCGAGGTGGTGCACCACCCGACAGCGGGCTGATTTTTTGTGAATATTTTTTATTGGTGCAATTTATTCTCTGCCGAGATATATAGCCAGTATATGTATATCCAGTAGCCCTCAAGGTGTATGTCGGTCTAAAATCCGAGATGCACCTGAAAATATGAAACCGCTGATCCTGGTAGCTTCCGAGACTCAGGTCGTGAAATTGGCCTGAGGATCAACTCCTAGCTCGGCAGCATACATAGGAATAAAAACGCATGTAATATATTAGAGATAATAGTGATCGCTAACGGGCCCGAGAGAGGGTCGTGAGAAGTCGCCGCAATATACTAGCTTGATGCGGATAGGTCCATATGGTACCTATTATTGTCCGAAAGACGCCAGTCACGAATAGTTGATCAAGCGAACAACGAGCACTTTGAATTCTCTGAATTGAATAAGCAATGTAGTAGCCCCCGAGACACTGGTCGGGTGGCAACACCAAATCAGGGGATCGATGTGCCCCTTTAATATTTATAAATAATGAGCACGAAGCCCAGTAGCCCCCGAGCCTTAATGTGGGCACGGGTGGCCGAATTAAGGATCGATATCCATAGTAAAATCATAGATTATGTCTAATGATTCTATGTGTCCAAGTACTTTACATCATTATTTTGACTCCATTGCGACCGTTTATCAGTTGAAAGTGGCCCATCATCGGCTTCTACCCCTTGGTAGATACTACGCAGGGTGTTTCCGCACTAACAAAACAACCCTTAGGCGATGTCTCGGTGCCCGGAGGCGGTTGTGTTAGCAGAAATGAGGCAATCAGATATGCGGGCTTTATAACTTTCACTTAGTCATAGGAGCTTAAAGTTGGAAGGCCAGTTAGTAGCCTCCGGTTAGTGTTCGGCGACAGTCGAGGTCAAGCCGTAAACACTTCGGCCAATATTATGAACGGCCCGTCATTTAACACAGTCATCGGATCGCTGGCCAGTTTACGCTTATTGTGACAGTCAGTTTTTGGCTTTCTCCACTGAGGCGCTTAACCATGCTAGCTGGAAGCACAATCGCATTGGTTCTCCCATTGCGCACCTAGCCAAACAAAGTGGAACGTAGGAGGCAAGCATAGGAGCCGGGCAACCCAACTATTGACCAAAGACGCAATTCAAAACCGATGCATATACATCAATGTCCGAGAATGTTTTTGCCGAATCCCTAAAGGTGTTCGGCGCCGCACTACGAGACTAATGCTGGAAACACACAAATAGCTTAAAAGTGCCATAGGCTTGGAAAACCAAAAACTTCAGTAAAAACTGGACGCCCGAACTAGATCAAGTGTTCGGTGCCAAATCGAAAATTGGTCTTAGAAAAAGAAAATTGTGTTGCTGTCGTGCTTTACAATGACACATCCTATCTCAAGACTTCAAGCGGGTCAGCCTCCGGCTTCAACCGCCTTATCCCGAAGGCGGAGTACTGCTCGTTAGGCTAGTTTAGCAAACTAAACTCGAACGGCTTTGAGAGAGAGACTAGGCTCCCCAGCTATTGACCACACACTCCCGTCGAGAAAGGAGTGATAAATAATAATAATAAAACTTTGCAACGACTAAGAAGAAGGACACTTATTATAAAACTACTCATTTAAGAGCCCCCAAGTGACTTGGGTAAAAGAATTTTATGTATAATGATTGTATGTACCGAAGTACTAATATCATATCTTTGTTCACCCGATCTTTAAACGCGTCTTAACCGACCGTCGGCTTCTCCCTATTCGGTCAAGGACCGAAAAGTCTTATGTACTCCACCTGTCGAAAATATCGACGGTGTTTCCGATAACCAGGCAATCAGGCCATAAGGCAGTAACAGACAATGCGCTCTCAGGGAACTTATGCTATATTACTGACGAAGTGTAAGAAGCATCTTCGAAGAAAATAGTAGCCCCACCGATACCTTTCTTCGGTTGCTCATTGTTACTATGAGACTTGTGCAATAGATTTTTTTTACTCATGAGTTCCGTTGTGTGCCGACCATAATTGAAAACAATAATAGCGCTAGTTTTCGTCTTCACCCAGTCTGAGGTCCGAGCTCGGATGACCCGATCGTGACAATCGCAGAGGTGCTCCCTTTACTCCCTAGCCGAACAATCGGGAACGTAGGGGTAAACACAGGAGCGAGGCAACCCAGCTTGCAAATTGCTTAAGTCAATATGGTGCATATTGTGGCGTAATACACGAACAAGGAACGTAGCTGTACAAGTATAATCATATGCAAGAGGAAAGGCTTCATGAAGGAAGCCCCCAAGTGAACTGGGTATTTGAATTTGTGTGTCACAAACAAGGTTATGACAAGGAAACTTTTTTCACAAACAACTTTTTGCCAAAAAGGTATAATGCTAGGATGAACAGAACACAAGTTAAAAATTTAAAACTTTGAGCATGAAGGCAACTTAGCTGGTTAATGTGTTCGGCATTGATGACGCGGTCCGAGCTTGATGCGGGACAAGGTTCCATCCCCCAAGCCGGCCCTGAGGTGGCGGAGCGAAGAGCTCGGCACTCCGAAGTGGTGACATAGCACGACCAATGCAGGCCGGCAGAGTGACGTCGAAGTCCCCAGTGTGGGGTCATGAAGTGTTGACGAAGCCCCCCATCCAGCCGAGGTGACGTGGTATGTCAGTACACCGAGTTGACGATACTGCCCGACCGGGATCATTTTCCTATGCACAAAAAATAGTGCAAACCGGAGATAATAGTAATAATAATAATTAAAAAATCATTGCATAATAAATAATTTATGCAAAGTGAGTAATAAAAGAAAATATGGCCTGCCCGCCGAAGTGAATATCGATGCAGGGCGTCGGCGTGATGCGGTAAAGGCGAGGCAAAGCCTGAATTCACAGGTCGGTCCGAGTTCCGGATGCGGCATGCGCCGGACTATGTATGGAACCTGGTTTATTTGTTGTAGCAATCCGAAGAAAGGTGACTCCCAAAATTGGGACTCGATACGCACACCCATTGCCTGATGGGCGATAAAGCGACGGCATGGCGATGCTGGCAAAGGTTGGCTTGCCGAGGCAAAGTCCTCGGTCCAGCTAACGTGACGAAGCTGGTCGGATAGTGACGCTGATGTCTCCGGAGTAGGTTGATGAAGAGATGGCGAAGCCCCCGGTCCAGCCAAGATGTCGAAGCCTCGATGTCAGCCGATGAGTCGAAGTAGGTCGGCGTGATGGGTATCCGCTTGAAGAAGCAACAGTGTGGCCCTGCCGATGCCGGTCGTGACGTGGTCAATGCCGGCTTGATGAAGTGACCGTGCGGCGATGACGGTGTGCCTGCTCCATGTAATCCGTGGGGCGGCGATGTTGGTGATGATTTATCTTTCACGATGCCGAACTCTTGTTCGGCTTGCCGAGATGATGATCCGAAGAAGTTGAGCTCGGCTCAATAAAGTGACAACGTGTCTAGCGCGATGGTGAAGATCATATTGGAAAAGACTTCAAAATTAGCGGGATGTGTTTGGGAACAAAACACAATACCCCATACAAAACTTCCTTCAAAAAGGATGTCCGAAATCCCATTCATAAAAAGGATGAATTCGGGTCGGATTCGTTCTCGCGCAGAAAACAGATCCGGAAAGTGATGCACTAATCGGAAGGTTCCCGGAGTTTGGACGGTCGGATCAAGCTGAAATTTTGAGGGGTGGTAGATATAGGAATTCCGCAGCCGATCAATGGTTGGATCTTCCAAAGGACGTCCAAGCTAGAAGCTGGACACCACGCCCTAAACTCGTCCAGATTCCCGTCCAGATTTGACAGGGCTCCGGTATATCATGGATTGCCAGAGATTCCTCCGTCGGAACTCGACAAAATTTTCTAGGGTTGTTGTAGACTCAATTCCGCACAATTACACTGAAGCAATCGTTAAAATGACACTTGAGGAGGCGATGGCGGTGGATACAAGTTCGCTGTCCAGAAAAACAACACGGTTGCCCGAGGGCAATGTTGACGTTGAGCCCCCGGGCTCCCTGGATGATTCATTCATGATCTTGATAGAGATCGGAGTTGATGTTGATGAAGGCCCTCCTCCGAACATGATGATCGGATATAGGGCGCAGTCCTCGGTCCAGCCAAGGTGACCAGTCGAGCCGGTGACGAAGAAGCCGACGTCGCAGTTGATCTGCAGTCGAGCCATTGATCCTTTTGCCGATCACACAGCAGAACTCTCAATGAAAGCACCAATGTTGGTGTCAAAACCGGTGGATCTCGGGTAGAGGGTCCCGAACTGTGCGTCTAAGGATGATGGTAACAGGAGGCGGGGGACACAATGTTTACCCAGGTTCGGGCCCTCTCGATGGAGGTAATACCCTACTTCCTGCTTGATTGATCTTGATGATATGAGTATTACAAGAGTTGATCTACCACGAGATCATAGAGGCTAAACCCTAGAAGCTAGCCTATGATTATGATTGTTGTATCTGATCTATCGACTAGTCTGGCCTCGGTTTATATAATGCACCAGAGGCCTAGGATAACAAGAGTCCTAGCCGAATACGCCGGTGGGGAGGAGTCCTTGTCTTGATCACCAAGTCTTGTGGGATCTTCCTTGTATGCGGCAGCTGTCCGAACTGGCCCATGAGTATACGGCCATGGGGTTCCTCAGCCCAATCCAACTGATCGGGAGACGAAGTGATGAGTACCCCCTAGTCCAGGACACTGTAAGTAACCACCCGAAACCAAAATTTGCGAGATGGAAATTACTACTGCCTATCCCTGCCACGCAAAGCCTATCTGTTAGATTTCTATAGGTTTCGATAGGGGTAGGTTTGTAATTTCACTCGAACGTGACATAACCGCCTCTCACCCGGATTCATACACGGTGGGCGCCAAAACACAATGTGTCCTCAGCCGAAATCGACCCCCTCCATGATTCATACACAGTGGGTGCCAAAAACAAACTCTCGTCGGCAAATATTCGGTGTATGCGAGATTAGTGTCCTTTCCCCAACCGACTAATATTGCTGTGATGTAGGAAATTTGAAACGGGGGCTAAGTTTGTAAATTTCCTCGCATTTGAGACAAGCGCGCCCTGAAGACATGGTTCCCCCCTTCCTCTCCACCTCCATTTCCCCATTCGTACTCCGTGGGCGCCAAAACACCCTCTCCACCCCAGCCTCCTCCGTCCGCCACCCCATCCACCGCCGTCCTCCTCCACCATGCCGGAGCTGATACCCGGACGCCGCCGTCCATTACAAGAGATCGGCCTCTCTCATCCACGGCTTCGGACCGGGATCCTTGCATCCCGTACCCTCGCTTCATCCCTGCCATCGTCCACCTTGTCGGCGCTGCTCCTATGACCGTCTTTTCCACCGCGCCCCACCGCCACCGGCTACCCTCCTAGATCTGCTTCCACGCTACCGACAGCCATCGCTACCGCAGCAGCGTCAAATTCTCAGCAGATGCATACACGGCGCCGCACCAGAGGCGGTACTCTTTTGTATCTGCTCAACTTATTTATCGCATCAAGAGAGCAAACATAACTTACTTGCTAGTTGAGAGCAAACATTGGTTGTGAAGTTGCCTTTGTCCGGTTTGCACCTTCAGATCCGCCATGGCACGCTCAACACTATACTCCCAATGCATATGGTATTCCCCTTTTATATTCCACACTAGTTAAATCACAGTAGACTAAATTTAAAAATTGGGTCAGTCGATTTTTCAGAGCTCGCCGGAGTTTGCCGGTGCGAACGAAGGGGCTCGGGTGGGGACTTTGGTTGGGGGTGGGGAGATGGTGGGGCCTCGCCGAACGAAGAAAACTCGACGCGGGTGGGGGCGAGGGTGGGGGTGGGGGTGGCGTAGGAACACAAGCGGTGGGGGCCGATGGTCCGGCTGGCGGCCCGTGCGGTGTTCTGTATGGGAAGAATCAGAGACGAGGAAGAAGAAGGGTTAGGAGACGTAGGATCTTCATCCAACCACCTGAAATGGTCGACTGACCCAAATGCAAACATGCCTTTATATTCAGTACCATCATCGTACCCGATTAGAATTGCTCCTGAATCCATCAAGCTAAACAACGTGCCACTCATAATTCCAAACTTGTTGCTCAAGTACGAATCTGATATGATGCTGATATTACTAAAACAGATAACATTTAATTGGTCAGCTAATGTTCCTACTTTACTTTCGAAAAAGCACGTGCACCACATATAGAGAGATAGCAGGGAGTTGCTTTCTTAATGCACTCTGGTTCATCATGTGTGGGCACTGCGCAACGAACATTTTATTATCCAAAATCTGCTTGCTCTTCTTTACCATGTTTCTCTTCCGTTCTTCTTTAATAAGTACTCTCTCCGTTCCTAAATACAAGTCTTTGTATAGGTTCCACCATGGACTACATATGGAGCAAAATGAGTGAATCTACACTCTAAAATGTATCTGGATACATCTGTATGTGATCCATAGTGGAAATTTCTACCAAGACTTATATTTTGGAACAGAGGGAGTATGATAGTAGTACAGGATGTTCCATGTAGTGAAGATGAGCAGGGACATTTGCAGTGTAGAGGTCTATACGGTTGGTTGGTATGGACACTTTGAACTCGTCGGGCCTCTTTGATTCGTAGGATTTTGTAAACATGGGAATAGGATTTGTAGTGGCCTGCCCACTTGAATCCTATAAGAATAGCAAGAAAATGCGGGGAGCTGTGTCGCCTTTGAGATTTACACTGATATTAACAGTACCGCACCTTCAGTTGAAAAGAGTTGGTATCTGAAGCCTTTCTAGCAGTACCGGCAATACTAGCACATATATTCCAGCAAGTTCCACTTTGCTGATTTTACTCTGATGCTTATGGTTTTCCCGTTATGTCTACACTATGATCTATGTAGCTGCTTTGTGTCGCAATAGCAGAAGTCCACTCTTGAAGCTAAACACCGCAATGACTTACAAAATTGGCACGAAGGCATTGAGTGCCATTCTGGATGCAATGAAACTCATACGCTCCCCACCTGTTGACTATTGTTCAGAATATGATCCTAATGACTCTTGTTCAAAATTGCCACATATAGAGAGACAACATGGAATTGCATTTCTTTGGGCGATGTGATTCATCATGAGTGGGCAACCAACATTGTATGCAATTAAGCGGAACCTCAAGAATATGCTTCCTCTTCCGTTCTTTAGCATGTTCCTCTTTTGTTATTCTGTATTTAGTATGTACAGTATGTTCCTTGTCAGGAAGGGGAGCAGGGACATCTGCAGTCAACAGTTGATAGAGTTGGCATGTACTTGATCGATAGGCTTTCAATTACTAGCGGCAATACAACACCGTATTTTCAAGCCAGTTCCACTTTCCCGATTTACATATCGTGGTTATGGTGTACCCCTTTTATGTACACTATGATATGCCTAGTTGATGTGTGCTCTTGTTATCATGGTTTGGCAATAAACTCTCTATACAGTATATTTTGAACCTATCATCTGCCAACTATCCTTACTTCTGGAGCCTATTTTTTTGTGTACTTGTGCCAGATTATATAAATGCACGCACCATATTATAGCACACATGAGCTCTCTCATCAGAATCCAGTGATAGCACACAAGTGTTTACAGGGGCTCTCCTATATTAGAATATCCTCTGCATTACAAAGATAATACACAACTATTTATGTTTTCATGGTTCTCAGATATTATACGTAATTACAGTGAATATCAGAATCCGCGCATCAGAAGAATATTGTGGAACACTGCAATGACTTACAGAATTGGCACCAAGGCATTGAGTGCCATTCTGGATGCAATGAAACTCATACGCTCCTCACCTATAGATTCTTGTTTAGAATATGATCCTAATGACTATTCTAACCTCGAGGAGTCAAAGGAAGATGGCCTGTCATGTTCACCCATCAAGGTGCCTGCTCTAATTTGGCAAGGTTTTATTGATTGCGCGTATCTTTCATATGTTGTCTTGCATTTCTTCTACTTTGTTGCACCGCCATGTGCTTAGTTTACTCATCATATATGAGATGCCATGCCCATCCATTATCAATACATATTCCATCTGTCATCATACCATGTTTTTCCACTCAAATGTTGTTCTTGTGCATCAGACATCAAAAAGGAAGAGGGTGATTGCCAAACCTGAAGGAGCACCAGCAAAGTCCTTGAAAAATGTGGTTGTGCCAGAGAAATTAGACATCACCCCACTTATATTGGATGTACAACCAGTGATCGTAGGACCGACTCCAGCAGACTGTACCCATAATTCACTGGCCACACCACTAGCCCCACCACACAGGACCTACACTCCGGCAAAAGGTATGCCGATTTCAGTTGCCATAGCACCAGCCGTACCACAGAAAAATCCCACTCCAGCAAAAGTACAGCAAGTCCATCGGGCGAAGACCTATCCCAACTGCAGAGATGGCCAATTCCTGCAGATTGGAACCCCATTCCAGTTATTCCCAGTTTAAAAGACAATGCTTTCAATGTTGTTAGGAACTACGTGCATATATTCCCATCATTGGAAGATTATAGTGAAGACAAACACCATTTTCACATCTTCCTGTCCCACTTACGTGTAAGTGCTATTATTCATGGTGATTATTTTCCTGTTTTCTGCTGATTGAACACATCAATGATTTACATTACATTGTTGTAAGTAGGCGAGGGTCAATCTGGATAGTCATGACGAGCAATGCTTGCTTGCGCTTTTCAAGGAAGCATTGCAGCAGTATTGGTGTTACCTGAGGAAATCACACTTTGATGGCAAGTCTATAAACGAATTTCTGGTGAAGTCCCTTGTGCTAAATTTAGAAGACATTGAATGGAAAAACCTTGTTATGCACTGGTCTTGTTCCGAGGATGAGGTACTGTCTATGATATCGCATGACAATTTGAACTTCTACTTTTCCGCATGTGCCTTACGGATCTTTTTGCAGGAAATCTTCTTGAAAAAGAATTCAGTTTGAAAAGAATGACGAGGATATCGCAAATATGCTGCCTTTTGCTTTGCTCTGTTAGTACTGTTGTCTGTATCTTTGTACTTGCATACATACCTAGTTCATTATGTGACAGCAGTATGCATGATAGCTTGCTTATCAATTGTTCGCTCCAAATTATCTGATCTGTATGAATGGTTACATTAGTGTAGATATATCCAATGCCAATGAAATTTTTTAGCTCTGCATTGTTCTTGTAAGTACCTGTTGTCCTTTATCAATGTACTTATCTTGACAGGTAGTTGTTCATGTACCATCACTCTGCAGCTTATTTTCCTTTGCCCTCCATTTTCTACACACAAGATCTATATTTACTCTTACCATAAGGTTGGATAACACCAATGGTACTGAAGAAGTTTAGCTCTGCATTGCTCTTGGTTGTACCTTTTGCTGTATCATTGTACTTACATTTATAGCTACTTGGTTATGTAGCATCACTCTTCATCTTATCTTAAATATTCTCCATTTTTCTTATATTGTCACATCTATATTTACTCTTAACAAAATGTAGAATAAAGGCAATGCTTATGAAGAAGATTCTGTGGTAAACTTCTTGAATTGCCCCCCCCATCGGCATGGACAAGGGCTTTATAGAGCCTGCCTTCACCAATAATGTAAGTTTGTCCTTCTCAAGCCTTCAAACTTTGTTGTGTATGTTTGGTTAGGCATGACTGCAACAGTTGTTTATTTTTTGTGTTTGCATCAAATTGCATGTTTAAAGTTTATTATGTACTCCAGTTCATAAACAAAAGTTTGTCCTTCTCAATTTAAGTTTTCAGTTGTACAACCAAGTTCCTTCTTCATACCATGTAAATTAAATTATACAGAGAAAGTGATCTTATTTTGCCAATCTGAAATGGGATAAATTGACAACACACTAACCATTGATACTTATGAATTCTTGATCGGTAATCCAGTGGTGTCGTGAAGCTGCCAACTCCTTCACAATGTCATTTCCTGCCATGTCTTGACCTGAACAATACCATATTGTGTTAATGCTATTTTAAACTGTGTCACTTTATTCGTCAGTAAGAAATGTGATGAATTGTCAGCAATGATACTTGTATGTGCAAAACCTGTCATTTATCTGCTTGTTTATCTTTCAGAGTGAGGAGGATATAAGTGTCAAACAAGTGCAGTCTCACCAGCTTGCTCAGCTGCTTGCGCTGCAGCTCCCGAGCAAGGCTATCCTTTCTTGAACTCTATTTGAAGGGTTGTCGGTTTTGTATATTATTTTTTCGGCGTGTTTAGTTGCAATTGGTGGCGATCTTTGATGCCCAATGTATGTAATCTATCATTCGCTTGTGCTTTATTATCATAGTGGCGAATTCGATGCCCGATGGATGTAATATGCCGTAATTTCTTTATTGTATAGTCTAGGGTTTTTTCTTATTCACGATGCTGCAGTTATTTTCTTGTATATATATCCTATCTTCGCGAAGAATCGCCAAACCGTAAAATTACGGTACATAATCGGCCATCATGCAAATCACCATGTATGATCCGCATCATGGGCCCCGTCATCTTGGTCCATTAACTGGCCTAAATGTAAACTGGCCCACTAGTAGATTCCGGCCTTTAATAGGCCGAGTAAACCGCCGGCCCTATTTTCCCAAGAAAACTCAATGGGCCTTTAGGAGGCTGAAAAGTAGGTTGGGCCTGAAACGTGCCGAACAGATCACGGGCCGGCAGCAAGCCGAAATAGACCCTGGCCCATGAATGTGCAAATCAAATCATGGGCTTATAACAGGCCAAAATTGTCTCGGTCCTTGTTTGGTCCAATCAGATTATCGGCTGCGAGCAGGCCGGATGCAAACCGTGCCATAGTTAGGCCCAACTATATGACGGGCTTTTAACAGGCCAGAATTAATATAGGGTCGAAATGTTAAACGGGCCCTTAACAGGCCGATATCAGGCTGAATTACTAAATGGGCCTTTAGCAAATGGGCCCAACAGCCTAGCGTCCAGTTGACGGGCCGAATCTGATATGGGCCATAATTTAGCCCAAAGCCTCTTAAAGGGTCGGAACTGATTTGGGTCGTAATTTGGCCCAGAACATGGTAGGCTTTTAACGGGCCGGATCTCATATGGGCCATTATTAGGCCCGGAACGTGGCAGGCCATTAATGGACCGGATCAAATATGGGCCGACATTTGGCCCAAAACATGGCAACCAGTTAATGGGCCGGCCTACTAGGGTCCTTAAAATCTTGTGGGCCTAAAGCTGGGCCGGCCCATTAATGTCGGCGAAATCTTGTGGGACTTTAGCTGGGCCGGCCCATTATGGTCCACAAAAATCTTGTGGGCCTTCACCTGGGCCAGCCCATTATGGCGCGCAAATATCTTGTGGGCCTTTACCTGGGATGGCTGATTATGGCCCGCAAAATCTTGTGGGCCTTTAGCTGGGCCGTCCCATTATGGTCCGCAAAATCTTGTGGGCCTTTAGTTGGGCCGGCCCAATTAAACTTTATGGGCCACTGTTGGGTCGTGCCACGTGTCGACGTATCATAGGCGCTTTGGGTCCAATGAGTGGATGACATCTGTCCCAACGGTGAGCCGACACGTGTTTCCTCCAGCCAATGATGATTTTACACGTGGAAAATCCCCATTGGTCGGGGCTGTTAACGGGTTATCGAATCCAAAACCAGACCCGATAGCTTAACGACGTTCCGTTACGGTGGATGCCACGTGTCGGTCACCCTTGACGAAAGCACTTCTATGACGCACGATTTATCATCATGGAAGTGGACACTTCCATGATGATAATTTTGGTAATGTCATGGAACACTTCTATGACGGCACAGGTATGACTATCTTGATTCTGTCATAAATTTGTCATGGATGTACATGCATGACAGAAAACGTGACCTACTGTGACAAACATGTATCATCACGGAAGTGTCTTTTTTTGTAGTGCTCCTTGGTCCGTGTCAACACACGTTTGCCAGCGGCCAGTAGCTTTTTCGCCTGTTGTTTACCCGCCTGCGCGACCTTCAGTTCCTCTTTCAGTTGATCTAACGATCCTGCCATAGGAAATACAATAGTATTAAAATTATTGGTATATGATTATATTCTGGATGGAGGGGGAACATTACCAGGCGGTGCCTCCTTTGATTTCTCCAGTTCGGCGGTGATACGTCTCCAACGTATCTATAATTTATGAAGTATTCATGCTATTATATATTCTATTTTGGATGCTTAATGGGCTTTATTATACACTATTATATTATTTTTGGGACTAACCTATTAACCGGAGGCCCAACCCAAATTGTTGTTTTCTTGCCTATTTCAGTGTTTCGAAGAAAGGGAATATCAAACGGAGTCCAAACAGAATGAAACCTTCGGGAGAGTTATTTTTGGAACGGAAGCAATCCAGGAGACTTGGAGTAGACGTCAGGGAAGCTTCGAGGAAGCCACGAGGCAGGGAGGCGCGCCCTACCCCCCTGGGCGCGCCGCCCACCCTCATGGGCCCCTCGTGGCTCCCCTAACCGACTTCTTTCACCTATATATATCCATATACCCTAAAAACATCGGGAACAGAATAGATCAGAGTTCCGCCCGCAAGCCTCTCAGAGCCACGAAACCAATGGGGCCTGTTAGGCACCTGCTGGGGGGATCCCTCACCGGTGGCCATCTTCATCATCCCAGTGCTCTCCATGACGAGGAGGGAGTAGTTCACCCTCGGGGGTGAGGGTATGTACCAGTAGCTATGTGTTTGATATCTCTCGCTCGTGTTCTTGAGGTGATACGATCCTGATGTATCGCGAGCTTTGCTATTATAGTTGGATCTTATGATGTTTCTCCCCCTCTACTCTCTTGTAATGGATTGAGTTTTCCCTTTGAAGTTATCTTATCGGATTGAGTCTTTAAGGATTTGAGAACACTTGATGTATGTCTTGCATGTGCTTATCTATGGTGACAATGGGATATCACGTGATCTACTTGATGTATGTTTTGGTGATCAACTTGCGAGTTCTGTGAACTTATGCATAGGGGTTGGCACACGTTTTCATCTTGACTCTCCGCTAGAAACTTTGGGGCACTCTTTGAAGTTCTTTGTGTTGATTGAATAGATGAATCTGAGATTGTGTGATGCATATCGTATAATCATACCCACGGATACTTGAGGTGACATTGGAGTATCTAGGTGACATTAGGGTTTTGGTTGATTTGTATCTTAAGGTGTTATTCTAGTACAAACTCTATGATAGATCGAACGGAAAGAATATCTTCGTGTTATTTTACTACGGACTCTTGAATAGATCGATCAAAAAGAATAGCTTTGAGGTGGTTTCGTACCCTACCATAATCTCTTCGTTTGTTCTCCGCTATTAGTGACTTTGGAGTGACTCTTTCTTGCATGTTGAGGGATAGTTATATGATCCAATTATGTTATTATTGTTGAGACAACTTGCACTAGTGAAAGTATGAACCCTAGGCCTTGTTTCCTAGCATTGCAATACCGTTTGTGCTCACTTTTATCATTAGTTACCTTGTTGTTTTTATATTTTCAGATTACAAATACTCATATCTATCATCCATATTGCACTTGTATCACTATCTCTTCGCCGAACTAGTGCACCTATACAATTTATCATTGTATTGGGTGTGTTGGGGACACAAGAGGCTCTTTGTTATTTGGTTGCAGGGTTGTTTGAGAGAGACCATCTTCATCCTATGCCTCCCACGGATTGATAAACCTTAGGTCATCCACTTGAGGGAAATTTGCTACTGTCCTACAAACCTCTGCACTTGGAGGCCCAACAACGTCTACAAGAAGAAGGTTGTGTAGTAGACATCAAGCTCGTTTCCGGCGCCGTTGCCGGGGAGGTGAGTGCTTGAAGGTATATCTTTAGATCTTGCAATCGAATCTTTTTGTTTCTTGTTTTATCACTAGTTTAGTTTATAAAAGAAAACTACAAAAAATAGAATTGAGGGTGCCTCATATGCTTCATCTTTTTAATATTTTTCATGAGAATAAGGATTCCGATAATTGTGCTCAATTGCTAGAAGAAGAATGCATTAGAATGTTTGGCACTAAATCTCTGAATGATGAGCATGATTGCAATGTTGTTCGTATGAATTCTTTGAATATCCATAGTACTAATGATGATTGCACTAGTCATGATGAAAATATCTCTTATAAGCATGTCAATTTTTGTGGAGTGCATAGAGTTTGCAAGTACACACCAAATAGGGAAGATATATTTTGAAGGAGGCATAAGTATTTAGAAACCAAATGATTGCAAGAAAGGCTAGATGTTTGTGCTGAAAATTTAAACTTTCTTAGCCGTACTTGTGAACTTTGCAATGAACGTGATCATTTAAGTCTCCAATGCAAATTAAACAATGATCGAATTGTTTCCAAGAATTGTGATGACTTGATTTCCCTTGCATATCATAATGAACTTAGTTTTCTTTTGGGTTATGAAGAAATGAAACGTATAACTAAGGATCTTCCAGTATTTGTCCTTGATAAAGTTCTTGATTTTGATCTAGAAGAAATTTTTATGTATTGTGCGGTGAATTGCATTGAAAATCCTTATATTGTCAATTACATAAAGAAGAGGAAACAAATGGAAGATGAAGAGAATACTAATGAAAGGGAAGAGACTTCCCAATATCCTCCTATTATTTCTTATGATGAATCAGGTAACGAGGAGGAGCTTTCTATTCGACCAATCTCATTAATAAGGAGCTCAAAAAAGAGGGTTAAACACACACATGATGTGAAGAAGAAAAAGAAAAGACGGAGAAGTAAAGGTAGAAAGGTATCCCTCCCAAATGATGTTGCTCCTATTACTTATTGTGATGATGATAATTGCTATACTATTGGTGCTATCCATACTATTAATGATGAGAGTCATTATGCTTATGATATGAAAAGGACCAAGCTTGGGGATGCTTTGTTTGATGAGAATGAAATGTTTGAGAATATATTTGCTGCAATTAATGTTTGTCCCATGCTTGGGGATGCTATGTTTAATGAAAATGATATTTTTAGCCTCACAAGTTTTGACGAGCAAATTTATTATGATGATAGCATGCCTCCTATTTATGATGATTATTGTGATGACACTTATGCTATAAAAAGTAGTAATGATTATATTTATAAATCTTTTCATGATTATGATTACCCTTTTTCTGAACATTACACTTTTAATGTGGAAACAATTTATAGTATTTGAGTCTCTTATGATACTCCCACTATTCCGAGTGAGAAGAATTTTGCTTATGTAGAGAGTAATAAAATTTCTATGCTTGTAGATCATGAAAAGAATGCTTCATGTGATAGTTATATTGTTGAATTCATTCATGATGCTACTGAAAAATATTATGAGGGAGGAACATATGCTTGTAGGAGTTGCAATAATATCAAGTTTCCTCTCTATGTGCTTAAAGTTTTAGCTTGTTTTGCCTTCCTAAGCTAGTTGATTATTGTTCCCATAAGTTGTTTGATCACAAAATCCCTATGCATGGGAAGTGGGTTAGACATAAATGTGCTAGTCATATTCTTCATGATGCTCTCTTTATGTTTCAATTCTTATCTTTTAGGTGAGCATCATTGAAATCATCATGCCTAGCTAGGGGCGTTAAACGTTAGCGCTTGTTGGGAGGCAACCCAATTTTATTTTTGTTCTTTGCTTTTTGTTCCTGTTTAGTAGTAAATAAATCATATAGCCTCTAGTTAGATATGGTTTTATGTTTTAATTAGTTTTTGTGCCAAGTAAGACCTATAGGATCTTCTTGGACGATAATTATTTGATCTTGCTAAAAAAGACAGAAACTTTCTGCTCACGAAAACAATTGTTAAAAATCACCAGAAAGTGATAAAATACCGATTCCAATTTAAGTAGGTCAATAATCAAATTATCTAGGTCGTCATATTTTGGCAGAATTTGTGGAGTTCCAGAAGTATAAGTTTGATACAGATTACTACAGACTGTTCTGTTTTGACAGATTCTGTTTTCTATGTGTTGTTTGCTTATTTTGATGAATCTATGAGTAGTATCAGAGTGTATGAACCATAGATAAGTTGGAATACAGTAGATATTACACCAATATGAATTTAGAATGAGTTCACAACAGTAACTAAGTGGTGATTTATTTTTTTATACTAACGGAGCTTACGAGTTTTCTGTTGAGTTTTGTGTTGTGAAGTTTTCAAGTTTTGGGTAAAGATTAGATGGAATATGGAATAAGGAGTGGCAAGAGCCTAAGATTGGGGATGCGCAAGGCACCTCAAGGCAATATTCAAGGAAAACCAAGAGCCTAAGCTTGGGGATGCCCTGGATGGCATCCCCTCTTTCGTCTTCGTTCATCTGTAACTTTACTTGGAGCTATATTTTTATTCACCACATGATATGTGTTTTGCTTGGAGCGTCATTTTATTTTGTTAGTATTTGCTTGCTGTTATTTAGAATAATTTTTTGCGTCTCTGTTTTCAATAAAAATGTCAAGGATAGCCTTTACCATGCTTATTTTGCAAGTATACAAGTTGCTGTTTCAAAACAGAAAGTTTATCGCTGCTGCCAAAATCCCCTAGAAAAGCCAGAATATGATAAAATATTGAAACTTTTTGCATAATAAGCTTTGATAAATTTTCTACAATGTGGTAGAATTTCATAATGTTTGGAGTTAGGGAAGTATGATGAATTTTGCATTCTTTACAGACTGTATTGTTTTGGCAGATTGCTGTTATGTTTGCATTTTTTGCATATGTTTGCTTGTTTAATGATTCTATTTGAGGATAGGAGTATTAAATATGCAGAGGCATTTAGTATGCAATGTTGAATAATAATTTTAGTGATTTGTTACAGTAGAAAATGATAAGGTTTTTGCAATTGTTTATACTAACTTATCTCACGAGTTCTTGTTGATTTTGGTGTGGATGAAGCTTTTGAGATTTAGGGAGACCGTGATATGAGAGGAACTAAGGAGACACAAAAGCTCAAGCTTGGGGATGCCCAAGGCATCCCAAGATAATATTTCAAGAATTCTCAAGCGTCTAAGCTTGGGGATGCCCCGGTTGGCATCCCACCTTTCCTTCAACAACTATCGGTTAGTTTCGGTTGATCCTAAGTTTTTGCTTCTTCACGTAATGTTTTCTATCCTTGAAATGTCGTTTTATTTTGTTTTGCTTGTTGTTTGAATAAAATACCAAGATCTAAAATTCTTAAATGAGAGAGAGTCTTCACATAGCTACATAATTATTTAACTACTCATTGATCTCCACTTATATATTTTTGGAGTAGTTTGTCATTTACTCGTGTGCTTCACTTATATCCTATGAGTAAATAGTTGAATGATTTGAATGTCATAAATCTGAAATTATATATGTTTCATATGCCTTTCCCATGGGGAGTAATGACTTCACATATAAAAAGTAGAGGTGGTAAATTTATTGAAGGTTAGCAAACATTGTATTGGTCACTTGAACAATTCATGAAAGAATATTGAAGGAAGAAAGATTTCACATATAAATATACTATCTTGGACATATTCTATGATTGTGAGCCCCATTAATTATTTTCAAACCTGAGCAAATTAGTTGAAGTTGGACAAGCAAGACAACATAATGAGTTATGCTTGGGTATATTTGTATAGAAGTTATATTGTTATGGATCCTCTAACATGTGGTGCTTGCTATTTAGAATCTTTTGCTAGCCAAAATCTCTGCACTAAGCGGGAATACTGCTTGTGCATCCAAAATCCTTGAACCAAGTTTATTCCATGAGTGACCACCATATCTACCTATATGCGGTATTTACCTGCCGTTCCAAGTAAATTTGCATGTGCCAAACTCTAAACCTTCAAATAATAATATGTTTTGTATGCCCGAATCACTCATGTAGCGACTAGGGGCTGTTAGTATCTTCCATGATAGGTGGGTTATTCTCACGATGAGTGGACTCCGCTCATCATTCACGAGAAAATGGATGGTAACTGGGATGCCCAGACCTATGATCAAAAGATCAAAAACAAAATCACAAATAATTTAAACAAAACTCCCCCAGGATTGTTGATAGTTGGACGGCACCCGTTGTTTCGGACAAGCCGTGGAGTGTGATTGATTGGTGGAGGGGAGTAAAATCTTTACCTTTCTGTTTGGGAACTGCCTATAATGTATCTAGTATGGAAGATATTGGGAACTCTTGGTCGTTATGTTGACAATGAAAGCATACCTCTCAAAATTATTTTCATCTCAGTAGTATTCCTTCTCATTCCAACCTACTTTTTAGTTGGCAAGCATCATGTGGTGGAGAAAGATCTAAGCATATATGGCCATTCAAATGTATTTGAGCATGAATTATTATTGTTGACATTACCCTTAAGGTAAAAGGTTGGGAGACGAAACATTAAGCCCCTATCTTTCTCTATGTTCGACGAATACTATTTGTTCTAAAAATATGCTTTTAGTGGTAGCAATCATGGAAGACTATATGATGGTTGAGTATGTGGGATTTTCTAAATCAAAGCTCTTACATAGACCCTTCCTGAAAATAAGATGAATTGCAATTGTTTGATGAATGAGAACTGTTTGTTAGTTTTCAAGAAAGTTTATGATCTATACCTTAACATGTGAATAGCTTGTTACTTGATCATGAGAAGCTTTATGATATGAGCTACTGTTATGACATATAATGATGCTAGAAAAGGTGATTGAAATTATCATTGATCAAACTTGTGCACCTTCTAGCATTCACACTTCATAAATTATTTCTTTTATCATTTACCTACTCGAGGACGAGCAGGAATTAAGCTTGGGGATGCTGATACGTCTCCAACGTATCTATAATTTATGAAGTATTCATGCTATTATATATTCTATTTTGGATGTTTAATGGGCTTTATTACACACTTTTATATTATTTTTGGGACTATCCTATTAACCGGAGGCCCAGCCCAAATTGTTGTTTTCTTGCCTATTTTGGTGTTTCGAAGAAAGGGAATATCAAACGGAGTCCAAACGGAATGAAACCTTCGGGAGAGTTATTTTTGGAACGGAAGCAATCCAGGAGACTTGGAGTAGACGTCAGGGAAGCTTCGAGGAAGCCACGAGGCAGGGAGGCATGCCCTACCACCCTGAGCGCGCCCCCACCCTCATGGGCCCCTCGTGGCTCCCCTGACCGACTTCTTTCGCCTATATATATCCATATACCCTAAAAACATCGGGGAACAGAATAGGTCGGGAGTTCTACCACCGCAAGCCTCTGTAGTCACCAAAAACCAACCGGGGCCCTGTTTCGGCACCCTGCCGGAGGGGGGATCCCTCACCGGTGGGCATCTTCATCATCCCGGCGCTCTCCATGATGAGGAGGGAGTAGTTCACCCTCGGGGCTGAGGGTATGTACCAGTAGCTATGTGTTTGATCTCTCTCGCTCGTGTTCTTGAGGTGGTATGATCCTCATGTATCACGAGCTTTGCTATTATAGTTGGATCTTATGATGTTTCTCCCCCTCTACTCTCTTGTAATGGATTGAGTTTTCCCTTTGAAGTTATCTTATCGGATTGAGTCTTTAAGGATTTGAGAACACTTGATGTATGTCTTGCATGTGCTTATCTGTGGTGACAATGGGATATCACGTGATCCACTTGATGTATGTTTTGGTGATCAACTTGCGAGTTTCGTGAACTTATGCATAGGGGTTGGCACACGTTTTCGTCTTGACTCTCCGGTAGAAACTTTGGGGGCACTCTTAGAAGTTCTTTGTGTTGGTTAAATAGATGAATCTGAGATTGTGTGATGCATATCGTATAATCATACCCACGGATACTTGAGGTGACATTGGAGTATCTAGGTGACATTAGGGTTTTGGTTGATTTGTATCTTAAGGTGTTATTCTAGTACGAACTCTATGATAGATCGAACGAAAAGAATAGCTTCGTGTTATTTTACTACGGACTCTTGAATAGATCGATCAGAAAGAATAACTTTGAGGTGGTTCCGTACCCTACCATGATCTCTTCGTTTGTTCTCTGCTATTAGTGACTTTGGAGTGACTCTTTGTTGCATGTTGAGGCATATTTATATGATCCAATTATGTTATTATTGTTGAGAGAACTTGCACTAGTGAAAGTATGAACCCTAGGCCTTGTTTCCTAGCATTGCAATACCGTTTGTGCTCACTTTTATCATTAGTTACCTTGCTGTTTTTATATTTTCAGATTACAAATACTCATATCTATCATCCATATTTTACTTGTATCACTATATCTTCGTCGAACTAGTGCACCTATACAATTTACCATTGTATTGGGTGTGTTGGGGACATAAGAGGCTCTTTGTTATTTGGTTGCAGGGTTGTTTGAGAGAGACCATCTTCATCCTACGCCTCCCACGGATTGATAAACCTTAGGTCATCCACTTGAGGGAAATTTGCTACTGTCCTACAAACCTCTGCACTTGGAGGTCCAACAACGTCTACAAGAAGAAGGTTGTGTAGTAGACATCAGGCGGTAACAGCAGCTAGCTGGGTCCGACACTTTTCCAGCTCTTGAGACAGCATGTTGTTCTTCTCCGTGAGTACCTGATTATACAATGATCCTTAAATTAGTTTTCAACTGCTTTAAGTCTCGGGGGCTACTGGTATATGATTATCAGATTTGTACAACATGTACTTACCCGCGTATCTTTCAAATGCTGGTCAGTGGCTCTGGCAAGCCCATCCCGAGCAGCTCGGATGTACGCATCAGCTGAGCTGAAGGCATTGAACACCTCTTTAGTAAAGCTTGGGTCGCAAAGAGCGCCCTTCGGTGCCGATGATTCATGGCGCTCTCTACTCCAGAGTCCATGACCTACTCCAGAGTCCGGCGGACACTCTTCCTGATAAAACACAACGGACAATGTCACAGTTCGATGTGACTACCAGGGGGCATATTTGAAAGCCATACCTCTTCGATGAAGGCTCGGCCGCGTTGTCATTTGCCTTCCTCTTCGAAGACCCGCCTGGCACGGGCGCCGCTCTCTTATGAGACGCCTCTGGTGCAGCATGGCGCGCCGAGCGCCTCCCCTTCGGAGCACTTATACGTCTCCAACGTATCTATAATTTTTTGTTGTTCCATGCTATTATATTATGTGTTTTGGATGTTCAATGGGCTTTATTATACACTTTTATATTGTTGTTGGCACTAACCTATTAACCAGAGGCCCAGCCCAAATTGCTGTTTTTTTGCCTATTTTCAGTGTTTCAAAGGAAAGGAATATCAAACAGAGTCCAAAAGGAATGAAACCTTCGGGAACGTGATTTTATGAACAAACGTGATCCAGAGGACTTGGAGTGGACGTCAAGCAATCAACGAGGAGGCCACGAGGCAGGGGGCGCGCCTACCCCCCTGGGCGCGCCCTCCACCCTCATGGGCCCCTCGTGGCTCCACCGACCTACTTCTTCCTCCTATATATACCTACGTACCCCAAAAACATCAGAGAAGGAGCCAAAACCCTATTTCCACCACCGCAACCTTCTGTACCCGTGAGATCCCATCTTGGGGCCTTTTTCGGTGCTCCGCCGGAGGGGGCATTGATCACAGAGGGCTTCTACATCAACACCATAGCCTCTCCGATGATGTGTGAGTAGTTTACCTCAGACCTTCGGGTCCATAGTTATTAGCTAGATGGCTTCTTCTCTCTCTTTGGATCTCAATACAAAGTTCTCCTCGATTCTCTTGGAGATCTATTCGATGTAATCTTCTTTTGCGGTGTGTTTGTCAAGATCCAATGAACTGTGGATTTATGATCAAGATTATCTATGAACAATATTTGAATCTCCTCTGTATTCTTTTATGTATGATTGGTTATCTTTGCAAGTCTCTTCGAATTATCAGTTTGGTTTGGCCTACTAGATTGATCTTTCTTGCAATGGGAGAAGTGCTTAACTTTGGGTTCAATCTTGCGGTGCTCGATCCTAGTGATAGTATGGGAAACGACACGTATTGTATTGTTGCCATCGTGGATAAAAAGATGGGGTTTGTATCATATTGCATGAGTTTATCCCTCTACATCATGTCATCTTGCTTAAATCGTTACTCCGTTCTTATGAACTTAATACTCTAGATGCATGTTGGATAGCGGTCGATGTGTGGAGTAATAGTAGTAGATGCAGGCAGGAGTCGGTCTACTTGTCACGGACGTGATGCCTATATACATGATCATACCTAGATATTCTCATAACTATGCTCAATTCTATCAATTGTTCGACAGTAATTTGTTTACCCACCGTAATACTTATGCTCTTGAGCGAAGCCACTAGGAAAAATTATGGCCCCCGGGTCTATTATCTATCATATTAATCTACCGTTATTTCTATTACCATTTATTTTGTTTTCTTTACTTTTAGTCTTTAGCATAAAAATACCAAAAATATTATCTTATCATCGCTATAAGATCTCACTTTTGCAAGTGGCCGTGAAGGGATTGACAACCCCTGTATCGCGTTGGTTGCAAGGTTCTTATTTGTTTGTGTAGGTGCGTGGGACTTGAGCGTGGTCTCCTACTGGATTGATACCTTGGTTCTCAAAAACTGAGGGAAATACTTACGCTACTTTACTGCATCACCCTTTCCTCTTCAAGGGAAAACCAACGTAGTGCTAAAGAGGTAGCAAGAAGGATTTCTGGCATTGTTGCCACGGAGTCTACGCACAAGTCAAGACATACCAAGTACCCATCACAAACTCTTATCCCTCGCATTACATTATTTGCCATTTGCCTCTCGTTTTCCTCTCCCCCACTTCACCCTTGCCGTTTTATTCGCCCTTTCTTTCCGTCCGCCTCTTTTTCGCTTGGTTCTTGTTTGCTCGTGTGTTGGATTGCTTGCTTGTCATGATGGCTCAAGACAATACTAAATTGTGTGACTTTGCCAATACCAACAACAATGATTTTCTTAGCACTCCGATTGCTCCTCTTACCGAAGCTGAATCTTGTAAAATTAATGCTGCTTTGCTGAATCTTGTCATGAAAGATCAATTCGTCGGCCTTCCTAGTGAAGATGTCGCTAGCCATCTAAATAGCTTTGTTGATTTGTGTGATATGCAAAAGAAGAAAGATGTGGATAATGATATTTTTAAATTAAAGCTATTTCCACTTTCTCTTAGAGATCGTGCTAAAACTTGGTTTTCATCTTTGCCTAAAAATAGTATTGATTCTTGGAATAAGTGCAAAGATGCTTTTATCTCTAAGTATTTTCCTCCCGCTAAGATCATCTCTCTTAGAAACGATATTATGAATTTTAAGCAACTTGATCATGAACATGTTGCACAAGCTTGGGAGAGGATGAAATTAATGACACGTAATTGCCCTACTCATGGTTTGAATTTGTGGATGATTATACAAAAAAATTATGCCGGATTGAATTTTGCTTCTAGAAACCTTTTATATTCGGCCGCGGGAGGCACTTTTATGGAAATCACTTTAGGAGAAGCTACTAAACTCCTAGATAATATTATGGTTAATTATTCTCAATGGCACACTGAAAGATGTACTAGTAAAAAGGTTCATGCGATTGAAGAAATTAATGTTTTGAGTGGAAAGATGGATGAGTAATAAGAGTGCTTCTTATGATCCTAATGATATGCCCTTATCTACTTTGATTGAGAATAATAATGAATCTATGGATGTGAATTTTGTTGGTACGAATAATTTTGGTAACAACGCGTATAGAGGAAACTTTAATCCTAGGTCGTTCCCTAGTAATTCCTCTAATAATTATGGTAATTCCTACAACAATCCTTATGGAAAATTTAATAAGTTGCCCTCTTATTGAGACTAGTGTTAAAGAGTTTATGAATTCACAAAAGAATTTCAATACTTTGCTTGAAGAAAAATTGCTTAAGGTTGACGAATTGGCTAGGAACGTGGATAGAATTTCTCTTGATATTGATTCTTTGAAGCTTAGATCTATTCCACCTAAGCATGATATCAATGAGTCTCTCAAAGCCATGAGAATTTCCATTGATGAGTGCAAAGAAAGAACCGCCATGATACGTGCTAAGAAAGATTGCTTTGTGAAGGCGTGTTCTTCTAGTTTTTATGAGAATAAAGATGAAGATCTAAAAGTTATTGATGTGTCTCCTATTAAATCTTTGTTTTGCAATATGAATCTTGATAATGATGGGACTGGAGATGAGTCAACTTTAGTTAAAAGGCGTCCCAAAAATTCGAAGTTTTTAGATCTTGATGCAAAAATTGGTAAAAGTGGGATTGGAGAGGTTAAAATTTTAGATAGCAATGAACCCACTATTTTGGATTTCAAGGAATTTAATTATGATAATTGATCTTTGATAGATTGTATTTCCTTGTTGCAATCCGTGCTAAATTCTCCTCATGCTTATAGCCAAAATAAAGCCTTTACTAAACATATCGTTGATGCTTTGATGCAATCTTATGAAGAAAACTTGAGTTGGAAGTTTCTATCCCTAGAAAACTTTATGATGAGTGGGAACCTACAATTAAAATTAAAATTAAAGATCATGAATGCTATGCTATTAGTGATTTGGGTGCTAGTGTTTCCACGATCCCAAAAACTTTGTGTGATTTGCTAGGTTTCCGTGATTTGATGATTGTTCTTTAAACCTGCATCTTGCGGATTCTACTACCAAGAAACCCATGGGAATAGTTAATGATGTTCTTATTGTTTCAAATAGGAACTATGTGCCCATAGATTTTATTGTTCTTGATATAGATTGCAATCATTCATGTCCTATTATTCTTGGTAGACCTTTCCTTAGAACGATTGGTGCAATTATTGATATGAAGAAAGGGAATATTAGATTCCAATTTCCGTTAAGGAAAGGCATGGAACACTTCCCTAGAAAGAAGATTAAATTACCTTATGAATCTATTATGAGAGCCACTTATGGATTGCCTACCAAAGATGGCAATACCTAGATCTATCCTTGCTTTTATGCCTAGCTAGGGGCGTTAAACGATAGCGCTTGTTGTGAGGCAACCCAATTTTGTTTTAATTTTCTTGCTTTTTATTTCTGTTTAGTAGTAAATCTTTGATCTATCCTATAGTTAGATGTGTTTTTATGTTTTAATTAGTGTTTGTGCCAAGTTAAACCTATAGGATCTTCTTGGACGATAGTTATTTGATCTTGCTGAAAATTTCAGAAACTTTCTGTTCACGAAAAAAATTGTTTAAAATCACCAGAACATGATAAAATACTGAATCCAATTGCAGTAGATCAATAAAAAAATTATCTAGGTCGTCCTATTTTGTAGATTTTTCTGAGTTCCAGAAGTTTGCGTTTGATACAGATTACTACAGACTGTTCTGTTTTTGACAGATTCTGTTTTTCGTGTGTTGTTTGCTTATTTTGATGAACCTATGGCTAGTAAAAGAGCTTATAAACCATAGAGAAGTTGGAATACATTAGGTTTAACACCAACATAAATAAATAATGAGTTCACTACAGTACCTTGAAGTGGTGTTTTGTTTTCTTTCGCTAACGGAGCTCACGAGATTTTCTGTTAAGTTTTGTGTTATGAAGTTTTCAAGTTTTGGGTAAAGATTTGATGTATTATGGAACAAGGATTGGCAAGAGCCTAAGATTGGGGATTCCCAAGGCACCCCAATGTAAAATTCAAGGACAACCAAAGGCCTAAGCTTGGGGATGCCCCGGAAGGCATCCCCTTTTTCGTCTTCGTCTATCGGTAACTTTACTTGGGGCTATATTTTTATTCACCACATGATATGTGTTTTGCTTGGAGCGTCTTGTATGATTTGAGTCTTTGCTTTTTTAGTTTACCACAATCATCCTTGTTGTACACACCTTTTGAGAGAGAGAGACATGATTCGGAATTTCTTAGAATACTCGATGTGCTTCACTTATATCTTTTGAGCTATATAGTTTTTGCTCTAGTGCTTCACTTATATCTTTTAGAGCATGGTGCTGGTTTTTATTTTATAGAAATTATTGATCTCTCATGCTTCACTTATATTATTTTGAGAGTCTTAAACAGCATGGTAATTTTTTTTAATTGTGAAATTAATCCGAATGTGATAGGCATCCAAGATGAGCATAATAAAAACTTCCATATTGAGTTCATTGAATATCATGAGAAGTTTGATACTTGATAAGTGTTTTGAGATATAAAGGTGGTAATATTAGAGTGTGCTAGTTGAGTAATTGTGACATCGATAAATACTTGTGTTAAGGTTGGCAAGTCCCATAGCATGCACGTATGGTAAAAGTTGTGTGACAATTTTGACACATAAGGTGTTATTTTATTGCTTTCCTTATGAGTGGCGGTCGGGGACGAGCGATGGTCTTTTCCTACCAATCTATCCCTCTAGGGGCATGCGTAGTAGTACTTTGCTTCGAGGGCTAATAAACTTTTGCAATAAGTATATGAGTTCATTATGACTAATGTGACTCCATGGATTATACGAACTCTCAACCTTCCACAATTTTCTAGCCTCTACGGTACCGTGCATTGCCCTTTCTCGCCTTGAGAGTTGGTGCAAACTTCGTTGGTGCATCCAAACCCCGTGATATGATACGCTCTATCACATATAAACCTCCTTATATCTTCCTCAAAACAGCCACCATACCTACCTATCATGGCATTTCCATAGCCATTCCGAGATATATTGCCATGCAACTTACCACCGTTCCGTTTATTATGACACGCTCCATCATTGTCATATTGCTTTGCATGATCATGTAGTTGACATCGTATTTGTGGCAAAGCCACCTTTCATAATTTTTTATACATGTCACTCTTGATTCATTGCATATCCCGGTACACCGCCGGAGGCATTCACATAGAGTCATATTTTGTTCTAAGTATTGAGTTGTAATTCTTGAGTTGTAAGTAATAAAAGTGTGATGATCATCATTATTAGAGCATTGTCCCATGTGAGGAAAGGATGATGGAGACTATGATTCCCCCACAAGTCGGGATGAGATACTGGACTAAAAAAGAGGCCAAAGAAAAGAAACAGAGAAGGCCCAACAAAAAAAGGGGAAAAAAGAGAAAAAAAATGAGAGAAAAAGAAAGAAGGGACAATGTTACTATCCTTTTTCCACATTTGTGCTTCAAAGTAGCACCGTGATCTTCATCATAGAGAGTCTCCTATGTTGTCAATAAAGTTTGCTGATTCTCAATAAAGTTTATGATTCGTACTTTTACATTGTGAATAGATTATTACTTGAGCATAAGAAATCATATGACAATATCCATATATGTTGCTGTTATGAGAATAATCATGATGCCCTCATGTCCGTATTTTATTTTATCGACACCTCTACCTCTAAACATGCGGACATATTTATCGTTATCGGCTTCCGCTTGAGGACAAACGAGGTCTAAGCTTGGGGGAGTTGATACGTCCGTTTTGCATCATGATTTTATATCAATATTTATTGCATTATGGGCTGTTATTACACGTTATGTCACAATACTTATGCCTATTCTCTCTTATTTTACAAGGTTTACATAAGGAGGAGAATGCGGCAACTGGAATTCAGGGTGGAAAAGGAGCAAATATTAGAGACCTATTCGCACAACTCCAAAAGTCCCAAACTCCACGAAAGTTTTTTGGAAATAATAAAAAATATTGAGCGGAAGAAGTACGTCAGAGGGGGCCCCACCTGGCCACGAGGGTGGGGCGCGCCCCCTGCCTTGTGGGCCCCCTGTTGGCTCTCCGGTGGCCATCTTCTGCTCTATGAGGTCTTTCGTCGAGGAAAAAATCATAAGCAACCTTTCGGGACGAGACTCCGCCGCCACGAGGCGGAACCTTGGCGGAACCAATCTAGGGCTCCAGCAGAGCTGTTCTGCCGGGGACACTTCCCTCCGGGAGGGGGAAATCATCGCCATCGTCATCACCAACGCTCCTCTCATCGGGAGAGGGCAATCTCCATCAACATCTTCACCAGCACCATTTCCTCTCAAAACCCTAGTTCATCTCTTGTATCCAATTCTTGTCTCCAAGTCCGGGATTGATACTAGTAGGTTGCTAGTAGTGTTGATTACTCCTTGTAGTTGATGCTAGTTGGTTTATTTGGTGGAAGATCATATGTTCAGATCCTTTATGCATATTAATACCCCTCTGATTATGAACATGAATATGCTTTGTGAGTAGTTACGTTTGTTCCTGAGGACATGGGAGAAGTCTTGCTATTAGTAGTCATGTGAATTTGGTATTCGTTCGACATTTTGATGAGATGTATGTTGTCTAGCCTCTAGTGGTGTTATGTGAACGTCGACTACATAACACTTCACCATTATTTGGGCCTAGAGGAAGGCATTGGGAAGTAATAAGTAGATGATGGGTTTCTAGAGTGACAGAAGCTTAAACCCTAGTTTATGCGTTGCTTCGTAAGGGGCTGATTTGGATCCATATGTTTCATGCTATGGTTAGGTTTACCTTAATACTTTTGTTGTAGTTGCTGATGCTTGCAATAGAGGTTAATCATAAGTGGGATGCTTGTTCAAGTAAGAACAGCACCCAAGCACCGGTCGACCCACATATCAAATTATCAAAGTACCGAACGCGAATCATATGAACGTGATGAAAACTAGCTTGACGATATTCCCATGTGTCCTCGGGAGCACTTTTCTCTATATAAGAGTTTGTCCAGGCTTGTCCTTTGCTACAAAAAGGATTGGGCCACCTTGCTGCACTTTATTTACTTTTGTTACTTGTTGCTCGTTACAAATTATCCTATCACAAAACTATCTGTTACCACCTATTCCAGTACTTGAAGAGAATACCTTGCTGAAAACCGCTTATCATTTCCTTCTGCTCCTCGTTGGGTTCGACACTCTTACTTATCGAAAAGACTATGATAGATCCCCTATACTTGTGGGTCATCAACCACCACGTGGCCGGGACAGAACGGCAACTCAAGCCGAACACCAGCCTGCGCCACCTCGTCGAAAAAGCAAAGAAACAACAACTCAGGGATACACATACGACCTACGACAAGACCTGGAAAATAGAGCAGGTCAGACAAGATCAATTTATGGATCGCGGGGGCGTGCCCCGTCGCATGAGGACGGCTATCAAGCCTAGCGCGACAAGCATAACCACGCCCGGACCGAAAACCGCATACGGACTTCATCCGAACTACGTCGAGACATGGCCCAATACAGAGGCGCCGCACATCCCCTATGCTTCACCGATGAGGTAATGGAGCACCAGTTCCCAGAAGGGTTTAAACCCGTGAACATTGAATCATATGATGGCACAACAGATCCCGCAGTATGGATTGAAGACTTTCTTCTCCACATTCACATGGCACGCGGTGACGATCTACACGCCATCAAATACCTCCCCTTAAAACTTAAAGGGCCAGCCCGACACTGGCTAAACAGCCTCCCAGAAAACTATATCGGAAGCTGGGAAGGCTTGGAAGACGCCTTTAGAGACAACTTTCAGGGCACTTATATCCGGCCTCCGGACACCGATGACCTAAGTCATATAGTCCAGCAGCCCGGAGAGTCGGCCAGGAAATTCTGGACCAAGTTCCTAATTAAAAAGAACCAAATTGTCGACTGTTCGGATGCCGAAGCCCTAGCAGCCTTCAAACAAAGCATTCACGACGAATGGCTTGCCCGACACCTTGGCCAAGAGAAGCCAAAGTCCATGGCAGCCCTTACAACGCTCAGGACCCGCTTTTGCGCGGGCGAAGATAGCTGGCTAGCCCGTAGCAATAACAGTACAAGTGAACCTGGCACTTCCGAAGCCAGGAACAGCAATGGCAGGCCCCGACGCAACAAACACAAGCCTTCGCCGCAATAATGACAAATATCGAAGACACG
Organism: Aegilops longissima; assembly: GCA_021605205.1. Classification (NCBI taxonomy): domain Eukaryota; kingdom Viridiplantae; phylum Streptophyta; class Magnoliopsida; order Poales; family Poaceae; genus Aegilops; species Aegilops longissima. The sequence goes on along the minus strand of CM038681.1, from coordinate 108,757,320 downwards.
ATGGTCAACGCCGGATTCAGCGGCTCAAAGTCCGATCAGCGGAAGAAGCCATTCAAAAGAAACAGAGAGGGCTCATCCAGCTTGGACCGAATACTCGATCGACCCTGCCAGATTCATGCCACCCCCGACAAGCCTGCCAATCATATCAACTGAAGTTGTTGGGTCTTTAAACAGGCTGGTAAGTTAAATACCAAACATAAGGAGAAAGGGTCGCCCAGCGAGGACGACGACGAGGAGCCTCGTCCACCGAAAACAGGGGGTCAGAAGAAATTTCCTCCCGAAGTCAAAACGGTGAATATGATATACGTCACCCACATCCCCAAGCGGGAATGCAAACACGCGCTCAGGGACGTCTACCTGATAGAGCCAGTCGCCCCTAAATTCAACCCATGGTCAGCCTGTCCGATCACTTTTGATCGTAGAGACCATCTGACCAGTATTCATCATGGAGGTTTGGCCGCACTAGTCCTCGACCCAATCATCGATGGATTCCACCTTACGCGAGTCATCATGGATGGCGGCAGCAGCCTTAACCTGCTCTATCAGGATACAGTCTGCAAAATGGGTATTAATCCGTCAAGGATCAAGCCCACCAAAACTACCTTCAAAGGAGTAATACCTGGTGTAGAGGCCCGCTGCACGGGCTCAATCACATTGGAAGTCGTCTTCGGTTCGCCGGACAACTTCCAAAGCGAAGACTTGATCTTCGACATCGTCCCCTTCCGCAGTGGCTATCATGCACTGCTCGGACGAACCGCGTTCGCTCGCTTCAATGTGGTCCCGTACTATGCGTATCTCAATCTCAAGATGCCCGGACCACGCGGCGTTATAACAGTCAATGGGAACATGGAACGCTCCCACTTTACTGAGGAGCACACTCCGGCCTTGGCAGCGGAAGTACAGGGCGGCCTGATCAAGCCAAATACTACATCAGCGGCCAAGCCCTCGGACACTATTAAACGAGTCCGGCCTATACCGCAGGGCGCTAGCTCAGCTTGTCAGGCGCTCAATTAGCAATCCGGCCTCCATCTCAGCTCCAACCGAATTGCGGACCATGTGCCACGCATACATAACTATGAACTAAAGATACCATGGGCAAAGATGGAGGCATCATAAAGACAAGGTCCACAATACGGCCAGATCTTATCCGGACACTTATATTTTCCTTTTTTCTATTTTATTTATCTTTTTCAGGTCCCTTACAACCCACGTCACCTTTTCAATGGTGCCTAGGCCTCTTTTCGAGGCCTATCATGACAACACCGAGCGTCGATCCTTTCGAAGGATAATACACCAAGGAGACAAGCAGCGTAAACTCATGGCAGTGAATCTAGAGGGTCTTTTAAGATCACCTCGTCTCTTCTCAGGATCCATATGCAGCTTTCCCTTGGGCTCGGCATGTAAAATAGCCTTGTTGCTTATTGCACTATTTGTACAAATACGTTTTGACGTATCAACCAGACTATAATGGAAACATTTCTAGCCCAACCTATGTGGTATGGGCCTACCTCTTAATCTGTATTTTCCTGTTTTTTGTCCGATCATCATGTACACCTTGGTACGGCTTAAATCGCCAGGGGATCCATTGAGCCCCGGGCACTTCCTAAATATAAAATAAGTCCGAACACTTTTTATAGTACAGTTCGGCGTCCCAAATATAGCATTATATGCATTGGCTCCGAATCATGTCCTTGGTCAATAGTTGGGTTGCCCGGCTCCTGTTGTTACTGCCTTACGTTCCGCCTATTCGGCTAAGGTAGTAAAGGGAGAACTACTACGATTGTGTTTCTGGTTCATCCGGATAAACACCTCAGTAGAGAAAGCCGAAAACTGACTGTCATGATGCGGCGAGAGCTGGTCAGCTATTCGATGGCTAAGTTCAAATCTATTGCGATTTTTTCCGCATTACGCGACGGACCGGCCTTCACCCGGTCAGGTGTCTACAGCCCCCTATTTCGGATAACCGAATGAATGCTAGGAGCTGCGCCTACACTCCCATTGTCAAACTCCTATGGCTAAGTGAGAGCGATAAAGCCACATAGTCCAATTGCCTGCTTCACCGCACTAACACCTCCTTCAAGGACCAAGTCACTTGGTCAAGTGTGTTTAGATGCTATCCCGAACACCCCCGTACTACCCACGTGGGGGCTGAAGCCGATGACTGGCCAACTCTCAGATATTGTAAAAGGCCGCACAGGGGGAAATATTTTCAAGTACAACAAGCAATTTATCATACATAAGCCTTGTTTCATAATACAGGATCGGACAACATAGATACATTCATTAAAAATGATGTCCTTTGAACACTGGACCTCTACAATGCGGGATCCCTCCAGGACATCATCGAAATACAACTTCGGTGTGTGATGCTCTTTGCCTGCAGGCGGTCCCTCGGTCGCGAGCTTGACGGCGTTCATCTTCGCCCACTGCACTTTGACGCGGGAGAAGGCCATCCGCGCACCTTCGATGCAGGCCGATCGCTTCATGGCGTCAAGTCGGGGACATGCATTGATCAGCCGCATCACGAGCCCAAAGTAGCTGCTGGGTATGGATTCGGCAGGCCATAGACGGATTATAAAATCCTTCATAGCTAGCTCGGCCATCCTATGCAGTTCGGTCAGCTGTTTCAGCTGATCGCTGAGGGGCACTGGATGCTTTGGTGCAAAGTATTGCGACCAGAACAGTTTCTCCGTTGAGCTCCCCTCTTCGGCTCGGAAGAACTCCGTAGCATCAGCAACACTCCGGGGCAGATCCGCAAACGCTCCTGGAGAACTCCAAACCCGGGTCAGTAAGATGTATTTCTCCCTCACAAATCTGCTCTGCATATTAAAGGCCTTACCAGCCGCAATTTTCTTCGCTTCTTGGATCTCCCGGCAGGCGTTTTGGGCTTCAATCCGGGCCTCCTGATCACTTTGGAGGGCCTTAGCAAGTTCAGATTTTTGATCCTAAATCTCGCGCTCTAAAGACTCACGTTTGCTTACAGCATCCTTGAGCTCTTGCTGGACTTCCTCCACCCTTGACTCTTGCTTTAGGCGGGAGGCTCGTTCCTCCTCCACCTCTTTCTTGGCCTCGGCCAGCGCGCTCTTGAGGGTACCGACCCCTGACGCGTCAGCTATGAGCAAAATTATAACAATCATTCAGATGGCAAATTGTTGCTGATATTATTTTAGAAGCATTTTGGGTATCACATACCTTGCTTTTCGGCTAACTTCCGCCTCAGCTCAGACGCTTCGGCGGCATGACATGCTGACGCTTGCATCACCGCCTGTTTGGTTAAAATAAATGTGTATGTTAATCACCTGTACGAGTCATTAGATCCTCTGTTTGGCCTTTCTTTGTGAACACCGAACAGAGTCTCAGGGGCTACTATCTATACACAGACATTATCAAAAGGTATTACGTACCTCAAAGCCTCTCAGAAGGCTAGTATAGGCCTCATTAAATCTGCTTTTGGCGGACCGAACCCTTTCAACCACCGTGCCCATGAGGGTACGATGTTCTTCTACAATCATGGCACTCTGCTGTGCTTCCATCAGAGTATCCCACGCCTCCGGATTGACAGAGGTCGCCGATGGAATTTGTGCACCCCCATCTTTTGAAGGAGGTTGCTCACCTGATTCCGGAGCCGTATGGATCTCCGGAATAATATTCGGTTGGGAACCAAATTGGGCATGGCCCCCGTCGTCAGTCTCCATGGGGGTCGACTCCCCCATGTTGCCAGTAGCAGGGATATCGCCCTCTGGCGACACCTCGGCTGTTCCCCGGACCTCTCCCTGACCCGGAAGGGTCTTTCGGGACAACACTTCATCATTACCCTTAGCGTTGGGGGAGGAGGCCGGCGGAGGTGACCCGTTGTCCATCACGTTTGGATCCAGCGAATTCCCTGGAGATGAGGATTGCTGGGGGAGGACGCGAGCCGGACTGCAGCACGAAATCCAGTATATTAAAAATCACAAGGCAAAACGCCGGATATATATATAAGTACAAGTGCCTTCGGGGTACTTATGATCCGGCCAGGGGCTTCGGCCTGGGGCGCCACTCATCGGCGTCCGATTCGTAGTCATCCGTGAGGGAGATTCTCCCTTTCTTGGACGCCTCCGCCTCCAGACCTGCGGAAGCCCCCCTTTTCTTCTTTCCCCCCTTAATGGGAGAATTACTCTCTTCCTCCTCCCCTTCGTATTTGTCAGGGGAAGAGTGAGTCTCGGTGTCTTCAAACACAACGACCGAAGCGCCTTTGCGACGAAGGCCACTTTTGGCCTCCTTGCCCTTCTTCTTGGCCTTCTTTTCCGGTGCCTGATAGGGCGCCGGAACCAGCATCCTCGTTAGCAGAGGGATGGCTGGTCGGGTAGTGGAGCTGGACAGTGGATCCGCTCCGCCTTCTTCATCTAGCGTTGTGAGAAGAATGGAAAGCTTAAGCATGACCCTCGGATTCACATGTAATGAGGTTATCGTAAAAACTTACGGGAGATGCTGCGTGTGTGCAGTCGAGGCCGAGGTCATCGATCATTTTCGTCCATGTCTTTTGGGTCTTGAACAACAACTTCCACATGTCTTCGTGCTTCATGCGGAACAACCGTTGTAGGGTCCGGGGACCGGCCGGGTCGAACTCCCACAGGTGCTGAGTCCGGCTTTGGCAGGGGAGAATCCGGCGAAAGAGCATCACCTGGATCACGCTGGCAAGACTTGTATTCTTGTCCACCATACTCTTAATGCGCTTTTGCAGCATCGTCACCTCGTCGGATGACGCCCAGTGCGGGCCCTTATTGAGCCAGGACGTAAGCTGCATTGGAGGCCCAGACTTGAACTCGGGGGAAGCGGCCCATGTGGAGTCGCGGGGTTCCGTGACATAGAACCACTCTTGCTGCCACCCCTTCACGGTCTCCACAAAGGTGCCTTTGGGCCAAGTGACATTGCGGAGCTTGCTCACCATAGCACCGCCGCACTCCGCGTGTTGACCATCCACCACTTTAGGCTTCACATTGAAGACCTTGAGCCATAGGCCGAAGTGGGGAGGGATGCGGAGGAACGCCTCACACACGACGATGAACGCCGAAATATATTGAGAAAGGAATTCAGGGCTAGATCATGGAAATCTAGCCCGTAGTAAAACATAAGGCCACGGACGAAAGGATGGAGGGGAAACCCTAATCCGTGAAGGAAATGAGGAATAAAAACTACCCTCTCGTGGGGCTCCGGAGTAGGGATGATCTGCTTCTTGGCCGGAAGCCGGTGGGCGATTTCCTTGGCTAAATACCCTGCTTCCCGGAGCTCCTTGATGTTCCCCTCTGTGACGGAGGAGGCCATCCACCTACCCTGCGCTCCGGATCCGGACATGGCTAGAGTGTTTGCTACGTCTTGAGCTTGCGTTGGCTTTCCTCGAAGAGGAGAGGGTGATGCAGCAAAGTGTAGCGTAAGTATTTCCCTCAGTTTTGAGAACCAAGGTATCAATCCAGTAGGACGCTCCTCAAAAGTCCCACGCACCTACACAAACAAACTAAGAACTCGCAACCAACGCAATAAAGGGGCTGTCAATCCCTTCACGGCCACTTGCGAAAGTGAGATCTAATAAAGATAGTATGATAAGATAAATATATTTTTGGTATTTTATAATATAGATGCAAAAAATAAAGATGCAAATAAAAGTAGATTGGAAGTAAATATGATAAGAGATAGACCCGGGGGCCATAGGTTTCACTAGTGGCTTCTCTCAAGATAGCATAAGTATTACGGTGGGTGAACAAATTACTGTCGAGCAATTGATAGAAAAGCGCATAGTTATGAGATTATCTAGGCATGATCATGTATATAGGCATAACTTTCATGACAAGTAGACCGACTCCTGCCTGCAACTACTACTATTACTCCACACATCGACCGCTATCCAGCATGCATCTAGAGTATTAAGTTCATAAGAACAGAGTAACGCATTAAGCAAGATGACATGATGTAGAGGGATAAACTCATGCAATATGATATAAACCCCATCTTGTTATCCTCGATGGCAACAATACAACACGTGCCTTGCAACCCTTTCATCCTTTGGGTAAGGACACCGCAAGATGGAACCCAAAGCTAAGCACTTCTCCCATGGCAAGAAAGATCAATCTAGTAGGCCAAACCAAACTGATAATTCGAAGAGACTTGCAAAGATAACTTAATCATACATAAAAGAATTCAGAGAAAATTCAAATATTATTCATAGATAAACTTGATCATAAACCCACAATTCATCGGATCTCGACAAACACACCGCAAAAAGAGATTACATCGAATAGATCTCCACAAGAGAGGGGAGAACATTGTATTGAGATACAAAAGAGAGAAGAAGCCATCTAGCTAATAACTATGGACCCGTGAGGTCTGTGGTAAACTACTCACAACTCATCGGAGGGGCAAGGATGTTGATGTAGAGACCCTCCATGCTTGATTCCCCCCCGTGAGTGCTGCGTGAAGGCTCCAAGATGGGATCTCGCGGATACAGAAGGTTACGGTGGTGGAAATTGTGTTTCGTGGTGCCCCCGGATGTTTTTGGGGCGCGTAGGTATATATAGGAAGAAGAAGTACGTCGGTGGCCGCCCGAGGGGCCCACGAGACAGGGGGCGCGCCCTATAGGGGGGGGGGCGCCCTCCTATCTCGTGGAGGCTTCGGTTGCTTCTTGACTTGCACTCCAAGTTCTCTGGATCACGTTCGGTGAGAAAATCACGTTCCCGAAGGTTTCATTCCGTTTGGACTCCGTTTGATATTCCTTTTCTTCGAAATACTGAAATAGGCAAAAAAAAGGAATATGGGTTGGGCCTCCGGTTAATAGGTTAGTCCCAAAAATGATATAAAAGTGGAAAATATAAAGCCCAACAAGGCCTAAAACAGTAGATAAAGTAGCATGGAGCAATCAAAAATTATAGATACGTTGGAGACGTATCAGGCATCCCCAAGCTTAATTCCTGCTCGTCCTCGAGTAGGTAAACAATAAAAAATAATAATTTTTGATGCGGAGTGATACTTTGGCATAATTTCAATGTAAATCTTCTTAACTGTGGTATGAATATTCAGATCCGAAAGATTCAAGACAAAAGTTCATATTGACACAAAAAATAATAATACTTCAAGTATACTAACTAAGCAATTATGTCTTCTCAAAATAACATGGCCAAAGAAAGTTATCCCTACAAAATCATATAGTTTGGCTATGCTCCATCTTCCCCACACAAAATATTTAAATTATGTACAACCCCGATGACAAGCCAAGCAATTGTTTCATACTTTAACAATTTCAAAACTTTTTCAATCTTCATGCAATACATGAGCGTGAGCCATGGATATAGCACTATATGTGGAATAGAATGGTGGTTGTGGAGAAGACAAAAAGGGAGAAGATAGTCTCACATCAACTAGGCGTATCAACGGGCTATGGAGATGCCCATCAATAGATATCAATGTGAGTGAGTAGGGATTGCCATGCAACGGATGCACTAGAGCTATAAGTATATGAAAGCTCAACAAAAGAAACTAAGTGGGTGTGCATCCAACTCGCTTGCTCACGAAGACCTAGGGCATTTGAGGAAGCCCATCATTGGAATATACAAGCCAAGTTCTATAATGAAAAATTCCCACCAGTATATGAAAGTGACAAAATGAGAGACTCTCTATCATGAAGATCTTGGTACTACTTTGAAGCACAAGTGTGGTAAAAGGATAGTAACATTGCCCCTTCTCTCTTATTCTCTCATTTTTTTCATTTTTTTCTTTGGGCCTTTTCTCTTTTTTTATGGCTCTTTTATTCTTTTATTTTTCGTCCGGAGTCTCATCCCGACTTGTGGGGGAATCATAGTCTCCATCATCCTTTCCTCACTGGGACAATGCTCTAATAATGATGATCATCACACTTTTATTTACTTACAACTCAAGAATTACAACTCGATATTTAGAACAAAATATGACTCTATTTGAATGCCTCCGGTGGTGTACCGGGATATGCAATGAATCAAGAGTGACATGTATGAAAGAATTATGAACGGTGGCTTTGCCACAAATACGATGTCAACTACATGATCATGCTAGCAATATGACAATGATGGAGCGTGTCATAATAAACGGAACGGTGGAAAGTTGCATGGCAATATATCTCGGAATGGCTATGGAAATGCCATAATAGGTAGGTATGGTGGCTGTTTTGAGGAAGATATATGGTGGGTGTATGATACCGGCGAAAAGTGTGTGGTATTAGAGAGGCTATCAATGGTGGAAGGATGGGAAAAAGTGTGTATAATCCATGGACTCAACATTAGTCATAAAGAACTCATATACTTATTGCAAAAAAATCTTGAAGTTATCAAAGCAAAGTATTACGCGCATGCTCCTAGTGGGATAGATTGGTAGGAAGAGACCATCGCTCGTCCCGACCGCCACTCATAAGGAAGACAATCAATAAATAAATCATGCTCCGAGTGTTGGGGAACGTAGTAATTTCAAAAATTTTCCTACGATCACGCAAGACCATGGTGATGGCATAGCAACGAGAGGGGAGAGTGTCCGTCCACGTACCCTCGTAGACCGAAAGCGAAGCGTTATATTAACGCTGTTGATGTAGTCGACGTCTTCACGATCCGACCGATCCAAGCACCGTTACTCGGCACCTCCGAGTTCTTGGCACACGCTCAGCTCGATGACGATCCCCGAGCTCCGATCCAGCAAAGCGTCGGGAAGGAGTTCCACAAGACGACGGCGTGGTGACGATCTTGATGTTCTATTGTCGCAGGCTTCGCCTAAGCACCGCTACAATATGACCGAGGTGGAATATGGTGGAGGGGGCACCGCACACGGCTAAGGAACGATCCGTAGATCAACTTATGTGTTCTAGGGTGCCCCCTGCCCCGTGATATAAAGGAGCAAGGGGAGGGCGGCCAGCCTTGGGGCGCACCAAGGGAGGGGGGAGTCCTCCTCCTAGTAGGAGTAGGACTCCCCTTTCCTAGTCCTACTAGGAAGAGGGAAGGGGGAAGGAAAGAGAGGGAGAGGAGAGAGGGGGGGCTGCGCCTCCTAGTCCAATCGGACTCCCCATGGAGGGGGCGCACCACCTCTTGGTGCAGCCCTCTCTCCCTCTTGGCCCAATAAGGCCCATAACTTCCCGGGGTTCGGTAACCCTCCGGCACTCCGGTTTTCTCCGAAACTTCGGAACCTTTCCGTGTCCGAATATAACCATCCAATATATCAATCTTTATGTCTCGACCATTTCGAGACTCCTCGTCATGTCCGTGATCACATCCGGGACTCCGAACTCCTTCGTACATCAAAATACATAAACTCATAATAACCGTCATTGAAACCTTAAGCGTGCATGGACCCTACGGTTCGAGAACTATGTAGACATGACCTAGAACTATTCTCGGTCAATAACCAATAGCGGAACCTGGATGCTCATATTGGTTCCTACATATTCTACGAAGATCTTTATCGGTCAAACCGCATAACAACATACGTTGTTCCCTTTGTCATCGGTATGTTACTTTCCGAGATTCGATCGTCGGTATCCAATACCTAGTTTAATCTCGCTATCGGAAAGTCTCTTTACTCGTTCCGTAATACATCATCTCACAACTAACTCTTTAGTTGCAATGCTTGCAAGGCTTTATGTGATGTGTATTACCGAGAAGGCCTAGAGATACCTCTCCGACAATCGGAGTGACAAAACCTAATCTCAAATACGCCAACCCAACAAGTACCTTTGGAGACACTGTAGTACTCCTTTATAATCACCCGATTCGTTGTGACGCTTGGTAGTACCAAAGTGTTCCTCCGTAAACGGAGTTGCATAATCTCATAGTTACGGGAACATGTATGGGTCATGAAGAAAGCATTAACATACTAAACGATCAAGTGTTAAGCTAACGGAATGGGTCATGTCAATCAGATCATTCAACTAATGATGTGACCTTGTTAATCAAACAACAACTCCTTGTTCATGGTTAGGAAACATAACCATCTTTGATTAACAAGCTAGTCAAGTAGAGGCATACTAGTGACATACTGTTTGTCTATATATTCACACATGTATTATGTTTCCGGTTAATACAATTCTAGCATGAATAATAAACATTTATCATGATATAAGGAAATAAATAATAACTTTATTATTGCCTCTAGGGCATATTTCCTTCAGCCTCCCACTTGCACTAGAGTCAATAATCTAGATTACAAAGTAATGATCCTTACACCCATGGAGTCTTGGTGCTGATCATGTTTTGCTCGTGGAAGAGGCTTAGTCAACGGTCGCAACATTCAGATCCGTATGTATTTTGCAAATCTCTATGTCTCCCACTTGGACTTGGTCCCGAATGGAATTGAAGCGTCTCTTGATGTGCTTGGTCCTCTTGTGAAATCTGGATTCCTTTGCCAAGGCAATTGCACCAAGATTGTCACAGAAGATCTTCATCGGTCCCGATGCACTAGGTATGACACCTAGATCGGAAATGAACTCTTTCATCCAGACTCCTTCATTTGCTGCTTCCAAGCAGCTATGTACTCCGCTTCACATGTAGATCCCGCCACGACGCTTTGTTTAGAACTGCACCAACCGACAGCTCCACCGCTTAATAAAAACACGATCCGGTTTGCGATTTAGAATCGTCCGGATCAGTGTCAAAGCTTGCATCGACGTAACCATTTACGACTAGCTCTTTGTCACCTCCATATACGAGAAACATATCCTTAGTCCTTTTCGGTATTTCAGATGTTCTTGACCGCTGTCCGATGATCCACTGGATTACTTTGGTACCTTCCTGCCAAGCTTACAGCTAAGCATACGTCAGTCCGGTACACAACATTGCATACATGATAGAGCCTATGGTGAAGCATAGGAACATCTTTCATTTCTCTCTATCTTCTGCTGTGGTCGGGCATTGAGTCCGACTCAATCTTACACCTTGTAACACAGGTAAAAACCTTTCTTTGCTCGATCCATTTTGAACCTTTTCAAAACTTTATCAAGGTATGTGCTTTGTGAAAGTCCAATCAAGCGCCTTGATCTATCTCTATAGATCTTGATGCCTAATATGTAAGCAGCTTCACCGAGGTCTTTCATTGAAAAACTTTTATTCAAGTATCCTTTATGCTATCCAGAATTCTATATCATTTCCAATCAATAATATGTCGTCCACATATAATATTAGAAATGCTACAGAGCTCCCACTCACTTTCTTGTAAATACAAAGCTTCTCCAAAAGTCTCAGATAAACCCATATGCTTTGATCACACTATCAAAGCGCTTATTCCAACTCCGAGAGGCTTGCACTGCACCATAAATTGATCGTTGGAGCTTGCACACTTTGTTAGCACCTTTTGGATCGACAAAACCTTCTGGTTGTATCATATACAACTCTTCTTCTAGAAATCCATTCAAGAATGCAGTTTTACATCCATTTGCCAAATTTCATAATCATAAAATGCGGCAATTGCTAACATGATTCGGACGGACTTAAGCATCGCCACGGGTGAGAAAGTCTCATCGTAGTCAACCCTTGAACTTGTCGAAAACCTTTTGCAACAAGTCGAGCTTTGTAGATAGTTACATTACCATCGCCGTCTTCTTCTTAAAAATCCATTTATTCTCAATAGCTTGCCGATCATCGGCAAGTCTACCAAAGTCCATACTTTGTTCTCATACATGGATCCCATCTCAGATTTCATGGCTTCAAGCCATTTTATGGAATCTGGGCTCACCATCGCTTCTTCATAGTTCGTAGGTTCATCATGATCTAGTAGCATGACTTCCGAATAGGATTACCGTACCACTCAGTGCGGATTTTGTTCTGGTTGATCTACTAAGTTCAAGGACAACTTGATCTGAAGTTTCATGATCTTTATCATTATCTTCCTCACTAATCGGTGTAGGTGTTACGTAAACTGATTTCGTGACGAACTACTTTCCAATAAGGGAGCTGGTACTATTACCTCATCAAGTTCCACTTTCCTCCCACTCACTTCTTTCGAGAGAAACTCCTTCTCTAGAAAGGATCCATTTTAGCAACGAATGTTTTGCCTTCGGATCTGTGATAGAAGGTGTACCCAATTGTCTCCTTTGGGTATCCTATGAAGACACATTTTCCGATTTGGGTTCAAGCTTATCAGGTTGAAGTTTCTTCACATAAGCATCGCAACCCCAAACTTTCGAAACGACAACTTTGGTTTCTTGCTAAACCATAGTTCATAAGGCGTCGTCTCAACGGATTTTGACGGTGTCCTATTTAACGTGAATGCGGCCGCCTCAAGAGCATAACCCCAAAATGATAGCGGTAAATCTGTAAGAGACATCATAGATCGCACCATATCCGAAGAAAGTGCGACACGACGCTCGGACACACCATTGCGCTGTGGTGTTCCGGTGGCGTGAGTTGCTAAACTATTCCGCTTTGTTTCAAATGTAGACCAAACTCAGAACTCAAATATTCGCCTCCACGATCAGATCGTATAAACTTTATTTTCTTATTACGATGATTTTCAACTTCACTCTGAAATTCTTTGAACTTTTCAAATGTTTCAGACTTATGTTTCATTAAGTAGATATACCCATATCTGCTCAAATCATCTGTGAAGGTGAGAAAATAACGATATCCGCCACGAGCTTCAACATTCATTGGACCACATACATCCGTATGTATGATTTCCAATAAATCTGTTGCTCTCTCCATAGTACCGAGAACGGTGTTTTAGTCATCTTGCCCATGAGGCACGGTTCGAAGTGCCAAGTGATTCATAATCAAGTGACTCCAAAAGTCCATCAAGATGGAGTTTCTTCATGCGTTTTACATCGATATGACCTAAACGGCAAGTGCCACAAATAAGTTGCACTATCATTATCAACTCTGCATCTTTTGGTTTCAACATTATGAATATGTGTATCACTACTATCGAGATTCATTAAAATAGACCACTCTTCAAGGGTGCATGACCATAAAAGATATTATTCATATAAATAGAACAACCATTATTCTCTCGATTTAAATGAATAACCGCCTCGCATCAAACAAGATCCAGATATAATGTTCATGCTCAACGCCGCACCAAATAACAATTATTCAGGTCTAAAACTAATCCCGAAGGTAGATGTAGAGGTAGCGTGTCGATTGCGATCACATCGACTTTGGAACCGCTTCCCACGCGCATCGTCACCTCGTCCTTTGCCGTTGTTCGCTAATCCGTAGTTCCTGCTTCGAGTTGCAAATATTAGCAATGTAACCAAGATCAAATACCTGTGTACTATGCGAGCTCTAGTAAGGTACACATCAATAACAAGTATATCACATATACCTTTGTTCACTTTGCCATCCTTCTTATCCGCCAAATACTTGGGGCAGTTCCGCTTCCAAAGGACCAGTCGCTTGCAAGAGAAGCACTCGATTTCAGGCTTAGGTCCGACTTGGGTTTCTTCTTCTCCCGATCAAGAACTTGTTTGCTGTTCTTCTTGAAGTTCCCTTCTTCTTCCCTTTGCCTTTCTTCTTGAAACTAGTGGTTTTATTGACCATCAACACTTGATGCTCCTTTTTGATTTCTACCTCCGCAGCTTTTAGCATCATGTAAGAGCTCGTGCATAGTCTTTACTAACCCTTGCATATTATAGTTCATCACGAAGCCTTTGTAGCTTGGTGGCGTGATTGAAGAATTTCATCAATGACACAATCATCCGGAAGATTAACTCCCAGTTGATTCAAGTGATTGTAATACCCGGACATTTTGAGTATGTGCTCACCGATGTAACTATTCTCCTCCATCTTGCAGCTATAGAACTTATTGGAGACTTCATATCTCTCAATCCGGGCATTCTGTTGAAATATCAACTTCAACTCTGGAACATCTCATATGCTCCATGACGCTCAAAACGTCGTTGAAGACCCGGTTCTAAGCCGTAAAGCATGGCACATCGAACTATAGAGTAGTCATCAGCTCGCTTTGCCGACGCTCACAACTTCTCGCTCAAGATCTCGCAGCAGTTCGTCACCCAGCGGTGCTTCGGGACGTAACTTTTTCGTGCAGCAATGAGGATTATCCTCGAGTTACGGACCCAGTCCGTAATTGCTACCATCATCTTTCAACTTTGCTTTCTCAAGGAACGATTAAAATTCAACGGAACAACAAAGACGAGCCATCTATCTACAAGAAACATAGACAAGCAAAATACTATCAGTACTAAGTTCATGATAAATTTAAGTTCAATTAATCATATTATTAAAGAACTCCCACTTAGACAGACATCTCTAGTTATCTAAGTGATCACGTGATCCAAATCAACTAAACCATAACCGATCATCACGTGAGATGGAGTAGTTTTCAATGGTGAACATCTTATGTTGATCATATCGCTATATGATTCACGCTTGACCTTTCGGTCTCCGTGTTTCGAGGCCATATCTCAGATATGCTAGGCTCGTCAAGTATAACTGAGTATTCTGCGTGTGCAAAAACTGGCTTGCACCCGTTGTAGATGGACGAGAGCTTATCACACCCGATCATCACGTGGTGTCTCGCACGATTTAACTTTGGCAACGGTGCATACTCAGGAGAACACTACTTGATAATTTTAGTGAGAGATCATCTTATAATGCTACCGCCAATCAAAGCAAGATAAGATGCATAAAGGATAAACATCACATGCAATCAATATAAGTGATATGATATGGCCATCATCATCTTGTGCTTGTGATCTCCATCTCCGAAGCACCGTCATGATCACCATCGCCACCGCGCGACACCTTGATCTCCATCGTAGCATCGTTGTCGCCTCGCCAACTATTGCTTCTACGACTATCGCTACCGCTTAGTGATAAAGTAAAGCAATTACATGGCGCTTGCATTTCATACAATAAAGCGACAACCATATGGCTCTCGCCATTGCCGATAACTCGGTTACAAAACATGATCATCTCATACAATAAAATATAGCATCACGCCTTGACCATATCACATCACAACATGCCCTGCAAAACAAGTTAGACGTCCTCTACTTTGTTGTTGCAAGTTTTACGTGGCTGCTACGGGCTGAGCAAGAACCGTTCTTACCTACGCATCAAAACCACAACGATATTTCGTCAAATAGACTCCGTTTAACCTTCTCAAGGACCGGGCGAGCCACACTCGGTTCAACTAAAGTGAGAGAGACAGACACCCGCCATCACCTTTAAGCAACGAGTGCTCACAGCGGTGAAACCAGTCTCGCGAAGCGCACGCGTAATGTCGGTCCGGCCGCTTCATCTCACAATACCGCTGAACCAAAGTATGACATGCTGGTAGGTAGTATGACTTGTATCGCCCACAACTCACTTGTGTTCTACTCTGCATATGACATCAACGCGTAAAACCAGGCTCGGATGCCACTGTTGGGGAACGAGTAATTTCAAAAATTTTCCTACGATCACGCAAGACCATGGTGATGGCATAGCAACGAGAGGGGAGAGTGTCCGCCCACGCACTCGTGAGACCGAAAGCGGAAGCGTTATATTAACGCTGTTGATGTAGTCGACGCCTTCACGATCCGACCGATCCAAGCACCGTTACTCGCACCTCCGAGTTCTTGGCACACGCTCAGCTCGATGACGATCCCCGAGCTCCGATCCAGAAAGCGTCGGGAAGGAGTTCCACAAGACGACGGCGTGGTGGACGATCTTGATGTTCTATCGTCGCAGGCTTCGCCTAAGCACCGCTACAATATGACCGAGGTGGAATATGGTGGAGGGGGCACCGACACGGCTAAGGAACGATCCGTAGATCAACTTGTGTGTTCTAGGGTGCCCCTGCCCCGTGATATAAAGGAGCAAGGGGAGGGCCGCCAGCCTTGGGGCGCACCAGGAGGGGGGGAGTCCTCCTCCTAGTAGGAGTAGGACTCCCTTCCTAGTCCTACTAGGAAGAGGGAAGGGGAAGGAAAGAGAGGAGAGGAGAGGGAAAGGGGGCTGCGCCTCCTAGTCCAATTCGGACTCCCCATGGAGGGGGGCGCACCACCTCTTGGTGCAGCCCTCTCTCCCTCTTGGCCCAATAAGGCCCATAACTTCCCCGGGGTTCCAGTAACCCTCCCGGCACTCCGGTTTTCTCCGAAACTTCGGAACCTTTCCGTGTCCGAATATAACCATCCAATATATCAATCTTTATGTCTCGACCATTTCGAGACTCCTCGTCATGTCCGTGATCACATCCGGACTCAACTCCTTCGGTACATCAAAATACATAAACTCATAATAACCGTCATTGAAACCTTAAGCATGCGGACCCTACGGTTCGAGAACTATGTAGACATGACCTAGAACTATTCTCGGTCAATAACCAATAGCGGAACCTGGATGCTCATATTGGTTCCTACATATTCTACGAAGATCTTTATCGGTCAAACCGCATAACAACATACGTTGTTCCTTTGTCATCGGTATGTTACTTTCCGAGATTCGATCGTCGGTATCCAATACCTAGTTTAATCTCGCTATCGAAAGTCTCTTTACTCGTTCCGTAATACATCATCTCACAACTAACTCTTTAGTTGCAATGCTTGCAAGGCTTTATGTGATGTGTATTACCGAGAAGGCCTAGAGATACCTCTCCGACAATCGGAGTGACAAAACCTAATCTCAAATACGCCAACCCAACAAGTACCTTTGGAGACACCTGTAGTACTCCTTTATAATCACCCATTACGTTGTAGACGCTTGGTAGTACCCAAAGTGTTCCTCCGTAAACGGAGTTGCATAATCTCATAGTTACAGGAACATGTATGGGTCATGAAGAAAGCATTAACATACTAAACGATCAAGTGTTAAGCTAACGGAATGGGTCATGTCAATCAGATCATTCAACTAATGATGTGACCTTGTTAATCAAACAACAACTCCTTGTTCATGGTTAGGAAACATAACCATCTTTGATTAACAAGCTAGTCAAGTAGAGGCATACTAGTGACATACTGTTTGTCTATATATTCACACATGTATTATGTTTCCGGTTAATACAATTCTAGCATGAATAATAAACATTTATCATGATATAAGGAAATAAATAATAACTTTATTATTGCCTCTAGGGCATATTTCCTTCACCGAGTTCATCACATAACGGTTCACCATACGTGCATGCTACGGGAATCACAAACTTCAACACAAGTATTCTTTAAATTCACAACTACTCAATTAGCATGACTCTAATATCACCATCTTCATATCTCAAAACAATTATCAAGCATCAAACTTTTCTTAGTATTCAACGCACTCAAAAGAAAGTTTCACATATCTTGAATACCAAGTACATTAATATTTAAGCAAATTACCATGCTATTAACGACTCTCAAAATAATCTAAGTGAAGCATGAGAGATCAATAGTTTATTTAAAACAAATATACCACCGTGCTCTAAAAGATCTAAGTGAAGCACTAGAGCAAAAATTATCACGCTCAAAAGATATAAGTGAAGCACTATGAGCAAAACTATCAAGCTCAAAAGATATAAGTGAAGCACATAGAGTATTCTATCAAATTCCAATTTATGTATGGCTCTCTCAAAAGGTGTGTACATCAAGGATGATTATGGTAAACTAAAAAGCAAAAACTAATATAACACACGATGCTCCAAGCAAAACACTTATCATGTGGTGAATAAAAATATAGCCCCAAGTAAAGTTACCAATGAACGAAGACGAAAGAGGGATGCCTTCCCGGGGCATCCCCAAGCTTAGGCTTTTGGCTATTCTTGAATATCTTGGGGTGCCATGGGCATCCCCAAACTTAGGCTCTTGCCACCCTTTATTACATAGTCCATAAAAGCTTTACCCAAAACTTGAAAACTTCACAACACAAAACTCAATAGAAATCTCGTGAGCTCCATTAGAGAAAGAAAATAAAAGACTACTTTAAGGTACTGTAATGAACTCATTCTTTATTTATATTGGTGTTAAACCTACTGTATTCCAACTTCTCTATGGATTATAAACTATTTTACTAGCCATAGATTCATCAAAATAAGCAAACAACACACGAAAAACAGAATCTGTCAAAAACAGAACAGTCTGTAGTAATCTGTAACTAACTCAAACTTATGGAACTCCAAAAAATCTAAAAAAATTAGACGACCTAGAAAATTTGTTTATTAATCAGCAGCAATTGGAATCACTATTTTATCACGTTATGGTGATTTTTAACAATTCGGGCACTGAGCGCAAAGTTTCTGGAAATTACAGCAAGATCAAATAACTATCATCCAAGAAGATCCAATAGGTTTAACTCTTCACAAACACTAATTAAAAGATAAAACCACATCTAAACAGAAGGTAGATGAATTATTTATTCTTAAGCAGCAAGGAAAAATATTGGGTTGTCTCCCAACAAGCGCTTTTCTTTAAAACCTTTTTAGCTAGGCATTGAGATTTCAATGATGCTCACAAGAAAGACAAGAATTGAGGCACAAAGAGAGCATCATAAAACATGTGACAAACACACTTAAGTCTAACATACTTCCTATGCATAGGCATATTATAGGCAAACAAATTATCATAGCAAACAAAACTAGCATATGCAAGGAAGCGGGAAGGAACAATAGCAATCTCAACATAACGAGAGGTAATTTAGTAACATGAAAATTTCTATAACCATATTTTCCACTCTCATAATAATTACATGTAGGATCATAAGAAAATTCAACAATATATCTATCACATAACATATTCTCAACACGGTCCACATGCATGCGAAGTTGACACTCTTCCAAAATAGTGGGATTAACATTAACTAAAGTCATGACCTCTCCAAACCCACTTTTATCAAAAATACCATAAGATTGAACATTCTCCAAATATGTGGGATCTAAAGTTGACACTCTTCCAAACCCACTTTCAAAATTATTGCAAACACTATTATCAATCTAATATTCATCATGGGGCTTAAATAAATTTTCAAGATCATAAGAAGAATCGCCCCAATCATGATCATGGCAACAAGTAGTAGACATAGCAAAACTAGCATCCCCAAGCTTAGGGATTTGCATATTATTAGCACAATTAACATCAAGAGAATTTATAGTAAAATCATTGCAATCATGCTTTTTATTCAAGGAGCCATCGTGAATCTCTTCATAAATTTCTTCATCATAATTTTCAGATTCACAAATTTCAAGCAAAACTTTATAAAGATAATCTAGTGCACAAAACTCACTAGCAATTGGTTCATCATAATTGGATCTCTTAAAAAGATTAGCAAGCGGATGCGGATCCATAGATCTTAGGTTCTCTGTTTAGCAATAAATAAGCATCTATTCCAACCAAACGTGCAAACGAAAGGGCAAGCAAAAAGAGAGGAGGAGATTGGGAAAGAGAGGGCAAATAAAACGGCAAGGGTGAAGTGGGGGAGAGGAAAACGAGAGGCAAATGGCAAATAATGTAAATGCGAGGGAGATGGGTTTGTGATGGGTACTTGGTATGTCTTGACTTGAGCGAAGACCTCCCGCAACGGCGCCGAAATCCTTCTTGCTACGCCTTGAGCTTATGCTGGCTTTCCTCAAGAGGAGAGGGTGATGCAGCAAAGTGTAGCGTAAGTATTTCCTCAGTTTTGAGAACCAAGGTATCAATCCAAGAGGAGGCTCCTCAAAAGTCCCACGCACCTACACAAACAACCGAGAACTCGCAACCAACGCAATAAAGGGTTGTCAATCCCTTCACGGCCACTTCATGAAAGTGAGATCTAATGAAGATAGTATGATAAGATAAATATATTTTTGGTATTTTATAATATAGATGCAAAAAATAAAGATGCAAATAAAAGTATATTGAAGTAAATATGATAAGAGATAGACCCGGGGCCATAGGTTTCACTAGTGGCTTCTCTCAAGATAGCATAAGTATTACGGTGGGTGAACAAATTACTGTCGAGCAATTGATAGAAAAGCGCATAGTTATGAGATTATCTAGGCATGATCATGTATATAGGCATCATGTCCATAACAAGTAGACCGACTCCTGCCTGCATCTACTACTGTTACTCCACACATCGACCGCTATCTAGCATGCATCTAGAGTATTAAGTTCATAAGAACAGAGTAACGCATTAAGCAAGATGACATGATGTAGAGGGATAAACTCATGCAATATGATATAAACCCCATCTTGTTATCCTCGATGGCAACAATACAATACGTGCCTTGCAACCCTTTCTGTCACTGGGTAAGGACACTGCAAGATTGAACCCAAAGCTAAGCACTTCTCCCATGGCAAGAAAGATCAATCTAGTAGGCCAAACCAAACTGATAATTCGAAGAGACTTGCAAAAATAACTTAATCATACATAAAAGAATTCAAAGAAGATTCAAATATTATTCATAGATAAACTTGATCATAAACACACAATTCATCAGATCTCGATAAACACACCGCAAAAAGAGATTACATCGAATAGATCTCCACAAGAGAGGGGGAGAACATTGTATTGAGATCCAAAAAGAGAGAAGAAGCCATCTAGCTAATAACTATGGACACGCAGGTCTGTGGTAAACTACTCACAACTCATCGGAGGGGCAAGGATGTTGATGTAGAGACCCTCCATGCTTGATTCCCCCTCCGGCAGAGTGCCGGCGAAGGCTCCAAGATGGGATCTCGCGGATACAGAAGGTTACGGTGGTGGAAATTGTGTTTCGTGGTGCCCCTGGATGTTTTCGGGGTGCGTAGGTATATATAGGAAGAAGAAGTACGTCGGTGGCCGCCCGAGGGGCCCATGAGACAGGGGGGCGCCCTCCTATCTCGTGGAGGCTCCGGTTGCTTCTTGACTTGCACTCCAAGTTCTCTGGATCACGTTCGGTGAGAAAATCACGTTCCCGAAGGTTTCATTCCGTTTGAACTCCGTTTGATATTCCTTTTCTTCGAAATACTAAAATAGGCAAAAAAGACAGCAATATGGGCTGGGCCTCCGGTTAATAGGTTAGTTCCAAAAATGATATAAAAGTGGAAAATAAAGCCCAATAAGGCCTAAAACAGTAGATAAAGTAGCATGGAGCAATAAAAAATTATAGATACGTTGGAGACGTATCAGTGTTTTCTGGGAATGGAGGGGATCGAGGCTTGGGCGCTGGAGCTCAAGGGCGGATGGGCTGAGGAAGAAGAAGGTGCGGGGTGAAAAGGTGGATTCTTATCCCCTTATAAAGACAGTGGATATGGAACGTCCCCCCCCCCCACGAGCATTAAAACTGGCCTATTCCCAAGGGGTCGTGCGAACGGCACGGTTGGATTACCCAAACCTGTATTGATGGGAATCTCGTAATAAGGGGACACGATCTTCTTGCTTTGACAAGACGTGTCACCGGAGACTGCGTCTTGAAACGCGAAACAGGAGAAGCAATTCAAAATGATGGGGAGGCTGGATGTGACATCTCGCCCGTGGATTTGTCAGTAAAAGACGTGTCATGCATTTTTTAAGTATTATACCCTAGTGGTGGAGGGTTGTGGTCATTGCACAAATCCGGATACAGTTCTTGTAATCAACTGCTTTGAAGTGTTCGGAGGAGGAACCCGCCTTGCAATGTCGAAGATAGTCTACGCGTCAGATACATCGTCATTGAAGCCAGGTTCCAGGGCTACTGAGGGAGTCCTGGATTACGGGGTCCTCGGGCGTCCGGGCTATGTGACATGGGCCGGACTGATGGGCCGTGAAGGTACAAGATGGAAGACTCTCCCCGTGTCCGGATGGGACTCTCCTTAGCGTGGAAGGCAAGCTTGGCGTTTGGATATGAATATTCCTTTCTCTATAAACCGACTTTGTACAACCCTATCCCCTCCGGTGTCTATATAAACCAGAGGGTTTAGTCCGTAGAGGCAATCATAATCATACAGGCTGGACATCTAGGGTTTAGCCATTACGATCTCGAGGTAGATCAACTCTTGTAACCCATATACTCATCAAAGTCAATCAAGCAGGAAGTAGGGTATTACCTCCATCAAGAGGGCCCGAACCTGGGTAAACATCGTGTCCCCTACCTCATGTTACATTTGATCCTTAAACACACAGTTTGGGACCCCCTACCCAAGATCTGCCGGTTTTGACACCGTCAGCTATCAAACGTCACAACGTAACTGAGTGATTATAAAGATGCTCTACAGGTATCTCGGAAGGTGTTTATTGGGTTGGCATAGATCGAGATTAGGATTTGTCACTCCGAGTATCGGAGAGGTATCTCTGTGTCCTCTCGGTAATGCACATCATAATAAGCCTTGCAAGCAATGTGACTAATGAGTTAGTCGCGGGATGATGTATTACGGAACAAGTAAAGAGACTTGCCGGTAACGAGATTGAACTAGGTATGAAGATACCTACGATGGAATCTCGGGCAAGTAACATACGATGATAAAGGGAATTACGTATGTTGTCATTGCGATACGACCGATAAAGATCTTCATAGAATATGTAGGAACCAATATGAGCATCCAGGTTCCGCTGTTGGTTATTGACCGGAGAGGTGTCTCGGTCATGTCTACATAGTTCTCAAACCCGTAGGGTCCGCACGCTTAACGTTCGATGACGATTTTGTATTATATGAGTTATGTGATTTGGTGACGGAATGTTGTTCGAAGTCCTGGATGAGATCACAGATATGACGAGGAGTCTCGAAATGGTCGAGAGGTAAAGATTCATATATAGGACGATGATATTCGGACACCGGAAGTGTTCTGGGGATACCGGGTACATATCGGGTCACCGGAAGGGGTTCCAGGCATCCCTGATAACCCACAAGTGTAGGGGATCATTTGTAGCCTTCTTCGATAACCCAACGAGGAGCTAAAGGCAGAACAAATATTCCCTCAAGTTCTATCGACCATCTATACAACTCTACGCACACTTGACGTTTGCTTTACCTAAAACAAGTATGAAACTATTTTGCACAAATAAAACTACGAGTACTTTGCGAGAATAAAACTAGGAATAAATTTCAAGGTCATAAAAGTGGATAGCTTTTTTCAACAAGAAAGTCATTTGTCCCTAGGTAATCGATAACAAGTACTGGTAATCATTCTTGCAATTTTATATGAGGGAGAGGCATGAGCTAACATACTTTCTCTACTTGGATCATATGCACTTATGATTGGACCCCTAGCAAGCATCCGCAACTACTAAAAATCATTAAGATCGTGAAACCCAACCATAGCATTTGTTAGAGTTGTGTCGAATATTGTGTACAAGTTAGATTACAGTTGGTACAGAAGACAGTGGTGGGATCGGCGACAACGACGTAGGGGCGTGATGCTGATGGTGACCGACTTCTGGGCGTGGAAACACGTGGCGTGGGCCCCGAGGGCTTGTGTGGCTTTGACAAGACTATGGTGTGGGGTTGATTCAAGGTGGTGTATACACGGAGCTTGAAGTCGATGGGGCGCGGGGGTGGACTGATCATCTACCATGGAGTCATGTTGAAGGTGGAGCTGGAGTCTGGAGGACTTCACTTGGAGCTGATTGAGGGGCTACGGCGTAAGTCGATAGAGAGTCGAAGCCTATTCAGCGGGAAAAAAGCGAGTGACATGCAGTTCGGACTAGAGCCCAGTGGTCTGATGGAAGCGTGAAACTCGTCATCGGTCGGTGATGATCGGTGGTACTCTGAAGTGGGGGTTGAGTGGTGTGGGTTCGCGACCCTTGAGACTTGACCAGGACAGCGAAGGCTCGACGCGGTAATAGCAGCGAGGCGTGCAGCATGCACGGGACATGGAGACGGGCCAGGGCTTTGGTGGTCATACATGTGGTGAGACAACTGTGAATTTGACTCGGATGACTACAAGCAATGGTGAAATTCCTTCCAGTTTCAGACGGGCGGTGAAGAAAAGAGCTGTGATGTTGAGTTCAGGTAACTCTTATGTGTGACACCCAATATGTGAGTTGTTCACTTTCACGTAGGTCAGTGATCGGTGTGTGATAGCGTTGGACTGATACTCTGGAAGTTGGGAGCGCAAACTAGAGTAATGTGGAACTTGCTTTTGCTCGAGTTGACTGTGGTCAAGAAAAGAAGGGACTACAAGTTGCAGGTGGAGTCATATGGAGTCTCTGGAGTAGCAGCGGTACTCATGGGATAAGCTCAAGTCCAATGTACATGGAAGTTTGACACATGGACGAATTCAAGATGGTGGAGAATATTCGCCAAGGTGGAGTTTGTTAGAGTTGTGTCGAATATTGTGTACAAGTTAGGTTACAGTTGGACTTGTAGTTGTATTGTATAGAATATGGAGTCGTGTCCTAGTAGGACACTTATATCCTAGGCCTCTCTTATATAGCGAGGGTAGACACACGATGTAACCTATGCCAACATAATAGCATGGGTACGCGGGGGAGCCGGCGGCGTGTGCCGGCGCCCGGGCGGCCGGGGTGCGATATTGTGACGGTGTCATGGGGAGGAGCGCCCATAGTCATGCCCCGGGGATGTAGCCATATCGGTGAACCTCGTTAACAAATCTCGGTGTCGTCCCTCGCGTGATTGCTTGGTCCTCGGATGATCGAGGAGTGCCTCGGATTTATTCTAACAGCATTAAGTATCAAGTCCTCTTTTATCCCATACGCAACAACCTACCTACTCGGGTATAAGCTTCTGTCACCCTCGCAACCCACCATAAGCAAATCATGAACGTATTGCAACACCCTACAGCGGGGACCCCTCACGTTTGCGCGAGACGGAGGGCACCGTAGGACAACATCATAAATAAAATGTACAATCATACCAACCAAGATCAGATTAACCCACAAGACAAAATTGATCTACTCAAACATCATAGGATAGCCAAATATCATTGGGAAAAAATATATGGAGTTGAGCACCATGTTTAAGTAGAGATTACAGCGGGGGGAAGAGGTGTTACACCGCTGTATAGAGGGGGAGAAAGTTGGTGTAGACGATAGCAAGATTGTTGATGTAGATCGCCGTCACGATCCTAGCCCCGGCGGCATTCCGGTGCCACCGGGAGAGAGGGGGAGAGAGCCCCCCTTCTTCTTCTTCTTCTTCCTTGGCCTCCCCCTAGATGGGAGGAGAGTTCCCCCTCTGGTCCATGGCCTCCATGGCGGCTGAGGGGCGGGAGCCCCTCCGAGATTGGATCTCCCTCTCTATTCTCTTCTGTTTCACGTTTCCAGATCTGGCCGAAAACCGTTTCTTATATTCCCGGAGATCTGTAACTCCGATTGCGCTGAGATTTTAACACGGTATTTTTCGGATATAAGCTTCCTTGCGCCCGAAGTAGAGCTCCAACCGACGTACGAGGTGAGCACAACCCACCACCACGAGCCTGGCTCCTCAGGCGCGCCCTGGTGTCTTGTGGGATGTGTGGGCCTCCGTTTGCGGTGATTCCAACTCCCAAAAATCAATATATTCAAAAATAATTCTTCATAAAATTTTGTTGCATCTTCTGCGATACAAAAAACATGCAAAAAACAGGAACTGGCACAGGGCACTGGATCAATAGGTTGGTCCAATAAATCATATAAAAAGTTGCCAAAAATATGTGAAAATTGTATAATATTGGCATGAAACAATCAAAAATTATAGATACAATGGAGACGTATCAATCCCCTCGGCAACTACATGGGCCTAATGGGCCAAGAAGGGGACAGACCAGCCCCTACGGGGCTAGTGCGCCCTATGTAGGCCGAAATAAGGGGGAACGAAAGAGGAGAAGAGAGAAAGGAAGGGGAGGGATTCGGCCTCCCCCTCCCTTCTCTCCTCCCTCCTCCTTCCTTCCCCCTCCGGATGAATATGGAAGGGGGGAGGCCGAATTGGGAGGCGCCCAAGTAGGATTCCTCTTACTTGGGGCGCCCCCTTGGCTGCCTCTCCTCCCCTCCAACCTATATATGTATGAGGCGGGGGGCACCCCTAGAACACACAACATTGATTCCTAGCCGTGTGCGGTGCCCCCCTCCATAGTTTACGCCTCCGGTCATATTGTCGTAGTGCTTAGGAAAAGCCCTGCACCCCCCATCACCGTCACCACGCCGTCGTGCTGACGAAACTCTCCCTCGACACTTAGCTGGATCAAGAGTTCGAGGGATGTCATCGAGCTGCATGTGTGCAGAACTCGGAGGTGTCGTACGTTCAGTGCTTGATTGGTCGGAACGAGAAGAAGTTCGACTACATCAACCACGTTGTCAAACGCTTCCGCTTTCGGTCTACGAGGGTACATGGACACACTCTACCCCTCTCGTTGCTATGCATCTCCTAGATAGATCTTGCGTGAACGTAGATTTTTTTTTGAAATAGCATGCTATGTTTCCCAACAAGTAGGCCATGGCGGCGGAGACGACTTGGGGGCCCGGTGACGACCGCGTTTCTCGCCGCTGCGCGCGACGGCCACCCGGTACTGGCCGAGGTCGAAGAAGCTCCAGTTCTTCTATCGACCGTGGGCCCTGCTAATGGTCACTGTGGGCATCTTCTTCTTGTTCCGACCTGGCATTTGGAGGTGGAGAAGGACGAGGATGAGCCGACGGAGGCGTCGCGCAGGTAGCCCGGCGCGGGGAGGAGGCGGAGCAGCTCGAAGCCCTTGAGCACGTACGCGGCACCGCTGGCGGGGTGCATGGGGTCGTCGGCGGTGAGGTCGTGCCAGACCTAGACCAGCAGTAGGCGTCCGCCATGCTGGCTCCCCGGAGCACGGTCAGCCTAATCAGCGAGAAGAGCACGGTCTGGGTCCAAACCACTCAAAATCAAGTCTGAAACCACATTAGGGGAAAATTAATCCGGTTTTAAATATTTGAGAGGCTGATTGATCCGGTATTAGAGTTGAGGGGGAAAATGGTCCATCAGAAAGGATTTTGGAGGAAAACGATACTTTCCTCTTAGTGTAAATACCAATCTGGCAACAAAGCAAACATGTCCAGCCCAACAGCCTAACCGAGAGACGGCAACACATCCCCACCGGGCCAGCCCAACATCCGGATCAGGATAGAAACGGACACGAACAAAACGACGTCCCATTTCCCACCGAAACGTTTTTCTTATTTATTATCTCTCCCGCCACAGTCAGCCAGAGCTCCCTCCAATTTCAGATTTCTCAATCTAAAAATCATTTCTTTCCTCCCTTTCGCACCCCGCGTCTCTCCCCACCCCCACGGCCAAACCCCAGCCCCCGCCCCGGACTCGAATCCGGCATTCCGCCGCCGCGCCGGGAACGGAGGGAGGGAGGTCTCGCGAGCGGCGGCGATGCTGAGGACCAAGACCCCGGGCCCGCGCGGCGGGAGCAAGTCCCGCCGCCGCTTCACGCCCCCCGCGACCAAGGCGCAGGCGCAGATGGCGGCGGCGGCCGGCAGCTCGCCGTCGGGGGAGCTCTCGCAGAAGCTCGAGCACGTCACCCTCTTCCCCCTCTTCGCCGAGCGCCCCTTCGCCTCGCCCAAGCCCTTCGGGGAGCTCCTCGAGGAGCCTCGCCCGGCCCCGGCCCCGGCTCCCGCCCCCGCCCCCGCTCCGCCGCAGCAGGTCGCGTCCGTGGACGCGGACGTGCCCATGGAGGACAGGGACGCCTGCATCCTCAGCCAGGATTTCTTCTGGTAGATCTCTGATTCGATCCGAGCTGCAGTCTCTGTCCAGTGTGCGCGCGCATCTCGGGCTAACCCTATCCCCCTTCTTGCCACTCGCTGTTTTGCAGTACCCCGGATTACCTCACGCCCGATGCGCCGCAGATGGCGAGCAGCTTCGACGCCGATAAGGTGAGAAAAAACGACATATTTTCTTCTGTGGGATTACATTGCTTAGCTGATCTGTTTGGGTTATCTGCAGGAGAACATCCTTTGCCCCCAATCTCCAGAGAAGTCAGTCGCCCGGAGCAAAAGGTACAAGAGAGGTGAGACTGCAAACACTCAAGCTGCTTCCTTGTCGATCTGAAATCATCATTTTAGTCCTGCCTGAACGCTCAGTCACCTAAATTTTAGTGTTTGATATTCTTGCTCTGGCTCGATGTTATTGTATCAATAAAGGAATGCCATTGCTTACAGATTCTTCCCCCAAAGGCCGACCCATGGACCTTTTGGAGGCGGATAGCCAGGAGATTACTGCGGTCCGATTTTCTCTAAGTCAAGATGATCCGGAGGAAGAAAAGATGGCGCAACCTAGTTCGCAAAAGAGAGGTAGCTATGTCCCACATTCAGCAAGAGTTTTGCGCTCCCAGGTGACGCCTCCACCGTGCATCAAGAACCCATATAATATGGACCCTCGGATAGATGATAATGTTTTCTCCGTGAGGAAATGCAAATCATCAGGTAACATTTATGTGCTTGATGTTATTGAAACATGTTCATTTCACATCCTTCAAATTATGTATACATGTTCATTTCACATCCCTTCAAATTATGTGTACATGCTCATTTCACATCCCTTCAAATTATGTGTACATGCTCATTTCACATCCCTTCAAATTATGTGTACATGTTCATTTCACATCCCTTCAAATTACGTGTACATGTTTTAAAGTTAATAACGCATAATCACTGCGTGTGATTTTTTATCTCACTAAGAAACATTTATAGCAGCATTTTCTTACAAAAAAAAGAGTTAACAGACAAAATATCTGTATTTAGGGTCTTCTCCCTCTATTGGTGCTGACGGTCTTTCACGTTACCGTACCGATTTCCATGAAATTGAGGTATGCTCTCATTAGATATTGCTTATGTGTTCATGTTCATGTTTTAGTTTTACATTTTGTGGAGGTTTGGGTCATGACAATTGTTTGTTTGCAGCAAATTGGATGTGGAAACTTCAGTGTCGTGTTTAAAGTTCTGAGGAGGATAGAAGGCTGCTTGTATGCAGTAAAACGGAGCATCAAGCAGTTGCATAATGACATGGACAGGTAGTTTCATAGAAGCCCTCTTGCTTCAGTGGTTAGACCACGATTAACTAATCCTATTTGTTGTATATTTATTTACAGGAGGCAAGCATTGAAGGAAGTTCATACTTTGGTGGCCTTAGGTAACCATGAGAACATAGTTGGATATTTCACCTCTTGGTTTGAGACCGAAAAACTTTTTATCCAGATGGAACTGTGTGACCGCTCCTTATCTGTGAATGGGGACAAGCCGTTGGAGTTTGGGGATGCCCTGGAACTGTTGTATCAGGTTGGTTTACTAAGCCATTTTGTTTTTTGTTGGTCAATGGTCAGTATTTGAAGCAAAATGAATTCAATGTCATATAACGTAACTAGTATACCATTGTAATAGTTGTTCTAACAATCTCGAAATTATGTAAAGCACTCTTGGATTCATCATCTGCTGTTAACCACCCATGCATTATTCGTTCATGTACACCTCACCTATTAATATAACCATTCTTTCATGTGCACCTCACCTACTAACGTTGAAAGTAAATTTTGTGAAATGCAAGATCTGCAAAGGTTTGGACTTCATTCATGGGCGTGGCGTGGCACACCTTGACGTGAAACCAGATAACATATATGTCAGGAATGGTATTTATAAGCTTGGAGATTTTGGTTGTGCTACACTTATTGATCGAAGTTTGGCAATCGAAGAAGGAGATTCTCGTTATATGCCTCCAGAAATGTTGAATGAAAAGCATGAGCATCTTGACAAGGTAGACATCTTTTCTCTCGGGGCAGCTGTCTATGAGCTTATAAGAGGCACTCCGCTTCCTGTTTCTGGACACCAGTTTGCTAGTCTCAGAGAGGGCAAAATTTCATTGCTACCAGGACACCCAATGCAGTTCCAGAGTTTAATCAAGGTATGGCATCATCACCATGTGGCTTTCCCTTTCCAGCTGTTTACTTTCATTTGCCCTGCATTTCTGTATGCAGATTGACAATCAATTACTATTCTACTATAGTTTCCCTTTGTGCATCTTAATCCTTACATTCACAAATAAAATGACGGCTACACTCTTCCTTAATCTAATCCCCATGCTTGATAATATTCATGATCACTCAAGTAACTCAACACAACATTTATGCAGAAACGTTTTTTGTCTTACCATGTTGCTTATTTCTCCCAACTGATGAAGCAGTAGCATAATACACTAGTACCTCGCTACTGATACATCTTATTGCCACTCTGTATGTCTACTGTTTACGCGCATGCATAATCCTAACACTTCCAGTGATGCTTGTGCATCCTTTTAGCTTTGTTCAATTCAGTCGATTCTTTGGGTCAAGGGAGTTACCATTACAGCTATTACCTATCTACACATCAGCAGTTCCTTGCTGTTGCTTTTACACTATCTACAGTGCTGCAATTTGCAATTGCTTTGTACCTTAAGGAACTCTAGCATTTAAGTCCCAGAAAGATTTCTCTCCCCTCCCGTATGACAGGTATTTCACATGCTTACTTACTCCCACTGTGTGCTTACTTTCAGTCGATGATGGACCCTGATCCCGTGAGGCGGCCGTCTGCGAAAGAGATCCTGGGACACCCCATCTTCGAGAAGCTTCGTAATGCATCAGCAAAGAAGTAGGACGACGCATCCGTCATTCAGATCCTGCAGTAGGAGAGCGGGCAAGCAGCCACCAGCCAAGCGAGCGAGCACGACGTCTGTTGCTGCCAAATTTTGTCTGTCCGAAAGAAGGCTCTCCAAAGACAAGCGATGGATCATTTTTTGCCTTGGTCTGTTGTTTCTGTATAGCTACTGAGTGTTCTTAAGCTGTGAAGCCATTTCTGCGCCGGGAACTCGAGCAATATCTGTAAGTTATGGCCGTGTTGGTCCTGGGTGTTTTGGGTTTGGTATGGGGGTTGTGCATCTTGTGTCCAATTCCTGGAGAGCCAGGAACTCTGCATTGGTTTGCTGGTGTATTGGTGCTGTGGGTAGTCTGCTTGACTGCCATTTGGTGTTGTGATCGGTTGTGTGGGGGGAACTAAATGAAGGATATGGATGTCCTTTTTTCAGTTGGGCTTGTGGCATTTTCCCAGCGTAAATAAACAAGAATTTCACCTTTTTGCGTGTTTTTCACCTAGTAATATTATGTGAACAGCTCTCTTATCACAGCACATGTACTATGAGGCAATAGCCTACATTGAAGCTACTAGTATCCTTGCACTATGAAATATACTACAGTATGAACGAACGTCCAAAACTACGTAATTAACAAACCAGCCCCATGCAAGTTCACAGGATCAGGTGTCCCATATCATGACGACGGCGATGACACCGACGCCGAGCACGACGGCGAGCCAGCGGCCGAGGGGCGTGTCGGATTTGACGGGCCTCAGGGGCTTGTACCCCTTGGAGAGGAGGTGGTTGACGGAGACGTAGATGAAGATGCCGGTGGCGAGGCCCATGGAGACGGCGAAGACCCAGTCCGCCACGGCGCCCTGCGTGGTGGCGTCGATGGCGATGCCGACGGCGACGCCGATTGGGCTGGAGACGGCGAAGGCGAAGGCGTAGGCGAAGCAGGAGAGCAGGGGGCGGTTGGGCAGCATCCGGAGCAGCGCGATGCCCATGGCCACCGCCGCGAACACCTTGTGCAGGCTGATCGTCCACAGCGCCTTCCACGCGTCCGCCTTCGTCTCTGCAGCCAGGCAAATGTCGACAGGTCGCAAGCATAGTTAGAACGGTAGGAAGATTGATTATCCAAGGACTTTCTACTTTTTGTGGGGTTAAATTCAACAGAATCTGAAATGCTGATTGAAGTGGACATCAATGGACACGCGAGGAACTTGCGAGCATCTGGACTGGAGCATCTATTCAAAGGCTTGAACAAGTAAAAGTATGCATGACAATGACTGAAGTGAGACGAAGCAGGCTAAGAACTAGCGCATGTCGGTTTCAGAGTTGATTGATGGTTGCAAGTTGCAAAGCATCTGTACCGAACCAGTGGCCGAGACATGAGATGCGGATGTATCTTCTTCTCAAGGACGTCGTGAGTCTCTCTTACCGGCGACTCCGATGGCGATGCCCTCGAAGACGGAGTGGAAGCAGAGCGCGGCGATGAGCAGTATGCTGTCGCCGAGGGTGCTCGCGTTCCGCAGCATGGACGCCGTCGAGTGGCCAGCGCCGGTCGTCGACGCCCCGTGCGCGTCCTGCGCAGACACCACCAAGATCAGTTTCGTTGGGTGGTCTGACTGTCACAAAGCAAAAGACAAGACTGAATCCGGAGGCTGAACCACTTACAGCTGCTTGCTGTTCGGAGCCGTTGCCATTCGTGCTACTCAGCTTGCCCTCCTCCAGCTCCCCTGGAAATTGTGAACAGGGGTTTAAGATCATTACGAATATCATCAAGATCATCAGGAATTAAGTACCAAATTTCTTCATAACAAACAATGGTATAGGACGCAAATATGCATTTAACCCAACGCCCAGCTGCCTCCTTTACGCCGCCACGCGCCAACTGGCAGCCTGACACTACTATGCGCGCGGCCGGCACGGATATGGGATATATAGTAAAGTAGATTCAGCGGAGAACACGTGAGCTGCAGGGCCCGCTCACCTGCGCTTGTTGCCTGGGCGGCGGCGGGGGCGGTGCGGCCGCGCGCGACGACGGAGGAGATGGCGCACTCGGCGAGCATGGTGAGCACGTAGCCGGCGCAGGCGAGCATGAAGGCGAACGGGTACTCGCTGGAGGGGACGAGGTCGCCGAAGGTCTCGTTGGCGTCGCTGAGGAAGTGCATCATGGCGGTGCCGAGGAAGACCCCGCCGGCGAACTGCGTGCCCAGCGCCAGGAACGCCTCGTTCCACCGCATGAAGTAGGGGGACACGCCCCCCGCCAGCGTGCCCGCGAACACCAGCGCCAGGCACCACAGCTTCGTCGCCACCAGCCCCGGCGCCCGCAGGTCCGGCTTCGCCTCGCCGCCGCCGTCCGCGTCTCCGGCGTCGCCGTCGGCGTCGGCGTCCCCGCCGCCTCCATGCGCCCAGGCCGTGCTCGCGGACGCGCAGAGCCACATGAGGAGGAGGAGGAGGAGGCGGCGGGAGGTGGTGGCCGAGGTCATGGCCATGCCGGTGCCGCGCTCTGGCGCTCTGGTGTGGCGCGCTGGGAACCGTTGGGGTGGGCGGGGCGGCCGAGAGGGGGGCCGAGGAGGGAGGGGTTTTATACCGGGAGGGAATCTGGAAGGGACTGACGTGTGGGCCCGTGCGGTGCGGGTAGATCATATTGCCCACGGTTGGTCGCGCTGGCCGGAGTACAACCTTTTTTTTTCTCGTGGGGCAGAGTACTACTCTCACTTTGTACTCTGTCGTGAGGATTCACGAGACCATTCTCACAGGTGCGTCCTCTGCATACAGTGGCCGACAGGCGGGTCCCGCATTTGGTGGGGTAAGGATGACGGTGGGCGGTGTGGAGCGTGTGCTGCGTTGAAGTGGAAGTAGGCCGGGAACGTGGGATGCGGGCGGTAGTACGACGGAGACGGCGTATCTGAAAAATCCATTTTTTCCAACAAAAAGACGTGGAAAATCTCGTGTCTCCGACGACTCGGCCCTGTGCCGTGTGTAAGCCCGGATTACACACTTGGCGAAGCTCGACACTTGTGCATCGATTTCTGTATGTCATTTTCCTCCTGGTGGCTGGCTGGTGCTCCAATATTTAACCCTATTGTCAGCTCAGTTCAGAGGCCGCACTCACAGAATTGCTGAAAATTGCTACTCCCTCCGTTCATTTTTGTAAGTCATTTCAGACAATTCAAAATAAGCTATTTTACATACTGTCTGAAATGTCTTTAAGGTCTTATAAAAATGAACAGAGAATGTACTAAATCTGGCCATACGTACGTCCGTGAGCGTGGGGCAGCCGCTCCTCTACCGCGTCTCAATTAACAAACTCGAATCAACACCGTGGGCAGATAGAAAAGATATGCGACATTTTGGTCCCATGCTTCCGTCTCAACCAAAGCAGAGAGGGAATTGTTAGGACGAGGCGGTAGAGCCGAGCTCATGGATGTATAATGCCATTGTATATGGCTAGCAGGCGCGCATCAATCTGGTTCGGATGTGCTGCTTGCTTGCTTGCTTGCGTGCCTTTCCCGGCCGGCCAGCAATCGACGGACTAATAATCCGAGGTCCGACCGCGACGTCAGGACAAGCAATCAAGCTTTTCGTTTCCCTTTTCGTTGTGGTAGCTTAACGATGCTGAACCAAGTTGTTCTGTTTTTAATAACTGAAAAAAAGAACCCGAGCTGTTTATTGTTAGCGGCCCTGTCGCTGAAACGAGACCTCCTATCTTACGCTTGCTGCGTCAGATGAGCGAGGAAACACACATGCTCTTGCATTATAGGCCTGTCCGGTCGGCATCTTCGAGCACTATTCTGCTTGTTTTTTTTTTGTATTCTTTGATTTTTCGTACTTTTCTAATTCTCATTTTCATAACCACATAAATATTTTTTTTAATAATACAGGTATGTTTTTAGAAAATTATCATTTTAATGTAAGAATGTGATAATAAATAAAATTACATGAATAATATTAAATACATGGTTTTAAAATATATGTTCATGTATTCAAAGAATGCTGATCACATATTTGAAAAAATCACCATATGTTTGGAAAAGGTTCACCATGTGTATTAAAAATGTTCATCATGTGCGTGAAGAGATGTTCATAGTGTATTTTGAGGAAAATTTCTTATCACACAAGGAATTTGCCTTTTCTAATGTCCAACAATTTTTTTTAAAAAAATGTAGGATAAAAATAAAATGAAACCGGGAAGACCAATTAAAAGGAAGAATAATCTACCAAGACCGAATGAAAAGGAAGAAAACAAAAAACAAACAAAACTATGAAAGAAACTAGGAAAAAAAAGAAAAAAAGCCAAATTAACTGACTGAAATAGAACTAAATAAAAAGAAAACCTAAAAAAGGCTAAAAAAACACCATATATGGACCGACCCATCATGCGCTGGATTGGCAAGGAAATAACAAATTAGTCCCAAAGCAAGTGATTTGTGGTCTCTTTGGGCGCTTGAGTGCATAAGTTGCTGGAACAATCATTTATAAATAGGCCTTTCCTTTTTTTACAAAGCTCTACCATCTAATCTATCATGTAGGACGAGCCAGAAAAATATTTTGTGCTTGAGTTTCTTTTGCACTTCAATGAATTCCTGAAGAGTCTGGGGGTTTGATAGTTGCACATAAGGTGTTTGTACATGCTGATGGGAGAATAAGCACAATTGTTTGAAGGACATTTCCTGATATCTTTGTCAGGGCCATTTTGTTCGTGGTCCACTGGGATTGCAGCTCAATATATTGCTCAAAGGCTTGATTAGAAAAGGATAAGTGAAAATTACCAGCCCAGTCTCCATCAGCAAAAAAAAAAAAAAAAAAAACCATCAACTGATTCCGTTTCATTTATACCAGAAGAATGAAGCTCGGTAAATTTCTGAGCAAGAGGAAGCTCAAGCCATTTAACATGCAAGAGTGTGTGGGCTCTTCCGTTTTCATGGGCGGTGTATGCCGGGGCGGCGGCTCCGGGATCTTCAGTTGAGAGCCGAGGCGGCGGCCTCGGGCAGCGGTGCGGCGGTGGCCCCAGGAGGTAGGGCTGTTTGTCGACATGGCTTGAGTGAGGACTTTGAGCTGCGTGGGCGGCAAGGTTGTCGGCTCGGTCGACGCGTCCCAGCGGGGGCGGTTGGACGGCATGTCGGGGCGGCGGTCCCGGATGTGGTGCGGCGTTCGTGGTCTGCGTGCGGTTGTCCTGAGCAGTGCGGGCTGCGGACGGCTGTATCGTGCGGCGTTGCTGCTCGAGGGTGAGTGGTGACATGTCGGGGCGGCGGCCCCGGATGTGGTGCAACTTTCGTGGTCTGCGTGCAGTTGTCCTGAGCAGTGAGGGCTGCGGGCTGCTGTTTCGTGCGGCGTTGCTGCTCGAGGGTGAGCGGTGGCATGTCGGGGCGGCGGCCCCGAAAGGCGGTGTCGGTTGAGTGCGCAGGGCGCAACGGAGCAGTGGATGTCGAGGCAGCGGCCTCGGGAGATTCGCAGCTTCAAGGGCATGGACCTTGTGTCGTGTGGGCGACGTGGTTGTCATCGGTGTTGTTCGTGGGTGGGCTTTGCCCAATGTGTGTTAGCCTTTGGGGTGGGCTTGGCCCTTGTTGTTCCGGTTTTCGCTCGGTTTTCCGTAATTAACTGGGCAATTCTCTTCTGCTTAATTAATAGATGAGGCAATTTTTACCTCTGTTTCGAAAAAAAAATGTTATCACCTTGGCCAATGTTGCAGGAAGCAAACTTTTGAAGTGCCCATAAGGAGACCTAGGTAAGTGAAAGAAAAAAAATCCTTGTTGATAACCTAGAGAAGAAATCATCATATATTTCATCAGGGACATGATTAGGAACCAAAATAGATTTACTGTAGTTGACTTTCAGACCATTGTGAGCAGCAAAGTGGATAAGAAGATTTTTTTTACTTGCATCGGCTACACTTATTCAGCAGGCATGGCCAAAATGGTGTCATCAACATATTGGATGGTTGGAAATTCAGGACATGAGAGCATCTCCAGCCGCGTCCGCAGAAAGGCCTCCCAGGCGTTTTTTTCGCGCCGGCGCTGAAAAAAGGCCCAGTCGTGCCTCCAGGAGCCCGATTTTCGTCGGCCTGGGCCGAAATCAGCGCCAGTGGACCCAGACCGAACCCGGCCATTGGGGCGCGAAGGCGAAGTGGTTTTAGCGCGAAAAAGTCATGCGGGCCAGCAGCGTCGGTGACACGCGCCTCGTCTTCACCAGACGCCTCGGTTCCGTGGGGAATCAATGGCAAAGGCTGCCGCCGCCGGTCAGCCTTGCCATTGATTCCTCACGGGCGGCGCGTCACGGGACGGCACGCCGACGCCTCCCTCCTCACAGAGATACACACATGCGCGACGCGGCTATATAAGACGATGGCCTCGCCTACAGGGCCACACCAGCCCAGCCCTCGCCGCCGAAGCTATACCTCTCCCGAAGCGCCGCCGAGCCTTCCTCTCCCTCTCCGGCGCGCCGCCAACCCTCCCTCTCCTCCCTCCCCGATGGCGGCGTTTCCCGAGGCGGCGTCAACGGTTGCCGCCGTTCGCTCCATGAACAGAGTCTCGCTCTGTTCCAGTAAACATCCGGCGCGCCGGACATGCGCGTCGGGTCGACGGGCTGGAGGCTCAGCAATGGGGGAGTGCCCATTCCCCCGTTGGCCGACGCCGTCAACAAGCCATCGTACTTCGCCGACGAGGTCGAGATCCCCCGCGCCTCCCTCACCGACGCCGAACTCTCCCTCCCCCAGTACGCCGCCGACAACACCACAGCTTGGGCGGCGTACTTCCAGCGCCGCCAGCAGCAGCGGCTGGCGTCCACCAACGGGGCGCCGGTGGTCGGAGGCCTTAAGAACAGCGAGGGGCGCCACCTCTGGTGGGGCGTCCCCGGCCGCTGTTGGGGAACGTAGTAATTTCAAAAATTTTCCTACGAACACGCAAGACCATGGTGATGGCATAGCAACGAGAGGGAAGAGTGTCCGCCCACGTACCCTCGAGACCGAAAGCGAAGCGTTATAACAACGCTGTTGATGTAGTCGACGTCTTCACGATCCGACCGATCCAAGCACCGAACGTCACGGCACCTCCGAAGTTACGCACACGCTCAGCTCGATGACGATCCCGGACTCCGATCCAAAGAAAGTGTCGGGATGAGTTCCACAAGACGACGGCGCAGGACGATGATGATGCTCCACCGACGCAGGGCTTCGCCTAAGCTCCGCGACGATATGACTTCATCAAGCAGGCTTCGCCTAAGCTCCATGACGATATGACCAAGTGGAATATGGTGGAAGGGGCACCGACACGGCTAAGGAAAGATCCGAGATCAACTTGTGTGTTCTAGGGTGCCCCTGCCTCAGATATAAAGGAGCCAAGGGGAGGTGGCCGCCCAAGGAGGAGGCGACCAAGGAGTCCTACTCCTCCGGGAGTAGGATTCCCTCCAATCCTAGTTGGATTAGGATTCCGGAGGGAAAGAGAGAGAGGGGGCTGCCCACCTTTCCTAGTCCTAATAGGACTAGGGAAGGGGAGGCCGCGCCACCTAGGGCTGGCCCTTTCTCCTTTCCACCAAGGCCCACTATGGCCCATATAGTTCCCGGGGTTCCGGTAACCTCCGGTACTCGAGAAATTCGATTTCACTCGGAACATTTCCGATGTCCAAATGTAGGCTTCAATATATCAATCTTTATGTCTCGACCATTTCGAGACTCCTCGTCATGTCCGTGATCACATCCGGACTCGAACTACCTTCGTACATCAATACTTATAAACTCATAATGAACTCGTCATCGAAACGTTAAGCGTGCGGACCCTACGGGTTCGAGAACTATGTAGACATGACCTAGAACTATTCTTGGTCAATAACCAATAGCGGAACCTGGATGCCCATATTGGCTCCTACATATTCTACGAAGATCTTTATCGGTCAAACCGCATAACAACATACTTTGTTCCTTTGTCATCGGTATGTTACTTACCCGAGATTCGATCGTCGGTATCCAATACCTAGTTCAATCTCGTTACCGGTAAGTCTCTTTACTCGTTCCGTAATACATCATCTCACAACTAACTCATTAGTTGTAATGCTTGCAAGGCTTTATGTGATGTGTATTACCGAGAAGGCCCAGAGATACCTCTCCGACAATCGGAGTGACAAAACCTAATCTCGAAATACGCCAACCCAACAAGTACCTTTGGAGACACCTGTAGTACTCCTTTATAATCACCCGATTCGTTGTGACGCTTGGTAGTACCAAAGTGTTCCTCCGTAAACGGAGTTGCATAATCTCATAGTTACGGAACATGTATAAGTCATGAAGAAAGCAATAGCAACATACTTAACGATCAAGTGCTAGGCTAACGGAATGGGTCATGTCAATCAGATCATTCTCCTAATGATGTGATCCCGTTAATCAAATGACAACTCATGTCTATGGTTAGGAAACATAACCATCTTTGATTAACGAGCTAGTCAAGTAGAGGCATACTAGTGACACTGCTTGTCTATATATTCACACATGTATTATGTTTCCAGTTAATACAATTCTAGCATGAATAATAAACATTTATCATGATATAAGGAAATAAATAATAACTTTATTATTGCCTCTAGGGCATATTTCCTTCAGTCTCCCACTTGCACTAGAGTCAATAATCTAGTTCACATCGCTATGTGATTTAACATCAATAGTTCACATCTATATGTGGTTAACACCCATAGTTCACATCGACATGTGACCAACACCCAAAGGGTTTACTAGAGTCAATAATCTAGTTCACATCGCTATGTGATTAACACCCAAAGAGTACTAAGGTGTGATCATGTTTTGCTTGTGAGATAATTTTAGTCAACGGGTCTCATCACATTCAGAGCCGTAAGTATTTTGCAAATTTCTATGTCTACAATGCTCGCACGGAGCTACTCTAGCTAATTGCTCCCACTTTCAATATGTATCCAGATTGAGACTCGAGTCATCTAGATTAGTGTTAAAACTTGTATCGACGTAACCCCTTTATTTAACCTTTTTTTCACTTCCATAATCGAGAAACATATCCTTATTCTACTAAGGATAATTTTGACCGCTGTCCATTGATCTACTCCTAGATCACTATTGCACTCCTTGCCAAGCTTAGTGGTAGGGTATGTAATAGATCTGGTACACAAGATGACATACTTTATAGAACCTATGGCTGATGCATAGGGAATGACTTTCATTCTCTTTCTATCTTCTCGCCGTGGTCGGGTTTTGAGTCTTACTCAATCTCACACCTTGTAACACAGGCAAGAACTCTTTCTTTGACTGTTCCATTTTGAACTACTTCAAAATCTTGTCAAGGTATGTATTCATTGAAAAACTTATCAAGCGCCTTGATCTATCTCTATAGATCTTGATGCTCAATATGTAAGCAGCTTCAACGAGGTCTTTCTTTGAAAAACTCCTTTCAAACACTCCTTTATGCTTTGCGAATAATTCTACATTATTTCCGATCAACAATATGTCAATCACATATACTTATCGAAAGGCTGTAGTGCTCCCACTCACTTTCTTGTAAATACAGCCTTTCCAAAAGTCTCAGATAAAATCATATGCTTTGATCAACACATCAAAGCGTATATTCCAACTCCGAGATGCTTGCACCAGTCCATTGATGGATCATTGGAGCTTGCACATTTTGTTAGCTCCTTTAGGATTGACAAAACTTCGTTGCATCATATACAACTCTTCTTTAATAAATTCATTAAAGAATGTAGTTTTGACATCCATTTGCCGATTTCATAAAATGTGGCAATTGCTAACATGATTCGGACAGACTTAAGCATCGCTACAGCTTGAGAAAATCTCATTGTAGTCAACACCTTGAACTTGTCGAAAACCTTTTGTGACAAGTCAAGCTTTGTAGATAGTAACACCACTATCGGTGTCCGTCTTCCTCTTGAAGATCCATTTATCTACATGGCTTGTCGATCATCGAGCAAGTCAATCAAAGTCCATACTTTGTTCTCATACATGGATCCTATCTCAGATTTTATGGCCTCAAGCCATTTCGCTGAATCTGGGCTCATCATCGCTTCCTCATAGTTCGTAGGTTCATCATGGTCTAGTAACATGACTTCCGAACATGATTACCGTATCACTCAGTGCGGATCTTACTCTGGAAGACCTACGAGGTTTGGTAGCAACTTGATCTCAAGTTTCATGATCATCATCATTAACTTCCTTACTAATTGGTGTAGGAATCATCGAACTGATTTCGTGATGAACTACTTTCCAATAAGGGAGAAGGTACAATTACCTCATCAAGTTTCTACTTTCCTCCCACTCACTTCTTTCGAGAGAAACTCCTTCTCTAGAAAGGATCCATTTTAGCAACGAATGTTTTGCCTTTAGATCTGTGATAGAAGGTGTACCCAACAGTTTCTTTTGGGTATTCTATGAAGACGCACTTTTCCGATTTGGGTTCGAGCTTATCGGTGAAAACTTTTTCACATAAGCATCACAACTCCAAACTTTAAGAAACGATACTTAGGTTTATTGCTAAACCATAGTTCATACGGTGTCATCTCAACGGATTTAGATGGTGCCCTATTAAACGTGAATGCAGCTGTCTCTAATGCATAACCCAAAACGATAGTGGTAAATCGGAAATAGACATCATAGATCGCACCATATCTAGTAAAGTACGACACTGACGCTCGGACACACCATTTCTCCGTGGTGTTCCGGTGGCGAGAGTTGAAACTATTCCACATTGTTTCAAATGTAAACCAAACTCAGAACTCAAATATTCTCCTCCACGATCAGATCGTAGAAACTTTATTTTCTTGTTACGATGATTTTCACTTCACTCTGAAATTCTTTGAACTTTTCAAATGTTTCAGATTTGTGTTTCATTAAGTAGATATACCCATATCTGCTCAAATCATCTGTGAAGGTGAGAAAATAACGATACCGCTTGGCGTGCCTCAACATTCATTGGACCACAAACATCAGTATGTATGATTTCCAACAAATCAGTTGCTCGCTCCATAGTTCCGAGAACGGCGTTTTGGTCATCTTGCCCAAAAGGCACGGTTCGCAAGCATCAAATGATTCATAATCAAGTGATTCCAAAAGTCCATCAAGATGGATTTTTTCATGCGCTTTACACCAATATGACCTAAACGGCAAGTGCCACAAATAAGTTGCACTATCATTATTAACTTTGCATCTTTTGGTTTCAATATTATGAATATGTGTATCACTATGATCGAGATCCAATGAACCATTTTCATTGGGTGTGTAACCATATAAGGTTTTATTCATGTAAAATGAACAACAATTTATTCTCTTACTTAAATGAATAATCAGATTGCAATAAACATGATCAAATCATATTTATGCTCAACACCAAATAACACTTATTTAGGTTCCACACTAATCCCGAAAGTATAGGGAGTGTGCGATGATGATCATATCAATCTTGGAACTACTTCCAACACTCATCGTCACTTCCCTTCAACTAGTTTCTTTTCATTCGCAACTCCGTTTCAAGTTACTACTCTTAGCAACCTGAACCAGTATCAAATACCGAGGGGTTGCTATTAACACTAGTAAAATACACATCAATAATCTGTATATCAAATATACCTTTGTTCACTTTGCCATCCTTCTTATCCGCCAAATACTTGGGGTAGTTCCGCTTCTAGTGACCAGTTCCATTGCAGCAAAAGCACTTAGTCTCGTGCTTAGGTCCAGA
The DNA here is from genome assembly GCA_021605205.1 of Aegilops longissima. NCBI lineage: Eukaryota > Viridiplantae > Streptophyta > Magnoliopsida > Poales > Poaceae > Aegilops > Aegilops longissima. The sequence goes on along the minus strand of CM038681.1, from coordinate 108,715,237 downwards.
CTTGGGCTTCTTCACTCGAGCAGCAACTTGCTTGCCGTTCTTCTTGAAGTTCCCTTCTTCCCTTTGCCCCTTTCCTTGAGACTAGTGGTCTTGTCAATCATCAACACTTGATGCTCTTTCTTGATTTCTACCTTCGTCGATTTCAACATCACGAAGAGCTCAGAATCGTTTTCGTCATCCCTTGCATACTATAGTTCATCACGAAGTTCTAGTAACTTAGTGATGGTGACTAGAGAATTCTGTCAATCACTATCTTATCGGAAGATTAACTCCCACTTGATTCAAGCGATTGAAGTACCCAGACAATCTGAGAACATGCTCACTAGTTGAGCGATTCTCTTCCACCTTTAGCTATAGAACTTGTTGAAGACTTCATATCTCTCAACTCGGGTATTTGTTTGAAATATTAACTTCAATTCCTGGAACATCTCATATGGTCCATGACGTTCAAAACGTCTTTGAAGTCCCGATTCTAAGCCTTTAAGCATGGTGCACTAAACTATCAAGTAGTCATCAAATTGAGCTAGCCAAACGTTCATAACGTCTGCATTTGCTTCTGCAAAAAGGTCTCTCACCTAGCGGTGCATTAAGGACATAATTCTTCTGTGCAGCAATGAGGATAAACCTCATATCACGGATCCAATCCGCATCATTGCTACTAACATTTTTCAATACAATTTTCTAGGAACATATTAAAATAAACATATGATAGCAACAAACATAGGGAAGCAACAACGCGAGCTATTGATCTACAACATAATTTGCAAAATACTACCGGGACTAAATTCATGATAAATTAAAGTTCAATTAATCATATTACTTAAGAACTCCCACTTAGATAGACATCTCTAGTCATCTAAGTGATTACGTGATCCGAATCAACTAAACCATGTCCGATCATCACGTGAGATGGAGTAGTTTCAATGGTGAACATCACTATGTTGATCATATCTACTATATGATTCACGTTCGACCTTCGGTCTCCGTGTTCCGAGGCCATATCATTATATGCTAGGCTCGTCAAGTTTAACTTTGAGTATTCAGCGCGTGCAACTGTTTTGCACCCGTTGTAGATGGACGTAGAACTTATCACACCCGATCATCACGTGGTGTCCGGGTACTACGAACTTTGGCAACGGTGCATACTCGGGAGAACACTTCTTGATAATTTTAGTGAGAGATCATCTTATAATGCTACCGTCAATCAAAGCAAGATAAGATGCATAAAGGATAAACATCACATGCAATCAATATAAGTGATATGATATGGTCATCATCATCTTGTGCTTGTGATCTCCATCGCCAAGCACCATCATGATCACCATCGCCACCGGCGCGACACCTTGATCTCCATCGTAGCATCGTTGTCGCCTCGCCAACTATTGCTTCTACGACTATCGCCATCGCTTAGTGATAAAGTAAAGCAATTACATGGCTTTGCATTTCATACAATAAAGCGACAACCATATGGCTCTCGCCGATTGCCGATAACTCGGTTACAAAACATGATCATCTCATACAATAAAATATAGCATCACGCCTTGACCACATCACATCACAACATGCCTGCAAAAACAAGTTAGACGTCCTCTACTTTGTTGTTGCAAGTTTTACGTGGCTGCTACGGGCTGAGCAAGAACCGTTCTTACCTACGCATCAAAACCACAACGATAGTTTGTCAAGTTGGTGCTGTTTTAACCTTCGCAAGGACCGGGCGTAGCCACACTCGGTTCAACTAAAGTGAGAGAGAGACACCCGCCGGTCACCTTTAAGCAGCTAGTGCTCAAGCGGTGAAACCAGTCTCGCGAAGCGTCACGCGTAATGTCGGTCCGGCCGCTTCATCTCACAATACCGCTGAACCAAAGTATGACATCTTTGGTAAGCAAGATGACTTATATCGCCCACAACTCACTTGTGTTCTACTCGTGCATATGACATCAACGCATAAAACCAGGCTCGATACCTTTGTTGGGGAACGTAGTAATTTCAAAATTTTCCTACGAACACGCAAGACCATGGTGATGGCATAGCAACGAGAGGGGAGTGTCCGTCCACGTACCCTCGTGAGACCGAAAGCGAAGCGTTATAACAACGCTGTTGATGTAGTCGTACATCTTCACGATCCGACCGATCCAAGCACCGAACGACGGCACCTCCGAAGTTACGCACACGCTCAGCTCGATGACGATCCCGGACCGATCCAGCAAAGTGTCGGGATGAGTTCGTCACAAGACGACGTGGTGGCGATGATGATGCTCCACCGACGCGGGGCTTCGCCTAAGCTCCACGACGATATGACTTCATCGGCGCAGGGCTTCGCCTAAGCTCATGACGATATGACGAAGTGGAATATGGTGGAAGGGGCACCGACACGGCTAAGGAAAGATCCGTAGATCAACTTGTGTGTTCTAGGGTGCCCCCTGCCCCGATATAAAGGAGCCAAGGGGAGGTGGCGGCCCAAGGAGGAGGCGACAAAGGAGTCCTACTCCTCCGGGAGTAGGATTCCCCTCCAATCCTAGTTGGATTAGGATTCCTGAGAGGAAAGAGAGAGGGGCGGCCCACCTTTCCTAGTCCTAATAGGACTAGGGAAGGGGAGGCGCGCGCCACCTAGGGCTGGCCCTTTCTCCTTTCCACCAAGGCCCACTATGGCCCATATAGTTCCGGGGTTCGGTAACCTCCGGTACTCGCATAAATTCGATTTCACTCGGAACATTTCCGATGTCCAAATGTAGGCTTCAATATATCAATCTTTATGTCTCGACCATTTCGAGACTCCTCGTCATGTCCGTGATCACATCCGGGACTCGAACTACCTTCGTACATCAATACTTATAAACTCATAATGAACTGTCATCGAACGTTAAGCGTGCGGACCCTACGGGTTCGAGAACTATGTAGACATGACCTAGAACTATTCTTGGTCAATAACCAATAGCGGAACCTGGATGCCCATATTGGCTCCTACATATTCTACGAAGATCTTTATCGGTCGAACCGCATAACAACATACTTTGTTCCCTTTGTCATCGGTATGTTACTTACGAGATTCGATCGTCGGTATCCAATACCTAGTTCAATCTCGTTGCGTAAGTCTCTTTACTCGTTCCGTAATACATCATCTCACAACTAACTCATTAGTTGTAATGCTTGCAAGGCTTTATGTGATGTGTATTACCGAGAAGGCCCAGAGATACCTCTCCGACAATCGGAGTGACAAAACCTAATCTCGAAATACGCCAACCCAACAAGTACCTTTGGAGACACCTGTAGTACTCCTTTATAATCACCCGATTCGTTGTGACGTTTGGTAGTACCAAAGTGTTCCTCCGTAAACGGAGTTGCATAATCTCATAGTTATAGGAACATGTATAAGTCATGAAGAAAGCAATAGCAACATACTTAACGATCAAGTGCTAGGCTAACGGAATGGGTCATGTCAATCAGATCATTCTCCTAATGATGTGATCCCGTTAATCAAATGACAACTCATGTCTATGGTTAGGAAACATAACCATCTTTGATTAACGAGCTAGTCAAGTAGAGGCATACTAGTGACACTCTGTTTGTCTATATATTCACACATGTATTATGTTTCCGGTTAATACAATTCTAGCATGAATAATAAACATTTATCATGATATAAGGAAATAAATAATAACTTTATTATTGCCTCTAGGGCATATTTCCTTCAGCCGCACCCTCGACGGCGTGCTGACGCACGTCGAGGGCGGCAACAACCCACCGTTGGTGTACCCCCCGGCGCACCGCCGACGCGACGGGCAATGGGCGCCAAGGAGGTTCGGCTCCTCCTTGTTGGGGAACGTTGCAGAAAATTAAAATTTTTCCTACGGTTTCACCAAGATCCATCTATGAGTTCATCTAAGCAACGAGTCATGGGAGAGTGATTGCATCTACATACCACTTGTAGATCGCGTGCGGAAGCATTCAATGGAGCGGGATGATGGAGTCGTACTCGCCGTGATTGATTACCGATGACCTAGTGCGAGCGGACAGCACCTCCGCGTTCAACACGTGACGGAGCGGATGGCGTCTCCTCCTTCTTGATCCAGCAAGGGGAAGGAGAGGTTGATGATGATCCAGCAGACGACGGCGTGGTGGTGGATGCAGAGCTCCGGCAGGCTTCGCTAAGCAACTACGGAGGAGGAGGAGGTGTAGCAGAGAGGGAGGCGCCAAGGGCTTCAGGTGTGGCTGCCCCTCCCTCCCTCCTTTATATAGGTGCAAGAGAGGGGAGGGCGCAGCCTGCCCCTTCCTCCAAGGAAGGGGTGCGGTTAAGAGGGGAGGAGTCCATCCTCCCAAGGCACCCTGAGGTGCCTTCCCCTTTAGGACTCTCCCTCCCAAGTCTCCTTGGCGCATGGGCCTCTTGGGGCTGGTGCCCTTGGCCCATATAGGCCAAGGCGCACCCCCTACAGCCCATGTGGCCCCCCGGGGCAGGTGGACCCCTGGACCCCTTTCGGCACTCCCGGTACAATACCGATAAAGTGCGAAACCTTTCCGGCGACCAAAATAAGACTTCCCATATATAAATCTTTACCTACGGACCATTCCGGAACTCCTCGTGACGTCCGGGATCTCATCCGGGACTCCGAACAACATTCGGTTTGCTGCATACTCATATTCATACAACCCTAGCGTCATCGAACCTTAAGTGTGTAGACCCTACGGGTTCGGGAGACATGCAGACATGACCGAGACGTTCTCCGGTCAATAACCAACAGCGGGATCTGGATACCCATGTTGGCTCCCACATGTTCCACGATGATCTCATCGGATGAACCACGATGTCAAGGACTCAATCGATCCCGTATACAATTCCCTTTGTCTAGCGGCATTGTACTTGCCCGAGATTCGATCGTCGGTATCCCGATACCTTGTTCAATCTCGTTACGGCAAGTCTCTTTACTCGTTCCGTAACACATCATCCGTGATCAACCTCTTGGTCACATTGTGCACATTATGATGATGTCCTACCGAGTGGGCCCAGAGATACCTCTCCGCTTACACGGAGTGACAAATCCATCTCGATTCGTGCCAACCCAAGCAGACACTTTCGGAGATACCAGTAGTGCACCTTTATAGCCACCCAGTTACGTTGTGACATTTGGTACACCCAAAGCATTCCTACGGTATCCGGGAGTTGTACAATCTCATGGTCTAAGGAAATGATACTTGACATTAGAAAAGCATTAGCATACGAACTACGATCTTTGTGCTAGGCTTAGGATTGGGTCTTGTCCATCACATCATTCTGCTAATGATGTGATCCCATTATCAACGACATTCAATGTCCATGGTCAGGAAACTGTAACCATCTATATTGATCAACGAGCTGGTCAACTAGAGGCTTACTAGGGACATGGTGTTGTCTATGTATCCACACATGTATCTGAGTTTCCTATCAATACAATTATAGCATGGATAATAAACGATTATCATGAACAAGGAAATATAATAATAACAACTAATTTATTATTGCCTCTAGGGCATATTTCCAACAGTCTCCCACTTGCACTAGAGTCAATAATCTAGTTCACATCGCCATGTGATTAACACTCACAGGTCACATCGCCATGTGACCAACACCCAAGAGTTTCTTGGTGTCACTAAACTAGTTCACATCATCATGTGATTAAGACTCAATGAGTTACGGGGTTTGATCATGTTTTGCTTGTGAGAGAGGTTTTAGTCAACGGGTGCGCAACATTCAGATCCGTATGTACTTCATAAATCTCTATGTCATATTGTAAATGCTGCTTCCACGCTCCACTTGGAGCTATTCCAAATGGTTGCTCCACTATACGTATCCGGTTTGCTACTCGAGTCACTTTCGGATAGGTGTTAAAGCTTGCATCGGCGTAACCCTTACGGCGAACTCTTTATCACCTCCATAATCGAGAAACATGTCCTTATTTACTCCAAGGACAATTTTGATCATTGTCCAATGATCCATTCTGGATCACTCTTGTACCCCCTTGGCGGACTCATGGCAAGGCACACTTCCAAGTCGGTACACAAGATAGCATACTCTGAGCCTATGTATACGAAGCATAGGGGACGACCTTCGTCCTTTCTCTCTCTTCTCGCCGTGGTCGAGCTTTAACTCTTAACTTCATACCTTACAACTCAGGCAAGAACTCCTTCTTTGGTCGATCCATCTTGAACACCTTCAAGATCATGTCAAGGTATGTGCTCATTTGAAAGTACCATTTAGCGGTTTTATCTATCCTCATAGATCTTGATGCTCAATGTTCAAGCAGCTTAATTCAGGTTTTCTATTGAAAACACTTTTCAAATAACCCTATATGCTTTCCAGAAATTCTACATCATTTCGATCAACAATATGTCAACAACATATACTTATCGAAATTCTATAGTGCTCCCACTCACTTCTTTGGAAATACAAGTTTCTCATAAACTTTGTATAAACCCAAAATCTTTGATCATCTCATCAAAGCGTACATTCCAACTCCGAGATGCTTACTCCAGTCCTTAGAAGGATTCTTTGGAGCTTTGCATACTTGTTAGCGTCTTCGAGATTTGTCAAAACCTTCTAGTTGTATTACATACAACCTTTCCTCAAGAAAATCGTCGAGAAACAATGTTTTGACATCCTATCTCGCAAGATTTCATAAATAATGCATTAGCGCTAATCCAATTCCAACAGACTCTTAGCATCGCTTCTGAATGAGAAAGTCTCATCGCAGATCAACTCCTTGAACTTGTCGGAAAACATCTTAACGACAAGTCGAGCTTTGTTAATGGTGACACTTTACCATCATTGTCCGTCTTATTCCAAAATCCATTTGTACCCAACAGCCTCTACGACCATCAAGTAGTTCTTCCAAAGTCTACACTTTGTTTTCATACATGGATCCTCTCGGATTTTATGGCCTCAAGCCATTTGTCGAATCCGGGCCCACCATCGCTTCTCCATAGCTCGAGGTTCATTGTTGTCTAGCAAGCATGACCTTCAAGACAGGATCACCGTACTACTCAAGCGAAGACTGTCCTTGTCGCCCCACGTGGTTTTGTAGTGACTTGATCCGAAGCATTATGATCACTATCATCGACTTCCACTTCAATTGGTGTAGGTGCCACAGAACAACTTCACGTGCCTGCTACACACTAGTTGAAGTGATGGTTCAACAACCTCATCAAGTCTCCACCATCCTCCCACTCAATTCTTTCGAGAGAAACTTTTCCTCGAGAAAGGACCCGTTCTAGAAACAATTACTTTTGCTTCCGGATCTGAGATAGGAGGTATACCCAACTGGTTTTGGGTGTCCTATGAAGATGCATTTTATCCGCTTTGGGTTCGAGCTTATCATCCACGAAACTTTTCACATAAGCGTCGCAGCCCCAAACTTTAAGAAACGACAACTTAGGTTTCTCCAAACCATAGTTCAAGCGGTGTCGTCTCAGCGGAATTACGTGGTGCCCTATTATAGTGAGTGAGGTTGTCTCTAATGCCTAACCCATGAGCGATAGTGGTAATTCGATAAGAGACATCATGGTACGCACCATATCCAATAGGGTGCAACTATGATGTTCGGACACACCATCACACTATGGTGTTCCAGCGGTATTTTTGTGAAACAATTTCCACAATGTCTTAATTGCGTGCCAAAGCTCGTAACTCAGATACTCATCTCTATGATCATATCATAGACATTTTATCCTTTTGTCACGATGATCTTCAACTTCACTCTGAAATTACTTGAACCATTCAATAATTCAGACTTGTGTTTCATCAAGTAAATATACTCAACATCTACTCAAATCATCGGTGAAGTAAGAACATAACGATATTCCTTTGCATGCCTCGGCACTCATTGGACTGCACACATCAAAATGTGTTATTTCAACAAGTTGCTATCTTGTTCCATCTCCTTTGAAACCGAGGATTTTCGGTCATCTTGCCCATGTGGTATGATTTGCATATCTCAAGTGATTCAAAATCAAGTGAGTCCAAACGATCCATCTGCATGGAGTTTCATCATGCGTACACACCAATAGACATGGTTTGCATGTCTCAAACTTTTCAAAAACGAGTGAGTCCAAAGATCCATCAACATGGAGCTTCTTCATGCGTTTTATACCAATATGACTTACATGGCAGTGCCACAAGTAAGTGGTACTATCATTACTATCTTATACCTTTGGCATGAAAAATGTGTATCACTATGATCGAGAATCAATAAACCATTCATTTAGGTGCAAGACCATCGAAGGTATTATTCAAATAAATAGAGTAACCATTATTCTCCTTAAATGAATAACCGTATTGCAATAGACATAATCCAATCATGTCTATGCTCAACGCAAACACCAAATGACAATTATTCTGGTTTAATACTAATCTTGATGGTAGAGGGAGCGTGCGATGTTTGATCACATCAAACTTGGAAACACTTGCAACACTTATCGTCAGCTCACCTTTAGCTAGTCTCCGTTTATTCCGTAGCTTTTGTTTCGAGTTACTAACACTTAGCAACCGAACGGTATCTAATACCACGGTGCTACTAGGAGTACTAGTAAAGTACACATTAACATAATGTATATCAATATACTTCTATCGACCTTGCCATCCTTCTTATCTACCAAGTATCTAGGGTAATTCTGCTCCGTTGGCTGTTCCCCTTATTACGAAGCACTTAGTCTCGGGTTTGGGTTCAACCTTGGGTTTCTTCCTTTGGAGCAAACAACTGATTTTCCGTTTCATGAAGTGTCCCTTCTTGCCCTTGCCCTTCTTAAAACTAGTGGTTTCACCAACCATCAACAATTGATGCTCCTTCTTGATTTCTACTTTCGCGGTGTCAAACATCGTGAATACCTCAAGGACCATCATATCTATCCCTGACATGTTATAGTTCATCACGAAGCTCTAGCAGCTTGGTGGCAATGACTTTGGAGAAACATCACTATCTCATCTGGAAGATCAACTCCCACTCGATTCAAGTGATTGTAGCACTCAGACAATCCGAGCACAAGCTCAACGATTGAGCTTTTCTCCCTTAGTTTGCAGGCTAAGAAAATCGTCGGAGGTCTTATACCTCTTGACGTAGGCACGAGCCTGAAATCCCAATTTCATCCCTCGAAACATCTCATATGTTCCGCGAAGTTTCGAAAAACGTCTTTGGTGCCTCAACTCTAAACCGTTTAAGCGAACTATCGTAGTTATCAAAGCGTGTATGTCCGATGTTCGCAACATCCACGCACGGCGTTTGGGGTTCAACACACCGAGCGGTGCATTAAGTACATAAGCTTTCTTACATGCGCATAATCGCCATCGTCAACTTTCAACTATATTTTCTCTAGGAACATATCTAAGCAGTGGAACTAAAGCGCGAGCTTACGACATAATTTGCAAAGATCTTTTGACTATGTTCAGGATAATTAAGTTCATCTCATGAACTCCCACTCGAATAGACATCCTCTAGTCATCTAAGTGATTACATGATCCGATTCAACTAGGCCGTGTCCGATCATCACGTGAGACGGACTAGTCTTCATCGGTGAACATCTTCATGTTGATCGTATCCTCCATCGACTCATGCTCGACCTTTCGGTCTCTTGTGTTCCGAGGCCATGTCTGTACATGCTAGGCTCGTCAAGTTAACCTAAGTGTTTGGCGTGTGTAAATCTGGCTTACACCCGTTGTATGTGAGCGTAAGAATCTATCACACCCGATCATCACGTGGTGCTTGAAGCGACGAACTTTAGCAACGGTGCACGATTAGGGAGAACACTTTCTTGAAATTGTTATGAGGGATCATCTTATTTACTACCGTCGTTCTAAGTAAACAAGATGCATAAACATAATAAACATCACATGCAATTATATAGTAGTGATATGATATGGCCAATATCATATAGCTCCTTTGATCTCCATCTTGGGGCTCCATGATCATCTTGTCACGGCATGACACCATGATCTCCATCATCATGATCTCCATCATCGTGTCTTCATGAAGTTGTCACGCCAACGACTACTTCTACTTCTATGGCTAACGCGTTTAGCAATAAAGTAAAGTAATTTACATGGCGTTCTTCAATGACACACGCAGGTCATACAAAAAATAAAGACAACTCCTATGGCTCTGCGGTTGTCATACTCATCGACATGCAAGTCGTGATTCCTATTACAAGAACATGATCTCATACATCACATATATCATTCATCATTCATCACAACTTTGGCCATATCATATCACAAAACACTTGCTGCAAAAACAAGTTGGACGTCCTCTAATTGTTGTTGCAAGTTTTACGTGGCTGCAATAGGGTTCTAGCAAGAACGTTTTCTTACCTACGTGAAAGCCACAACGTGATTTGTCAACTTGTATTTACCCTTCATAAGGACCCTTTTCATCGAATCCGCTCCAACTAAAGTGGGAGAGACAGACACCCGCTAGCCACCTTATGCAACTAGTGCATGTCGGACGGTGGAACCAGTCTCACGTAAGCGTACGTATAAGGTCGGTCCGGGCCGCTTCATTCCACAATACCGCTGAAGCAAGATAAGACTAGTAGCGGCAAGAAAGTTGACAACATCTACGACCACAACAAATTGTGTTCTACTAGTGCAATAGAGAACTACGCATAGACCTAGCTCTGATACCACTGTTGGGGAACGTTGCAGAAAATTAAAATTTTTCCTACGGTTTCACCAAGATCCATCTATGAGTTCATCTAAGCAACGAGTCATGGGAGAGTGATTGCATCTACATACCACTTGTAGATCGCGTGCGGAAGCGTTCAATGGAGCGGGATGATGGAGTCGTACTCGCCGTGATTGATTACCGATGACCTAGTGCCGAACGGACAGCACCTCGCGTTCAACACGTGACGGAGCGGATGACGTCTCCTCCTTCTTGATCAAGCAAGGGGAAGGAGAGGTTGATGATGATCCAGCAGCACGACGGCGTGGTGGTGGATGCTGCAGAACTCCGGCGAGGCTTCGCTAAGCAACCACGGGAGGAGGAGGAGGTGTAGCGAGAGGGAGGCGCCAAGGGCTTCAGGGTGTGGCTGCCTCCTCCCTCCCTTTATATAGGTGCAAGAGAGGGGAGGGCGAGCCTTGCCCCTTCCTCCAAGGAAGGGGTGCGGCCAAGAGGGGGAGAGTCCATCCTCCCAAGGCACCCTGAGTGCCTTCTCCCTTTAGGACTCTCCCTCCCAAGTCTCCTTGGCGCATGGGCCTCTTGGGGCTGGTGCCCTTGGCCCATATAGGCCAAGGCGCACCCCCACAGCCCATGTGGCCCCCGGGCAGGTGGACCCCAGTGGACCCCGGACCCCTTCGGCACTCCGTTACAATACCGATAAAGTGCGAAACCTTTCCGGCGACCAAAATAAGACTTCCCATATATAAATCTTTACCTCCGGACCATTCGGAACTCCTCGTGACGTCCGGGATCTCATCCGGACTCGAACAACATTCGGTTTGCTGCATACTCATATTCATACAACCCTAGCGTCACCGAACCTTAAGTGTGTAGACCCTACGGGTTCGGAGACATCTGAGACATGACCGAGGCGTTCTCCGGTCAATAACCAACAGCGGATCTGGATACCCATGTTGGCCCCACATGTTCCACGATGATCTCATCGGATGAACCACGATGTCAAGGACTCAATCGATCCCGTATACAATTCCCTTTGTCTAGCGGCATTGTACTTGCCCGAGATTCGATCGTCGGTATCCCGATACCTTGTTCAATCTCGTTACGGCAAGTCTCTTTACTCGTTCCGTAACACATCATCCCGTGATCAACCTCTTGGTCACATTGTGCACATTATGATGATGTCCTACCAAGTGGGCCCAGAGATACCTCTCCGTTACACGGAGTGACAAATCCATCTCGATTCGTGCCAACCCAACAGGCACTTTCGGAGATACTGTAGTGCACCTTTATAGCCACCGATTACGTTGTGACGTTTGGTACACCCAAAGCATTCCTACGGTATCCGGGAGTTGCACAATCTCATGGTCTAAGGAAATGATACTTCACATTAGAAAAGCATTATCATACGAACTACGATCTTTGTGCTAGGCTTAGGATTGGGTCTTGTCCATCACATCATTCTGCTAATGATGTGATCCCGTTATCAACGACATTCAATGTCCATGGTCAGGAAACTGTAACCATCTATATTGATCAACGAGCTGGTCAACTAGAGGCTTACTAGGGACATGGTGTTGTCTATGTATCCACACATGTATCTGAGTTTCCTATCAATACAATTATAGCATGGATAATAAACGATTATCATGAACAAGGAAATATAATAATAACAACTAATTTATTATTGCCTCTAGGGCATATTTCCAACACTCCTCATCTTCTTCCTCGTCGCGTTCTTCCTCCCAATCCTCCGACACTCCATCGCTGCTCGGACGGCGTACACGCAGCGCCGGCATCGTCATCAGCGAGGGCGACCGGCGCGCCTCCTCGTCGGCTCCTCCCCCGCGCTTCGTCAAGCGAAAGCGGAGCAGGTCTCGCGCCGTGAAGCCGGAGTCGGGTTCTTGGCGCCGGTGAAGACGTAAACTCGGCGAGGTCGAGCTCAACGACGACGCTGCCCTTGAATGGGCACGCCAAGACTTCAAGATGGCGAGGCGCCCGGTCGCCGCCTGCGGCGCTTCAGCAGCAGCCGCTTGGCAGCTGCTGACAAGCGGCGTCGTCATCATCGCCGATAGCGACGACGACGGCGCGCCGCCGCCGCCGCCACCAACCGAGGAGGGCTCCAGCAGGGGCGCCCGAGTCAAGGAGGAGAAGGCCGACGATGGCGGCGACGACGGCGACTTCTCGGCCTTCAGCAAGTTTTTTTTGACTAGTTTTTATATGTAATGGCGTGTTTTAGCCCAAATTTGCGAATATAAAAGCCCAAGTTTGCCGAAAATTGGCGTGTTTCAGCCAAAGTTTGTCTAAAAGTTTTTTCCCCCACGCCTGGGGCCGGCCCTGGGTGCGGCGGCTGGGGGCCAACTCGCCCCAGGCCCACTTTTTGCGCCGGGTCACCCCCATGCGGCGATTTTAGGCGCCCCCTGGGCGCCAACGGCTGGAGATGCTCTGAGTTGGTCAACGTGGGATCTTGAATGATTTTGTGTTGCATGGCTTCATTCAACACAAATTGTAGTAAGTCAATATCAAGGACAAAAAAGAGAGGGGATAGAGGATCCCACTGCCTTACACCTCTCTTGGAAAAAAAAGTTTCCCTGGGACTCCATTCAAGAAAACAGTAGAAGTGTAAGAGAAAATCGTTCTCACCCAGAGGATCCATGTGTGACCAAAAGTCTTTTCAATGTCAAGCTTAAGCACCATGGCTTGAGTTTTAGAGTGATGCCTTTTTTTTTGCGGGTGATGGCTTTGATATATACGAATATTCAAAAGTCTAGGCCAAGCAACCCTTAGTAGTCCCGCTTTTATTAAAATCGTATTGATTCAAATGCACTAGCTTGAGGATGACCTGCTGCAGTCTGTTAGCTAAAGCTTTCTGATTATCTTGATGGAGCAATTCAACCGAGAAACAGTGCTGAAGTTATTGGCAGTGAGGGGACTGTCCTTTTTAGGAATTAAAGTAGTCTATGAGGCATTTTTTTTCGTGAATATGTAAAGATAGTCTATCTTTTTATTGATAGGTAGGAGAGAAAACAACAACCACAAGAGAGGATGGGAAAAGGCCACCACTGTTACACGGCCACGACTGAAGACCTGATTGAATCAAGGTACACCACCTTAAGCGCCTAATAAAGGATGGGCAAGTGGGTTGCAGGACTGAGTTAATTGCGGAAATCTGTGATTCGGGCGTCGCATGCAGTTAGTGCTGTGATTCTAATTTTTGCGTGTCGATACCAACATTGGTCTAAGTTTTTGCAAATAAGGCTAAAAGCGGCGTATTTATACGTATTATTGTGTATGTCGACTGATGGGGCCCGCCTGTCGGTGCCGGCGTGGCATGTTTTTGCAGAAAACCCCTTATGTAACATGTAATCACAAAAATGCCCAATTTTTTTGCGGGAAAAAGGCTCCAGGAGAGGCTTTTTTTTTGTTCGCAATTTCCACCATCGAATCTGGACTGGTTTGAAATTTTCCGCCACTTGAACAAATAAATAAAATGAAAGTAAAATCATGCGACGGCGGGAATCGAACCCGCGACCTGCGGTGCACAGGCGCCACGGGCTAACCACAAAGCCACAGCGCAGCTCACGTTACTCTACAGGTGTCAACTCTCTTATAGTATGCCTGACGCGCTGGGCCGGCCCACCGAGGCCTGCTTTTTTTTTTCGTTACGCACTTAACTGGCGCGCGTGTTGGGCTCGTTCGTTGCCCCGGTTACTATTCGTTTCATTTCTCTTATGCTTTTATAATGCGCGGTGAACATTTTGTAATCATTCTTGCAATCAATGCATTAAAAGTTGAACATATAATTTTAAATGCATTAAATTTTCGAAATATGGCGCAGAACATGTATTAAAAATAATTGTGTAATCATAATAAATTTTAGAAATGCATTAAAACTTTTCAATTTTTATTAAAATAATCAAGTGTTTCTCGAAATGCAAAATGATTTTACACAATAAGTTTTAATATATACTGAACATTTTGTGAAATACAAAATTTCATCATGTATTAAGAAAATATTCAACATAATAATCTTGAAACTCACCGTGTATTAATAAAATGTCACCATAAATTACAAAAATCTTACCATGAATTAAGTAAAATGTTCCTTGTCGTAAGAAAATTGAACAACCTATAGTACAAAAATGTTCAATTTGCATTTCAAATATGTTCAACGGATATTACCAAAGTTTATTATATTAAGAAAATGTTCACCGTTTGTAAAGAAAAGTTCATCGTACATTGAAAAATGTTCACTATAAGCAGAAAAAGTGTTCAGCGTATATTTTTTGAGGATTTGTTCAGCGTATATTAAAAAAATGTTCACCGCGCATTATAAAAGCATAAGAGAAATGAAATGAATAGTAACCGGGGCAACGAACGAGCCCAACACGCGCGCCAGTTAAGTGCGTAACGAAAAAAAAAAGCAGGCCTCGGTGGGCCGGCCCAGCGCGTCAGGCGTACTATAAGAGAGGTGACACCTGTAGAGTAACGCGAGCTGCGCTGTGGCGTTGTGGTTAGCCCGTGGCGCCTGTGCACCGCAGGTCGCGGGTTCGATTCCCGCCGTCGCATGATTTTACTTTCATTTTATTTATTTGTTCAAGTGGCGGAAAATTTCAAACCAGTCCAGATTCGATGGTGGAAATTGCGAACAAAAAAAAAGCCTCTCCTGGAGCCTTTTTCTCGCAAAAAAATTGGGCATTTTTGTGATTACATGTTACATAAGGGGGTTTTCTGCAAAAAACATGCCACGTCGGCACCTGACAGGCGGGCCCCATCGGTCAGATACACCGTCAATACGTATAAATACGCGTTTTAGCCTTATTTGCAAAAACTTAGACCAATGTTGCAGATCGACACGCAAAAATTGAAGATCGTGAGTGCCGTCTGCGTGTGATCTTAATTGTGATCTTACGTGCAATTAACTCTGCAGGACTAGACCATGCCGTAGGTAGAAGCCATGTAGGAAGCGTCGACGATAATATACATTGCGCCCCGGATCCGTGCGGGTTTTTCTATTTTATGTTTGATTGAGTCACATAGTCTAGACAAACCCATCCTTTATTTATTTATTTATCGTTATATTCGCGGAGAGAGACACGGTACGTACATCTGTAGCCACAGTGTGGCATAATGGCATTCCTGTTTGTATCCGTTCCATGTGTTGTTAATCAGAAAATCTAACTGGTAACATGGAGTATCTATAAGTTGCATTCGTATGCATCCTTCTTCGACCTCCAGTTCCAAGAGTGGCTGCAGCTGATCGATGATCTCGGCCGCTAGGTACCTTCTCCTGTGGTCTCGATCATTATTTTACTCACGCGTCTCCTCGTGCACCTGCACGATATTATGAAGAGAAAAAACAGTAAATTAACTAGAACCCTAGCTACATGTAAGAATTAACCGAAGCTCCAAGTGATCATACGGCCGGTTTGGTCACCTGGATAGATCGATAGATATCAGGCCGAGGGCGCCGGGCACATGTACAGCGGCGGCACGGCGACGCCGTCGCAGCTGGTCATGAGGTCCTCCGGCGGGGTGAGGCCGCAGGCGTTGCTGAGGAGGCCGAGCGCGCGGTCGACGGGGATGTCGACGCCGATGGCCCGCTCCAGGGTGTGGTTGAAGATGTGGCACAGGCACGCCGGCTGGTCTTGGACGATGCCGCCCAGGCCCTCGCAGCACCCCGCCGGCGCCTCCGACGTGCCCGCGTCCCTGAAGAAGGGCAGGCACGGGCTCAGAGCCAGCAGCGACCCCATGCACGTCGCCGACACGTCCACCTCCGCCGTGGGCTCCGACGCGATGATGTCCTTGGCCGCGTCGGCCGCCGTGGCGACGACGAGGGCCAGCAGCAGGAGGAGGGCGGCGGCGCAGGCCTTGTTGGACGACGCCATTGTAGCTTGGTTTCGACCGGAAGGATTTAAGCACGTAGTACGCAGGATTAGCGAGTCTTGAGTGGGCTTAGAGATGCTCGCTGATCCATCGATTTATGGTCGAGGCGGGTGAGGGTGCAACCATCTATGAGTTTGTTCCATGGCTAGTTCGATGCACGGGTCATGCGCGCGACACGAAGATGGTGTGCATTGACTCAGATCAAAGCATTTTTAACTCTGGCCATCTTACCTACAACATACTCGAATGGCTACGTGCATCGGTAGATGCAGAGGCCGGAGGTAAGTTAGAACGGCTACTAATAGTAGTTGTGCGAACAAGATGAAGAGCAACATGTTTCTAAGCAGATGAATGTAATTTTTAGGATATCTGTGGATCACTGGATCGGATGGTACTTCGATTTTGCACACACACGAGTCGTGTGTTGTTTAATTTTGTCTGCTATCTGGAGTTCTGGACACGTAGTTGTAAACTGCCCTTAAACATATGTTTCGGTGCGTATAGTATATTAGTTTGTTTTTGAGATAGCTCACCACTCATGCCAAATGATGGAATTATATTAGTTTGTTGCTCCTTGCTAAAAGTTACTTTTGCTCTAGTTAATGTTTCACAAAAAGAAAATCGGCCTAATGTTTGTGCGGGGATGAAAAAATGTGTACGGGTAAATAGGCTTCTAGAGACAAAATGCACGCGGTATGCATGCACGCTGTTTCAAGGGACTGTTTTAGGGAGGCATGTTGTGGTGTGGTTGTACAAAAATCAGTTCACCTGGTTTGGGCAGCTTTGGTTTTAGCTTAAGATTGGCCGATATCACTAGCTAAGGGGTATCGTGACAAAAATCATCCCTTCTTCTTAAGCGCTGCAATCTGGGTGTCTTTTTTAGATTCGTTCATTTAAAACGTTTTATCTCTTGAACCATATGTCGAAATCTTGAACCGTTTTTACCATTAGATTCTCGGGTCGAATTCTTCAAAACTGGTCTTGACGAACTTTTTTTTCACAAAAAAATACAAACAAAGAAAAGGAAAAAAGGGTAAAAAATGAAAACCAAAAAGAACTGGGACCGAAAAAATGGAAGAGAAACAGGAGCCCGAAAGCATGGTTGCGGTTTCCCCTTTCTCCTTTCGAGAAGCATAAATTTTTTGAAGCAACATTTTTCTTCCATTTTGCTTCTTCTCGCGGAAGAAAATCTATGCTTTTTGTGGAATCTCGCTAAATGGGCTGACCCAGGCATGCTGGCTCGATTGCCCTCATGCTCGGCCCATGGTAGCCCTGTCCCGACACATTTAATAATCGAGTCATGCCAACATGTGGCCCGCCTAGGGCCATGCCTGGCCGTGAGGCTGGGTATGCGCGCCGACATGGCACGTCCCATTTATTTTTTTTATATTTTATATTTATACAGTCGAACAGTTGGACTGGATTTAGGTCAAAAGCAACACGATAGGTTGAATCCTAAGCGGGCCAACTCTTTCGGTAGCTTTTTTAGGACAACTTATTCTAGAAACCCAACAAAATTTATTTTTTTAAACAAAAAAAATTATTTTTAGAACTTCTATTAGACTTCTAAAATAATATATTTTTTGGTTTGTAGAATAAGCTGGGCAAAGGACAGCTTATTTCAGAAGCCAGCAAAAGGAAAAAAAAATTGAGACATGCCAGCAAAAGAACTGACCCTTAACGTGCTGCCAGGCCGGCCCGTTTACTAAGGGAGCATGCCTGGGCTGGGGAGGGCAGCACGCGGGCCGGCACGGCACGGCCCGTGTAGGGTTTAGGCTAGCTAGGACGGGCCGTGCAGTGCGGTGCCGTGGGACGTTGGCGACCTTCTCCTCGACCCACGCCCCCTCCCCCCCTCTCGGCGGCAGTGACCGCAGCGACCTCCGGGCTCTGCGACTCGTCGGAGAGAAAGGCGAATCGGAATCCCCCGCAGCCTCGGAGAGCACCCGCGGCAGCAGCGAGCAGCGCGCTGCCCAATGCCGCTCGGCGTCGCCGGAGGGGCACCACACATGGCAGGGGAAGGGGGAAGCACCCGCGGCGGCGGCTCCGCCCCGGCGACGGCGGGAGCTCGTCGCCCTCCTCCTCACTGGCCTCGCCGCCTCCACCCGCGTGCCCGACGCCCGGCCGCCGCAGCCGCTCGACGCGGCCCACACGTCATGGACGCTGGTGAGTCCCTCGGAACATTTGTCGCCGCCGTCGATCTCAGTAAGCTCGCATGTTTCTTGTAGAAACGGCGGGATTTGGCTTGCCTAGAAACGTCCCCGTCGTGCTCGTTGATTCTTCCGTGCGAGAACCCCGATGCCCCCTACTGGTTGAACACAGTGTGTAAGCTCGCTCGCTCGAATTTGACTTGTCCTGCGTGCTCGGGGAGTTCACCCGGTCCAAACCCCCCGCCGGCTTTTCACCGAAAACTTCGGCAGAAATTTTCCGTACGAAATTTGGTAGAAATGACGGCTGCATTGCTTGATTTCCTCCTGCCCATTTTGACTTGCGTGAACCCGTGGAATAAATAAAGCTTTTTCCTGTGCCGTCTTTCTTTGGTTTGTCTAGGAGGTCTCGCATGAAGCAATTTATTCCGGGCTAAAGCATTGCCTCTTGATTGTATTTGTATACTAGTTAACACACCTCCATGTCCATGGCGTACCACTGAGACGAGCAATAGAGGCTTTTCCTTCTGCAAAGCTCGTGCAATTGATAGATGGATGCGTTAGTGGCGTTGTGTGATTCAAGGGGTTCAGGTTCATGTTCCAAGAACCTGCAGCCTGTGCGCTTCTAACCTAAACTCCATCTTTTATTTCTCCAACCGGGATCATGCAGGTCTTCTCTTATCCACAGTTTTCTGTTCCCTTTTTCATATCTGGAGTACAAGTTGATTTGCTGACGCTTTATTCTAATCTGGCTACGTGGTGGTGCTATTCCTTAGGTGGCTTCTGGTGTTGGTAATGCGAATCATACGGCTTAGGTTGCTGCTCTGCCCATGTGCTGGAATCTATTTT
The DNA here is from genome assembly GCA_021605205.1 of Aegilops longissima. Taxonomy (NCBI): domain Eukaryota; kingdom Viridiplantae; phylum Streptophyta; class Magnoliopsida; order Poales; family Poaceae; genus Aegilops; species Aegilops longissima. The sequence continues at coordinate 108,695,724 of CM038681.1, read as the reverse complement.
CGCCGTAGTCATCTGTGCCATCACGATTATTCTATGGAAGCAACAGTTTTTAGAGCTGTTCACATCTGACTATGCAACCCCAAACGAATTAGTCCTTTTGCAGTTGCTTGCTCCACCAAGGCGCATCTTTTTTCTCCATTTTTCGTCTATATTATACGTCTCATGGGGTCAAACACTTATTTGGTGCCGGGTGATTCCCCTCCGTACTGTTGTGATTTAGATTGATTTCTTGGATAGTCTTGCGGAAGCTCCCGTGTCCTTGTCCTTTTCATGTTGTCGACAAGGTCTAATTCTGCCGTCAACATGTCTTGGTTGCACCACGGAACCAGATTCTTTTCAAGTCTGACCTTCATAAGGAGATCACATTGTTATTAGTCTGGATAGAGATGCTAGTTCATTGGTCATGATATTTACAGGGAAATTACTTTAGCTTGCTGCTGCTGTTGGTATACCATACGGCTTTATTTCCTGCTCTGCTCTCCTGGCCATGAGCATGAAACTATTCCTGCTGTAGTCATGTGTCCCATGAGGATTATTCTGTGGAGTGACAATTATTATAGCTTTTCATATCTGACTATGCAAATTCAAGCAGATTAGTTCTTGGCAGCTGCTTGCTTCAGGAAGGTGCAGTTCTCCCATTTTTTTTTGTAGAGCTTGTGGTCTTGTTTTTCCCTGCACGAGGTCAAATTTGTTTTATAGTGCCTTAACTTCCCCCAGTAGTTCATACTAGTTAGATTTACCAGTTTTATTCGACATTCCCGCAAAAACTCTGGCGTCCTTATCACTTTGATGTTCTCTGCAGGGACTAGTTCCACCGATAAGAACTCTCGGTTCCACCATGGTCCATGGAGCCAGATCCTTTCAAAATTGATTAAGTTTGACATTCAGAAAGGGACATCATTTTTGTCTGGAAGCGGGTGTTGGTTCATGGCCACGATGGTTGCAGGGAAAAGAGCATAGGTGTGTAGCTATTATATCTCTGTTATTTTACTCACTTCCTTGTTGATTTCTCTGGTGACTCCATGAGCGTTTAGTAGGCTCTCTGTTAAACAAGGTACTATGCTTGAGCATCTTTCTGCAAACTTTGTGTGGTTGTGTGGCTTCTCTGTTGCAACCTATCGACTTCCCTTGTTTGATGGCAAGATTTTGCTATGTGTCAGTACCCGATTGATGCAGTTCGAAACTCTAAATACTTATTTTCTTTCTCTATTAGTCTTTTACATCGGACTCATTTGTTATTGAACAGGTTTTATGATGAGTCATTCTTGATTATTCTTGCATCCATTCTATTTTGACAGGTTTCGACAATTCGGTTTCCATTCCTTTAAATTCTGTGTGTAACTTTAGTACCTCTGAACTGTTTTTTCAAATGTCTTTAGATGCTCAAAATCTTTTCTTTTGAGCTGTGGACTCAAATCCTTTGCTTCCAGTGGAAGAGGAATGCTTCACCTTTCACTTTATCTTAGCTATCCATTTTAAACGAATGAGTGCAATCGAATCTTCATCCATTGCAGCTCAGGTGACAGTTTAGGGAGGACACTGAACCTCAAGAGAAATAGTCTACGAATTTGGGCAGCTACTGTACTCTTACCACATGGAAGTGCAAACTACCATGACACGAGCATCTTGGTGCGCAGGTGCTATTACAGCAGATCACATGTTGCATAGCAGCAAAGACAAAGAGTTGGTAACTCTATGCTGTAACTTTAATGGGTGACTGTTGCTCTGTTAGTGCCAAGGATGTCGTGATCTCTGGTCATCTGCATTTGCCGCGCTGTCGCCGCATAATGTGAAGGTGTTAGGATGATGAAAGGGAGGGTTGCTAAGGTAGCTGACATATGTACAGATGATAATGGCATACATTCACAGAGTTGGATGTGAAAGAGGAAAAATGGGATCTTGAGCGAAACATCAGATTGTCTCTTGTTTGGTGAGACGGGAACACATTTTCTATATTGCTTTGGACCATTCTTACTTAAGTTCTGGCAAACTTTGGTATCCGACCAAGCACCCCTCATATCTTGGCCCTTTGTTCGTTATGGATATCCTAGATAAATGGAAAGGCATAATATGCCTATTTTATCTAGAGACAGTTGCTAAGCTTACTAGATAATAAAATGCCGCACTTGCCTAAATGAACCATGTGGATTTTATTATGGATAAGTTTATATCTATATCTACTAGTATTAGTAAGTTGCACATGCTTTGCATGTGAGGAGAAATTTGTTCTCCCCCTCAAAATGAGAAGAGGGGAGAAATTTGTTTCATAGGAGTAATTTATATGGAACAAATACTCACTTTTTCTTCTCAATGCTTGGTTGGATTAAATCACAAGGTATGGATTGTGACACACATATCATGAATTAAGCATTTTCTTATATACGAACTCCCTTCAATTTCACTGTTCCTTTTTTTTTACTTTTACCACTCTCACAGTTAACCCGTATTAACGTGGTCTTCCTAGACATTTCCACCGCCTTTCTCTCTTGCTCTCTTCCAGCCATTTTTTTCTCGTCATTTCTAGTCTTCTCTCTTCCCAAATTTCTCTTGCTTGCTATATTACACAAGTAAGCCTCGTCGGCTCACTACCACCTTGTTCCTCGATGCTGGGTGCCGTCACCTATTTTCCTTGTGCCATGCACCCGTTTCCTGTCCGGCTCCGGCGTGCAAGCCACCCCACCACAGCAGAGCGGAGGTGCACACAAGAAGGCACCGGAATGCAGCTGGACGCCCAGCGTGAGATTTCACTAGGCAGCAAGGAATCGACTGAGCCATCAAGGAGCGAAGAGGCGCGAGCAGCTTCCTTATACTCTAATTTTAGGACTCAGGAAATGAAATATATCTTTTAGGACTTGAAATCTCACCTGCAAGTAGATAGCGTTCATCTCCCCAATAAACGCCTGGCAAATCTTGCTATTGAAATTCTTGCCACAAAAGATCTGTTTCCATCTGTGGTGTACAAACTGCGTTCCGCCAAAAAGGTTAAAAAGATCAGTTATTGGTGCTGCACCAGATGTAGCATCCGCGTGGAGAAGATGAACTCTCCACTAGAGCCACACTTGGCGTTGCAAACGTGAGCCCATGAATTTGACTACTTTAGCCCTTCTTTTCCCTTTCCCCTACCTCTATCCCACCCTCCCAGTCCCTAGCACATCTTCTTTGTTCTTCTTCACTCCTCCCGTCCTCCATTACTCACCACCTTGCTTCCGTCTTGTACCCAATCAGCACAAACGCCCGATTGCTTCCTATCTGTTTAATTTGCATCTTGTGGCTGCAGACACCACTTTTTGGCCTTGGCGTGCAGACTTTGGATCTAATCCCAATTAGCTTATCACATCCTCGCTAATTGGTAACTTGGTGTGAACTCATTAATTTCCAAGCAATCATGTGGTGTGGAGTATTCTTCTATTCAGTTCAGCAGATATTTACTGAATAATTCTCCAATCTAGCACGCCTCATACTTTTATGTCTAGCTTGAACTTAACAGTGCTTCATTCGGATCTAGTTATTTGGATTGATATTTTCTAGGTGCCTTTGAAAGTTGACACGGAGCTCATTTCCTCCCATTCCGAACTTTGATTATGACGGTCATTTGCTTCAAATTATGTTGCCATATTGTTGTGTGTGATGGTAGTAATACAAACTAATCCATTCAATTATTCCATTTCTGTTACTTGAACTTTATTGGTTTCGCTGTGCTGCTTGCTCAAAGTTTGTTGGCCGATCTAGCTTTTCTATCAATCTTCTGTTAGACTTGTCCATTATCATCAGAAGAGAACAACTATCTTCTGCTTTACTGTGGTTTAGCTCTTGGGAATTGCTTAAGTTCTTCTGTGACAATTCTTCTTGACCTTTTCTTCTACAGTAGTTTGCGGAAGCTATGCCGTTGTAAATTTGCTTCTTCACAGTAACATATACTGGCTTAATTTTTTCTGAACTTGCTTTCTGATTGATTTTGTTCTTACTAGATTTCATTTGGTAATCCCTCTTAGGTACATCTGCCCTCCAACTTTTGCGTTGCTTTTATAATGCGCCTGGTTTTAACAAATTTGGCGATACATGAATTAGTGTTATTTCTCTTGGCTTATCCTTTTTTTTTCTGTGTAATTGACTACCTAGAATTTTCCCTCACACATGCTCTATATATTATTTTTGCTTCAGATGTTTATAGAAATCAAGGTTCTACCAACATTGTCGTTCGTCATTCTTTTGTTCATGCATTCTGAAATTGTGATCTTTTAGGTAACATTGGGCATGGAGTTCTTCACAGAATATGGGGAGGCAAGCCAGTATCAGATCGAAGAGATCATTGGCAGGGGAAGCTTCGGAGTAGTTGCTGCTGCAGTAGATACCCAAACTGGGGAGCGGGTTGCGATCAAGAAGATACATGATATATTTGAGCATGCCTCAGATGGCACCCGCATTCTTCGGGAAATCAAGCTTCTTCGGCTTCTCCGCCACCCAAACATAGTTGAGATCAAACACATCCTGCTCCCCCCTGCCCGAAGGGAGTTTAGAGATATTTATGTTGTTTTTGAGCTCATGGAGTCGGACCTACAAAGAGTGATGCAAGTAAATGAAAACCTCACTGCAGGGCATCACCGGTATTTCTTGTATCAACTTCTTCATGCCCTCAAGTACATCCATGCAGGTTAGTTCAGAAACCGTCAGCGTATCATTCACCTTATCATCAACAATCACGTCTTATCAAGTGTGAATCCTTTGTAGTCTTATTTTGAACTCTCATGAAACCCTCTTACTTTTCTGCGTATGATTTATCTTGTCGCAGCTAATGTATTTCATCGTGACTTAAAACCGAGCAACATACTTGTCAATTCGAACTGCAAACTAAAGATCTGTGACTTTGGGCTTGCACGCGCATCGCGTGATGATCCTCCCTTGGCTATATTTTGGACTGTAAGGCGTTTGTCGCTGTATTAAATAATTATTTTCTATTTCCCTCCTCAAGTTGCTTACCTAGTGCACTTTGCAATTTGAAGGACTATGTGGCTACAAGGTGGTACCGTGCTCCTGAATTATGTGGCTCATTTTTCTCCAAAGTAAGTTGGTGTCTGTTTGTTTGAGGCTAAGTTTGCCTATGGTTGACACACATCACACACCTAAGGTTGGGCAAGTTTGATTGACGTAGGTAGGTCTTTGGTTCAAGCCACACCTTCGGCAGGATTCTTTTTCCACCAATAAGGTCCGACATGCCATACACTTACAAAGTGTGGCAAGATTCCCTTAGGCTCCAATTTGTTGAACTAACCTTAGGCAAGTTTGGCAAAAAAAAATGTGCAAAGTGTGACATTGTTAGTCCTAGAACCAAACAGCCCCTTAGTCTTCAATTCTGAGCGCACTATAGTCAGTAGTACAGAAAGGAAGCCTCTTGCAGTACTAAATCTGAACACCGGTGTTGCTTGTTATTGCAGACTTGTTTCCAATGCATGAATCATTCTAATGCTTTAAATGTGTATATGATGTTCTTTTCTTTCCGAATAGGCACATAAGTGCTGGTCATTGTAGTAGAAGAAAAATTCCAAGAAGGCGGATGTCTTACACTGCCAAGAAAAACGAAAAAGAAAACAAAAGAACTATACATGTCCTAGGCTATGGGCTATGGCTCAAGGCAAAGGCTCAGGAGGGTGTCCTTGTTGTGGCAAGGCCCTCAGCACCTTGGCACCAGGCATCATCTTGGGCTTCGGTGAGAATGGCGTCCACCAACTCCGGTGCATCTAGTGAGGCATCATCAAATACAAAGTGTTGTGTAGCCTCCATAGCCGCCACATTGTGAGGATGATGATCGAGTGCTCTCCGTTGGATCTCTGAGCACCAGCTCTCTCCACAGCAACATCAAACCAGGTGGGAAAATTATCACCAGGCCGTGGGCAGAGATGCTGGAGCGAGAAGTGGCTTAGGACTGAGTGCCCGACCTGATGCGCGAAGGCGCACCCTGTTAACAGATGCGAGTTTGTCCCGTCCTCCTGGTCGCACGATGGGCATTGATTGGGGTCGGGTAGGCCTCACCTTTGGAGACGGTCAGCCGCCAACATCAGTTGGCCGCTGCTAGCCATGCAAAGACTTTGCATTTCAGAGGAGCCCATCTACGCCAGATCTGCGCTGAGAGGGGCTTTTGGATGCCGCCGGCGAAAAGAGCCATGTAAGCAGGCCGAGGGTTGTACTGGCGGGAGGCGGAGATAGTCCAGACGTACTGGTCGTCGCGTGTTGGCGGAGAGGGTAGGGCTGTCGACGTCTCCACAAGGTGGAGTAACTCCATAATTCCCTTCACAATGAGGGTGCTTGAGATATCATGGATCTAGTGGCCGTCAGTGCATGCTTCGCTCACCATGCGGTGATTGATAACACACATGCTGACTGCAGCAGGTACCATGGGGGCCAGATCGGCCACTGACATCCTGTTATTCACCTGTCCAACCAAAATATGGCACGGCGGCCGTCGCTGAACATGATCTTGCTCGCTGCACGAAGGAGACTGTCGACATACCTTCCATCTTAATAGGGAGTGAGCCCATGGCTTGGATGGGTCAATGCTTGGAGCCAAGGCCACCTACTCCTCAGAGCCCAGCCCATCTTCCTCGTATCTGCAATGCCCAGACCACCGAGCTTGACCAGGCGGCACACGTTTCGCCAAGCCACGGAGCAGTTGCCACCTTTCGCCTCACAATGAACTTGCCAAAAGAAATTGCATGTTTTCTTGTCGAATCGCTCGCACACTCCCCCAGCCGTCATAGTGTGTGTATGATGTTATCTTACCATATTATTAAAGCAAGTTAACGGCCACCACATATCGCTCTTAAGGGGGGTTAGAAATTCCCACATTAATCGGAGTGGAAAGCGACATTTCAACGCCATTTATTTTGGTGGTCTCAAATTGTAACGGTGCAGATTAATCTGGTAAATATTAACGCTATTACAGTTGTATAAGGATTACAACTACATTTGTACTAACAAGTGTTGAGAGTTATGCAGCAAATACAGCTGTGCTTTCAAATGTGAACATGCGCTTTAGTATCTAACCACTCAGGAAATATCTTTGAAAAAACACCTTTAGAAAGTATCCAAATGCAGCCGATTATGGCGAAAACTGAAGCAGTAAAGTTCTAAGCAGTACAGTGGCACCAATTTTCCTTTCTAAACATGCAAATTTTGCTGAACTTATCTTCTTGCAGTGGACACTTGTAGAATCATTATTTGCAAAGCTCTTGAGACCCCCTCCCCCCCAATTTCCTACATCACCATGAACGCTGCTGATTTTCTCTGTACAGTACACCCCTGCAATTGATATTTGGAGCATAGGGTGCATATTTGCTGAAGTTCTCACTCGAAAACCATTATTTCCGGGGACGAATGTCAAGCACCAACTAGATTTGATAACAGATGTCCTTGGAACTCCATCATATGAAACCCTATCCCAGGTATGTGTACATTATCACCCATTCACCAGTGGATAAAGATTTCACTGTTTTCCTGTTTTTTGTTAGTACCATACTGGTTGCTTTTTATTGCTAGTTTCTTTAAAATGAAGCATATATAGACTTGGCCACAGATAGAATTCCGACTTTCTGTAAAATGCAATGCAATGTGACAGAACTACTTCCCCAACCTGGCTCACAAACACACGACTTCTGTGTGGTTGGTTCTCTTAAGTAAATCGTTTCCTAAATAATAACCTGTTTGAGATTTTTGCTACTTCTAGCACATGCCATTGCACAGTAGTGCTCAGGCAATGAATTTCTTAACATGGCTATAACAACTGCAGATTCGTAATGAGAAGGCCAGGAGATATTTGACTGCCATGAAGAGGAAACATCCTATCCCCTTTCCTAGTATGTTTTGTAACGCTGATCCTCAGGCTGTCCGTCTCCTAGAACGCTTACTCGCATTTGATCCTAAAGATCGTCCTACAGCTGAAGAGGTATATTTTTGACAAAAATGAGTTCTTGCTTTTATGATGACTGATTCCGAAATTGATGAGTACATAAGTGTAATATTTTATATATGTATTCTAGGCTTTAGCTGATCCATATTTTGAAGGATTTCCTAAGTTGGAACATGAGCCTTCACCACACCCCTTTTCAAAACTTGAGTTTGAATTTGAGAGATGGAAGCTAACAAAGGATGGTGTAAGAGATCTGATATATAGAGAGGTAGAGAACCATCACTTCAGTGTATGTTTTAGGCTGACTATATCCGTCTAACTTAAAATTGGAATTTTGTTTTCCTTTTCTTGAAAGCAAACAGATTTTGGAGTACCATCCACAGATGCTTCAGGATTATATCAGAGCTGGAGGACAGACTAGTTTCGTCTATCCAAGGTTAGGTTGTTTTGCCATCTGCTGCCAGCACACCAGCACCAGCGTAGATGCTTAGCATGCACATGAAATTGTATGCTTTGTATGCCCATGTCTCATTTTGTTTTCACACAGACATCGTTAGGACTTAGGAGGTCTAACCTAGTTTAATACCCCTTATCAGCGGTATATAATCTTGCTCATTATCTAATACTACCACGTTGCAGTGGGGTTGATGGTATGAGACTGCAGTTTGTACATCTTGAGGAGAGCCACCTCAGAGGTGAAAGAGGTACTCCACTGCGGAGGCGACATGCATCTTTGCCAAGGTACATGAGTCATTTTTTTTGTTTTGAAAACTGGTACATGAGTCATTATTAACCGCTAGCAGCTTCAACTTAGTGTAACAGCACAGATTCTTGTACGGTTCTGATTGCGCTTGCTTCTGCACTCTTCTTCATGTGACAGGGAAAGAGTCTGTGCACCAAGGGGTAGTGATAATCAAGACTGTAAAAATGAGAGGAGGACAGCATCTTCTGCTGCCCAAATTACCATAAGATCACAACAAGAGGGGCTGACACGTGCATATGTTTATCAAAATGGCACAAGCATTCCGAACTTAAGCTCAGGGTATTACTTGCAGAATGGTAGTACCAGTGCTTCCAATTATGTCATCGATGAGCATGAAGGCCTGAAGGTACTCCCTGCACCAATTACGACGACACTGCCTAAATTCCTCCCAGGATCTTATAATTATCAGTGCACAGTCACTCTTCTCGTGACGACTCGTGTTTGTGCGAGAGACTGACCAATAGCCAATCTGTTTTCTGTTGTTGTTTTCCACTCTTCAGGAGAACGGCATCTCCGAGGAGGAGAAGGTGGCCTATGAACTGTCACAATGTTTTGCCAGGATTTAGCCAGGATGCACTCCTAAACAACCATGATCCCGACGCAGCTCCAAATTTCAGCGCAGTGGTTCCACCATGCAGTCTTATGGGCCCCGGCAGCAGAATAAAACCCCACCAGGGTGGAGGTGCTTCGAATTTCACAGCAACCATTTACATTATCTGCAAACATGTAATAAATCTGAGTTGAAAAATGTTGCGTTGATCTGCATCGGTATACATCCAGTGTAAATTGTGTGGGCACCGTAGTGGAAGAGTCTAGAATCGAAGAACATCGTGTGTGTGTGTGTGTGTGTGATGTCGTAACAGAAATTGCAGACATTCAGTTAGTGAATTGGTCAACTGCTGCTGGGTTCAGTGGGAGCAGGTGAATGAATCTGTTGCACGCAGGGCAAGCTCCCTGGCAGTGACGGACCAACAAGGGGCCCATGCTGAATCCAGTTAATCCACAGCATTTCTGCATATGTGTAGCTCTATCAAGTGCAGGATATGTAGAATCATCAGCACAGCATGACTGCCAGGGAGGTAGAGACCCAGTCAGTCAAGCCGCAGCTTCCTAACTGAACAACCACTCCATCAAGTATACTACTCCCTTCGTTCATAAATATAAGTCTTTTTTAGAGATTACAATATCGACTACTCCCTCCGTTCCTAAATATAAGTCTTTGTAGAGATTCAACTAGGTGGACTATATACGGAGCAAAATGAATGAATCTACACTTAAAATGCATCTATATACATCCGTATATAGTTTATAGTGGAATCTCTACAAAGACTAATATTTAGGAACGGAGGGAGTGCATACGGAGCAAAACAAGTAAACTTACACTCTAAAATATGTCTATATACATTCATATGTAATTCATATAAAAATCTCTAAAAAGACTTGTATTTAGGAACAAAGGGAGTACATGACAGAAACATGCAAATATTGCATTTTGTTTCAGATATGAGCAACTGTTATTTGTAAGCACGCAGAGCAACTTACGTATATTCAGTCCCATATTAATGCAGCTGTTAGATGTGTATAACCCTTTTCAGTTTATCTCTATTGTATAAGGGGTCTCTTGCACTTTACTATACACATGTACATGTATTGGTCTCTGGCACTCCTAAGAATGCAGTTGCCATTCATCCAACATGGTATCAGATGTTAGGTTCTCCTCTCCCCCGCACGCTGCAACTCCGTGCTAGCTCCTCCCTCGATCCGCCCACTGCCAGGTCCGGCTCTCCTCGCCGTGGATCCAGCCGCCCCGGTCATCCTCGCTGCGGATCCGGACTGCTCTGCCTCCTCCCGGCCGCGCTTCGGCCTGCTCCATCCCCTGTCAGCCGCGCCCCGGCCTGCTCCGCCTTCTGCTGGCTGCGCCCCGGCCGCCTTCGCCTCCTACCTTGGTCGCCGTCGCGACTGCTCGCTCGGCCACCGCTCCATTGTTGTTCTTCTGCGGCTGCCCCGTCGCCTCCTGCGCCCTGCTGTCCGGCCCGGTCCTGCGGTCGGGCAGGTGTTGCTCCTCACCCGTCCGGCGGGCTGCTGTTGCCCCAGCCGGCTCCTTCCAGTTGAGGGGTTTCCTCCCCGCGCGCTCCTCTGCCCGCCCTCGAGCGATTCCCTGCTCGCTCGTGTGCGAGCGCTTGCTCGATCCCGATCCAGTTTGGGTCTGCTTGCGTTGACCAAAAAAAAAGAGAGAGACAGCGAGATATCTCAGTATGTCATCTTCGGGCTATGTGGCTGTTCCTCGCTGCTCGGTGATCTTTGATGGCACCAACTATGCTGAGTTTGTGGGCTTCATGCGTATCCATATGCGCAGTCTTCTGCTTTGTGGGCGTGCTCTCTGGCGAGGTAGCTTGTCCGCCTGCCCGTTGCTCGGTGGCTCTGTTTCGCCCGGTTCCGCCGATGCTTCTGCTTGATGCTTCTCGGTGATCGTGATGCAGCCAAGGCCCTTGATGACGCTGCAGTTGATGCTTATGATCGCGGTATCCGCCTATTCGGCGCTCTTTTCATCTCACCGAGATGATCATGCGCCTACACTCAGTGGTGCAATGATGATGCTCGAGCTGATGCCGTTCTCACTGCGAGTGTCCTTCCTCAGTTTGCTTTAGAGTTCATGGGCCTCGGTACTGTTGCAGCGATGTGGTCCTACCTCTGTCAGCGCTATCAGCCCTCTGGCGATGCCCTCTACCTCTCCGTGGTGCGTCAGGAGCATGCTCTCCAGCAGGGTGACTCATCTGTTGATGAGTTCTACTCACAGTGTTCTGCCATCTGGCGTCAGCTTGACTCACTGAGGACAGTTGTTTGTGGAACTTGCCGTTGCTGTCAGACTACGCGGTCTGACTTGGAGTTTCAGCGGGTCCATGAGTTTTTATCTCGTCTCCGCTCTGAGTTTGAGCCCAGACGTGCTCACTTGCTTACTCGTGGTCGTGTTCCTATCACGGAGGTGCTTGCCGAGCTTCGTGCCGAGGAGACCCGCCTTCGCTCTGTCGGTTTGCTGGTGGTCCCGTTTGCATTGGCCGCTCGGGTTCCAGTGTCGTAAGGGCATCTCCAGCCGCGCCCCAGAAGGCCTCCCAGCGATTTTCGCGGCGAAAAACGGCCCGATCGCGCCTCAGAGCCCGATTTTCGCGGCTTGGGCGAAAACAGCGCCAGCGGACCCTGCCCGAACCAGCGGCATTGGGCGCCTGGGCGCCGGGCGAAGCTGTTTTGGCGAAAAAGACGCGGGCCAGCCGTGTCGGCGACTTCGGCGCCTCGTCTTCCCCAACGACCTCGGTTCCGTGGGAATCAATGGCAAGGCTGCCGCCGTCAGCCTTGCCATTGATTCCTCACAGCGGCGCTTCACGGACGGCGCGGCGACTCCCTCCTCGCGACGCATACACACGGCGCGGCCCGGCTATAAAGCGGCGGCCTCCACTCACTGTGCCCACACCAGCCCGCCCCCGCCGCCGTCCAGCCCCTCCTCTCCTCGCCTCTCCCGAGCGCCGCCGCAGCCCCTCCCTCTACCTCTCTCGAGCCCGCCCAGCCCGCCGCCATGGCGTAACGCTTCCCGAGACGCAGGCGGCGGCTAACAACCGATCGCCGTTCGCTCCATGACAGAGTCCTGCTCTGTTCGGCGAACATCCGGCGCCGCCGGACATGCGCGCCGGGCCAACGGGTGGAGACTTCGGCGCCGGGAGTGCCCATTCCCCGTTGCCCGACGCCGCGGCGTGGCGGCAATGCCGCCGAGGAGGTCGAGATCGTCGCGCGTCCCTCACCGACGCCCAACTCTCCCTCCCCAAGACGCCGCCGACAACCACGCGGCCTGGGCGGCGTATTTCGAGCGCCGCCAGCAGCAACGATTGGCGTCCACCAACGACGCGCCGGTGGTCGGCGGCCGACAGAACAGCGAGGGGCGCCACCTCTGGTGGGGCGTCCCCGGCCGCACACTCGAGGGCGTGCTCACGTACCTCGAGGGCGGCAACGACCTGCCGTTGGCGTACCCCCCGGCGCAGCACCGACGCGTCGGGCCATGGGCGCCAAGGAGGTTCGGGTCCTCCTCCTCCTCTTCCTCCTCCCAATCCTCATCGCACTCCTCCGGCACTCCGGCCCTGCTCGGCGTCAAGGCTGAGCCCGCGGCGGAGTCGCCGCTCGCCGGGCGCTTTTCGCAGCGCCGGCATCGTCATCAACGAGGGCGGCCGGCGCGCCTCCTCCTCGTCGGCTCCTCCGCGCTTCGTCAAGCCAAAGACGGAGCCGGGGCTGGCGCCGGTGAAGGCGGAGTTCGACGACGACGACGCGGCCCTAGAATGGGCGCGCCAGGACTCCATTGCAATGGAGAAGGCACGCCGAGAGAAGGTGAAGGAGCGCCAGCGCGCCGCCCTGCGCCGCTTCGAGGAGCGCCGACGTGGCCGCGATGAAGACGGGGTCGTCGCCCTATGCGATAGCGACGACGACGACGACGCGCCGCCACCAGTCCGCCATGGCGACGCCGGGTCCAGCGAGCGCCCGCGTCAGGAGGAGAGAAGGCGGCAGCGACGATGGCGGCGACGACTTCAGCCCCGTTCTTTTTTAGATTAGGTTAATGTAATGAAAATGCGCGAATTTCGCCGAAATTTGCCATGTTTAGCCGAAATTTAACTACTTTTTATCATAACTTCGCCGAACGGCCCTTCTTTTTTAAATACGGCGCTGGGGCGGCCACTCGAGCCGACAATTTGGGACCGACTTCGCCCAGGGCCATTTTTTGCGCTGGCTCACCCTCAGCGGCGCTTTTAGACGCCCCCTGGGGTGCCAACGGCTGGAGATGCCCTAAGCTCGGCTCACTGCTCCACCGCTCCTACCCACGCCTTCAGGGGGGGTCGGTCGCCCTGCTTATGCTGAGAAGGGCCGGTCGCGACGTGGCACCTTCTGTGGCTACTGCTCTCGGCCAGGTCATCCAGAGTCTGATTGCCGTGAGAAGAAGCGAGACCAGAGGCGCTCCTCTTCCAGTGGGACTCCTGGATCTTCCCCGACTCCGTCACTCACCGACCAGGACATTGTGAGGCTCAAGCGTCTCTTGGCTTCCTCAGGCTCTTCGTCGACTGGTTCCGCTGCTGCTGTAACTGCATCCACTTCTCCATCACCGCAGGCATCTACTCAGTCAGGTACATCTTTGTGGGTTCTGGATTCTGGAGCCTCCTTTCATATGTCTTCTGATTCTTCTGTGCTGTCTTCCCTTCGACCTCTTGATTCGCCTGTTAATGTTCTTACTGCCGATGGCACACCTCTTCCTGTTACTAGTCGTGGTCTTCTTTCCACTCCATCTTTTTCTGTTCCTAGTGTTTCGCATGTTCCTCGCCTTACCATGAATCTCTTTTCCGCTGCCCAACTTACTGATTCTGGTTGTCGTGTCATTCTTGATACCGACTCTTGCTCCATTCAGGATCGTCGCACCAAGACTTTGGTTGGTGCTGGCCCCCGGCGCCGTGAGTCTGAGGGCCTTTGGGAGGTTGAGTGGCTTTGTGTTCCTTCCGCTGCCACTACTTCAGCCAGCTCCCATGCTCTTGCCGCCTCTTCGTCTGCGTCCTTCCAGCAGTGGCATCATCGCCTTGGTCACATTTGTGGCTCTCGCTTGTCTTCTTTAGTTCGTCAGGGCCTCTTAGGGTCTGTATCTGGAGATGTCTCCTTACATTGTAATGGTTGCAGACTTGACAAACAGACTCAGTTACCTTACCCTACAAGTGATTCTGTATCTCAGCGTCCTTTTGACTTAGTTCATTCTGATGTCTAGGGTCCTGCTCCCTTTGATTCGAAGGGTGGTCATCGCTACTATGTTTTGTTTATTGATGATTTCTCTCGCTACACTTGGCTCTACTTTATAAAATCTCGTGGCGAGGTTCTCCCTATATACAAACGTTTTGCTGCCATGGTTCACACCTAGTGAGGGAGTCCTGGACTAGGGGGTGTCCGGATAGCCGAACTATCATCTTTGGCCGGACTCCAAGACTATGAAGATACAAGATTGAAGACTTCGTCCCTTGTCCGGATAGGACTTTCCTTGGCGTGGAAGGCAAGCTTGGCAATACAGATATCTAGATCTCCTACCGTTGTAACCGACTCTGTGTAACCCTAACCCTATCCGTTGTCTATATAAACCGGAGGCTTTTAGTCCGTAGGATGAACACCAATCATACCATAGGCTAGCTTCTAGGGTTTAGCCTCTCTGATCTCGTGGTAGATCTACTCTTGTACTACCCATATCATCAATATTAATCAAGCGGGAGTAGGGTATTACCTCCATCGAGAGGGCCCGAACACTGGTAAAACATCGTGTCCCTTGTCTCTGTTACCATCCCCTAGACGCATGATTCGGGACCCCTACCGAGATCTGCCGGTTTTAACACCGACATTGGTGCTTTCATTGAGAGTTCCTCTGTCGTCACCTATAGGCCCGATGGCTCCTTCGATCATCAACAACGATGCGGTCCGGTGAGACTTTTCTCCCGGACAGATCTTCGCTTTTGGCGGCTTTATCGCGAGCCAATTCACTTGGCCATCCGGAGCAGATCGAAGCTATGCCCCCGCCATCGTGTCAGATTTGGGAGTTTGAACTACACGGCCGACATCCGCGGAGACTTGATCTTCGACGGATTCGAGCCACGCCAAGCGCCGCTGCTTGTCTCGATGGGCACGATCTAGCTCTGCCACGGACAAAGGCACGGAGGTCGCACCGATGTCCGCTCCGACCCTTAGCTCGGAGCCGACTCCCCGATCGAGGACGAGTGGTTGGACACCGCCTCGGGGCTACGATCTCAACGGCGATTGAGCGAACTCCGTCCCCTGTC
Source organism: Aegilops longissima (assembly GCA_021605205.1). Lineage (NCBI taxonomy): Eukaryota > Viridiplantae > Streptophyta > Magnoliopsida > Poales > Poaceae > Aegilops > Aegilops longissima. The sequence continues at coordinate 108,680,225 of CM038681.1, read as the reverse complement.
GCTGCGAAGACCGTGACTCCAAGGTGCGGACTCCCTCCGCACTCCAGCGCCCCGCCGATCGAATCCGATTGGGCAGGTCATGGAGTTCACCGCCATGGACATCTTTCAAGACTCGCCCTTTGGCGACATCTTGAAATCACTAAAGTCTCTCTCTTTATCGGAGAGCCTGGCGGACTACGGTCGGGAAGGTTGGGATGCGGACGACGAAGAAATTCAACGCCCACCCACCACCCACTTTGTAGCCACTGTCGAAAGCTTACACGACGTGCTCGATTTCGACTCCGAAGACATCGACGGTATGGACGACGATGTAGGAGGCAACCATGAACCAGCACCTATAGGATGCTGGACAACCACCTCATCCCATGATGTATACATGGTGGATACACCTAAAGGAAGTGACGACGAGGAACAACGGGACACTATGAAGGATAAATCCCTCGAAAAGCAGTCAAAACGGCAACGTAAACGCCGCACCAAGTCCTGCCTCGACAAAGACCCAGCCATAGAGCAGGGCGAACCGGTGGACGATGAACATGCTATCGAGCAACCGTCCGAACAGGAAAACTTGGATAAACAACCCGTCCCCGGCGAAGATAACAGCCCGGACGATCTCACGCCGGACAAATTGTTGGAGCAGAAGAACCTCCACAAAAGGCTCGTCGCCACTGCGCGTAGCCTGAAAAAGCAGAAGCGGAAGCTCAAAACAGCGGAAGATGCACTCAGAATCAGATGGAGCAAAGTATTCAACACCACAGACAAATACGGCGACAGTCGCCGAACAAAGAGCTACCCAAAGAGAAAACTACTGCCCGAATTTGACGAAGAGGCCGTAGAGCCCCCACAATCAAAAAGCCAGAAGGCCACCCGGTCGGATGGATGACCCCACGGCAAACAGAGAGCGGTAAATGGCGCCGCACACAAGCCGGTACGCGATCCGCATAAGGATTCACATCAAAGGGATGGCCCAATTAGGTCCATCTATGGGCCGAGAAAGCAAGCTCTTCAAAGCAATGCAACACCCCAAATATCCGAACATCACGGCACACCCAAATATAGGGGTGCCGCACACCCCCTGTGTTTCACCGATGAGGTCTTTGGATCACGAATTTCAGTGGATTCAAACCCGTAAACATAGAGGCATACGACGGAACAATGCACTGAGTGCGGATTGAGGATTACATCCTCCACATACACATGGCTAGAGGAGATGATCTCCACGCCATAAAATACTTACCCTCAAGCTCAAAGGGCCAGCCCGACATTGGCTCAAAAGGCTCCCTCAAAATACCATTGGAAGTTGGGAAGAGCTCGAGGATGCTTTTGGCAAATTTTCAAGGGACTTATGTCCGTCCTCCGGATGCGCACGATTTAAGTCATATAACTCAACAACCCGGAGAGTCAGCCCAAGAATTCGGAACAGGTTCCTCACCGAAAGAACCAAATAGTCGATTGTCCGGACGCCAAGCCTTAGCAGCTTTCAAACACAACGTCCGAGACGAATGGCTCACAGACACCTCGGCCAGAGAAGCCGAGAACCATGGCTGCATTAACAAGCCTCATGACCCGCTTATGCTGGAGAGGATAGTTGGCTGGCAAGATGCGTACCAATGACCCAAGTACATCCGAAGTAAGGGATGGAAATGGAAAACCACGACGCAACAAGGACCAGCGCCGGATTAAGAGGAACGGCCCAAAGAGCGCGGCAGTCAACGCCGGATTCAAAAGCTCACGGCAGAACAATAAAAAACCGCCCCTTAAGGACAATAGCGATGAGCTATACAACTTAAACAAAATCTTGGACAAGATATGCCAAATCCACAAGACTCTGGAGGCCTGCAAACCATACCCACAGAGATTGTTGGGTCTTCAAACAGTCCGGCAGACTCAACGCCGAACACAAGGGGCTCGACACACCAAGTGAAGATGATGACGAGCACCACAAGCAGAGCCCGGAAAACAAAAGAATTTCCCACAAGAAGTCAAAACAGTAAACTCACTTCAAGTGACAAAGGGGAAAACAGAGCGGCACCCATGAATTACGCTACCGCACAATCTACCCCAATGAGTCCCAACACCGGTTGTCAAAACCAATCACCTTCGACCATCGGGACTACTCCGAAAGTATCCGAACGCAGGATGGACTGCCTTGATATTGGATCCTATAATCGACGGAATCCAATTTACACAAGTCCTCATGGATGGCGGCAGGATATAAACCTGATATATCGGGACACAATCCGCAAGATGGGGATAGACCCAACCAAAATTCGCCATAGCAACACCTCCTTCAAAGGGGTAATGCCAGCCCATATGCCCATTGTACGGGCTCCCACTGCTAGAAGTTGTGTTCGCTCATCCGACAACTTCCGCGCAAAAGTTAACCTTCCACATCGCCCCATTCGAAAGTAGCTATCAAGCACTCATGGGCGTGAAGCTTTACCGCTTTAACGCAATACCGCATTATGCATCTCTTACACTTAAAATGCCCGGTCCACGCGGCATCATCTCATTAAACGGGAGTATTAAGTGTTACTCAAGCACGGAAGAACGTGAGCCTGCCTTGACAGCCCCACACCTATCCGGCTCCGCTAATAAAAAGCACCTGAATAGGTCATTCAAACCCCGGACACGGCTAGACGAGTCCGACGCCTACTAGCGGCATGCCCCCATACAAGGGGCTGCACGCACGTACAACAAGAGACAATAAAGCTCAATATTATTCAACTTCCGAACCGTACTCTGTTTATTTAATATAAAGTACATTTTTCGCACGATATTTTTTCTTTTCAACTAAGTTCTTCTCTTTTACAGATGAACACCGTGCTACACCCGTCCAGGATACGGCACAACGGAGACACAGGCGCAGATGTGCAGCAGGGACCCGTCTCAAGGATTCTTTTCAGATTAAGACCCTGCGTAAACCTTTTTTACTGTCTCTTGTTGATATACATCTCCCGGTTTCTTACTATAACCGAGGAGGAGGCTGGCGTTTTGGCATCGGCCGCACCAGAATTTTTTGCGTGCACGGACACTGTGGGGCTTAGGGCATTATTCTGCCTGCTTTCATAAAGACCGAATACCTTAGGGAGTGTTCAGCGTCTCGAGTTAGGCCTTATATGCATCAGCTCCGAATCATTTCTTTGGTCAAATGTTGGGTTTGCCCGGCTCCCATGTTTTGGTACCTTACGTTCCGTTATATCGGCTAAGGTAGCACTGGGAGAACCACTGTGATTGTGCCCCGGTTGAGCTGGGTTGAGCACCTCAATGGAGAAAGCTAAAACTGACTGTCATGATATAGCGTGAGACTGGTCAACCACTCGATGAACCAGCGGAATGTTTAGAATTCCCCCGCATTGACGAAGGGCCGTTTTCCGGTCAGGCACATACACGCCCCGAATTCGGGAGAGCGCGGTGCCCCTAGGCTATATAGTAGCCCCACCATCGAGCTCCTATGGCTAAGTGAAAGTGATAAAGCATTATAGTCCGGTTGCCTAGTTTGCTACGCTATCACCTCCTTCACAGGACCAAGACGTTGGATTAAGTGTGAAAATGCACCCTTTTTGCAAACACCCCCGCACTATGTGCATGGGGGCTGAAGCCGAAGACTGCCATCTTTCAAAGTTATATACATATACATCAACGGTCAGACAGAGGCGTTTTAATACTTGAACGCACAAGTATAAAAAGCTCTTATATTATATTGAAAATTGTTTTCACAAATCATACATGTCATTTAAACATAATATCCTTCGAGCATCGCGTCTCTATTAAACGAGCGCCTGCAGACTTCCTCAAAATAGTGCTCGCAGTACTGCTTCGTCCGAAGTCTTGGGATGCAACGTCGGTGGCCTTCATCTCCGCCAAGATGTCTTGACACGGGCAAGAGCCATACGCGCTCCCTCTATGCACGCCGACCGCTTCATTGCGCCGACACGCGGTACCGCACCAAGGAATCGCTGCACTAAGCCAAAGTAACTCTTGGCTGGGGTCGCGCCGCCACAAATGAGTCATGACATGCTTCATGGCAAGTCCGGATAATCGATTCAGCTCGCCCATTCGCCAACCGATCGGTCAACGGAAGAGGACGCCCGGACTATGGAATTGCGACCAATATAGCTCTTCCTTCGCGCCCTTTCCGCCTCGGAAGTGCTCAATCAGCGTCCGCGGCGCTTCGCCGCTAAGTCCAGATAAGCATCCTCCGAACTCCACAACTTGTCCAACTCGAGCATACTTCGGATCAGATATTTCTCCGCAGCGTAAAATGCTTTCCGGCCGCAATAGCCCGCCCGACTCAGCTCCTCCTTGGTAGCTCTCATAGCGGAACGGGCATCCTTGGATTCGCGGTGGCCTTTTTAGGTCCTCTTGCTCCGCTTTGACGTTTTTTTCAAGAACCCCGCAGCGGTCGGTAGCATTCTTCAACTTTATGGCCATATCGGCCATTTCCTCTTTGCTTGGCAAAGTGAGCAGCCCGCTCGCTTTTAGCTCTTCGCCACCCTTAAAGCGGCGCATTACTATTTCGGCTTGCTCTTTAGCTCGGGCGAGTTCCGCCCGCAGCTCCTCCACAGCAGCGGCACCACCTGCATTAAGCATACAAGTAGTAAGGCACGGGCGTCAAGATCCCTTACCAGGCGTCCGCGAAGAAGTCGCATACCCTGTGACTCGTCAAACCGCTTATTGACAAGCGCGATGTCCGCATCCGCCTCGTCAAGTTGCCGCTTCAGTTTGGCAAATTCATCAGTCCGGCTGGCCACCGGACGCCCCGCCACCTATTTAGGAGCAGTGATATGTTATAACTGAGATTATGATCCTCGGCACGCTGTCCATTTTGACAACATACCGAGTCTCAGGGGCTACTACCTATATAGGGCGCATTCTATATGCATAACTGTCAGAAGGTACATCATTTTTGCGTACCTCGAACCCCGTCAGTAAGCTTCTGACGGCTTCGTGCAATCCGCTCTCCGCGGATGTAATTCTTTCAATCATCGTGCCCATTAGCACACGGTGATCTTCTGAGATAGCCGCTCGCCCGAGCAGATCCTTCAGCTCCTCCGACCGCACGCCAGTTGGCGCCGGACCTTCCGGCCTCGCCGGACTCGGGGAAACCCTCCGCGACGACACCTCAGGGGCGTCCGCCTCACATGAAGGTGCGACAGGTGGAGGCATTTCACTCTCCATCATCTCCGGAAGAAGATCCCCCGAAGACGAGCTCTGATGAGAAGGGCTGAGATCCGAACTACAAGGTATAATTTCGGTTATCTTCAGAAATAAATATAGGGATGACCTTTATTACAAGACCCCTTCTTTTTTACTTACGACTCGCTGGAGGGCTGATCCCCTTGGGGAAATAGTGCGGCTGGGGTACTTCCCAGCGCCCGACTCTCTGACGAAGATTTCTTTCCCCTCTTTGAGGCCTTGACCTCCGGATCTTCCGAAGCGGTCCTCTTCTCTCCTTGGAGGGAGGGACTTTTGATCCCCCCTTCCTCGAAAGCCTCCTTCGTGGAGGCAGTAGCTCCCCTGCTCTCCCCTTCGCCTTCTTTAAAAGGCGCGGCCTTCAACATCTTGGTCAGCATGGGATCCGGCGTGGTCTCTGGGAGGGGAGCCGGACACCTTATCAACTTTGCCTTCGCTATCCACTCCTATTCAAGAAACAGCTCCTTTAAGGGCAAGTTTATGATAAATGAACGGATAGCCTGTCCGGGTACAGGACTACTTACTTGAGTATCTGGGCGATTGCAGCTTAGTCCTGCGTCCTCAGTCAGGTCCGGACACTTCTCTTGTGATCCAAAGAACAGTTTATACATCTCCACGGGCGTTGTACCCATAAAATGTTGGAGAGCTCGTGGTCCCTCCGGATTAAATTCCCACAGACGGAGGGGGCGACGCTTGCAGGCGAAGGCGCCGAATCAACATAACTGCGCCATCTGACCAGATTGATCTCTCTTTCTTGGAGGTCTCGAATATGGCCTCGCAATGAGGAACGCCCTTGGACGCCCCAGCCGAGCCCCGGTTGACCCATGATGCCAGCCTGTGGTGGACTGAGCGAAGGCGGGTGGCGCCACCCATTTGGTGCCCCAGGAACGGTGATATAAAACCACCCCGCTGCCACAAACCAAGCTCCTCCTGAAAAGAGCCCTCGGGTCACAGAGCATCAAGACACTTGCTTATGACCGCCCTCCAAGACTCGCTTGTTGCCCCTTGATCATCTTCGGCTCCACCTTGAAGGTCTTGAGCCACAATCCAAAGTGAGGGGTAATATGGAGGAAGGCCTCACATACGACAATGAATGACGAGATATGGAGGATGGACCCCCGATTCAAGTCACGGAAATCCAGCCCATAATAAAACAAGAGCCCCAGACAAAGGGATCCGTCTGGAAGCCTAAACCCCAAGGAGGTGAGACACGAACACCACGCCTCGCCGGGCTCGGAGTGGAATGACCTGCCCCGAGCAGCAGCTGTCAGGCGAGATCTCGCCGGTTAGATACTGGCGTCTCGCAGCTTTAGCACATCTTCTTCGTGATGAAGAAGACATCCATCGACCGAGCTGGTCGGAGCCGACATCGTCGAAGGTCCGAAGCGCCTAAATCTGAAGCTTTGGGTGTTAGAACTCAAGCGAGGCTAACTCGATGGAGGGTGTAAAAAGAAGAGGGCCTTGGTCTCATTATAAAGAGGTTGAATACCAAGAGCCTCCCGTGGTCGATTGGGACTCGCCTTCGATAGAGGAGGCGTGCCAACGGGCACGGTTAGGTTACCCACGTCCGTATTGATGGGAATCCCGGAATAAGGGGGCACGATCTCCGCTTTGATAAGACGTGCCAGGGAAACCGCCTCGCTAAACGCGCTAAGGCAGGACAGTAAAAAATGATTCATATAAAGGCCTGGCCGTGGTGTGATGTCACGCCGCGGAATACGTCAACAGATCTGTGCAAAAATTATTCTCTCTACGGTGGTATGTGGAACTTGTTTTGCAGAGCCAGACACTATCCTTGTGTTCAAAACCTTCTATGAAGTATTCGGAGGAGGAGCCCGCCTTGCAATGCTGAAGACAATATGCGCCGGACTCGTCGTCATTGAAGCCTGGTTCAGGGCTACCGAGGAGTCTCGACTAGGGGTGTCCGGATAGCCGAACTATCATCTTTGGCCGGACTCCAAGACTATGAAGATACAAGATTGAAGACTTCGTCCCTTGTCCGGATAGGACTTTCCTTGGCGTGGAAGGCAAGCTTGGCGATACGGATATGTAGATCTCCTACCATTGTAACCGACTCTGTGTAACCCTAGCCCTATCCGTGTCTATATAAACCGGAGGGTTTTAGTCCGTAGGACAAACAACAATCATACCATAGGCTAGCTTCTAGGGTTTAGCCTCTCTGATCTCGTGGTAGATCTACTCTTGTACTACCCATATCATCAATATTAATCAAGCAGGAGTAGGGTATTACCTCCATCGAGAGGGCCCGAACCTGGGTAAAAACATCGTGTCCCTTGTCTCCTGTTACCATCCGCCTAGACGCACAGTTCGGGACCCCCTACCCGAGATCCGCCGGTTTTGACACCGACACCTAGTTTGCCACGCCCATTCGTATTTTTCGTGCTAACTACGCTGGAGAGTATATCCCTCAGTTGTTGCGTGGTTTTCTTGCGGAATAGGGTACTCTTGCCCAGTTCTCATGTCCTGGTGCTCATGCTCAGAATGGCGTTGCCGAACGAAAGCATCGTCATTTGCTTGAGACGGCTCGTGCGCTGATGATTGCTTCTTCCCTTGTTGGGGAACGTTGCAGAAAATTAAAATTTTTCCTACGGTTTCACCAAGATCCATCTATGAGTTCATCTAAGCAACGAGTCATGGGAGAGAGATTGCATCTACATACCACTTGTAGATCGCGTGCAGAAGCGTTCAAGGGAACGGTGATGATGGAGTCGTACTCGCCGTGATTCAGATCACCGATGACCAAGTGCCGAACGGACAACACCTCCGCGTTCAACACATGTACGGAACGGACGACGTCTCCTCCTTCTTGATCCAACAAGGGGAAGGAGAGGTTGAGGAAGAAGGCTCCAGCAGCAAAGACGATCGCATGATGATGGTGGAGAGGCAAGATCTCGGCAGTGGCTTCGCCAAGCACTCAATGGAGGAGGAGAGGTGTTGGGAGGGAGGGCTGCGCCTTGAAGTCTATTGCAGCCCTCCCTCACCCCTCTATTTATAGGGAAGGGGCAGGGGTCGGCCCTCTAGATGAGATCTAGAGGGGGCGGCGGCTGAGGAGGGGGCTTGCCCCCAAGCAAGGGGCCCCCCACTAGGGTTCCCCCAACCCTAGGTGCATGGGCCAAGGGGCGCCATCCTCCGGGGCTGGTTCCTGCCCTTGCGCCCATGAGGCCCTTCGAGAGGGGTGGCCCCTCCGGTGGACCCTCGAACCTCTCCGTGGCCCCAGACAATACCGATATGCCCCAAACTTTCCGTGTCCGTATGACAACTTCCCATATATAAATCTTCACCTCCGACCATTCCGAACTCCTCGTGACGCTCGGGATCTCATCCGGACTTCAACACATTCGTTAATCACATACAAGTCTTCCTAATAACCCTAGCGCCACCGAACCTTATGTGTAGACCCTACGGGTTCGGAGACATGCGACATGACCGAGACGACTTTCCGTCAATAACCAACAACGGATCTGGATACCCATGTTGGCTCCTACATACTCCTCGATGATCTCATCGGATGAACCACGATGTCGAGGATTCAAGCAACCCCAGATACTATTCCCTTTGTCGACGGTATGTTACTTGCCCGAGATTCGATCGTCGGTATCCCAATACCTCGCTTAATCTCGCATCGGCAAGTCACTTTACTCAGAACGTAATGCATGATCCCGTGACCGGACACTTGGTCACTTTGAGCTCATTATGATGATGCACTACCGAGTGGGCCCAGTGATACCTCTCCGTAATACGGAGTGACAAATCCAGTCTCGATCCGTGTCAACCCAATGCAGACACTTTCGGAGATACCTATAGTGCACCTTTATAGTCACCCGATTCGTTGTGACGTTTGGTACACCCAAAGCACTCCTACGGTATCCGGAGTTACACGATCTCATGGTCTAAGGAAGAGATACTTGACATTGGAAAAGCTCTAGCAAAACGAACTACACGATCTTGTACTATGCTTAGGATTGGGTCTTGTCCATCACATCATTCTCCTAATGATGTGATCCCGTTATCAATGACATCCAATGTCCATAGTCAGGAAACCATGACTATCTATTGACCAACGAGCTAGTCAACTAGAGGCTCACTAGGGACATATTGTGGTCTATGTATTCACACGTGTATTACGATTTACGGATAATACAATTAAAGCATGAATAAAAGACAATTATCACGAACAAGGAAATATAATATTAATCCTTTTATTATTGCCTCTAGGGCATATTTCCAACAGTCTTCCACTTGCACTAGAGCCAATAATCTAGTTACATTGTGATGAATCGAACACCCATAGAGTTCTGGTGTTGATCATGTTTTGCCCGCGGAAGAGGTTTAGTCAACGGATCTGCGACATTCAGATCCGTATGCACTTTGCAAATTTCTATGTCTCCATCTTGAACATTTTCATGGATGGAGTTGAAGCGACGCTTGATGTGCATAGTCTTCTTGTGAAACCTGGGCTCCTTGGCAAGTGCAATAGATCCAGTGTTGTCACAGAAGAGTTTGATCGGCCCCGACGCATTGGGTATGACTCCTAGGTCGGTGATGAACTCCTTCACCCAAATTGCTTCATGCGCTGCCTCCGAGGCTGCCATGTACTCCGCTTCACACGTAGATCCCGCCACGACGCTTCGCTTGCAGCTGCACCAGCCATCGCTCCACCATTCAACATATACACGTATCCGGTTTGTGACTTAGAGTCATCAGATCTGTGTCGAAGCTAGCGCCGACGTAACCCTTACGACGAGCTCTTCGTCACCTCCATAAACTAGAAACCTGTCCTTTGTCCTTTTCGGTACTTTAGGATATTCTTGACCGCTGTCCAGTTGTTCCTTGCGGGATTACTTTGGTACCTTCCTACCAAACTTACGACAAGGTTTACATCAGGTCTGGTACACAGCATGGCATACATAATAGATCCTATGGCGAGGCATAGGGGATGCCGCCATCTCTTCTTTATCTTTTGCCGTGGTCGGGCATTGAGCCGAGCTCAATCTCACACCTTGCAAGATGCAGCACAAGAATCCTTTCTTGACTGATCCATTTTGAACTTATTCAAAATCTTATCAAGGTATGTGCTTTGTGAAAGACCTATGAGGCGCCTCGATCTATCTCTATAGATCTTGATGCCTAATATATAAGCAACTTCTCCAAGGTCCTTCATTGAATTTTTTTTATTCAAGTAGGCCTTAATGCTGTCCAAGAGTTCTATATCATTTCCCATCAAAAGTATGTCATCTACATATAATATGAGAAATGCTACAGAGCTCCCACTCACTTTCTTGTAAACGCAAGCTTCTCCATAAGTCTCAAGATAAACCCAAATGCTTTGATCATCTCATCAAAGCGAATGTTCCAACTCCGAGATGCTTGCACCAACCCATAAATGGATTGGAGCTTGCATACCTTGTTAGCATTCTTAGGGTCGACAAAACCTTCGGCTGCATCATATACAACTCTTCCTTAAGATAACTGTTAAGGAATGCCGCTTTTGACGTCCATCTGCCATATCTCATAATCATAGTATCGGCAATTGCTAACATGATTCGGACGGACTTAAGCTTCGCTACGGAGAGAAAGTCTCATCGTAGTCAATCCCTTGAACTTGCCGATAACCCTTAGCGACAAGTCGAGCTTTATAGATGGTGACATTACCATCCGCGTCCGTCTTCTTCTTAAAGATCCATTTGTTTTCTATCGTCGCCGATCATCGGGCAAGTCTGTCAAAGTCCATACTTTGTTTTCATACATGGATCCTATCTCGGATTGCATGGCTTCAAGCCATTTGTTGGAATCCGGGCCCGCCATCGCTTCTTCATAGTTCAAGGTTCACCGTTGTCTAACAACATGATTTCCGTGACAGGGTTGCCATACCACTCACGGTGTGGAACGTGTCCTTGTGGACCCACGAAGTTCAAGAGAAACTTGATCCAAGTACCTTGATCATCATCATTAATTTCCTCTCCAAGAGGTGTAGGCACCACAGAACATTTTCCGAGCTGCACTACTTTCCGGTTCAAGAGCTAGTACTTCATCGAAGTTCTACTTTCCTCCCACTTACTCCTTTCGAGAGAAACTCTTTTTCAAGAAAGGATCCGTTCTTGGCAACAAAGATCTTGCCTTCGGATCTAAGGTAGAAGGTGTGCCCAATGGTTTCTTTAGGGTATCCTATGAAGACGATTTTTCCGACTTGGGTTCGAGCTTTTCAGGTTGAAGTTTCTTGACATAAGCATCGCATCCCCAAACTTTTAGAAACGATAGCTTAGGTTTCTTCCCAAACCATAATTCATACGGTGTCGTCTCAACGGATTTAGACGGTGCCCTATTTAAAGTGAATGTAGCTGTCTCTAGAGCGTATCCCCAAAATGATAGCGGTAAATCTGTAAGAGACATCATAGACCGCACCATATCCAATAGAGTGCGACACGACGCTCGGACACACCGTTACGTTGAGGTGTTCCAGCGGCGTGAGTTGTGAAACGATTCCACATTTCCTTAAGTGTGTACCAAATTCGTGACTTAAATATTCTCCTCCACGATCTGATCGTAAGGACTTTATTTTTCGGTCACGTTGATTCTCTACCTCATTCTGAAATTCCTTGAACTTTTCAAAGGTCTCGGACTTGTGTTTCATCAAGTAGACATACCCATATCTACTCAAGTCATCGGTGAGAGTGAGAACATAACGATATCCTCCATGAGCTTCAACGCCATTGGACCGCATACATCGGTATGTATGATTTCCAATAAGTTGGTTGCTCGCCCATTGTTCCGGAGAACGGAGTCTTGGTCATTTTGCCCATAAGGCATGGTTCGCATGTGTCAAATGATTCATAATCGAGAGACTCTAAAAGTCCATCGAATGGAGCTTCTTCATGCGCTTGACACCAATGTGACCAAGGCGGCAGTGCCACAAGTATGGGACTATCGTTATCAACTTTACATCTTTTGGTATTCACACTATGAATATGTGTAATATTACGCTCGAGATTCATTAAGAATAAACCATTGACCATCGGAGCATGACCATAAAACATATCTCTCATATAAATAGAACAACCATTATTCTCGGATTTAAATGAGTAGCCATCTCGCATTAAACGAGATCCCGATACATTGTTCATGCTCAAACTTGGCACTAAATAACAATTATTGAGGTTTAAAACTAATCCCGTAGGTAAATGTAGAGGTAGCGTGCGGCGGCGATCACATCGACCTTGGAACCATTCCCGACGCAAGATCATCACCTCGCCCTTCGCCAGCCTCCGTTTATTCCGCAGCTCCTGCTGTGAGTTACAAATATGAGCAACGGCACCGGTATCAAATACCCAGGAGTTACTACGAGTACTGGTAAGGTACACATCAATTACATGTATATCCAATATACCTTTAGTGTTGCCGGCCTTCTTGTCCGCTAAGTATTTGGGGCAGTTCCGCTTCCAGTGGCCCTTCCCTTTGTAATAAAAGCACTCTGTCTCAGGTTTGGGTCCATTCTTTGACTTCTTCCCGGCAACTTGCTTACCGGGTGCAGCAACATCCTTGCCGTCCTTCTTGAAGTTCTTCTTACCCTTGCCACTTAGTGGTTTTATTGACCATCAACACTTGATGTTCTTTCTTGATTTCAACCTTTGCTGACTTCAGCATTGAAAATACTTCAGGAATGGTCTTCACCATCCCCTTCATATTGTAGTTCATCACAAAGCTCTTGTAGCTTGGTGGGAGCGATCAAGGATTCTGTCAATGACCGCCTCGTCCGGGAGGTCAATGTCCACTGGGACAAGCGGTTGTGCAACCTGACATTTTGAGTATGTGCTCACCGATGTAACTGTTTTCCTCCATCTTACAACTATAGAACTTGTCGGAGACTTCATATCTCTCGAGCCGGGCATGAGCTTGGAAAACCATTTTCAGCTCCTCGAACATCTCATATGCTCCATGTTGCTCAAAACGCTTTTGGAGCCCTGGTTCTAAGCTGTAAAGCATGCCGCACCGAACGAGGGAGTAATCATCAAGACGAGACCGCCAAGCATTCATAATGTCTTGGTTCTTCGATGGGTGCTTCACCTAGCGGTGCTTCTAGGACATATTGTTTTTGGCTGCTATGAGGATGATCCTCGTGTTCGGACCCAGTCCAAAAGTTGCTGCCATCATCTTTCAGCTTGGTTTTCTCTAGGAACGCGTTGAAGTTCATGTTGACATGAGCGTTGGCCATTTGATCTACAAGGCATATTTTGCAAAGACTTTAGACTAAGTTCATGATAATTAAGTTCATCTAATCAAATTATTTAATGAACTCCCAGTCATATTTGACATCCCTCTAGTCATCTAAGTGTTACACGATCCGAGTCGACTAGGCCGTGTCCGATCATCACGTGAGACGGACTAGTCATCATCGGTGAACATCTCTATGTTGATCGTATCTTCCATACGACTCATGTTCGACCTTTCGGTCTCTTGTGTTCCGAGGCCATGTCTGTACATGCTAGGCTCGTCAAGTTAACCCTAAGTGTTTATGCATGTGTAAAACTGTCTTACACCTGTTGTATGTGAATGTAAGGATCTATCACACCCGATCATCACGTGGTGCTTCAAAGCATTTAACTTTAGCAACGGTGCACGTTAGGGGAACACTTTCTTGAAATTATTCTAAGGGATCATCTTATTTACTACCGTCGTTCTAAGTAAACAAGATGCATAAACATAATAAACATCACATGCAATTATATAAAGTAGTGACATGATATGGCCAATATCATATAGCTCCTTCGATCTCCCTCTTCGGGGCTCCATGATCATCTTCGTCACCGGCATGACACCATGATCTCCATCATCATGATCTCCATCATCGTGTCTTCATGAAGTTGTCACGCCAACGACTACTTCTACTTCTATGGCTAACCCGTTTAGCAATAAAGTAAAGTAATTTACATGGCGTTCTTCAATGACACGCAGGTCATACAAAAATAAAGACAACTCCTATGGCTCCTGCCGGTTGTCATACTCATCGACATGCAAGTCGTGATTCCTATTACAAGAACATGATCTCATACATCACAATATATCATTCATCATTCATCACAACTTCTGGCCATATCACATCACATGACAATTGCTGCAAAAACAAGTTAGACGTCCTCTAATTGTTGTTGCATATTTTACCTGGCTGCAATTGGGTTCTAGCAAGAACGTTTTCTTACCTACGAATAACCACAACGTGATTTTGTCAACTTCTATTTACCCTTCATAAGGACCCTTTTCATCTAATCCGCTTCAACTAAAGTAGGAGAGCAGACACCGCTAGCCACCTTATGCAACTAGTGCATGTCACCGGTGGAACCTGTCTCACGAAGCGCACGTAAGGTCGGTCCGGGCCGCTTCATCCCACAATACCGCTGAAGCAAGAAAAGACTAGTAGCGGCAAGCAAGTTGACAAGATCTACGCCCACAACAAAATTGTGTTCTACTCGTGCAATAGAAAACTATGCATAGACCTAGCTCATGATGCCTTTGTTGGGGAACGTTGCAGAAAATTAAAATTTTTCCCACGGTTTCACCAAGATCCATCTATGAGTTCATCTAAGCAACGAGTCATGGAGAGAGATTGCATCTACATACCACTTGTAGATCGCGTGCGGAAGCGCTCAAGGAACGGTGATGATGGAGTCGTACTCGCCGTGATTCAGATCACCGATGACCAAGTGCCGAACGGACAGCACCTCGCGCTCAACACACGATGGAACGGACGACGTCTCCTCCTTCTTGATCCAGCAAGGGGAAGGAGAGGTTGAGGAAGAAGGCTCCAGCAGCAGACGACGGCATGATGATGGTGGAGAGGCAAGATCTCGGCGTGGCTTCGCCAAGCACTCAACGGAGGAGGAGAGGTGTTGGGAGGGAGGCTGCGCCTTGAAGTCTATTGCAGCCTCCCTCACCCCTCTATTTATAGGGAAGGGGCAGGGGCGGCCCCTCTAGATGAGATCTAGAGGGGGGGCAGGAAGGGGTTTGCCCCTGCCAAGGGGGCCGCCCCACTAGGGTCCCCCAACCCTAGGCGCATGGGGGGGCGCCCAGCCTCCAGGCTGGTTCCTGCCTTGCGGCCCATGAGGCCCTTCGAGAGGGGTGGCCCTCCCGGTGGACCCTGGAACCTCTCCGGTGGCCCCGGTACAATACCGATATGCCCTCAAACTTTCCGTGTCCGTATGACAGCTTCCCATATATAAATCTTCACCTCCGACCATTCCGAACTCCTCGTGACGTCCGGGATCTCATCCGGACTCGAACAACATTCGTAATCACATACAAGTCTTCCTAATAACCCTAGCGCCACCGAACCTTAGTGTGTAGACCCTACGGTTCGGGAGACATGCAGACATGACTGAGACGACTCTCCGGTCAATAACCAACAACGGGATCTGGATACCCATGTTGCCTCCCACATACTCCTCGATGATCTCATCGGATGAACCACGATGTCGAGGATTCAAGCAACCCCGTATACTATTCCCTTTGTCGACGGTATGTTACTTGCCCGAGATTCGATCGTCGGTATCCCAATACCTCGCTCAATCTCGTTACGCAAGTCACTTTACTCGCATCGTAATGCATGATTCCGTGACCGGACACTTGGTCACTTTGAGCTCATTATGATGATGCACTACCGAGTGGGCCCAGTGATACCTCTACGTAATACGGAGTGACAAATCCAGCCTCGATCCGTGTCAACCCAATGACACTTTCGGAGATACCAGTAGTGCACCTTTATAGTCACCCGCCATTTGTGACGTTTGGTACACCCAAAGCACTCCTACGGTATCCGGGAGTTACACGATCTCATGGTCTAAGGAAAATATACTTGACATTGGAAAAGCTCTAGCAAAACGAACTACACGATCTTGTACTATGCTTAGGATTGGGTCTTGTCCATCACATCATTCTCCTAATGATGTGATCCCGTTATCAATGACATCCAATGTCCATAGTCAGGAAACCATGACTATCTATTGACCAACGAGCTAGTCAACTAGAGGCTCACTAGGGACATATTGTGGTCTATGTATTCACACGTGTATTACGATTTCCGGATAATACAATTAAAGCATGAATAAAAGACAATTATCACGAACAAGGAAATATAATAATAATCTTTTTATTATTGCCTCTAGGGCATATTTCCAACATCCCTTCCACCCCATTTTTGGGCTGAGGCTGTTTCAGCATCCACTTATCTTATCAACATTCAGCCATCGACCGCTCTGCAGGGTGGTATTCCTCTGGAGTGTCTCACTGGTCGCTCTCCTGACTACTCAGCTCTTCGTATGTTTGGATGTGTGTGCTATGTTCTTCTTGCCCCCCGAGAACGCACCAAACTGACTGCTCAGTCGGTTGAGTGTGTTTTTCTTGGCTACAGTGATGAGCACAAGGGCTATCGATGTTGGGATCCTGTGGGTCGTCGCTTGCGCATCTCGCGTGATGTGACATTTGACGAGTCTCGTTCTTACTACCCACGTTCGTCTTCCTCGAGTTTCTCTGTGGACGACCTTTCTTTCCTTCTCCTTCCCAATACACCCTGCTATGTGTCTCATGTGTCACCTCCTCCTCCGACACCTCTCATTCCTTCTCACTCACCACCGACCCCATCTTCTCCATCCTCCTCCTCCACTTCTCCACCATCATCTCCCATCCATCGCCCTCTCTCACCGTTTCCTCTCCACTATACTCGCCGATCTCGTACCGAGGATGTCTCCTCTGACGAGCCTTCCACCTCTGATTCACCTCTCACGCCTCCCCCGGTTCACAACCTCCATGTTCGGCCTCGCCCCCCCCCCCCGCCTGATCGCTACTCCCTTGATCGGTATGGTCTCTCTGTTATTGCTGAGCCCACTTCCTATCGGACTGCCATGACTCAGTCTGAATGGCAGCTTGCGATGGCCGAAGAGCTTGCTGCTCTTGAGCGCTCTGGCACATGGGATCTGGTTCCCCTTCCTTCTGGTGTCCGTCCCATCACCTGCAAGTGGGTCTACAAGATTAAGACTCGCTTCGATGGTTCTCTTGAGCGCTACAAAGCTCGTCTTGTGGCCCGTGGTTTTCAGCAGGAGCAGGGGCGCGATTATGATGAGACATTCGCTCCTGTGGCCCACATGACCACTGTCGCACTCTTCTTGCTATGGCCTCTGTTCATCAGTGGTCTATCTCCCAACTTGATGTTCGGAACGCTTTTCTCAATGGCGAGTTGCGTGAGAAGGTTTATATGCAGCCATCCCCGGGGTACTATGCTCCTGATGGTATGGTCTGTAGACTTCGTCGCTCCCTCTATGGTCTCAAACAGGCCCCTCGCGCCTGGTTTGAGCGCTTCGCCTCTGTGGTGACTGCCGCTGGGTTCTTGCCCAGTGATCATGATCCCGCGTTGTTTGTTCACACGTCTCCTCGTGGTCGGACTCTTCTCCTTCTCTATGTTGATGACATGATCATCACGGTGACGACTCAATACATTGCCTTTGTTAAGGCTCGCCGCCACACCAGTTTCTCATGACTGATCTTAGTCCCCTTCGCTATTTTCTTGGGATTGAGATCTCCTCGACCTCTGATGGCTTCTACATCTCCCAAGAAAAATATATCCAGGGTCTTCTTGCTTGCGCTGCACTTGGTGATGAGCGCACTGTTGTAACTCCCATGGAGCTCAACGTTCAGCTTCATGCCTCCGATGGTGACCCTCTCCCTAATCCCACTCGCTATCGTCACCTTGTTGGCAGTCTTGACTATCTTGCTGTTACGCGTCCTGACATCTCCTATCCTGTCCACATTCTGAGTCAGTTCGTTTGAGCCCCCACCTCTGTCCACTATAGTCATCTCCTCCGTGTTCTACGATATCTTCGTGGCACGATCTCTCAGTGCCTTTTCTTTCCCCGCTCCAGCTCTCTTGAGCTCCAGGCCTACTCTGATGCTACTTGGGCTAGTGATCCCTCTGATCGACGCTCACTGTCTGCTTATTGTGTCTTTCTTGGTGGCTCTCTTATTGCCTGAAAGATCAAGAAACAGACTGCAGTTTCTCGCTCGAGTACAGAGGCTGAGTTGCGAGCCATGGCTATGCTGACGGCTGAGGTGATCTGGTTACGGTGGCTACTTGAGGATTTTGGTGTGTCTGCTGCTACCTCGACTCCCTTATTGTCAGACAGTACTAGTGCTATCAGTATTGCGTGTGACCCGGTGAAGCATGAGCTCACCAAGCACATTGGTGTGATGCCAACTTTGTGTGTGCTGCTGTGCAGGATCAGACACTCGCTCTTCACTATGTGCCCTCTGAGTTGCAGTTGGCGGATTTCTTCACGAAGGCATAGACTCGAGCGCAACATAGTTTTCTTCTCTCCAAACTCAGTGTTGTCGATCCACCATGAGTTTGAGGGGGGTGTTAGATGTGTATAGCCCTTTTCGGTTTATCCCCATTGTATAAGGGGTCTCTTGCACTTTACCATACACATGTACATGTATTGGCCTATGGCCCTCCTGAGAATGCAGTTGCCATTCATCCAACAACAGCAATGTGCAAATAAATACTACTCCCTCCGTAAGAAAATATAAAGGCGTTTAAATGACTACTTTAGTGATCTGAACACTTTTATATTTCTTTATAGAGGGAGTACATACATATGACGAAAATGGCTCTAGTCTGGTTGGGTGGCTGGAACTTTTCATGATGCCGGTGAAATTCCAGTGACCCAAATGAGGATTCAGTTACCAGGAAGAAGATTTAAAAACAGCTAATAACTCTTTATTTATCCTTTCTGAGTACATACAGACACTGACTAAATTATTTTACACGTAGGGGAACTGATTGATACTAGCATTATCAATCTCATACCAACAATGCGATAAGCAACTCCGATTAACTGCAGCACATACTAGCACAAAAAAGTTACACACCAAACCGAGGGAATACTAGCTCCTGGCACTGAAATGAAAAGTCAATCCCACCGGTTACATCTTATATAGTTATATGCATGCTCCACGCCGGCCGTCGTCGGCGGTCAGGGTGACGCCCGCGCCTCCAGACTCTGGCTGCGCCCGTCGGGGTCGCTAGCATCGGTCCACGCGTTGTGGCGCTCTGACGGGCCGGACGGCGTGACACGAGTGCCGCGCGGCGAGAAGCCCGACGTCCTCTGGACGCCGGCGCCCGTCGGCACCGTGCTCCCGCGGCGGTGACCACGCCGAGCTCGCCCGCTCCTGTCCGCGTGCTCTGGCACCGGCATGGCACTGGCACCGCCGCATGGTCGCCGTCCGCAGATCAGCACGAGAAGGAGGAGAACGGCGACGGCGAGCCGCAGCGGTGAGACGTGTGGAGCCATGGCGATCGAGCGAGGCAGATGCCCGGACGGAGGAGGAAGAAATAGCTGCGCAGTTTTTTTGTTTGCTCTCTCTCTTCCTGAGTGCGATAATAAGAAATGCACGAAGCATATGGGGCTGTGTTTATATAGCACAGCAGTAGACCGAGTAAGCTTGAGAGCCTGGACGTCCGTCGATCGTCGTATGCCTGCAGCTGGTTCGTCAATCGTACCGTACGTACGCGTTGCACTTGCACGTGAAGGTGCGAAAAGATAAGGGCTCTCATTCGCTGCATTGGGATTTTTTTTCTCTCCTATGCATGTCATTCGTTGGAACAAAGATACAATACTAATTTTCCTTTTTTTGTGGGGAAATACTAAATTTCGTAGTATTACGTCCATATTACTCCAATTCCCAAAGATTCTTGGCATGGGGCGAGAGTTCATGAAAAAATCTAGGGGATCAGAGTGGCATGGTTTCCTAACCATTTACTTTTGATCTGGAAAGCCCCAAAAGAGTAAAAGTGGTTGAAAACGACCCCTATGTTCGAAAAGTGGTTGTATAAGCTACTTATAATGGATAACACCATCCGCGTAGGAGCTCGTAACGTTTGTACTTTTGACATAAAGTTTCAATTTCTGCGAGGTCCATGGTCTTTGGGTGCAACCAATGAAAGATGGTCGCTCGGAGGACTGGGCAGTAGCCCAGTGACAAGGTGGCTGTGGCGCACCTTGCAAACCGGAGTTCGAATCCTATCAGGAGGGAATTTTCTACGATCTCATCCGGATGGGCTTATTCTATAAAAATATCTCCAGCGTGTTAGTGCCTATGGATCTCATTTGTTTTTTAAAGATGGTCGCTCGCGATTTTATCCAACCGATTTGGTCGGCATCAAGGAATATTTTTCCACGTAAACATGTTTTCTGTTAATGAATAATGGCATCATAGAGAACCACCACACACGGAGCTGATTAGAAATCTATTAAATCTCAATCGATGGCTAGCCGGATCCATTGAAGATGGCAAATTCTCCATCCAACTTTGTAAGTAATAAAATGGCCATTCGGATGTGCCCAAATTAAAACCTTCCAATAATCTCCAGTATCTCATATGAGTAATTTTTGCATAAATTCTTGAGAAATACTTTCGTAATGTGTTTGGCTAGCTATCATCTAAGTCCTATACCATTTAATTTTACGTGAAGATTCATGCAGGCTATTGTCGATGTATTGAACATGGGTGTTCATACCCTGACGATGCACGGACAGTTGCAGCCTTCTTGACGGCAAGGGCTTGTCGGAGGTTGGCTTCCTAAAGCACTCAAGACTTGGCAATTAAAACCATGAAGAAGACCTGCAGACAAGCAAGGCAATGGCAAAGCTACGCACCGGCAAGGCTCCAAGCCGGCAAACTCCCCTGGACCGCTCTACCTTGGCAGTTGATAAGAGTCAGCAGACAGGTATCGAGCGGGCAGGCGGTTAGGTGAATCTTGTCGGGGCACATTCACATGGCTGAAGAACAACTTTATTGACACCCGTTCAAGAGGCGTGTCGATAGAATAGAAGGTAGTGGCCTGGACGCTCCGGTAGCTGCGTTCCTTCCAGCTACTTTGGCTTGTCGGTGTTCCGGCGGCCACGTCCCTCGCAGCCCGGATCTGCGTCCCCTTCCGGTTCCTGGCTTGCTAGCGGCGTCGGCCACCACCATCTCCCCGCATCGGTTCTCTGTCTGCTGCCTTCCCGACCCCGTCCACCAACACGTCACGCCTGCTCCAAAGCTCACGTTTTTCGGTGGTGGCAGGTGCAGCCTCACCTTGCTCCCTTCTGTGGTGGCGGTCGTCTAGCATGTTGACTTCTTCATCTTCGGATCCTCATCTGGCGGCAATGGGTTTGCACGAACTAAGGCCAGGAGAAATCCTTGCTCGTCTTGCCGATGCTTGGCAGCGGCGGCACTTGTGGGTGTCGCTTCCTTCCGAAGGCAATCGTCATGGCCTTTATCCGCGCCCCTCTTCGAGTATCCGGGAAACCCTAGATCCGGTTCTCCGGATCGGATAGCGCAACGTAATGATGTCGCCCTTCTTGAAGGCGCTATCTTGCTAACTCATGGCGCCCCGGTGTTAGATTTGAAGATGTTTGACGCCTTGCTAGTTTGGCTTGCCTCCCTAGTTCTAGGCTTGGTGGGTTTAGTTGTGTCTTTTTCCTGTTGGGTTGAGCATCTCTTGTCTTCTGCTCTGGGTTCCATGCTCATGCCTTCTTGCGTTCATGTCATGTTTTGTAACCCTCCTCTGTACTCAATTCTCTTTCTTCTATCAATGAAATGATACGCAAGCTTTGCGTATTCGCGAAAAAAAAGAATAGAAGGTAGTTGGGCGCGCGGTACAGGTGGAGATGGACTACCTTGCCGGCATTTCTCCTCAGCGTGACACCTAGCGGAGCATTTAATGCTTTTGTCCTAATCCATCAGAGTTAGGTATGATATAGTACTGTAGCCGCTATCTGACTCTGTAATTACCATTTTGCCACTGTGATAGTCCCTTTCATCTATAAAAGGAGACTCATAGCAACCTCTACAAGGGTCGACACTCTACCAACTGCATTACGTAGCTGCACTTTCCGAGCACCTTACCGGCAAGCTTGCGCTCTCTTCTAACTTGGGTTTCCACGTATAGTTCCAGCAAAGTAGGAGTAGAGTTTTACGCTTTACAGCGGCTCGAACCTGGGTAAATCTGGTGTGCCTACAATAAGTGTTTTTCAAATACATGATTTTTTTTCAAATACAAGATTGACATTTTTTATTAGATGGTTGACACGTTTTACTATAAACATTTTTTATATTTTCAAATGCTTGATTAACATTTTGCAAATATAAACGCGATTTTTTAAAACCCCATCAACATTTTTTCTATACTTATTTAACATTTTTCAAATGCTTCATTAAAAAAATTTAAATATATTTTCCAAATGCTTAATTAAAAAAAATATATCATCAACAATTTTTTAATACGTTTTTCTTATAATCGAAAATGTTTTCTTTATACACATTTAACATTTTCAAATGATTGGATACATTTTCAAATGTTTTATGTAATTTTTTGTGTTATATATTATTAATAATATTTGGAAGTATAAACAAAAATAAAAATTACAAAAAAATGAAGAACAAATAACCTGAAGAAAAACAAAATAAACGAAGTCATGGCCTCCCGTGCCTAAGCCGGCCCATTTAGGGAGGCGATTGGCGCGAGAGCATTATTGCGAAATCACTAATTGAGGAGCGCTCCCCGCAACGATTAGTCGGGGAGCGCTCCGCGCACGCCAAGTGTCACGCGTGGAGCGCTTCCTAGACTTTTCGGATGCGCTCTGCGTGTGACACTTGGCGCGCGCACGGCTTCTCCCGTGATTTCCAGTTTCCGGTTTCCCTTCGTGGTTTTTCCTTTTTTTCACTTTAGTCCTTATACTTCTAATGTTTTGTAATACCTTTTGATCTGTTTTAAGATCTGTTTCTCTCTATTGTGGGCGAACCCTCATCCCGCATTGTTCTTTCTTTGCCGTCGTCTCCGCCCGTCGCCGCCGCTGCTCTTGTCGCGTGGTTACGGCGGCAGTTGTTCTGGCCGCCGCGCTTGTTGTCCGGTCTTACGGTAGTCCTTCTTAGCGCCGAGCGCTTCCCGCTCGCGATATCGCTGCTCCCTCACTGGTTGCCTTCGTGGGTTCCCTATTTCCTTATTCGCTTTCTTTTGTTGCCATTATATTTCCGGGATATGAAGATTTATGGGGTAGTTACGGGTGGGGACTACCAACACTATCAGATGTCAAGTTTCAACTGGGTTTTGTGGGATTAGTTGTTGATAACCATTGTGTTCCTTGCAGTTATGGCTTGTTCTTTTTGCCGTATGCCTGGTGGCCCGTGTTCTTCTATTGATTCTTCTGTAGACGGGTTCAGTGTGGTCCTGGATCGGCGTTGTTGGAGGCGCGTTGTAAGAAAATCATTTTATAGTTGTTCAATTTTTGGCTCACACGCTTATTTCTTTTGGTGCTGTCCATGCTGTTTAGATTTTGATTATGATCCTTGTTTTGATTTGTTGTGCAGTATGTTCCGTGCAGTGTTAGAGCTCATCTTGCTCGTTACATCGAGGAGTGTAGGGCTTTAGCCATAAGGAGGGGTGACGAAGATAATGATCTGGCTCTTCAGTGCAATGAGGGTTATTTGTATGGTGTTCTGTTTAGTCATGATCGTGTGAGGAGCAAATTCCATGGTCCTTCTTGGGAATGATTGGTCAGTGATTATGGTGTTCGTCCTCGTGATATAATGACCATTAGGCTTGAACATTATGGAACTTGGATTGCTATTGATTTTTATCGTGTTGGTCGTGGAGATGCGTTGTCTCCTTTACCGTCTGTTGGTAAGGTTTATTTTTAAGGAATTTTTTATCTTGTTTTATTGTACATTTTGATTTTTCTGTTCCCTTGAGCCTGTATAATTATATTTTGTAGCTCTACATGGTTTGAGCGACTCCAAGAAGGAGCTTGTTGGGAGTTGTTATTACACCCATGGTGTTCTTCTTAATTATCAGCAGATGTATTTCATGAGGTGTCAACTATTTGATGATGACTACATACCCTGTTGTCCTTTTGTTCACAGGATTGATTCCATGAATGTTAATGGTCATCATATGGTCAGATTTTTTTCCCATTGTTTCTTTGTTTCTGTTTATTTATTTATTTTTATTACATCTTTTATTTATAGTTTTGAATTTTTATTCTATTTCTGATAGGTTGATGTTTTTTGTCAGGTTATTCCTGGTATTGTTGTGAGGAGTTTGAAGGAGTTTGTGACTTTTCCTAGAACTGGCGTTTTAACTCTTGAAGTTACTCTGGAATCTGGTGATGATGATGTATATGTGAGCACTCCTTGCTCCTACTTCATTGGTTTGGGTAATAGAATGGTGTTCAAACAGGAAGGTTTCAGTGATTTTCTTCAGGCATCGTCTATTGAAGTAAACAGCTTGGTGCTGATAACTTTCAAACAGCTTGTTGGGAGGCTTGTTGTTATCTTCAATCTTCTGCCGCAGTGATGTTAGTTTTAGCCTTTGAACATAATGGATTTTGATGTATAAGAGGATTGGCTGTGCATCTCTTTTAATGATGTTTTTTGGACGGATGTTATTTAATTGTGGTCAAAGTTATAAATACAGTAGAGGCACGTGTGTTGTTTACTCTGAGGCATGGCTGTGCATCTCTTTTATGTGAGAGGCACCTGGATTCAGCAAAATGAGGCACGCAATTGAAGTCAGAACAGGCACGGTTGTGTGGAGGCACGTAGAGTTACCATGGGTTTCATGCGAGGCACGTGGTTTCAGCAAACAGAGGCATGGAATTGCAGTCAGTACAGGCACGGTTGTTTGGAACACGGGTATACTGAGAGGAACGTGTGTGCAATAGCAAAGTTACAAGGGCGATGACGGGTGCCTAACACGCAGAGGGATACTGTGGGTTTCATGCGAGAGGCACGTGTGTGTAGCACATAGAGTTACAGTGGGTTTCATGTGAGGCACGTGGATTGAGGAAATGGAGGCACGTAATTGAAGTTAGTACAGACATGGTTGTGCGGAGGCACGGGCGATCAGTCGCGCGGAGTACGTAGAGTTACTGTGGGTTTCATGTGAGGCACGTGGATTGAGGAAATGGAGGCACGTAATTCAAGTTAGTACAGGCACGATTGTGCGGAGGCACGGGCGATCAGTCACGCGGAGCACGTAGAGTTACTGTGGGTTTCATGTGAGGCACGTCGATCGAGCAAACGAAGGCACCAAAGTGCAGTCAGTACAAGCACGGTTGTGTGGATGCACGGTTTTGAACCCTCTTGCTGCTGTCAAGTGTCTTGAGGCACGGATATATGTCAGCAGAGGCATCGATTCGAATATTTGGTTAGAGAGGCTCGGTTGTGGATGCACAGGTGTGAAGTCTCTAAGGTCATGGGTGCGTGGCACCAGAGGCATGGGTTGAGTTTACACTTAGAGAGGCACGGTTGTACATGGGTCAGTTGTACATGGTAGTGTAGTTTTGTGGCATCGTGGAGGACTGGTGTACGGAGAGGAACCTGTGAATGAATGGTGTGGTCAAAGTAGCAAAGTTCTTGTCCCTTGTGTGTGTGTACTGAATGTTCTTCTGCAATATTTATGAATTGTTTATGCCAATGTTGAATAAGCATTCTACTAAAAGTTTGCAATGGTACCATCACATATTCTTGTAAGTGCATGATGCATCTTGTTAAGGTTGAGTATGAAAATTATAATACAATGTCGTGCGACATATCTCTAGTTCTATAGTCATGGATACAATATATGCTTGCTCAATACTTGGACATAACTTACTAATTACATTTAGACACGCACACCACTGTGTTCAAAGTTCAGACGTAAAAATAGTAATACAATACAGACAGCATCTTTGAGCAAGAACAAACATATTTACAACATGGGTTCATTCAACCTAAATTATCATAATAGTTGTGCCACACACCTGATCACTTGATCACGGCAGATCAATCAATCACGACATGATCCATTTTGTCGTACGTAACTGCTCTTACGTGTGTACTCGAGGTCGAGGCCGACAAACTTGTTCTTCTCCTCCTTTAGCCATTCCTTTTACTTTTTGATGATCCGCTCCACGGTCCTTGGGTCGTTGGTGTACACCACCTCTAGCATGGTTGTACCGTGGGTAGTGATGTGCTCGGTGAATGTTGTTATTTTCCCGTCGTCCATGGCTGGAGGTGTGCGGTGGTGAACTGTGGCCGCCGAGAAACTTTGGAGGGAGAAGATGCAAATGGAGTCGGAAAAGTGAAAGGGATCTTTTGTCGTGCAAAAAAGGAAACCGCCAAAGAGCAGTTTCTAGTCACCCGGCGGTTCCAGGCGTAGATTTTTGTAAACAGTCGTTTGTTTTATCTATTTTTTAAGAGATTTTCAATTATCTCATTCTTTGAATTTTTTATACGCTATGCTGCGTGCGTGGTCCGTATAAAAGCGATTCCATCTTTGGCTGTGAAAGTAGTCGTGTGAACGGTAGAACACTCAGCAGATGCATGGTCGTGCCTTTGTTGTGAAAACGTTTTTTTTCAATTAACAATCTTCCTTGGTCAGCGAGGCATTGTTGTTATGTTATTTGGTGCACACCTGTGTGTTCATGAAAAGTTGGTGAAGTAAACATAGTTTGCACTTGAAAATGGAGTCGTGTTTGGTTTTAAATTGAGGTATGTTTCAGTGGATCGTTTGAATAAGTTTGATAACATGGCATTGCTGTAGGTTTTGGATCAAAAACTGAATGTTGTTTCGTTTGATTTTTGAAACTTTTCAAAGGATTAGAACTACATTTTTTCGAATGAATCATTCTGATAGTTCAAACAACATTTGTTTCAAATCATCATTCTGATGGTTGAAACTGTGAGTAGAGGGTCCGTAAGAGCTACATAAGTTTCAAAAGATCATTCGGATAGTTCAAGCAAGCACATGGTCCATAATAGTTACATTACTGTACCATTCTAACTATCAAAGTTATTTTAAATAAACCAGTGTTTTGCTCCTGGGAGGCATGATCTTGAAATGAGCGCTGAACATCCTAGGAGATACACTGTGCTTCCATTTTAGCTGCAGGTTCTGACGGAATCTACAGAATGCGTTGAATGATGATGGACATAGAACGGTCATGGCGCTCTTTGAAAGTGATTAGAACGACGTTCTTTTCAACAAAGGATGTAGCTGATATGAAGTCTTTGAAAGAAGACTTTTCTATTACCATCCGGCTGTCGTTTTTGCAGATGTAGTACGACGAAGGAGTGATGACATGGGTAGGTTCATCAGGAGCTTCAAGGGTCACCGTGCCATTGGTTGGCATGTCCGCCCATCTCTTCAGTGTTGAGACAACGCTCCTCGGAATTTTCTAGAAGAAATCAAAATTAAATGAAAATTAAAACCGTTGAATTGCCACTTGGACAATAAATAAAAGAATGGCTGAATACGGTGAGTGTGCAAAAATTAAGAAATTCTAAATTGCAAGTAATATAATTCCTGGCATGTTCAGGTTTGTGTCTAAACAGATGAGACAACATATTAAGAGAACAACACAAGTTTTGTTGTTTTATGTTTGAATAAATAGGTTCTTTATAATTTTACATATAAGCAAGATTTCGTCAATATTGTTTATATTATATATTAGCAAAATACTTTTGGTATTTTAACAAGGAAAGATTTAACCAACCATGACACATTCTTTGGTGTTAGTGGGAGTCAAGACGTGTACAAATGGACGGCAACGGATGAAAGTATCTCCGAAAAGGCGTTGTAGAAAGAATCTTGTCTGGTTGTAGGTAAGCTCAATATCCTTAGAGTAGACACAACAGTGAACATGGTCAAAATCGTCAGAAGAAAGGTCGTCCAGAGCTAGAAAAAGAACAAGATTTGAAAGTTAGATAAAGTTTTATGTAATACGGGTTAATATTATTCAGTTCGATTCATGCATATCAAAATACAGCCAAAGAAGATAAGTTTGTAATATTAAATACGTACCAACATGGGGTAATGGAAGCAGCCTTTTGTCATTTCGATATGTTTGTATTTCAAGATTGAGACCCTCGTGTGGTAGTTCAAACTCTATGCGGTCTCCAGCACGAAGCTGATAATCATCCGCAAAGGTGTTCCACTCACCACCGTAGAACTTTGTGTAGTTCGGCCTATGCTTAAACAAAGCATTGTAAGACCTTCCTTCATGTGTAAGAAGGGCTGGCTCTAACTGCTCTTTACGCAATTTTCTTGCTTCTTCCTTCCTCTCGCCGATGTACTCAGCGAGAAAAGCTCTGACGTTACAAGGTACATACTGGAAAAAATAGTAAAAATAACAACCTGTAAGTATAATTTTGAACCCGCGTATTATTAATGTAAAAAGTTTTCTTAATTTGGATATGAAGTTTTGATAAGAATTACAGGTAACAACATAATAGTATTATAAATTAATGGATACAGATTTTTGGCATATGTTGACTAGTTTTAATTAGAACTGAAGATGCATTATAGTAATCAAGACATAGGCAGGCAAAACTAATGGACTATATTAATTAGAGCATAGGCAGTCAAACTAATGGGAAATGAAAACACAAGGCAGGTGCGAAGAAGTAACAGTGACGATTTCTATTGTGTTGTAGGCAACTAATATGTTAGTGATGCTTACTAACCATGCGTCTCCAGCAATTTTCATCAAGAATAATCTCAAACTCCTGGAGAACTTCAGGGTGTGGTTTGCAAGGGCCGCCTGGTTGGCGGCAGGTAGGGCAAATCATACCTAAATAATTCAGAACAATTATGTTAAGAAACAGGAATATGATAACAATTTAAAAACAAGCTTCAACTATGTTAGCCATATTAAAATATCCGTATGAAGGCAGACAAGAACTACAAATTTACCAGAAATCTTCTCATCTACTCCTTCCAGAAAATCAGTATGACATAGTTTAGAACAGTTGTTTGGATTTTCTAATGGTTTTTATATTCCTTTAGAGAATGAAGTCGTTGTACCGGATCTGACGCTTCAATAACTATCAAATGAAAAACCAAGACGTAAAACGTAAATACGGATCAGAGCATGCTTCTTACGCATATGCTTTTTACCTGGGAGAGAGGAAGAATGAGGGTTGACGAACGGAGATTGGGGTAGGGGAAGCTTAGGGCAAGCACACACGGCTAGCAAATCTACTTGAGAAGAGTACGGGGTAGGGGAATCTTAGGGCAAGCACGCACGGCTAGCAAATCTATGAGAGAAGTACGGGGTAGGGGAAGCTTAGGGCAAGCACACACGGCTAGCAAATCTACGAGAGAAGTACGGCTTGGAAGTTAATCGAGGGACCCAACAAAAACTCTACAATAACTTGTTTGAAATGAGACTGTGTGCGGGAAAGAAGCACGAACCCTATAAGTATGTGGCCGGATAAGGCGGATGGGTTGTGATGGGAAGCTTAGGGCAAGCACGCACGGCCAACAATGTAGGAGAGAAGCATTGCTTGGAAATTAATCGATTGATTGCTGGGAAGAAGCACGAACCTTAGAAGCAGGCGACGGAGAAGAAGGACGAACCCTAGAAGCAGGCGGCGGAGAAGGCAAATGAATTCTGATGTGGCTAAGGGAGTCGGAGCTTATTGAAATATAAAGGAGACGGGAGAGAGCAAGAGTAGTAATGAGTGTTTCTTTTTTTATTTTTTATTCTGCGAAATGGAATTAACGCTGGTTGTAGATGGTGTGCATGCATTCCGAGGTGTTATGGGGACACGAGATGTTTGACTCATCTAGCTGCCTCCCATTATAGTTGTCCAGCTGTGCTGCCTCCCAGCTGAGTCTTTTACGTGCCTATCCTGCCTTACATATTTTTTGCGAGGCGCGGTTATAGATGCCGGAAAGCATACTCGTGCTTCTGTGTTTTAATTTTTTTAATTACATGTTTAATCAGGTATAGTTGGGTGTGTTTTTAGGAGAGTAACGATGATGATGTTATTAGATGCGCGGTCGTTGTAGCAGGAAAGGCATGGTCGATACGTCGGGGGAGGCAAATTGACGGGAGGCATGATGGTTCCTATTGAGAGTCACTTTTGCATCTGGAATGGAGCCACGGTTCGTGACTCTGTTATTGTAAAAAAATTCAATAGTCGTTGACCTAGGGAGCCACTGTTTTTATGTACGTTGGGTTCAGGTGGGAATATGTATGATAGCGCACAGTTATCTGTATGTCAGAAGCATGGACGTGCTTTTGTTTTAGCAATGTTTTCGGTGGTACGTGCAGGAATATAGATGCAGGTCCGTTGGTATCACTGAGGTTTGTCTTTAAGCAAAGTGGAGGCACGCGTGTGGCTTTTGTGCTGGCAGAACCGTGCTTTTAATTTGGTTCACTCCCCGTGTAGTATTTGTATGACAGGGTCATCTAGTTTGCCTCCTCTCATTGTTCTCTCGGTCAAAAGATGTGCTGGTGACCGATGGGATGGCTATTTATTGTTAGTATTCATTGTGGCAGATACTGCTAGAGTTAACCTAGAGGCTCCTCGATTATAGCGTGGCAGCCGTGACTTAAAGTAGGAGGCAGGACACCCGCTAGCCACCTTATGCAACTAGTGCATGTCGATTGGTGGAACTGTCTCACGTAAGCGTCGATGTAAGGTCGGTCGGGCACTTCATCCCACAATACTGAAGCAAGAAAAGACTAGTAGCGGCAAGCAAGTTGACAAGATCTCGCCCACAACAAAATTGTGTTCTACTCGTGCAATAGAAAACTATGCATAGACCTAGCTCATGATGCCCTTTTTGGGGCGTTGCGGAAAATTAAAATTTTCCTGGTTTCACCAAGATCCATCTATGAGTTCATCTAAACGAGTCATGGGAGAGATTGCATCTACATACCACTTGTAGATCGTGCGAAGCGTTCAAGGGCGGTGATGATGGTCGTACTCGCGTGATTCAGATCACCGATGACCAAGTGCGAGAACGGACAGCACCTCCGCGTTCAACACATTATGGGCAGACGGCGTCTCCTCCTTCTTGATCCAGCAAGGGGAAGGAGAGGTTGAGGAAGAAAGCTCAGCAGCAGCACGGCGGCATGATGATGGTGGAGAGGCAGATCTCGGCGAGGGCTTCGCCAAGCACTCAGCGGAGGAGAGGTGTTGGGGAGAGGGGCTGCGCCTTGAAGTCTATTGCAGCCTCCCTCACCCCTCTATTTATAGGGGAAGGGGCAGGGGCGGCCCCTCTAGATGAGATCTAGAGGGGGAGGAAGGGGTTGCCCCCCAAGCAAGGCGCCCCCCACTGGGTCCCCAACCCCTAGGCGCATGGGCCAGGCGCCCAGCTCTCCGAGGCTGGTTCCTGCCCTTGCGGCCCATGAGGCCCTTCGAGAGGTGGCCTCGGTGGACCCTGGAACCTCTCCGGTGGCCCGGTACAATACCGATATGCCCCAAACTTTCCGGTGTCCGTATGACAGCTTCCATATATAAATCTTCACCTCCGGACCATTCGGAACTCCTCGTGACGTCCGGGATCTCATCCGGGACTCGAACAACATTGGTAATCACATACAAGTCTTCCTAATAACCCTAAGCGTCACGAACCTTAAGTGTATAGACCCTACGGGTTCGGGAGACATCTGAACATAGTGAGGCGACTCTCCGGTCAATAACCAACAACGGGATCTGGATACCCATGTTGCCTCCCACATACTCCTCGATGATCTCATCGGATGAACCACGATGTCGAGGATTCAAGCAACCCGTATACTATTCCTTTGTCGAGGCGGTATATTTACTTGCCGAGATTCGATCGTCGGTATCCCAATACCTCGTTCAATCTCGTTACCCGGCAAGTCACTTTACTCGTGCCGTAATGCATGATTCCGTGACGGACACTTGGTCACTTTGAGCTCATTATGATGATGCACTACGAGTGGGCCCATGATACCTCTTGTCTGGAGTGACAAATCCCGATCGATCCGTGTCAACCGCGACACTTTCGGAGATACCTGTAGTGCACCTTTATAGTCACCCGTTACTTGTGACGTTTGGTACACCCAAAGCACTCTCACGGTATCCGGGAGTTACGATCTCATGGTCTAAGGAAAATATACTTGACATTGGAAAAGCTCTAGCAAAGCGAACTACGATCTTGTACTATGCTTAGGATTGGGTCTTGTCCATCACATCATTCTCCTAATGATGTGATCCGTTATCAATGACATCCAATGTCCATAGTCGAAAACATGACTATCTATTGACCAACGAGCTAGTCAACTAGAGGCTCACTAGGGACATATTGTGGTCTATGTATTCACACGTGTATTACGATTTCGGATAATACAATTAAAGCATGAATAAAGACAATTATCACGAACAAGGAAATATAATAATAATCTTTTATTATTGCCTCTAGGGCATATTTCCAACATCCCTTCCACCCCATTTTGGGCTGAGGCTGTTTCACATCCACTTATCTTATCAACATTCAGCCATCGACCGCTCTGCGGTGGTATTCCTCTGAGTGTCTCACTGGTCGCTCTCCTGACTACTCAGCTCTTCGTATGTTTGGATGTGTGTGCTATGTTCTTCTTGCCCCCGAGCGCACCAAACTGGCCCCTTTCGATCGGTTGAGTGTGTTTTTCTTAGCTACTGATGATGAGCACAAGGGCTATCGATGTTGGGATCCTGTGGTCGTCGCTGCGCATCTCGTGATGTGACATTTGGCGAGTCTCGTTCTTACTACCCACGTTCGTCTTCCTCGAGTTTCTCTGGGGCGACCTTTCTTTCCTTCTCCTTCCCAATACACCTGCTATGTGTCTCATGTGTCACCTCCTCCTCCGACACCTCTCATTCCTTCTCACTCACCAAACCCCATCTTCTCCATCCTCCTCCTCCACTTCTCCACCATCATCTCCCATCCATCGCCCTCTCTCACCGTTTCCTCTCCACTATACTCGCCGATCTCGTCTGAGGATGTCTCCTCCTGAGCCTTCCACCTCGATTCACCTCTCGCCTCCCGGTTCAC
The DNA here is from genome assembly GCA_021605205.1 of Aegilops longissima. Classification (NCBI taxonomy): domain Eukaryota; kingdom Viridiplantae; phylum Streptophyta; class Magnoliopsida; order Poales; family Poaceae; genus Aegilops; species Aegilops longissima. The sequence continues at coordinate 108,647,152 of CM038681.1, read as the reverse complement.
AACCTCCATGTTGGCCCTCGCCCCCCTGATCGCTACTCCTTGATCGGTATGGTCTCTGTTATTCTTGAGCCCACTTCTATCGGACTGCCATGACTCATCTGAATGGCAGCTTGCGATGGCGAAGCTTGCTGCTCTTGGCGCTCGGCACATGGGATCTGGTTCCCTTCCTTCGGTGTCCGTCCCATCACCCAAGTGGGTCTACAAGATTAAGACTCGCCGATGGTTCTCTTAGGCGCTACAAAGCTCGTCTTGTGCCCGTGGTTTTCAGCAGGAGCAGGCGCGATTATGATGAGACATTCGCTCCTGTGGCCCACATGACCATGTCGCACTCTTCTTGCTATGGCCTCTGTTCATCGGTGGTCTATCTCCCAACTTGATGTTGGGCAGCTTTTCTCAATGGCGAGTTCGTGAGAAGGTTTATATGCAGCCATCCCGGTACTATGCTCCCGATGGTATGGCGTAGACTTAATCCGCTCCTCTATGGTCTCAAACAGGCCCTCGCGCTGGTTTGGTAGCGCCTCTGTTGGTGACTGCCGCTGGGTTCTTGCCCAGTGATCATGATCCAGCGTTGTTTGTTCACGTCTCCTCGTGGTCGGACTCTTCTCCTTCTCTATGTTGATGACATGATCATCACGGTGGCGACTCTGAATACATTGCCTTTGTTAAGGCTGCGCCTTGACCAGTTTCTCATGATCTTAGTCCTTCGCTATTTTCTTGGGATTGAGATCTCCTCGACCTCTGATGGCTTCTACATCTCCCAAGAAAAATATATCCAGGGTCTTCTTGCTTGCGCTGCACTTGGTGATGGCGCTGTTAACTCCCATGGAGCTCAACGTTCAGCTTCATGCCTCCGATGGTGACCCTCTCCTAATCCCACGCTATCGTCACCTTGTTGGCAGTCTTGACTATCTTGCGTTCTGCGTCCTGACATCTCCTATCCTGTCCACATTCAGGTCAGTTCGTTTGAGCCCCACCTCTGTCCACTATAGTCATCTCCTCCGTGTTCTGATATCTTGGCTACGATCTCTCGATGCCTTTCTTTCCCGCTCCAGCTCTCTTGAGCTCCGGGCCTACTCGATGCTACTTGGGCTAGTGATCCCTCGATCGGCGCACTGTCACTTATTGTGTCTTTCTTGGTGGCTCTCTTATTGCGAAAGATCAAGAAGCAGACTGCAGTTTCTTCGCTCTCAGAGGCTGAGTTGCGAGCCATGGCTATCTTGGCTGAGGTGATCTGGTTCGGTGGCTACTTGAGGATTTTGGTGTGTCTGCTGCTACCTCGACTCCCTTATTGTCGGACAGTACTAGTGCTATCGATATGCGTGTGACCGGTGAAGCATGAGCTCACCAAGCACATTGGTGTGATGCCAACTTTGTGTGTGCTGCTGTGCAGGATCGAGACACTCGCTCTTCACTATGTGCCCTCGAGTTGCAGTTGGCGGATTTCTTCACGAAGGCAGCATAGACTCGGCTACATAGTTTTCTTCTCTCAAACTCAGTGTTGTCGATCCACCATGAGTTTGAGGGGGTGTTAGATGTATAGCCCTTTTCGGATCCCCATTGTATAAGGGGTCTCTTGCACTTTACCATACACATGTACATGTATTGGCCTGGCCCTCCTGAGAATGCAGTTGCCATTCATCCAGCAATGTGCAAATAAATACTACTCCCTCCGTGAAAATATAAAGGCGTTTAAATGACTACTTTAGTGATCTGAACACTTTTATATTTCTTTATAGAGGTACATACATATGACGAAAATGGCTCTAGTCTGGTTGGGTGGCTGGAACTTTTCATGATGCCGGTGAAATTCCAGTGACCCAAATGAGGATTCAGTTACCAGGAAGAAGATTTAAAAACAGCTAATAACTCTTTATTTATCCTTTCTGAGTACATACAGACACTGACTAAATTATTTTACACGTAGGGGAACTGATTGATACTAGCATTATCAATCTCATACCAACAATGCGATAAGCAACTCCGATTAACTGCAGCACATACTAGCACAAAAAAGTTACACACCAAACCGAGGGAATACTAGCTCCTGGCACTGAAATGAAAAGTCAATCCCACCGGTTACATCTTATATAGTTATATGCATGCTCCACGCCGGCCGTCGTCGGCGGTCAGGGTGACGCCCGCGCCTCCAGACTCTGGCTGCGCCCGTCGGGGTCGCTAGCATCGGTCCACGCGTTGTGGCGCTCTGACGGGCCGGACGGCGTGACACGAGTGCCGCGCGCGAAGCCCGACGTCCTCTGGACGCCGGCGCCCGTCGGCACCGTGCTCCCGCGGCGGTGACCACGCCGAGCTCGCCCGCTCCTGTCCGCGTGCTCTGGCACCGGCATGGCACCACCGCCGCATGGTCGCCGTCCGCAGATCAGCACGAGAAGGAGGAGAACGGCGACGGCGAGCCGCGGTGAGACGTGTGGAGCCATGGCGATCGAGCGAGGCAGATGCCCGGACGGAGGAGGAAGAAATAGCTGCGCAGTTTTTTGTTTGCTCTCTCTCTCCTGAGTGCGATAATAAGAAATGCACGAAGCATATGGGGCTGTGTTTATATAGCACAGCAGTAGACCGAAGTAAGCGAGAGCCTGGACGTCCGTCGATCGTCGTATGCCTGCAGCTGGTTCGTCAATCGTACCGTACGTACGCGTTGCACTTGCACGTGAAGGTGCGAAAAGATAAGCTCTCATTCGCTGCATTGGGATTTTTTCTCCTATGCATGTCATTCGTTGGAACAAAGATACAATACTAATTTTCCTTTTTTTGGGGAAATACTAAATTTCGTAGTATTACGTCCATATTACTCCAATTCCCAAAGATTCTTGGCATGGGGCGAGAGTTCATGAAAAATCTAGGGGATCAGGTGGCATGGTTTCCTAACCATTTACTTTTGATCTGGAAAGCCCCAAAAGAGTAAAAGTGGTTGAAAACGACCCCTATGTTCGAAAAGTGGTTGTATAAGCTACTTATAATGGATAACACCATCCGCGTAGGAGCTCGTAACGTTTGTACTTTTGACATAAAGTTTCAATTTCTGCGAGGTCCATGGTCTTTGGGTGCAACCAATGAAAGATGGTCGCTCGGAGGACTGGGCAGTAGCCCAGTGACAAGGTGGCTGTGGCGCACCTTGCAAACCGGAGTTCGAATCCTATCAGGAGGGAATTTTCTACGATCTCATCCGGATGGGCTTATTCTATAAAAATATCTCCAGCGTGTTAGTGCCTATGGATCTCATTTGTTTTTTAAAGATGGTCGCTCGGGATTTTATCCAACCGATTTGGTCGGCATCAAGGAATATTTTTCCACGTAAACATGTTTTCTGTTAATGAATAATGGCATCATAGAGAACCACCACACACGGAGCTGATTAGAAATCTATTAAATCTCAATCGATGGCTAGCCGGATCCATTGAAGATGGCAAATTCTCCATCCAACTTTGTAAGTAATAAAATGGCCATTCGGATGTGCCCAAATTAAAACCTTCCAATAATCTCCAGTATCTCATATGAGTAATTTTTGCATAAATTCTTGAGAAATACTTTCGTAATGTGTTTGGCTAGCTATCATCTAAGTCCTATACCATTTAATTTTACGTGAAGATTCATGCAGGCTATTGTCGATGTATTGAACATGGGTGTTCATACCCTGACGATGCACGGACAGTTGCAGCCTTCTTGGGCAAGGGCTTGTCGGAGGTTGGCTTCCTAAAGCACTCAAGACTTGGCAATTAAAACCATGAAGAAGACCTGCAGACAAGCAAGGCAATGGCAAAGCTACGCACCGGCAAGGCTCCAAGCGGCAAACTCCCTGGACCGCTCTACCTTGGCAGTTGATAAGAGTCAGCGAGACAGGTATCGGCGAGGCGGTGTTAGAGTGAATCTTGTCGGGGCACATTCACATGGCTGAAGAACAACTTTATTGACACCCGTTCAAGAGGCGTGTCGATAGAATAGAAGGTAGTGGCCTGGACGCTCCGGTAGCTGCGTTCCTTCCAGCTACTTTGGCTTGTCGGTGTTCCGGCGGCCACGTCCCTCGCAGCCGGATCTGCGTCCCTTCGGTTCTGGCTTGCTAGCGGTACCACCATCTCGCGTTCTCATCTGCTGCCTTCCCGACCCCGTCCACCAACACGTCACGCCTGCTCCAAAGCTCACGTTTTTCGGTGGTGGCAGGTGCAGCCTCACCTTGCTCCCTTCTGTGGTGGCGGTCGTCTAGCATGTTGACTTCTTCATCTTGGATCCTCATCTGGCGGCAATGGGTTTGCACGAACTAAGGCGGAGAAATCCTTGCTCGTCTTGCCGATCTTTGTGGCGGCGGCATTAGTGTCGTTTCCCTTCTGAAAACCTTGTCATGGCCTTTATCCGTGCCCCTCTTGAGTATCCGGGAAACCCTAGATCCGTTCTCCGGATCGGATAGCGGCAACGTAATGATGTTCCCTTCTTGAAGGCTATCTTGCTAACTTCATGGCGTCCCGGTGTTAGATTTGAAGATGTTTGACGTCTTGCTAGTTTGGCTTGCCTCCTAGTTCTAGGCTTGGTGGGTTTAGTTGTGTCTTTTCCTGTTCGGGTTGAGCATCTCTTGTCTCTCGCTCTGGGTTCCATGCTCATGCCTTCTTGCGTTCATGTCATGTTTTGTAACCCTCCTGTACTCAATTCTCTTTCTTCTATCAATGAAATGAATCACATGCTTTGCGTGGCGAAAAAAGAATAGAAGGTAGTTGGGCCTTGTACAGGTGGAGATGGACTACCTTGCCGGCATTTCTCCTCAGCGTGACACCTAGCGGACATTTAATGCTTTTGTCCTAATCCATCAGAGTTAGGTATGATATAGTACTGTGGCCGCTATCTGACTCTGTAATTACCATTTTGCCCTGTGATAGTCCTTTCATCTATAAAAGGAGACTCATAGCAACCTCTACAAGGGTCGACACTCTACCAACTGCATTCGTAGCTGCACTTTCCGAGCACCTTACCGGCAAGCTTGCTCTCTCTTCTAACTTGGGTTTCCACATATAGTTCCAGCAAAGTAGGAGTAGAGTTTTCACGCTTCATTGACTCGAACCTCAGGTAAATCTGGTGTGCCTACAATAAGTGTTTTTCAAATACATGATTTTTTTCAAATACAAGATTGACATTTTTATTAGATGGTTGACACGTTTTACTATAAACATTTTTATATTTTCAAATGCTTGATTAACATTTTGCAAATATAAACGATTTTAAAACCCATCAACATTTTTCTATACTTATTTAACATTTTCAAATGCTTCATTAAAAAATTTAAATATATTTTCCAAATGCTTAATTAAAAAATATATCATCAACAATTTTTAATACGTTTTCTTATAATGAAAATGTTTTCTTTATACATTTAACATTTTCAAATGATTGGATACATTTTCAAATGTTTTATGTAATTTTTGTGTTATATATTATTAATAATATTTGGAAGTATAAACAAAATAAAAATTACAAAAAATGAAGAACAAATAACCTGAAGAAAACAAAATAAAGAAAGTCATGGCCTCCCGTGCCTAAGCCGGCCCATTTAGGGAGGCGATTAGGCGAAACATTATGCGAAATCACTAATTGAGGCGCTCCCAGCGATTAGTCGGGGGAGCTCATGTGCCACTCAAGTCACGCGTGGGCGCTTCCTGACTTTTGGATCGCTCTGCGTGTGACACTGCTTGCTTCTCCCGTGATTTCCATTTCGGTTTCCTTCGTGGTTTTTCCTTTTTTCACTTTAGTCCTTATACTTCTAATGTTTTGTAATACCTTTTGATCTGTTTTAAGATCTGTTTCTCTCTATTGTGGCGAACCTCATCCCGCATTGTTCTTTCTTTGGTCGTCTCCGCCCGTCCCGCCTTGCTCTTGTCGCGTGGTTCTGGCGGCAGTTATTCTGCCGCTTGTTATGCAGTCTACGGTAGTCCTTCTTTAGCGTCGCGCCCGTTCCCGTTGATATATCGCGTTCCCTACTGGTTGCCTTCGTGGGTTCCCTATTTCCCTTATTCGTTTCTCTTTTTGTTGCCATTATATTTCCGGGATATGAAGATTTATGGGGTAGTTACGGGTGGGGACTACCAACACTATCAGATGTCAAGTTTCAACTGGGTTTTGTGGGATTAGTTGTTGATAACCATTGTGTTCCTTGCAGTTATGGCTTGTTCTTTTTGCCGTATGCCTGGTGGCCCGTGTTCTTCTATTGATTCTTACGTGAAGCGGGTTCATGTGGTCTGGATCGGCGTTGTTGGAGGCGCGTTGTGAAAATCATTTTATAGTTGTTCAATTTTGGCTCTGCGCTTATTTCTTTTGGTGCTGTCCATGCTGTTTAGATTTTGATTATGATCCTTGTTTTGATTTGTTGTGCAGTATGTTCCGTGCAGTGTTAGAGCTCATCTTGCTCGTTACATCGAGGAGTGTAGGGCTTTAGCCATAAGGAGGGGTGACGAAGATAATGATCTGGCTCTTCAGTGCAATGAGGGTTATTTGTATGGTGTTCTGTTTAGTCATGATCGTGTGAGGAGCAAATTCCATGGTCCTTCTTGGGAATGATTGGTCAGTGATTATGGTGTTCGTCCTCGTGATATAATGACCATTAGGCTTGAACATTATGGAACTTGGATTGCTATTGATTTTTATCGTGTTGGTCGTGGAGATGCGTTGTCTCCTTTACCGTCTGTTGGTAAGGTTTATTTTAAGGAATTTTTTATCTTGTTTTGTACATTTTGATTTTTCTGTTCCTTGAGCCTGTATAATTATATTTTGTAGCTCTACATGGTTTGGCGACTCAAGAAGGAGCTTGTTGGGAGTTGTTATTACACCCATGGTGTTCTTCTTAATTATCAGCAGATGTATTTCATGAGGTGTCAACTATTTGATGATGACTACATACCTGTTGTCCTTTTGTTCTGATTGATTCCATGAATGTTAATGGTCATCATATGGTCAGATTTTTTCCCATTGTTTCTTTGTTTCTGTTTATTTATTTATTTTATTACATCTTTTATTTATAGTTTTGAATTTTTATTCTATTTCTGATAGGTTGATGTTTTTGTCGAGGTTATTCCTGGTATTGTTGTGAGGAGTTTGAAGGAGTTTGTGACTTTTCCTAGAACTGGCGTTTTAACTCTTGAAGTTACTCTGGAATCTGGTGATGATGTATGTGAGCACTCCTTCCCTACTTCATTGGTTTGGGTAATAGAATGGTGTTCAAACAGGAAGGTTTCAGTGATTTTCTTGAGGCATCGTCTATTGAAGTAAACAGCTTGGTGCTGATAACTTTCAAACAGCTTGTTGGGAGGCTTGTTGTTATCTTCAATCTTCTGCCCAGATGATGTTAGTTTAGCCTTTGAACATAATGGATTTTGATGTATAAGAGGATTGGCTGTGCATCTCTTTTAATGATGTTTTTTGGACGGATGTTATTTAATTGTGGTCAAAGTTATAAATACAGTAGAGGCACGTGTGTTGTTTACTCTGAGGCATGGCTGTGCATCTCTTTTATGTGAGAGGCACCTGGATTCAACAAAATGAGGCGCATAATTGAAGTCGAACAGACACGGTTGTGTGGAGGCACGTAGAGTTACCATGGGTTTCATGCGAGGCGTGGTTTCAGCAAGCAGAGGCATGGAATTGCAGTCGATACAGGCGGTTGTTTGGAACACGGGTATCTTGAGGAGGACGTGTGTGCAATAGCAAAGTTACAAAGGCGATGGCGGGTGCCTAACACGCGGAGGATCTGTTGGGTTTCATGCGAGAGGCACGTGTGTAGCACATAGAGTTCTGATGGGTTTCATGTGAGGCCGCGTGGATTGAAATGGAGGCACGTAATTGAAGTTAGTACAGACATGGTTGTGCGGACGCAGCGATCAGTCGCTGTGGTCGTAGAGTTACTGTGGGTTTCATGTGAGGCGCGTGGATTGAGGAAATGGAGCACGTAATTCAAGTTAGTACGAACGCGATTGTGCGGAGGCCGCGAGGCGATCAGTCCGCGAACCGCGTGGGGATTCTTGTGGGTTTCATGTGAGGCCGCGTCGATCGAGCAAGCGAAGGCACCAAAGTGCAGTCGTACAAAGCGGTTGTGTGGATGCGGTTTTGAACCCTCTTGCTGCTGTCAAGTGTCTTGAGGCCGCGGATATATGTCAGCGAGAGGCATCGATTGAATATTTGGTTAGAGAGGCTCGGTTGTGGATGCACAGGTGTGAAGTCTCTAAGGTCATGGTGCGTGGCACGGAGGCATGGGTTGAGTTTACACTTAGAGAGCGGTTGTACATGGGTCAGTTGTACATGGTAGTGTAGTTTTGTGGCATCGTGGAGGACTGGTGTGCGGAGAGGAACCTGTGAATGAATGGTGTGGTCAAAGTAGCAAAGTTCTTGTCCCTTGTGTGTGTGTACTGAATGTTCTTCTGCAATATTTATGAATTGTTTATGCCAATGTTGAATAAGCATTCTACTAAAAGTTTGCAATGGTACCATCACATATTCTTGTAAGTGCATGATGCATCTTGTTAAGGTTGAGTATGAAAATTATAATACAATGTCGTGCGACATATCTCTAGTTCTATAGTCATGGATACAATATATGCTTGCTCAATACTTGGACATAACTTACTAATTACATTTGAACACGCACCACTGTGTTCAAAGTTCAGGCGTAAAATAGTAATACAATACAGACAGCATCTTTGAGCAAGAACAAACATATTTACAACATGGGTTCATTCAACCTAAATTATCATAATAGTTGTGCCACACACCTGATCATTGATCACGGCAGATCAATCAATCACGACATGATCCATTTTGTAAATGCGTAACTGCTCTTACGTGTGTACTCAGGTCGAGGCCGACAAACTTGTTCTTCTCCTCCTTTAGCCATTCCTTTTACTTTTTGATGATCCGCTCCCACGGTCCTTGGGTGCGTTGGTGTACACCACCTCTAGCATGGTTGTACCGTGGGTAGTGATGTGCTCGGTGAATGTTATTTTCCGTCGTCCATGGCTGGAGGTGTGCGGTGGTGAACTGTGGCCTGAGAAACTTTGGAGGGAAGATGCAAATGGAGTCGGAAAAGTGAAAGGATCTTTTATCGTGCAAAAAAGGAAACCGCCAAGAGCAGTTTCTAGTCACCCGGCGGTTCGGTATTTGTAAACAGTCGTTTGTTTTATCTATTTTTAAGAGATTTTCAATTATCTCATTCTTTGAATTTTTTTCGTTGCGTGCTGCGTGCGTGGTCCGTATGTGCGTATTCCATCTTTGGCTGTGAAAGTAGTCGTGTGAGCGGTAGAACACTCAGCAGATGCATGGTGCCTTTGTTGTGGCGTTTTTTCAATTAACAATCTTCCTTGGTCAGCGAGGCATTGTTGTTATGTTATTTGGTGCACACTGTGTGTTCATGAAAAGTTGGTGAAGTAAACATAGTTTGCACTTGAAAATGGAGTCGTGTTTGGTTTTAAATTGAGGTATGTTTCAGTGGATCGTTTGAATAAGTTTGATAACATGGCATTGCTGTAGGTTTTGGATCAAAAACTGAATGTTGTTTCGTTTGATTTTGAAACTTTTCAAAGGATTAGAACTACATTTTTGAATGAATCATTCGATAGTTCAAACAACATTTGTTTCAAATCATCATTCGATGGTTGAAACTGTGAGTAGAGGTCGTAAGAGCTACATAAGTTTCAAAAGATCATTCGGATAGTTCAAGCAAGCACATGGTCCATAATAGTTACATTGTACCATTCTAACTATCAAAGTTATTTTAAATAAACCAGTGTTTTTGCTCTGGGAGAATCCACAGAAATGAATTGAATGATGATGGACATAGAAGCGGTCATGGCTCTTTGAAAGTGATTAGAACGGTTCTTTTCAACAAAGGATGTAGCTGATATGAAGTCTTTGAAAGAAGACTTTTCTATTACCATCCGGCTGTCGTTTTTGCAGATGTGTCTGACGAAGGTGATGACATGGGTAGGTTCATCAGGAGCTTCAAGGGTCACCGTGCCATTGGTTGGCATGTCCGCCCATCTCTTCAGTGTTGAGACAACGCTCCTCGGAATTTTCTAGAAGAAATCAAAATTAAATGAAAATTAAAACCGTTGAATTGCCACTTGGACAATAAATAAAGAATGGCTGAATCGGTGAGTGTGCAAAATTAAGAAATTCTAAATTGCAAGTAATATAATTCCTGGCATGTTCAGGTTTGTGTCTAAACAGATGAGACAACATATTAAGAGAACAACACAAGTTTTGTTGTTTTATGTTTGAATAAATAGGTTCTTTATAATTTTACATATAAGCAAGATTTACGTCAATATTGTTTATATTATATATTAAAATACTTTTGGTATTTTAACAAGGAAAGATTTAACCAACCATGACACATTCTTTGGTGTTAGTGGGAGTCAAGGCGTGTACAAATGGGCGGCAGCGGATGAAAGTATCTCGAAAAGGCGTTGTAGAAAGAATCTTGTCTGGTTGTAGGTAAGCTCAATATCCTTAGAGTAGACACAACAGTGAACATGGTCAAAATGTCGAGAAGAAAAAGGTCGTCGAGCTAGAAAAAGAACAAGATTTGAAAGTTAGATAAAGTTTTATGTCTGGGTTAATATTATTCAGTTCGATTCATGCATATCAAAATACAGCCAAAGAAGATAAGTTTGTAATATTAAATACGTACCAACATGGGGTAATGGAAGCAGCCTTTTGTCATTTCGATATGTTTGTATTTCAAGATTGAGACCCTCGTGTGGTAGTTCAAACTCTATGCGGTCTCGCGAAGCTGATAATCATCCAAAGGTGTTCCACTCACCACCGTAGAACTTTGTGTAGTTCGGCTATGCTCAAACATTGTAAGACCTTCCTTCATGTGTGAAAGGGCTGGCTCTAACTGCTCTTCACATTTTCTTGCTTCTTCCTTCCTCTACGCCGATGTACTCAGAGAAAAGCTCTGACGTTACAAGGTACATACTGGAAAAATAGTAAAAATAACAACCTGTAAGTATAATTTTGAACCCGTATTATTAATGTAAAAAGTTTTCTTAATTTGGATATGAAGTTTTGATAAAATTACAGGTAACAACATAATAGTATTATAAATTAATGGATACAGATTTTTGGCATATGTTGACTAGTTTTAATTAGAACTGAAGATGCATTATAGTAATCAAGACATAGGCAGGCAAAACTAATGGACTATATTAATTAGAGCATAGGCAGTCAAACTAATGGGAAATGAAAACACAAGGCAGGTGCGAAGAAGTAACAGTGACGATTTCTATTGTGTTGTAGGCAACTAATATGTTAGTGATGCTTACTAACCAGCGGACTCTGGACTATGAAGATACAAGATTGAAGACTTGTCCGTGTCGGATGGGACTTTCCTTGGCGTGGAAGGCAAGCTTGGCGATCTGGATATGTAGGTCTCCTACCATTGTAACCGACTCTGTAACCCTAACCTATCCGGTGTCTATATAAACCGGAGGATTTTAGTCCGTGGGGCGAACAACAATCATACCATAGGCTAGCTTCTAGGGTTAGCCTCTACGATCTCGTGGTAGATCTACTCTTGTACTACCCATATCATCAATATTAATCAAGCGGGGTAAGGGTATTACCTCCATCGAGAGGGCCGAACCTGGGTAAAAACATCGTGTCCCTTGTCTCCTGTTACCATCCGCCTAGGCGCATAGTTCGGGACCCCCTACCGAGATCCGCGGTTTGACACGACATTCGTGCTTTCATTGAGAGTTCCTTTGTGCCGTCGCCATCGGGTAGGATGCCTCATCTCGTCTTTAAAAGGCGATACTATAAGCAAAGAAGCACTTGGCCACTCGTCAGGACTCTTGACTAGGCGGTTTCTCATGACCGCTAATTGACCCGCCGGCAAGCGGTGACCTCTCGAGTCATGAAACCAATCTCCATGTTAGTTGAACTTGCCGAACAGTTAGATCGATCGAGCTCTCCTCGTAAGCGAGCTCTTGGATCGCATCACCTCCAGGAGTCGCCAGACTACGACCGGATCGGACCTAAAACCGATCTGAGAGATCAACTCTCCCGGGCTACCCATCATGTTGCTGTGATAGAGGAGCCATGCGGCAATTCTTCTTCTATCTTAAGGACTAGCTTCGTCCGGTTCGATCCTCCATGCGGATTCCCTTGGAGGGGCGGATGTCGATCAAGCCACGAACTTAAAAGTCGGTGGCGGGTTGGACTCATTGGATAACACTCAAAAATCCAAACTTCGAGTTGGAAACTTCTGGCCCGAGGTCCTAAATTGGGCGGGGTTCGGATCTAGTTCCACCCGCCCACCCAAACATTAGCAATCTCTCGAATTCAGCAGAGCCCATGAAGCAGTACATCATTCTTGGGCGATTCCTCCTGGTTATGGGACGGGATAAAGGACTACCGAGGAGGGCGCAATCCCAATTTTCTGCAATAATTGCCGGACAAGGGAATCCTAAGCGCCATAAGTCATCGCAAATTACATGCTTTGCTGACTTGGTGACCATAGTACAAAAATCTTTGCGATGGAAGCGCTTTGGAAAGCAGTAAATTTTGGGATAATCCATTGAATACATCCCTAGTCCGAAATAAAAGGGTGCATCATTATCAAGCACACGGTTAAATACCAAAAACCAAAACCCCATAAAAGTGCGGAACCGTCTTTGGAGGGTTGGCTAAGCGGACCTGCAAAATTCATAGCCAGGCGCCACTCCAACTCATAGCCTTGAGCATGTTGGATACTCGGCAGGTGGCCAAAAGTGGCGAGCTTCTAGCTGAGAATCCCAGCCTAGCAACACCGATGCAGGTGTTACAGTCTTGAGACTTTCGCATCAAATAACATGCAAGCGAACACTCCATAACCAGAAGTCTACCAAGTAGCAACAATAAATCCATGGGTAACCCGGCTATTACCTTTCATGCGTGTGAACCTAAATTCGAATAGCCCGAGCACCAGCCGCATTGGTCCTCGGTCGATAGTGGGCGGCTTTACGCCTTACTAAGGTACTCATGGATGGCGTCGTGGACTAAACCTCATCTATAGAAACCCTCGAAAAATGGAAATAATGGAACCGCATTGAGTGAAGCAGCACAACCTTTAGAGGAATAATCCCTAGCGGAAGCATGCTGCCAGGGAAAGATCACTGCTGGGCGTAGTGTTATTTCGCGGACAATTACAGTCAAGGAGTCACATTTCAAGTGGCCCGTTCAACAGCGGATATCATGCTTTATTAGGGCGAGAGGCATTCACAATTTTCAAGCTGTACCCCATTATGGGTACATGAAGCTTAAAATGCCGGACCTAACGGAATCATCACTCTCGCTAGTGATCCGAACATAGCACTCAGCGGAAAACAAGACAGCCGCACTAGCCCTTGAGGCACTATCCAAAGCCCTAGCGGCGAGGAACTCACTGCGATCGCTCCATGGTGAACAGGGATGATGTGATACTTGATAAAAGATTCAAGTCCACTTCTTTTAAACCAGCGGATGAAATAGTCAAATTCAAGTCCACATAGCGGACCTGCAAAGCGGCTTCCATTGGGGCACAATTAAACCCTGATGTAGGCGCACTACGAAATTTCTACAAAGAAAACTGGGACATCTTTGCTGGCACCCTTGGACATGCGGGAATCCCACGTCGGTGGTGACACAGCCTAAATATCCTAAAAGGTTCAAGCCGATCAAACAGGCTCTTGGTAGCTTTTCGAACCCAAGAGACATGCCATGGGAGGATCTAGCCAAACTTTTAAAGCGGTTCATCGGAGATATAAAACATCGGACTGGCTAGCAAACTGGTGATGGTACCAAGAAGGATAAATCCTGGCGCCTATGTGTTGACTTTAAAGACCTTAATAAGGCTTGCCCAAAGGATCCCTTCCCCTCCCTCGAATTGATCAAATTATCGGCGCTACGCGGGACCCGACTCATTGTGCTTCCTCGGCATACTCGGCTACCACCAAATCAAAATGGCGAGCAGACCAAGCTCAACACATTCATCACTCCATCGGCCGTTCGCTTCAACACAATGCCCTTTGGGCTCAAAACGCCGATGCAACATATCGGCGCATGATTCGGACATGTCGCAAACCAGGATCGGCAAAGCAGTGGAAGCATATGTAGATGGCGTGGTCGTCAAAACCAAGCGTCGAAACTTACGTAAGCGACTTGAGGCTCACATTCGACAATCTTGAAAATATGACATCAAGCTCAATCCGGAAAAATCGTCTTGGCGTTCGGCAGGAAAACTCTTGGGCTTCATTGTGTCCGTTAGAGAATTGAAACAAACCCAGCCAAGATCGAGCTCTGTCACAATTGGATATTCAAAGACCTCAAACAAATACAAAAATTGGCGGGATGCGTGGCGGCCCTAAGCCGCTTTATTTCCCGTTTGGGAGAAAAGCGTTACCCTTTACGCCTCCTCTGGCGCAGAACACTTGAGTGGGCGGATGCCGCCAGGCGGACTTCGAAGAAATAAAGGCCATCTTGGCAACAAATCCGGTCTGGCGCAGCGTGGGCGAACCAATGCTATTATATATCGCGCAACACATCAAGTTGTTAGTGCGGTGCTCGTTGTCGAGCGAAAGCAGAGCGGACACGGTTCCCTCTTCAAAAACGAGGAACGGTTTACTATAATCCTTGTCCTAACTCCATACAAGTCCTGGTACCCACACTATCAAAAGATAGCATCTGCAGTGTTCATGGCATCCGGAAGCTCGACACTACTTTCAAGAGTTCTCGATAGCGGTAGCTTCGAAGTACCTCTTACGACATTATAAATAACGCATGACAGCGGGCGGATTGCCAAATGGGCCATAGAGCTCCTTCCATTCGACATAACTTATAAGCCACGGTGAGCTATCAAATCGCAGAGTTTTGGCCGACCGTGGCTGAATGGTGAAAGCGAACTCCTAAAATGCGCGCATACTCAATGGATCATGCCTGGCGGCTCCAAAATGTTGGCCAGCACGGAAATGGCGTCGTCTGACATCCCCAACGGGGACACAGTCCAATCGTCCTTGAGATAATGTATCGGACTCCAACAACGCGGCGAATCTGAGGCCCATACGCACGGCCTCCGGATGGCGATCCATGGGCATTCAAGCGCCTATAGGTGCGAGGATTGAACCTTGCTATATCTCAAATAAGCGGAGACTTTGATGCCAAAGATCCGAAAATGGCAACATACCGCCAATGCGGTCCTAAAAATGTCGGCCGCGTTGAAGGGCTCAATTTCATCATATAGCCGGGATAACAACCAGGCGGCGGATATATTAGCGCGCCGGTGCAAAAGCGATGTCGTCCCACCTAATATCTTTTGGAGCGGCTGTTCAAGCCATCCGTACTATGGGAAGGAGTCCGGCAATAACAATCCGGACCCAACCGCCTTGCTGACGCGAACACTCGACACAATCGGAGGCTCGCCACGAGATAACACCCTCCGCCCACGAAATAATGGCGGTTGTCGCCCGTGGGCGGAGCCATTCCTAACCTACCTAACTAAGCAGGAACTCCCGAAGACCAAAATGAGGCCAGCTGCATATGCAGCGATCTAAAGCCTATAAAGTCCATGAGGAGAGCTTTATAAGAAAAGCACTACGGAGTCCTTCAAGGTGTATCTCCGAAGAGGAAGGCGAAACCTCTGGCTGAAATTCATGCGGATGGGTGGGCACTGCGCCGCAGCCCGAGGCCCTTGTAAGCAAGGCCTTCCGTGCAGGATTTTATTGGCCGGCGGCCGGGCGAGATCTTGAGAGATTTAGTCCAGCGATCGTCGGCTGCCAACTTTGCTAACAAAGCCACATGCCACCACTGCCCTCAAAACTATACCCATTTCCTGGCCGTTCACGGTCCGGGGCTTGACATGGTTGGACCCCTTAAGGGAGGAACCCACAAGCAAAAATACCTATTGGTCATGGTGGATAAATTCACCAAATGGATAGAGGCCAAGCCATTAAAGCGGCGAATCCGGACGGTGATAGACTTCATATCGGGGTAGTGCACCGTTCACGGTGTCCCCAGTATCATCACGCTAGCGGCACCAATTTCATGGCGATGAGGTCAAATTATGGTGCAAAAACATGGGCATCAAGCTCGATTACGCCTCGATCTATCACCCTCAAACCAGCGGCCAAGTCGAGCGAGCAAGCGGTCTAATCATGGCGGCATTAAACCCGGACTAGTGCGGTCCCTCAAGGAATCTAACACGCACTGGGTTGAGAGCTTCGACTCCGTACTACTGGGGCTGCGGACCCGCGCGAATCGTACTACGGATTCACACCATTCTTTATGGTGTCTGGCGTGAAAGCGAGTCTTACCTGCGACATAATACATGACTCACCTCGGCGTGCGCATGTATGAAGAAAGAAAGCCGAGCTCGATCGGCAGGGACAGTTGGGCGCATTGGAGGAGGCGCGGCGTGGCAAAGGCTCGTTCGCATTTTATCAACAACGAGGCTCGAAGATATCAAAGCGAAATGCGGGCCAAAGCTTACACGTTGGCGAACTAGTTCTCGCTGCGGACAAGAAAAGGACAAACTCAAGCCCAAATGGGAAGGTCCCTTCATCATCGACCAGGTCTGACCGGTAGACATCCCCGTCTGCGAAAGGCGTCGGACAACCGACTCGAGCCAAACCCATGGAGCAGCAGCCGTCTCTCGAAGATTCTCGCCTAAATGCAGGACTCAAGTTCGTCTCCTTCCTCCGTCCACATCTTTTATTTTTGTTGTCTTTTATTTCTCTCCTTCCTCCTCCTTCTTTTGCAGCCTCTAGAGGCTCGTTTGCGCTTTGGCACATATTTGGCCTTGTCTGGCGCTCATTATACAGGGGCTTATTTACGAAGCTTATTTATCTGGGCTTCATGCCCAACACATGTGTTAAACTTCGCATGTACCTTTTATTCACCATTATATGCATCGATATGACTTAAGTTTTGGCCAAGCTGGGTTGACGGCTCTGTGCTTACCTCTCGTTCCCGATTGTTCGGCTAGGTGGTAAAGGAGCACCTCTGCGATTATTCTTGCGGGTCAGCGGATGTGTACCTCGAGGCTGGGTGAAGCCAGCTAAGCGTTCTTAAGGGAATATTAGATCGGTGAACTAAAGATGATTTTAAACTATTTACCCATCTGCCCCAGGATGATTTTCTACTTTCATAGCAGCTTTGACATGCACTTTAGGGCATGGATCCCGAAAGGAACCCATAGCGGAACTATTCTCCTGGAAGATGTTTCTTACTATCCATGTAATATAACATAACTAGTTGGGCACTTTTACGTCAGACACTAATGACCCCTCGCCTTGTCTCCATGCATACCACGGTTCTTATATAACCATGAAGGTATTGAGACACACTCCGGACTATTGGGTCACGAGGTCGAGCGAAAAGGTCGCTATGACAAGCGATCTACAATCCGGCTAGAAGACATTTTTCATGTCATATTTATTTACAAAGTCAACTTGACTCATTGTAAGCCTCCTCAATGCCATCTAACAGGCTATCTAATTTACAATCTTCTTGAGAATACTTGGCGGCCAATTCTACTTGGCCATACACTAACTTCTGGGGATCTCCTTCCCTCGGGCCCCACGGTCCGACCTCGGCCATGTGGTTTGGGTCAACCTTAGTGTCGCGTCTTCACCACGCCCGAGCCTCCTGGGCCGGCGCAGGCGATATCTTCCATAGTCGGGG